>OW052009.1:10015000-11215000 GCA_932526365.1 Lobophora halterata
TCAATGTTTACCCAGTGCAACGGATGCAGTAGCGATCCACCGAGCTATGCCAAGTGGCAACCCTTTGTTGCGGCTCTCTTACCAACCCTAGCCAATACCCAGCTGATGTACAATACTTACTCGAATAGGGTTGCTAAGAAACGGATTTATCTAAGAAACGGATACAGAAACCTGGTTTTTAAACCTACTTATATCAATAAGTATAATGGGCTTAATCCTAACCGACTGAATGATTGAATGAACGACAGAAAGCCTAGAGGCTAAACCAGTGGACATAGAAGTATTAAATTATAGAATCACACTGTAAAAAGGTATCTAAATTAGATAATTTCTAGTACACATAAGGTAAATTTAGAAACGGAGTATAGTAAGCGTCAAACAAGTTGTCTTCTGGCGAACCACGTGACAAAGATGCTCAGAACACAATCCTTAGGTCAAATTGGTTCTGCGCATTGTGGTCACGTGATTTGCCAGAGGACATCTGGTTTGACGCTTACTATAACAGAGCTAGTATAATATATTACTAAGCTCTTATATCAATCAATTTTAAAATGCTTGGACCTGACTGACTGATTGACTGATGACCGCTGAACTTAAAGACTTGAAACATGGAGGAAGGGTTTGTTATGCGAGTACTAAGAATTACATTTTGGAAATACGCAACTCAAAAGAAATTGCCTCACCTAATATGGATCATAACATTCATACTAGTCAACTTCCACAATTATGTTCAAAATCCTTTTCCATAGTCGGGTAAAAAGTTGTAACGCTTTGTAAACATCCATCAAGCCTTTCTCAATACGATTCGATAACACAATGTAAACATCGAATCACAAAAGGATAATGTTGTAAAAAATGTATATTATATGTATTTACCCAACAATAAAGTTACTTTGGGTTCCGGCTTTACCATGACTATTTAAAATCCAACAAGATTTTCTTATAAATAAGACTCATTTACTTTTTAAATTCTGTGTCAAAGAAAAACCTTACGAGTACCTACGTATAAGAAACGCTCTGAAATTAAAAGGATTTAGGTTATTTTAAGAAGTTTTAGGAATGATTCTTCTGCTAACTTTTAGTAAGAGAATCACTCCTAGCGTGGTAAATGAAAAAAAAGAAAAATCAAACTTTTGCTTGAGTTTGGTGACACAAGCCAGAGTTAGCCAGCTCCAGAATTTGTCATTATTTTGACTGCCCCAAAAGGAAATACTATTTGATTGGATGAAATAGCCTAGAGGCTCTTTCACCTATTTTCCGATTATGTACTGGTAACACTGAAGCGAATCTTTGCGTTTGCTATATAATGGTGGTTTTATTTTCTCATAGGACGCGAGAAAGGGTGATCCGGACTCGTCCGCGGCACGCGCTTGTCCGTACAGATGACCTTGGCGCGACGCAGCCCGTGCTAACACAAGACATGAGAAGCCACCGATAGGGCTGCGGTCGAAACCGATCGGGACCCTGTGACCGAGCCTCTAGTCTGGTGACGAGTGGTTTGACGACGTAGCTCTACGGTGATTGAAGGAATGTCAATGGGTTTTTAGTCGGTATGCTACCAGTTACTGTATTGGTAACCTGGTGGTGAGCCTGACATACCCCTACGGTCCTCCCCGGACAGGAGGGTATGCGTAAACTGCATTTTTCCATAATTAAAAAAATAAATTGGTTGTCTTTAAAGTTACGGACGATAGTTTAACGTGACTATCAGCGTAACGGTACAATGAGCGTTACCGGACAATGACAACGTTACCGGACAATGACGTCAACGTTTTCGTGCATGCAGCCGGCGTTGATCGATGTATTAGACGTAGTATCGTCAAAAAGGTCGTGAGAAGCCACTACAATTGAGCTGAGTAGATATTGAATCGCGTTAAGTCATGGCAGTACAGGCTCTGGTATAGGACAAACCCTCTTCATTTCAATAACCATTTATTAGATTTATGGCTACGAAAAGTATTTTTGCGAGCCAGCCGATGACAGAAATTGAAATACTAGCTATGAAAAGTGTCGTTTTTATGTTGTTTTTACCATTTATGCCCCTTTTAATGTACCACGGAATTATTCAAGAAAACCGATTGAATTTTTTTATCATAAGTTCATTGTTATTGATAAATTTTTCTTCTCTTCTTCTTCCATTCTTACTGGTCTGTTTTTCTCCTGTCATAAAGCAAATGTAAATGTCTGTTAATTTTGTAAACTGGATAAAATAATAATGGAGTGAGTTTAGAGTCGCTTTCTTTTGAAATTGTTCCATTATTGTATTTAGCAGATAATGAAATTAAGAAATAACTCCATTTCCCCATGTTTTTCTTTATATAGCTGTCATAGAATGACATTTCATTAGTCTCATCACTGGACAGTTAAATCTTTTGAAGAATAGTCTTTATTTTTTTGAGATTACAATTTTGAAATGCTATTAATTTTTAAACCATAAGCTTTTTCCTGATATTTTTGAACATAACAAGGGTATAATTTCGGTAAATTTTAAGAATAGATCACAAACCTAAATTCTCTTTAGTTTTCAATGGCCAGGAAGCATGCTCCCTAGCGGTTATTTGATTATAACGGGTATTTTTCGCGGTCACCTCGTATGTTTTTGTGTCCCGACGTTTCGACTGTATTGCAACAGCCGTGGTCACGGGTTGACTGGCGTATTGGAGCTACCGTCGCGGTGAAATGAGGGAACTACTATACCGTTATAATCAAATAACTAGACCCAAAGGTGACTATTTCTATATCTCGGGATCTACGAGAGTAAAATATATATTTTGGGGTATAAAATTGTCAATTTTGGGTTCATTTTTTTGCATATAAATGTACTACCTAGACAGTTGTGGCCCATCTGGTGGGTAGGACGCCTTTTGCTCGAATTCATCATAAAAGGCCTGCAACACGAACGTCGATCAACACGGCATTACTCACACCTCCACGTGTGATCTGAACACGTCACTGTCAACAACAATGCCTCTTTGTCCTACTTTGTTGACATGGCGGAACAAAGACGTACAATCACGCAGAAAACTCAAATACACTGTCATTTATTTACATAAAAAAAACCTTAAATATTTCCTCCACAGCTTACATACCTAAATATAACTGCGTACAGGAAATATCAGTGTTTTTTTATGTTTTTAGGTAGGAAAGTGAGTAAGATATCATGTTATTATAAACACACGTTCTTAATATATAAATTTCCTTGCCAAATTTCAAGAAAATGGGTTAACTGCGAAAAGTTTTCGTTCAAGCAAAACATATTAATATTCAAAAACAATAGCCGATAGGGAAAATATATTAACTTCAGAATATCATTTTCAGTACCTGACTGAATAGCATCGAATTTGTGGTAATGGCACCCATTAAAAAAATCATGGTGCCGGTCGGAGAAGTAAGCCGTTTGGCTTACTTCGCCGACCGGCACCTAGGTAGGCTCTAGGTAACGTTAACATAAACTGAATACAAAAAAATATAAATAGTGCTCCGTCTGTCACTCAACTTTGAGAATCAATTGTTATTTCTTTACCTATCACTATAATTACAAAGGATTAGTCTTGACTGACTGATTGGCTAACACATAATGCACAGGCCAAATCACTGGACGTAGAGACTTGAAATTTGGAAGGTATATTAGTAAGTGTAGACGCGTACTTAGAAATAAAATTCGGTAACTCGCATGGCAAACGAAATTTTGGGCGTCGGCTAGTTAGAAATATGTATAAAAGGCTATGTCCTGACTGACTGACTGACAGACGATAACGCACAGAACAAAGCACTGGACGTAGAGATTTGAAATTTCGTCAAGAAGTGTAGGTGCGTACTAATGCTGGGGCTACATTATCATAAAACATCGTGTATGATGTTCCTATTTAACTACATAAAATAAAAAGCATTTATTGTAACATTTTGTATCAAATAAACAAACAAATAAAGGTACAATATACAGGGTGTGTCGTAATGAGTGGATAATCCTTCAGGTGGGGGACTTCAGGACTGATCAGAAAATGAAATTATGTACCCAGAAAAAGCCCACGGATATCGAGTTTCTGGAAGTTTTCGAAACTTCCATTTACAATAGGTCTTATCTAACTATAAGTAGTCAAATTCTTCGTTTTCGCTCAAATACATCGCGGTGCGTCGAACTACTCGACAACACCTTGTCGCGACAACGCAAATATTCGCGGTCTAATGCGGCCGTAACATAAGAAAGGAATTTTGTTAATTGGCGACGCAAACTAAGTTATTTCTCACAAACTTACGATTGCATCTACGCCCGTTTATCAAAACGAGTAAACTTCAATACCTCCGTGTTTGTATGTATGTATGTCTGTGTATGTATCAGCGCGCACAAATAATAAAGTCTGCTACCAAATCGAGTGGTTTGAGTTATGTGGAAACTTGTTCGATCTCTGCACGAGCGTACATTTTGGAACACACATTTAGAAATACTGGAAGTGATTTATTTAAATCAGGTGAGTAAATTTTTAAACAAATGTACAGGGCTATGAGTACCTAGTAGTGTAAATAGTACGTAGACTATGCAATGGTAAGGTTCTATTGGAATAATATATTATTATTACTGGTATTATTAAAAAGTTTTATAAATCACATCAATTAGTACAGTCTTAATGTACTAAATTTTATTTTAGAGGACATTTATAGTGACAAAAGTTCTCTAAAATAAAATTTAGTACATTAGAAACATAAAAACTGTAATTCGTAAGTTGGTAACATGTTACTCGTTGATTTTTTTATCCAACGAGTCATATCATGTCTCGGTGTTACTCGTTAGGAAATGAATCCCAACGAGTAACATAGTAACTCGTTTGGGTATTACTAGTTAGGAACCCACCAATTTCTACACCAGAAATGAAATGGGTAACGTGTTACCTGTTAGATTTTTTTCCATTGAGCCACACTTGTGACTCGGTGTTCCTAAAAAAATACCGAAGAGTAACATTGTGCCTACTATTAGTGGTACTAGTATTCTTCACCAGAAATGAAATGGGTAACCTGTTACCCGTTGGGATTTTTTTTCCATTGAGCCACACGTACACCCATATTCTTAGTCGATTTTTTCACTCAATGGAATACTTACGTGAGTAGTAAAATGGCCGCCGCTTTACTAAAGGTTCGGCTGTCATCTATCAAATTTCAAATGTAAGTATTCACTTGAGTGAAAAAAATCGACTTAGAATACGGGTGTGAGTCACTCGGTATTAGTCGTTGGAAAAATAAATAACCAAAGAGTAACATTGTGACTCTTTGCGTGTTACTAGTTAGGAACCCACCGATTTTTCAGGTTCGAGACACAACCCAAACCCCTGCACAATTTTGAATCTCTACCTCGATGTGCGGTACATTCACCGTCATAAATAATAAGTGAGAGACCGGAGGCGCCGCGTATTCGTACAAAAAGTAACAAACAGATCCCTTAAATAAGAAAACACGGGCATATGCTAACAGCTGTCGGTCGCTAGTCGGGTACAGTCGCGGACAGTTGGGAAAATAAAAATAAATAGTTTGTGATCGATTCGAACGTGAGATTGGGGTCCCTTTTGATTCAGTAAAATTAAAATTAAAATTAAATACTTTATTGATATGGTTTTCGTTTAACTAGCTGTTCCGTGGATGTGACCGTAGGAGGTATTACAAGAAAAATTAGCATAAATGTTAAGTCTAGCTTAGGAACTAAGTGATAATAATAAAACTTTATAAATACGGTGGATACATAAATTAATTAACATTAATGTACACTTTTTTTTAAAGTAAATATTGGAGACTAGCTGAAACCCGCAACTTCGTGTGAATAGCTTATTTTAAAAATTCTTTTTTTGTACTCACTTTCAGCTCTTGACGAACGAACACACCCTCCACGTTTCAAGTCTCTACGTTCAGTGCTTTGGCCTGTAGGTGGTCTTTCAGTCAGTGAGAACCAAGCTTTTTATATAGATATTATATTGATAATTTGAAAAGTGTAGGTACCTACTTAAAATTAACTTATTTGTACCTGTAATAGTGTGATAAACTTAATGTCTTTATTAAATCAAAGCTCACTTCTAACAAAACCATCGTCAAAAAACTCAAAATATTTTAAGAACAATTACGTAACAAAATAGAGCCCAATTAAGCCACGAATAATTTTACAAAGTTTAGCAAATGTAAAGGCGACTTTCATTTCAGGGTGAATTAGTGCAGTAAATTGCTCTGACTGAATAAGGAACAACATCATCATATTTAATTATTTTTTTCCTGTTATAATGAATAAACCTATATGTCTTTAAGGAATGAATTATAAAGCTAACTTTAAATATAACAAACGTCAAAAAAATCATCATATTTTAAGAACAATGACGTAACAAAATAAATCCCAATTAAGCCACGAATAATTTTACAAAGTTTAGTAAATGTAAAGGCGACTTTCATTTCAGGGTGAATTAGTGCAGTAAATTGCTCTGACTGAATAAGGAACAACATCATCATATTTAATTATTTTTTTCCTGTTATAATGAATAAACCTATATGTCTTTAAGGAATGAATTATAAAGCTAACTTTAAATATAACAAACGTCAAAAAAATCATCATATTTTAAGAACAATGACGTAACAAAATAAATCCCAATTAAGCCACGAATAATTTTACAAAGTTTAGTAAATGTAAAGGCGACTTTCATTTCAGGGTGAATTAGTGCAGTAAATTGCTCTGACTGAATAAGGAACAACATCATCATATTTAACTTATTTGTTCCTGTTATAATGCATAAACCTTTAAGTCTTTAAGAAATCAATTATAAAGCTCGCTTTAAATATAACAAACGGCAAAAAAATCATCATATTTTAAGAACAATTACGTAACAAAATAAAGCCCAATTAAGCCACGAATAATTTTACAAAGTTTAAGTAACGTAACGTAAAGGTGACTTTCATTTGAGAGTGAATTAGTGCAGTAAATTGCCCTGACTGAATAAGGAACAACATCCAAATTGTTTCTTTGATTCTCTTTGATATAATTCCTGGAACGTGCTCGATCTATTTTTAAACGAACTGTAAATCTTGACAAATGCGAAACACCCAAGTTTGCTTGAGAGGGGGACTTTTAAATTGCTTCATTTTCTATGTGACTGTACTGGATTTATTTTGGTTGACGTTTTGAGCTCAGATTTATACAAGAATTTGTCATGTACACTTTTGTGCACACGTGTCCCAAGTAGGTAACATTGTGACTACCAGAAACATACAAAAAATGGTTTCTAGCTTATAGGCACAATAATTTTCAATAGTTTATTTTTCTTAATATGTTGTAAAATAAGGTCTTAAATTTTATATGACTTCCAAACGTACACTCTGTGAGGCACAACAAAGTGAAATTATTATTTTTTATCTATTGTCGTCCACCATTCCTTCGCGTGTTAGATTAAGGGTTAGGTTGTTACATAGCCAATATTCAAGCAGTCCTATACATTCTGCCTCCATTCAAGGCGTGCAAAATTACATCTAAATTAAAAAAAATATTATACTTAAATTGATAAAAATAATGCAAGAGCGAATTATTTTTGCAGTAAATGCTACTAGGCTTGGTTATAATTAATTTCAGTAGGTAACATACAAGCGAAGCCGTGGGTATAAGCTTGTATTCACTTCACTAAGTTGGGGCTTGGTCCAACAAAATAATACGAAATAAAAATGTTCTCAGTAATTCCATTCCCAAAAAGAAAACCATAAACAATTTCGAATAACCTCCCCAACTTCCGAATGCAAAAGTCTAATTCGCTTATCTCGAAGTTTCCTATCTATGGCTTTACCTGAATTTACTGTGCATTTCATGATAGGTGAAATTGAAAATCCCATTATTAAAAAAAAATTATTGATGAATAGTTTTGCAGCTTTTTGAAATAATTAGATCAAATTGTGTATTATTTGAAATATGTTCATTGATCATAATTGTGGGGATTTTGAAACAAAAATATTCCCGAAATCACCACTGCGGTCGGTGGTTGGTGATGGTGAGAATTTAGAGACTTTTTTTTCGGTGGGGATTTTGGGAATAAGCCAAAAAAAATACCTTAACATTTCGAGCATCAGCCAGATAAGACGGGAACACTTAACTGCGTAAGAATTTTAGGAAGCTAGGTATGCGTGCTTAGAGAGCATAAGTAGGTAATCGTAAGCGTCTGATTTTCAATATCAACTAATACGAAACACAGTTTGAGTGTAATTACCCTTTTGTTTACATTTTTCCCCTCGCGAAGGAAAACTAACTGCTTTCACAGCATAAGTAGGTAATCGTTAGTGTCTGATTTTCAATATCTACTTATACGAAACGCAGTTTGAGTGTAATTACCCTCTTTGCTTACGTTTTTCCCCTCGCGAAGGAAAACTAACTGCTTTCACAGCATAAGTAGGTAATCGTTAGTGTCTGATTTTCAATATCAACTTATACGAAACGCAGTTTGAGTGTAATTACCCTCTTTGTTTACGTTTTTTCCCCTCGCGAAGGAAAACTAAGATTTCCTCTCAGTCGTTTCCTGTTTATTTTTTCACATTCCCCGAACCGCGATTCACTTTCGATTACCCAAATACGCTTGTTCATATATGGAATGTAGGGAAAATAGGTCAGATATGGGGTAATAAACATATAATAAGTAATAATATATAATAAGTAATATTATTATATGTACATATGTAGCACTGTTATGGTTATTGGAAAGCGTGATCTCTTACTATCAGGGGATTGCCTAGCTAAGCCTCGCCACTAGTTATCATAGTCATTTACGTGCTATTTCTGTATAAATTAATTTACTTTTATTTTAATTTATTTAAAATATTTACTTTAATGGATGTCAATATTAGAAGATAAATATAAAAAAATGTTCTTAAATCAATAATTGGATGTACCTAAGTCTTATAAAGTCTAATTTACTATTACTTTTTTAAAAGCTGTGATTTTTTTTATATAAAATTGAAATAAAATTAATCTATGTTTACATCCTTTTATTCATGTACCAACGTACAGTCACTGATAAATATTGTTGTTTTTGACGTGATTACGTCTAATAAATCGATGAACGCCGGCTGTATGCACGAAAACGTTGACGTTATTGTCCGGTAACGCTCAACCGTTACGCTGATGGCGTTGTCACGTTTAACTATCGTCCGTAAATCGACTTTACAGACAACCAATTTATTTTTTTTGCAAAAATAGTGTACTTTTAATTTCAAGTTTAGTTGGTATTCAGCAGAAATATTTTCTGAATTAATCTGGTTCCAAATTAAGTTCCGTAAGAGTTTCTATAGATCTACTAATAAACTTTAAAATTATTCGTTCCAATACAAAAAAGAATAAAAGAGAATGAAACTAATTACACTGGATTTAAGAATTCTCTTTAAAACTCTACCATTCGATATAACTTTCGACTCTACATATGAGTAAATAAAGTTCAATTTATCATGACTAGTTCAATGTTTACGTGTACCACAAATCAAAAAGCAATCAAAGTGCATTTTATTCGCCCTCGTTCTATTTAGGATTTGTTTCCTTCAAATGTTGAATGCTCGTTACAGTTGACCAGAGATCGTTTAAATCAATTTCCACTGTATTGTTAAGAAAAAAGAAATTTGTTTATTGGCTCCTCTAAAAAGGTATATCTACACATGTAAGCAGGTACATAAAAAAATTTAACATAAATAACTAGGTATGCCTTAAGTCATGGAGACCAATAGGTCCGGTCTCAGCATATTGTCGTCCTGAAATGCCTAGGTACCCAGCAATCTAGATACCTAGAGAAGGCAGGACAACGCTGGTTTTCAGCCCGGGCCTAAGAGCAGTGACGCCTTCCTTAGCAATTAAGAGCTTAACAAAAATATTATATTAAAAGAAACATTAAAAAATCTATTTTACTTAAAAAAGAACAAAAAAATAATTACATAAAAATACATCTAAAAAAAGGCAGTGTAATAATAATTAACCATGGTTTAATAAGTAATCCGAAAAATATTTTATATACTTAAATTAAATATTAAATAGCGCCACCTATTGCAAATATTATCGTACAAGCTGTCAAAAACATAGTCATAAGTGCAGACTCAGTGGCACGGTACAAGATGGCGTTTGAGTGGAATATCGGAGTAAATACCTACAGATTCAAGCAATAGCAAACATTGTTTGCACTAGCAATTTAATAGTCTATGGTATGCCCGCGATTACAATCACTAGCAAACAAGACGTCAAAGTTGCAGAGGAGAATGATTGCTGTGATTCTAGAAAGTGATTTTATAGCAGATTGCAAAATCAAGAAAAAGAGGATCGCTAGAAAAGAAAACTACCTACTTGTGGGCAACAAGAATAACCTATAAAAGGATGGCATAGGATGCCAGACAGAGTAAGTAGGTAAAGTTCTTGTCTAGTAACCATTTTGGCTCGATTGCAATACAAATAAAAGTTTTTTGAGGGTTACTCTAAACGTTAAAACTGTTTTAAGGGCACGAACAGGAGGAGGCAGATCATTCCAACATCGGCTGGCCGCAAATCTGAAGGAGCCGCGGAATGCCATGGATCGGTGCTTTGGCGTCACAAACACTATCGAGCAAGTTCGACCCGGGCCCCTTGAATGAAAGGTTAAGGATATTGTTAAGGATATTGAGTTCAAAATAGTTATATTTCTATTTGCTCTATTTTACATTGTAGGTACATTTTAATGCTCTTTCAGTGTAAGTGTTTAGAGCTTTGTGAATGCATGTTTGTAAACGAATTGGTTTGAGTCAACTTCAGTTTCAAATAGTATAAGATATAGTTGCCAAGACGCTCTTCTGATGAGATTCCGGTGACGCAGTAACAGCCATCTGCGGCTAACAGCATTAAACGTCCATCCGAAAAAGAAAAGCTCTTCTGATAGTAAGAGTTCATTGAGGAATGAACTCTTCATGACCAGAACAGTGCTTCTTCTTCTACCTCTCTATCTTATCACTAGTTCCTTCGAACCAGTGTGGTGAAAGGATTTCAAGTGCGCCTCGAAGAGACTCCTTTCATGCACAAAGAACAGTGCTACCGTGGATACCGTAGACTTTGACATGATAAAATAATAATATTAAAAAGTCATACCCGTTTTCTCCTACTAGGTAAATTATTTTAGGGATATTTATACTTTTGATAACAAAGTCATCAGGTTTTCACATTTCGATAAGTGGAATAATTGAAAATGCTTTATTGTACACCATAAAGCGTCGATGACACATGGCGTTTTACAAGCTGATTGTTTGCGAGTTTAAAAGCTAGCGTGTGAGCGAGTTGTAAAAAACGCCGATGACACTGAGCGACTTTACACGCAACAAGCGACGTCGCTTGCTTGTTAAAAAAACCATGTGTATAAGTATCTACTATAAGTTATAATATCATCGTACTATAAGACAAAAAAACCAATTTCATAAAGAAAGAGTCCTGATTTATCTATTCATTGTCTTTTATTTCATGAAGAAACAAATATTTGTCCTATCCTATATTGCTTTTTATTGCTAATTGTACCATACAATTCCATGGAGCAGTTGGTAAAGGAATATTAATTTATTTTAAGAGTCGTGGGGCCGTTGGTAATCAAAGTATGAACCTATTTTTTTTGAGAACAATGGACTCGTGGAGCACCTGGGAGTAAGCCAAGGAAACATTGCAAAAATTTTGTACAATGGGTTGAAATTAAGTACAAGACCGCGATTTCTTCCAGACAACCAGTATGGAGACGGTTACAAATTTACAAAATGTGGAATATTTTCAATAATCTTAAATTTATTTTACTGTGTTTTTTACAAAAAATCCAAACATTTTTTTTTATCTAACCACCCAAGTTTCTAATTAGTTCAGTGAGTATAAGGTAAAGCATTTTATTAGCGGAAGTAATACCCTCAAAGCTTTTAAACACTGATTTGGATTTGATTTAGGATGAGTATACATTAAAGAACCTGAAACATTTCAAATGCATCACTCAATTTTCCACTCTATTCCTTTGAGATAAGGTCCAAGATCCTGTGAAAGGAATGGAGATGGAGAATGTAAAAATAGGACGGACAATGGAAGGGGACGGATTTATAATTAACTGCAATCAACACTGACGTATTGAATTTCAAGCATTTAGTACAGTCACTAACAAAATAAAAATCAACGATTTTTAAAATATAAAATTATTTAAGTAATAAGCAAGTAGGTAAATATTTTAGTCACGTCAAGTCAGATAGTTTAAAAAAGTATATACTGTTTATTATTTAGTATTTTGTATTCTTAGGACATAAGCAGTTTAATTTATTATTTCTCGCTGAGTAGAAGCTAACTGGTAACCTAAATATACATACTTTCACATAAAAAAAGGAAAATTTAAAAGTGCCTTAACACTTCAGGTGGCTCAAGAATTTATCACAATCCTGAAACAATTCCGCCCAGACACTCTATTACGAACAATTTATTTCCCGACTTAAATTAAGCAAGTCACCGACAATGAAATATTAATACTTTCGAGCTAGTTCATCTGTTCGCGACTGTACCGCCCGTGCCGCGACAGATGTTAACATACGTTGTTTGTTTTCTTACTTTGAGAGATATGTTTGTTATTTTTTCCCTTCGAGGGAATGCCCTCCGTTTTTATTTATGTCAAGTAAAATTAACTGTCGTTTCTATTCCTACGGATGAAATTGTTGAGGTATTATTCACACGACTGTACTGTCACCAAATTCATATTGCATTTTGCAATACGTTTGTATGTATTTGAATATTTTTCGTGCTAGCGATAAGAAATAAAATAAAATGAGACATAAAATCATCAAAAGTTTGATTGAAGAAAACTTTTGTACAAACGCATATTAAAATTTTTACATTGAGTATAAAAAATAACATGCAGAAGAAGTAACTTATTCGATGAAAAACAAGAACTATCACTATATTTTATTCTCATACTACTATACACCATTTTAAAGATAAAAACAGAAAAAGTGTTGCAGACGCAGAATTAGAATTTATAGTTTCGTGAATTTCGTTTCACATTTCATTTTAATTGTTTGACATTTTATTTTATTTATTTGACATTTTGTTTGTTGACTCTAATTGACACTGATTTGGGTTGGGTTATTCAAAGAATCGGGCTTTTAATCTGTTTACGTTGGCGTCTTAATTCTATTAAAGCGGTCTAATTTGTGACGAATTAAAGAAATTAGTGACTTTGATTTTATGGTTGTTAGCTTTTTGTCACTTATAAAATAATTTGTAACGCTTTAAATAACTTCGGTTTGGGCACTTTTAAGCATTAATGAAAACAAATTATTGGTTGTTTTAGTTAACAACTATTGACGATACTATATTTAATCTATTTTTATTTACATACTAAAATAATAATAAATTACATCAATCATGGACTGTTGTAAAATTAAGGTATTAAAAAAACTGGTTAAATCTTTGACATTTATCGAAATTATATTGCTACTAGCTCCTGTTCCTATAATACGGCTTGGGTGTTATAAGGGTACACAGTATTCGCAGTCTTTTTCCAGGTGATATAGATAGATAGATAGATATATGAACACTTTATTGTACACCAAGAAGAACAAAACAGAGTAAAACAATAGAACAAGAGTACAAAGGCCTTAAGGTAGGTAGTACAAGGGGCGGCCTTATCGCTGTAAGTGATCTCTTCCAGGCAACCCGGCAAGGAAAGAATGTAATTGGAGATGAGATAGACGGCGCACACTTTGTGGGTTACAAGGTTTTTACATTAAAATTTGACTATTTAGATGGTTTTATCTTTTTTATAAAATACACTAATACATACCTTACCATGATATACCATGGCTATTTCACATTTCAGTGGTATCGTTTTTGTGGTTTCAGCGGTAAGGAATAACAAACATCTACAAACTCAAACATTAAAAATCTTTCGCATTTTGAATGTAAGACAGACTACATTGCAGGAGAAAAACACAAAATATATGAAAAGAGAACCGCAACATTAAGATTGATTTGACATTAATGTAATTTAGGTATCTTAGTAATTTATGTTTCAGACTAGCGTATTTTTTTCGCACGTATACGGACGGATTGGTACTCGCGAAAATTCAAAAAACCCAACTCGCGTATAGTAAGCGTTAAACAAATCATCCTCTGGCAAACCGCGTGACAAAGATGCGCAGAACCAATTTATAAAACCTAAGAATATCGTTCTGCGCATCATTTTCACGTGGTTTGTTAGAGGACAATTTATTTGCCGCTTACTTTACACGCGCGTATACCGGCGTTTACGCTCGGTTTTTCTAGCGAGTGTCATTAGCATAACATAAGGTGTCTCTCGCGGCTTACGAGCGTTGACGCGCGTACACGCGCTGCAAAGAAACAAAACACGAGCGGCAGATCTCTTTCGAACCATTGCGGTAAAAGGATTTCAAGTGCGCCTCTTCTTCTTCTTATAATGTCACTAGTTCTTCCGAACCAGTGTGATGTAAAGATTTCAAGTGCGCCTCGACTCTTCGAGGAAACCTCTGCTTTCGTGCACTTGACACATGTTTTTTGAACTTTTTAGGTTCTATGACATACTGGTTTCCTCACGATGTTTTCCTTCACCGTCAAGCACGTGTTATAACGCACACGTAGATTATTTGTGCGCCTCGAACAGGCTCCTTTCGGGCACTTACGTCCGCTCGGTTATTCGCTAATCTAAAACCGCACTAATTGTTCCTTCAACTACTCTCGCCCATGGTTTATCACTGATCAATTTGAACACACATCCAATTACAACTCTAGAGGGTTTCAATTCACATCCCACCCCTATCCCATCTTTAATCTTCATCACATTGAGCCTGAATCAATATTGTTAAAGATGACCCTTGTTAGGCCTTCGATAAATATTACCCTCTAATTTTAATGGAGTCTTGCATTTAACCGTTTATTTTCTTAGGGGAATCTATTGTGACCATTGTTATTCATACAAGTACAAGGGAAAGTCAAATTGCATCTGCAATTTTTTTTTTACCACTTTTCCTATCTATGTATTCTACAAATGTATGTATTTACGAATAAATGTATTCAAGTAATTAATTAGTTATTTGGTTTCCATAGTACTTACAAGTTCTGTTTAGATTGGGATGATATATATTATAGATATTTATTCTTTGGTTTGGGACTAGATATTGTGGTTTAAATATCCAAACATTATTATTTATTTAGAATGTAGAGTCAAAAACTGTTATAAATTAATATAATTGTGATTTTCAAAAACATAAATTTTAAACAAAAAGTAGTTGTTATGTTTAGTTATACTATTTATACGTATTACTTTTATTTGTATACGATTACTAACTTCTCTAACTAATTATATACAAAAGCTTAGATGTACAATCAGCTGCACAGACATGTAAACACACCTGAGCTTTAACATCTATATTTATCCTAATTTTGCAAAGAACAGTGCACGCAAGCATTTTCTAATTGATGTAGTCATGTCAAGTTAGAAATCCTTCAGGAAACTGAATTAAAGTTCCCATTATTTCCGTTTCAGCCACGAGCAAAGCCTTTGGTATCCATCACTAATAATAAATTGACTTCTTTGTTTCAAAGTGTCATTCGCAAGGCGAGTTCGTTTGACTGGATTTCATTCCTTTTCTTTTTATGAGCTGTTCTCATTAGCGGCAGAAATTATCGCTATTCGCATAACCTTCTGCAAATATTTACAATTTATTTTTAGAATAGTTTCGTATTTTTATCCTTTGTACAGTATTTACTTTCCAAATTACTTATTTTACTTAGTTCATAAATAGACAGTATTCCGTACAAAATGCTCGTAATCAATTTCATCTTATTAGGTATCGTTTGTTTGTTTTCCATTTTCATAAACTCTTGTTTATCGTACCGGTTTTTCTTAATTTTTATTCAGAATTCATCATGCTTTTTTTTTAATTTGAGCCACGTTATATGTTACAATTTTGCCGATAAATATCTACCCACCTTTTTTGTACTACGTGCCTTTACGGAAGGCACTGATTTATCTAAAGTTACTTTGACGTGGATTCAAAACCAGATGAAATATAGATTTGAGTTATTATTTGGTCTCTGAGTTGGTAACTTTTTAATTACTTAATCAAAATGAACTTTAATGAAAGCAAATATTTTTTTATAAAAAAAGTTAATTATTATTCTATCCCGAATTATTCACCTGAACCCTCAAAACTAAACAAATAGGTGGATAAGTAATTAAATTGCAAATTAAACACTTATTATCTCGGATGTGTTGCCTCTAAAACTTATCTCCCCAGATTTATGTACATTTTAATTGCGTCTTCACACAAGACTCCAATGTTTTCAGCGGGTCCGGGTCTCTTCCATCCCTTTCGTTTAACCTGCAGCCCTCGTGGAAAATCCGCTCCATCCCTCTCTAGCAGGCGCAACGTAGCCAGAGCAAATCCCTTATGTAAGTCAGTTCAGTTCCACCACGCCGCGTTAGAGATCAGTCGTGTCTGGAGCTTTCACGAAATCTCTCCCGAAAACGCCGAATCTCTGAGCGGATGAGATTGCCGTACTCTATGCGTGAAAACTATAAACAAAAGTGAAGTGAAGTGCTCATAAATCGTCAGCGGAAATGACTTTCCAAAGCGAAATTTCTTTTAAACTCGTGCGGGGATTAAACAAGATTTATCTCTAAAAACAAGGGTAGATTCCTTTTAAAATAGATGCTTCTCATTATGTTACAAGCATACGGAACTTAGAAGTGATATAAATAAAAATAGAACTTAATAGATGATGTGACATATTTTTAAGGCATGAAGTAATTAGTCACTAGTGTTAATTAATAGGATGTTGACACAAACGTAGTGTCAAGTTAGGAAGTAGTGTGTGATGAAGAAGAGAAGTGTCAAATTAAAATAGGTTACTGCAATAATGGTGAAGATGGATGGCTTGAAGAAACTGATGCGGCATTCATACGTTTTGAATGCAATGTTTCTGTTCATCTCGATGATATACGGTAAGTGCCTGATTATGCTTCGTTAATGAAGCGAGGAGGTAATTAGACCGCTCGCTCTTTGTAGCATTTTAGCAACAGAGTTTCTTTGACGCTAGATGTAATCTGTAATTATTTCATTACGAGTTAATATACTTATTTTATCAATATATATCAGAGCCTTGGTCCTAATTGGCTGACAAACAACGCACAGGTCAAGGCACTGAACAAAAAGACTTGAAATTCAGAGGGTAGCCAAGTAGAGTAGGCGCGTACTGAGAAAGGAATTATATTAATTCACAATACAAATGAAATAGCGGGCAATAAATAGATAGATAGGGTACATATTTTTATTTATGATAGCTGACTTTTTTGCACTATTGCGGTATTTTGGCCGAAATATTGGTAGTATAGTTCAGTCAGGGGTTTACTTGTGCAGTATAAGGATGAAGAGAGACCTATGTAATTTTTAGGTCTTATGCTAGATATATTTCAAGAAATATATTGTTTCAATAGATTTCAGATGCAATTTTTTCGGTGAATAAAATTGTTTTGTGTTCTGCAATTAAAAAATTCTACGTCATTGCGAATTAGTCACTTAGCTCACCACTTCGTAGTTTATTCTCGTGAGGTACCTATCGCTTTAATTTACTTTTCTTTGGCGATTTGAAAAAAAACGGTTAAAGTACTAGAAAACTTTCATATACTAAGTAACTATTTAAAGAAGATTTTTGTTATTAACACTTTTTTGTTGTAGTTACTACCTACTTGAAAATATTTGTAAGAAACTCTTAAGAACAAAGTTTGGATGAGTTGGCGAATAAGTAGGTACATATTTTAGATGCGTCATTTCATTCGAATTGGATGAAATTATTGTACGAGATGACAAACGACTTAGTTCAATAGCAAATTTTATTTTATCATTATAAAGGGATACTCTTATTATCCCCACATTCAGTAGGTATATCAATTGTAACCTAATAATATATTTTACGGTAGAAAAATTGAGTCTTTCACTAAAATGAGCGAACCGAAAAATAAGATTGAAAAAGTTCATAAAAGCCAATCGCAATCGCTAAGCAATAGCTTATTGGAAATGTAAAGCGGCATCAGTAATGGCAGGAAAAGGCCCGAAAGTCGATACTCCGCTAATGGATTTTGAACCTGATCGCGTGACTTTTAAAGCATATTTTCAGTTGAAGAACTGTTATGAAAGCATTGAAATTTTTCATGGATGCCATTAGCGTTAAGGAAAATATTGATATAATCAAACGAGAGAGGCGATAAGGCATCATATTTTAAATACAAAATTTGAATTTCAGTTGGCAACATTTAGATAGATAGATAAATAAAAAGTTGGCATTTTAGTTGGGAACATTTAGATAGGTAGATAAATTATTCGGACAAAACTGTCAGTGAATTTCACTTTTATTTAGTAATGTTTATAAAAAATATGACAAAGGCCTTCTCTAGTTTTCTTGTATTTATTTTTTGTGAGGCCTTTGTCAAGAGACACGCTGCTGACACCAGCAGAATAAAAGGCTCATTCATTCATTCATAAAAATTATATCAAAGGCCTTCAACTATTGACCATAGAAAGCTAGTTTATTTAATTGGTAAATTTCATATGTCAAGTAAAACTAAATTGATGAAATATTATCATAAGATCACTGACTGAAAACATTCTGAAACACTATTTCAATCACGCACGAACATCATACGTTTCAGCATAGTAATTCTGGTACAGGATTCGGTATCATATCCAGTTGATATATTCGCCAACACTACATATCCAGTACTCTTTCCTCCTGGTAATCATGGATGTTCTCCATCGTTGGGAAACAAGATAAATTCTCCACTTCAATGTACACTTGATATTACCCGGCCATTCCACAACTCTCCTCAAGTCCCGCGAATAATCAACTGACGTACGATGATGACTTTGACACTGACATTTCAGGTTACGTCAAACTCATCTCCAAATACTGTACGAGACCCATGCTAAACGTTAAAGCTAGACGTCCTAGCTTTTAGATCTTAAAGGACTTGACAAGTAAATATCAGCTGCCGATTAATTAAAAAAAATATTCAAAGTCGTAATTTATCTGATATATACCTATGTTCATTGTTCATAATATTTTCGGATTTCGGACAATTATCCAACTATTACCACTTAAGTATACTCAATAACGCCAACTAGTTACTAGTACATAATGAAAACTACTGAACCAATTAGGCTGGTATGAATAAAAGGATATAAAACTAAAATTATATATTTAGATTATACAATTTATTTCGAAACCACACAGAAGCACCTTTACTTAAACAATATAAGAACTCTGACTTTCTGACTCATTGATATTCAATTCAATTCAATTCAATTGTTAATGGTCACACTGGTTACAGCAGTTTGATAAGCCGCATCTCTTTGAAAGTTCCACACAAATTTCCTAGACACCCAATTAATAAAATTTTTAAGACCCCATTTTGTAGAACTAATCTTGGTCTAAATTCACCCCTTACTCGAATTTGCAATGAGTACAGCTTTAACTCAAAATCTATTACAGACTTGGATCTGTTTGGTGACCTATTTAGTGTGTTCAAAAATAAATTAAGAAAATCTTATTCCTGTTCTCAGGACTCTGAATCGTAATAAAAGTGTTTTGTATGTATACTCAACCCATTGTGTGTAATTTTGTTATATATTTTTTTTTTCTCATTTTTTTTTTTTATGTTGACTTTGTCATGTAGAAAGTACCTACAAGTTTTATTTTGTTTTCGTTCTTGTATTTTTTTTTCATTGTGTCATATTTTTTCTTTTAATTTAGCTGTTGCCTGTTTTCTATGAGTGTTGTGCAAGCCTATAATTGGTTCACATTTTAGTGTATGCTATTATGTAAGTGTTCTGTGTATTTTGTATTATGTGTGCTGTTGGCATTGCCTTATTGAATAAATAAATAAAATATTCATTAACACGCTAATAAAGTATGGTGCGTTTACAATAATACGCCTGTACGTTCATTGAAATAAAAACCTACTCGGAAATTCGTTTGAACATGACACTGTATATTTTATGGCGCTATCAATTAAGCCTACTTTCTTTGTACAGGACCCCTCACTCCTGTTCATTAGCACCCATAAAACGATGTCTCGAATGGGTCATTAAGTATCAAATTAAAAGTATGTCACTATTTCTGAACAATGGTATAGATCGAGAGCTTCGATTGAACGCTTGTCTTTTCATTCCAAGACTATACAAACGTCTAGGCACAGTATTAATAGACTACTAATAGGCAGTATTAACAGTTACAAAATGTATTCATAATGGAGTGATTTTTTTTTTAGTTTGTACGATTGAAAATGAACCGTCAGCCTCGGTTATGACGCTCGGTTAGGCAAAGTCGGCTCGCTTTTTTCCTTTACCTATAGTTTTATAACATTGGTTATGTTGATGTTAGAGCTAACTGCAACTATGTATATTTTTTTTACTCATATTCAACGAGTAACAGTGACTTGTTTGTGTGTAACTTGTTGAGAATCCACCAAATTGAAGTTGTTTTAAAGACAAACTACTTATTTATTTTGGCCTACAAAAACCGGATATGTGCAGACTTTTCAGCATTATTAAATCGCGATCAAAAAGATTGTCTATACTGTTTCATCCTGAGTTAACTTCTGTTGTAAACGCGATATTCACCTGTTTATATTTTAATCTGGAGTGGAAGGAATTCAATTTACTTTATCGAGAAGGAATTCAATTTCCCAACACTGTTTCATTCAAGAACCGCGGCTTTGTGTTTGAAATGTTTAGAAAAATCTTTGTTTTAATTATTATATTAGCAGTTTTTCCCCGGTTTTTCTTGTGGCGTAAATTTGGATTATTATTTAGGCTTACCATTTTAATTTGTTTTAAGGGTCAGAGAAACTTTTTTATCTCGCAAAGTAAATTTCATGGAGATTTGGTATTTTAAAGGCTTGATTAGTCCAATTTACTTTCTAAATTCTAACATAACAATTAGTTCATGCAGATATACGAGTGAAATGGTCTTTCAAAAGTTTATACGCTCTGTTTCTTTGAGTTCCTTTTGAAAAATGAAAAAAAAAAACAAACAAATTAATGGTTTTTCTTGTAAAGTATAAATACATTACTTTGATAAAACTCGTGCAGTAGTTGGTCTTCTTTCGAGTCATCTAAAAATGAGCTAAGTTTGTAAAAGTCAACTGCTTCCAGAAACAAGAATTCAAATTTAATGCTGCAGCTAGAGCTTTCTTAAGAACGAAAATACAAAACTACGTTCACTATTGTCTTCTTCAAACTTCTGCATTGTATCATAGCACAGAATGAAGTAACTGACAAACAGAAGGCAAAGTTGAAACAGCTGGAGACTCTCAAAACGTAAAAAAGATGGAATACTTTAGATTTTATATTAAATAATTTTAAATATAAAACGATCTAAAGTTTTCCATACAAAATAAAAATAATAAAAAGGAGATAATCTAAAGAAGAGGAGAATAATTTATAAGATACATACAGATCCACGAGGCAGATTATCTAGATAGGTATGTGTTTTTTTTAAATGTCTCTTTTGAGTGATTTTTTTATCTAGTTTATTCTAGCTTTCACAATAATATTATGCAGTTATAGTTGAAATAATTATACAAACGAATAGTATCATAGTGTCAGATATTCTGCGCAAAGCAATAATGTGTGAGCATTACTGCGTTCCGGTTTGAAGGGCACTAAATAGCTAGTGAAATTACTTGGCTTTTGAGACTGACCATCGAAATGTCTTAATGTGGACGAGTGTTTTAGAAATGTTGCACCGGCTTATGTGAATCAAAGTCTTGTATAATACTGTTCTGGTCATGAGTAGGCGTGATCACTTACCATCAGGAGAGCGCTTAGCTTGACACGTCTCATGTTAAGGAACATAAAAAAAGCTCAATTTATCCACGAAAGCACTTATGCCGACAAGCACCAAACTGCCGTCCCTAAGCAACTACTTTACTCGCTTGTCAGTTCTTAACGGTCAGAATCTGGACTGTTAAGAGCTGACAAGCAAGTAAAATAATTGCTTAGGGACTTTGACAATTTGGTGCAAGTCGGCATTAGTCTTTACTTAGATATATCAATGAATGTTGTATGAAAGAAAATTTATAATAACAATGTTACTTCTGTTTGCTGTAATATCATTCTGTGCATACTTATACTTTCATATTTTGTTTGAGAATTGAATAAGTTTCTACAACTCTTTATCAGATCACTTGTCCTTCGCAATTTATCATGTTTTTTTCCTTCTTTTATTACTGTTATCCCCGTAAAGTTTTACGAGAGCGGTAATACAAACGAAACTTTGATGAATTTGTATAATTTATTACTGTTTGTCTTCTATAAACGATGTTTTTACGTGATGCATGAACGATGAAACAACTCGTTGCTATGAATAATACCACAGAAGTTTTATTATAATCATAAAACTGTGATAATAATATTACTATGTGAGAAAATCACGGACCTCACTCAAATATTTCATAACCTAAACTTGGTCTAGACTTTGGTCTAGAAGGATAATAGAAAATGTTATGTTACTTGGGAAATAAGTAGGAGAGTTTCATTCTTACTTTTCTTTTTTTTAACTTGTATGAAACCTAACTAGATGAGCGCCCCGGCTACATGCACGGAAATGTTGACGTCATTGTCCGTTAACGCTGGTAGTCACGTTAAACTATCGTCCGTAAACCAACTTTACCTACAACCAATTTTCGCCATATCTGTGTTCAGTAACTGCAACTGATTATTATGCGTATATTTCATAGTGATTAAAATTTTGCGATGTATAAAACGTTGAGCAAAATGTTCATAAGTTCATACAAATACAAGCAAATTATTTTCAGCGCATATAACATTACATAGAATCACATACCTATCTCCAAACACGACGTTTATATTCCGCAATTACTTAGGAAGGTAATATAATTTCCACCTTTGATCATGGTTATACTGTGGAAAACACATGTTATGTTTACATAATACCCAATTTCAAAATGTAGGTTATTCAATTATCCACCAATGGGCATACATCGATATGTTTTCCTTGGTTTATTGAACTGAATAATTACATTATTCAATTAAACGATTAGTTAATTAATTAATTAGACGAAGTTAGTAGGGTTAATTTTAAAACACGTATAAGACCTAAAGTAAAGTATGTAATTTTCACTTTTTTTGTTGACGAAATCAAAAAACATGGACGAATCGAATATTGTAAAGAAATTACTATAATACGGTGTACTTTTTGAGTATTCGTCCGAAATATATTGTATGGAAATTTGCCTTGAGGATTCCCCTTAATTGTGCGAACTTGGTGAAACTTCTTTTGGTTACCAAGAAATATTTTATTTACATATTATTACATTTACATACAAATATTTTATTTACTAACTACAAAATTTTGTTAGAGCGTCTGGTCGAAGCGACGCGTGATCAGAGGGCTGGCAGCTATCTCGGCCAAAGAATAAGCCTTGCAATACAAAGAGGCAATGCAGTATCCTCGGCACGCTGCAGCAGGCTTGGAGCAGTTGAGCTGCCTATAGATCGTTTGCAACGGTCTATGGGTGGCCCAATTGTTTCCTTTTGTAAATTTTGTAATATAGATAAAACTAACTACCTACTAACTATCATCATCGGGTAAATTCATAATTTATCAAATATTTCCTAAACCAAATAGGTACCCTTTGAATCGCAAAGAAGATAATCATGGTTTTACAAAAACAACCGACTTCAATTGGATTGTTTTGGTGACCGTAAACATCATTGAAAAGTCACAGGGAAGCAAAATACGCAATTTCGTTTACTTCGATGACATATTTTTTACAGTTTTTGTTTTAAAAACTAAACTATTAAACTCAACTGCGTACGTAGCCCTGTGACTTGTCAGTGGTGCTTACGGTTACTAGAACTGTCCGATTGAAGGTTCAGTCGGTTGTTATACAAACATATTTATGTTTTTGTAATACCTTGACTATGTTATCTAAAAGTCAGTTAGGTTTAAAATAACTAGTAACTTTTGTTTATACTCAAGTTATTTTAAAGTAGTTTCTTCTTCATATCGTGTCACTCGTTCTTCGAACCATTGTGGTGAAAGGATTTCAAGTGCGCCTCGAAGAGGCTCCTTTCGTGCACTTGACACATGTTTTCTAACTTTTTAGGTTCTATGACATGCCGTTTTCCTTACGATGTTTGCCATCACCGTTAAGCACGAGTTATAATGCACGGGAAAATCCATTGGTGTACTGTACGGTCGGGATCGAACCCACGATTTTCGGACCGAAAGTCAAAGCACCTCCCACTCGGCCAACACGGCTTTTGTAAGTAGTTTGAATGCAAATAACAGAATCTTAATCGCTCAAATCCTTGTATATCTATGTGAATTGCCCTAATTTGTAACTTTTGGATGAGTTAACGAATGCTATGGAGTGTGTGATAGGACCGAATTTGGGTTGCGTTGAACTTCGAGACTTCTTATTTGACTTATGAACCCGAATTTCCTCAAAGGATCAAAATTACTCACAAGTATAAAAATTCATCTCGGGTTTTTTGGAATTGGGTTTTCTGGAAACAGGACATAATATTATCCTGTGTTGAAAAGATGGATACGTAAGTATGATCGAATGTACATAATTTGAAGGACTTATTTATAATGAGAAACTGAATTAATTTATTTATCTACGGAAAATAAGGTTCTTGCCTTCAAAGCAACCTGCTAAAGGTATAATTTAGTATAGCCGTGTATAGCCGTGTTGGCCGAGTAGAATGTGCCTAGGCTTTCGTTACCAAGGATCGTCGTGGATTCGAATCCGATCATACACTGATGGATTTTTCTGTTCAAAAAATCTACGTGTCCATTAAAACACGTGCTTAACGGTGAAAATATCGTGAGAAAACCGGCATGTCATAGAACCTTAAAAAGTTCAAAAAGTTCAAGTGCACGAAAGGAGTCTTTTCGAGGCGCACTTGAAATCATTTCACCCCACTTATTCGGAAGTGTCACTAGTTCTTCCGAATAAGTGGGGTGAAATAGAATTTAAAGAAGAAGGAATATACCTCGATTTCCGCACACGGCGCTCTAATTGCTGAGAATCCAAGAAACTTGCACATAGTTCCGACTTCGATTTTATTGCTAACCCCCACCCCCTCATTAGTAGCACGTACTCTGTCCCACTCCGACACGTCTCTATTTTCACTCGAATAATTTTCTTTAATGGAAGTGATTTTCATGAACGATTTGCGCGGTTTGTGGGACGTGATTGAAAATGGATTTGATTGTTTTTAAATGGAGGTATTTTTAAAGGTTTATAGAATGGCGAACCTGACGATGTTGGTCGAGTGGTAAGTGTGTTGAACTGCCACGCTGCGCGCCGGTATCGAAGGTTCGATTCCCACTTTAGGATCAATATTTGTGTAATGGACGCAAATGTTTTTCCTGCCTGGGTGTTATAATATATTGTATCATTTATACATTAATTTACAAAAAGACGGTATATAGTATTATATCTGTTATCTGGTTCCCATAGTACAATTTCTGTTTAGTTTGGGGCTAAATGGCGTTGTGTGAAGTGTTCAAAATATTAATTTATTTAATGATAGAAATACTTTTGTTTAAACGAGCTTTGCCCCGATTTTGTCCGCATGAAATGGCAAAATATTAATATACATATATAAACAGTCTTTATACACCGCACTTTTTTTATTACCAAAAAAACTTAAATAGGCAATGCAGAAAGGTTATATCTGTGCATTCAGAAGTTTGGGTTTCTACAAAATGACGGAGTGTGCAAAAATCAATACAAACGCATGATCTTAAATAAATAACGTCAAAATGTATAAAACGTTTAGTCTGACTAACTGACTAAAGCCAATGCACAGACCAAACCACTGAACGTAGAGATGTGAAATTTCGAGAATATGCTCGTCAAGAAAACGCGTACTGGAACGAATTTGTTAAACACTGAAGTTGCGAGTGTTTTTTCCATTCGCAACAATTTTGTTTTTGTCAATGTAAAGTGCTGTTTTATTTACAAGTAAAGCTCTAGCAATGCAATTTGTTATCTTTTTGTTTTGAAGTCAGTTTTTCCGCCATTAAATACTAGCTTGAACCAGGTTTAAGTCGACTGTATTGCATCGCTAACTATGAATAATGGATCCACTATGAATGCAAAGTTGCATTTTCAGTCATTAGTGTATTTTATTGCAAAAGAGACATTAGAAAAAAGTTCACATAATTTTGCACCTGAATTTTACATTGTTTACATTGTTTTTTACTAGTAGGATATTTTTCAATGTTGTCTATATTAACATTTTTGAACTAGTTAGTTTATTTGTAATTTTAGCAAATGAAACAAACTAGGAATTGATTTTGTAAATCAAAAGAGCAGATACTATCAGAACTGCCTAGCCCGTCTCGCACTGTAACACTTTATATAACTTTATAATATATAACTGCAACACTTTATATAAAAGCTGAAAAATATCTTCTATTTATCTAATAAATCTATGATATGTAGATATTAGAATGCAAATATAATATGCATTAATATTGTGTAATATCTATCTCGGGCAAATAGTCTCCTTTCAGGCACGTCAAGACAAAGAAATTGCAAGACGCACGGAAAACAGAGCACAAACCGCATCCGTAACACCATACACCATGCAGATAGACCACGCAGACGATAGCACGACGAACTGGATGCGTTCGACGGGGAATGGAGATTAGTAGCACAAGATCGAGACCGTTGGCCAAAATGGGGGGAGGCCTTTGCCCTACAATGGGACAGCTCAGGCTGATAATAATAATAATAATAATTGTATAATATTCTGTACATAATGAAAAGTTAGTTCAAACGTAACAAAATTATCTCCTTGTTTTTTTTTGGTACACCCTATAACCACTGTAATTTAACTGTTTTATATCTTAATAATATGTCTTGTCTGGTTGTCTGGAAGAAATTGCTATCTAGCAATAAGACAGCCCTTGTAATTTTAGTTTGTATCACTTTTATATATGTATATTATATATTTTATCTATCTATCTAATTAGCTTCTTGCACCCACTGCTGGGTATAGGCTTCCTCTCCAGTTCCCAACTTTTGCGACCTTGAACTAGCATGATCCACAAGTCTCACTCAGGCTGCTGTTATGATGTCATCCGACCATCGGGCGGGTGGTCTGCCTCTAGATCGGCGAGAACCCCACGGCCACCACTCTGTTGTCGCTTTGATCCATCTGCCGTAGTCCCTTCTAGCCAAATGCTCCGCCCTTGATTCCTGCAATACGTGTACCAACGTCTACTTCTTTCGTACGATGTTGTATTTCGATGTTGGGTATGTGGTAAAAAAGCCGTGTTGGCCGAGTGGGAGGTGCCTCGACTTTCGATTCGAAGGGATCGTGGGCTCGAACCCGGTCGTACACCATCTATGTTTGCATTAAAACACGTGCTTACTTGAAGGAAAATATCGTGAGAAAACCGGCATGTCATAGAACCTAAAAAGTTCGAGAACATATGTCCAGTGCACGAAAGGAGCCTCTTCAAGGCGCACTTGAAATTCTTTCACCACACTGGTTCGAATTAGTGACACGATAGGAATAAAGTCGAGAAGTAAGATTCCAAGCATGACACGCTCCATTGACCTTTGCTACTCTGATTTAAAATATCTTGAGTTTTACAAATTATATTTTAATCACATTGAACAACCAGATTATTCCGAAAAACGTAAAAACGTCAAATTCAAATTACCAAATTAGATAAAGTTAGCAGTAAATCAACTTGAGAGAAATCGTTAATGAGAAGCAACGACGGTAAAATTAAGGGCCCTGAAATATTTCCGGCTTAATAACGTATTTTTAAGTACGTTCGTTATTCGTTAAAACACCTCTCGAGTTTATAATATCTACACTTATACTTACTTGGGCAAATTCTAAAATATATTTTTTATGTTTGCCTGCATAGTGTGGTTCCGAGATTTAAGGTCAGACTAATCGCTCAATATATTTTTCTAGAATAAGCAACAAACAGCATTAGTTGAATTTATATAGGTACCTGATTGTTTTTTTTATAAAATAATATTTTAAATAGGTAGGTTTATCATTCATTCCTAATATTTTTACAATACCAATAGTATATTAAGGCACAGAATCGAAGGAAATAGTGCAAATCTGTTTTTCACTATTTCCTTCACCTAGGTCTTCTTCTTCTTCGTGTCACTAGTTCTTTCGAACCAGTGTTGTGAAAGGATTTCAAGTGCGCCTCGAAGAAGCTCCTTTCGTGCACTCGACACATGTTTTCGAACTTTTAAGTTCTACGACATGCCGGTTTCCTCACGATGTTTTCCTTCACCGTTGCGAGAACGTGGGATGCATACATAGATTTTTTCGACCGAAAAAGCCCATTTACGCATGACTGCCACCGGGATTCGAACCCGCGACCATCAGATCGCAAGGTAAGGGCCTCATCCACTCGGCCACCACGTCCTCAACGTCACGTCACGTCACGTCACGTCACGTCACGTCGTCACGTACCTAGGTTAAATATATCAAAACAAAAAATATTCTAATACATTTCGTGAGGTTGTAGTAACAGAATGACCGATCCAATTTTTCTTAATTTATACTCAGTCAATTTAAATCTTTAAAAATATATGTACAGTCGGCTCTGTAATTGTCTTTATCTTTTGTGATTAAATTACTTGTGGTTTATATTAGGGGTATATCTTAAGTGGTTTAATCACATCAGTAGTTTATTATACACATTTTATATATATACACATAAACATGATGTGTTTGTGTGAGTGGTTTAATCACAGGAGAAAACCGGCGTAAGCTGGGTGTAAAGACAATTATAGAGTCGATTGTACAAAATGCGCGAGCGAGATAGCGTCACGCCAAATTCTGTGCCTTAACATTGAGTGTAAAAATTACAAGATAGTAAGAAGGTAAGATAACTCAAATAAAATGCCTACATCTAGATTTTATACGAACGATGAAGCGGGCAGTAAGCTCGTGGGGTAATCATAAAAATCGCTTATGTGACGTCACATTCGCAAGGAAAAAACCTCTATTTTATTAAGCTTTGTACGAAAGTAATGTAGCGTGAAGTACAGGTTGAGAATAGGTAAAAAATGGTACAAAAGAGAAAAAGGTTGCGCAAAATGTTGCGGTTTTAAGAAAGGTTTTATTGTAGCTGAGTTCACAGTTTAGATGGTCCACGAATCACGAAGACTTTTTCGTAATAATGTTTCATTTTTTGAGTTGTTGGGTACTAGGCTTCAACGGATTCTGAAATTGAAAAAAAAAAAAAAAAATATTTCAGACGCAAAATTAAAAAATTAAAGTAAAATTAAATTTTAACACAAAAATTAAAAGTACACAAAAAATTATACATAATTCCTATTTCGGTTGCTCTTTGGTTCGTACTTATTGTAACATTTCATCAATAAGTCTAATATTAGACTAGTATAATAATTATTAATATATTACAATACCAGCATTTTTACATCCAACTTCAGTATTCAGTATTTTTATTGCAGTCAGTTATAATTGTTTACAAGTTACACAGAACCTACTCATAGAACATATTGAACCCTAAAATAGGGCATGGCAACATTAGAGCAGGAGCGGACCGAATCATAAATTAATTTTACATATCTAATTATATAATTTTTCAAGTATTAAACCTCAAATTTGTCGTTAAAAAATTTTTGTATACTGTAATAACTTTTTTTAAAAAGAATGTCTTTTAGTTTTCTTTCAAAATTTACTTCTTTCTCTTCGTCTTTTAATTGTTCAGGGATTTTGTTGTATATTTTTACTGCCATTACGTTTGGACCGGAACTGTGTAATTTCAACTTTGAGCATGGTAATTCTAACTTGTGCTTATATCGATTTGGATACCGTCGCGGCAAGTCATTTGTTTTTTGGAAAAATATGGGATAGTTTCTTACGAATTTACACATTTCAAATATGTATATGCCTGTTAATGTTAGATTTTTTTTATCTATAAAGTGAGGTTTACAGCTTTCTGGCAATTTTATATTTACTAGAATACGGACACACTTTTTTTGTAGCACAAATAGGTCTTGGACATTTACGCTATTACCCCATAATATAATTCCGGTTCACAGCCAGGCGAACGCGTACGCGTAGTAAGATGCTAATGTAGTTTTAAAATCTGTTGCCTTCTTTAATTCTCTAAGAGCATAGGTAAAGCTCGAGAGTTTTGAAGCTAGTTTTTGAAAATGGCTTTTCCAATTTATGTTTGAGTCAATATTTAGTCCTAATAATGTAAAAGAGTCAACGCATTCTTGCTACTTACTTTAGCATTTCGATGCATTTTCATGTCATCAGCTAAATGATATAGGAATGGTATCACCTATTGTTTTAAATTGTATTGTTGTACCTAGATAAATAGTAAAGCGTCAAATTGAGAACTTCTTGCTTTTTAAGTCAGTTCAAGTAGAACTCTATATACTGACGTTAATAATGTCATTTTCACCTAATATCAAGCTATTCAGCAGAGTCACACCTTTTAAGACTTGCAGTGTATACTGCTTCCAGTCGGATGTGTACACGGGTAATACCCGTTCATTAGTAACCTCAACCTCTGATTGGTTCGTGACTCAACAAACATTTACTAGCCGTTCCTTGATGCAATTTACTACAGCTTGACTCGGGTTTGCAATACATATCGAGCTTCATTGGGTTAGACTCTAAGTTGATGCAACCCAGTGATTTATCCTCTAACCGTTAGAGGATATATCACTAAGTTGCATGAATCAATAGGTATAATAAATCAAGGTTTAACAAAAACATACTATAACCGACTTTAATTGGCCAGTTTTAGTGACCGTAAACACCACTGAATAGGGAAGCAAGATATGCAAATTTATTTACTTCGATGACGTTTTTTTCAGTTATTTAGATTTCAAAACCAAATTACTGAACCGATTTTCATGAAAAAGACCTATCTAGAAGTACAATCATTTCAAATAAAAAAAAATCGGTTTTTAACAACAAAGTTTTGAAGTAAAAATTCAACTGAATTGAGAACTTCCTCCTTTTTTGAAGTCGGTTGAAAAGGGTTGTCCTGACTGGACTGACTGACTGACAGACAACGCAAAAGGCGACAGATAACAGCACTGCACGTAGAGGCTCGAATTTCGTATAGGGACATACGAAATTCGAGCCTCTTTTTTTCGAGCTTAGTAAAACCCGGACGGATTTTACTAAGCTATGTGAACCAATTAATATGATTAGTTGATACCAAGCGCAACCACAGCAACGTAGCATAGCACATCTCGGTGGAAAAGTAGCCTCAGATATTTTAGAATCTGTTAGACAATCAATTCCCAACCAAACCAATCTATCAACAATATTAGCATTATTAGCTGATTTACACCTGTGGTGGTTTCAAACAGATATTGTCAATTAGCCAAATGCCGACTTGGGCCGAGATACGCAACCACTACGCAAGTACGCAACACGGCTACGCAGCAGATTATCACTCTGGCAGGCTCACAGTCAACATGTTACCAGATGGATCTTTACTACGGTTTTATAGGCGTGAAATTTTACCCAGATAATAAGTGCATGTCATGGACAATGTGATTCATTAATGCAGGCATTTAAAAAACATTTAAAAAAAATGGTTGTCTGTAAAGTTGGTTCATGGTAGATAGTTTAACGTAACCAGCGTAACGGGACAATGAGCGTTACCGGACAATGACGTCATCGTTTTCGTGCATGCAGCCGGCGTGGCGGCGTTCATCAATTTATTAGACTTAGTCACGTCAAAAAAACTTTTGGTACAGTTGTATCACATTGCCCTCTCATTTTTATCATTATTTATAATGCCCGGGTATTATGCATAATGCTCAATTAATCACTTGGTCTATAACATGTATCAGATATGCGACTTGCTAGTTTAGAGACTTTTAATCTAAAAAACGTTAAATAAATATTTATCTCTAGGGTGAAAATAACAAACAACGTAAGTAAGTAAGTGACATTTTTTTCATGACATAATTTTTAGTTCGGTCGTCGAAAAAAAATATATTCACACAGGCTTACGGAAAACAATTATTGTAATCATGAGATTTTTTTAATTTGACTCGAATCACACAACCTAATTGAATTGTAAGAACTTGCATCTAATTTCTGGCGTACCTTACAAGTTGGCTTCACTGGAGTGAGCAGAATATTCCCTTCGGACTATAGATCTGAAACTATTAATCACGACATCTATTAGTTCTGTTAATCTTCAATTGAAAGACAGATTGACGCAAACGAGGGCAAATTACGCATTACCATGAATATATATTAATATAGAGAAAGTACGTGGTGGCCGAGTGGATGAGGCCCTTGTCTTGCGATCTGATGGTCGCGGGTTCGAATCCCGGTGGCAGTCATGCGTAAATGGGTTTTTTCGGTCGAACAAAATTATCTATGCATCCCACGTTCTCGCAACGGTGAAGGAAAACATCGTGAGGAAACCAGCATGATAATAGTCAGAAAAAAAATGTTCTATGGCATGTGACATCCACCAATCCGCATTGGGTCCGCGTGGTGGATTTAAGACTCATACGCTCTCCTGCCGAGAGTAGGCCTGAGTCCCAGCAGTGGGAACATTATATGGTGATTATACTATATTAATATAATGCCTGGAAGGAAATGACTGTGCTAATAATTGAAGATAATATCCATAAAAACCTTCATACATAACCCCATCCTACTTATTTTCACTACTCTCTTTCAAGTAGGGTAAGAGAGGACAATGATCTAAATAATAATAAATAAAAAAATATTTTGGACATTTCACACAACGCCATCTAGCCCCAAACTAAGCAGGGCTTGTACTATGGGAATCAGATAACTGATATAATACTCAATATTTTTTTATAAATACATAAGATATACATACAGATATGAATGCAGAAAATACTCAGATTCAGGACAAACATCGATGTTCATAACACAAGTGCTTGTCCTAAGCAGGATAACATAAACATTAACATAAACATTCACACACTCACACCCCTGCACTAGGATTCCCTAGTCGCAGGTGACGTGGACACATACAATACATCACAACATCCAAGACCCGAGAACAAACATTTGTGTTCGTCACAAATATTTGCCCCGGCCGGGGATCGAACCCGGAACACCAAGCTTCGTAGGCAGGGTCACTACCAACTAAGCCACAGTGTCGTCAGCAATATATATAATAAGCAAAATATGTATGTAGGTATATGTATAGTTAAGTTATTATTTATACATTTTCTTTCGTACTTACCCATATTTTCATGCACAACGGTATAGAAACTGCAAGATTGTACCATTTTGGCACGAAACCCGAACGGGCTAGATAAAATTCGGAGTTTCCTAGACCGACCGACACTCAATGTCACCCTAGTTGGATATTTTAAAACTGTGTCAGAGGTTGAAGAACACGAAACGTTGTGGAGACTTCTTAAGGCACAAAATCTGGCATGCCGCTATCTCGCTCGCGCATTTATACATATTTGAAGTTATATATATATAAGTATATTTAAAAAAAAGTGGATCGGTCATTTTGTTACTTCAACCTCACGAAATGTTTCATTATATTTTTTGTTTTGATATGTTAAAGCAAAAGAAAATAACGCAAAACGGTTTATCCCTATTTCCTTCGCCTATATCGGCGAACATCGCCAAAAAAATGGAACATTTTTGTGTTATTTTACCTACTCGTGATTTAGAATATAAGGCAAGAGTGTATAGAAATCCTATATCATCTTGATCATTAACACCGAGCATCAGACGAATACTTTTTTCTTTAGCTATTTTTTAAATGACATGTTATGAAAGCTTTTCAATTATTAGACGATAAAAAAACACATATGTTCATTATGATTCATAGCTAAATGTTTCTTACGACGGAATATCGACCCCATTTCATTGTTAGTCCGTAACAAATGTCAGACTGTATTCATTTTTCTCAGTTTTGTTCTGAATGTTCTCTATTTGCAACTCTGATCGAAGCTCCGTGAGTTTATAGATAGGGTGAAATTCTGCATTTTTACAGCTGCTGAAACCCTTCTAGTCTAGACTAACCACCCACTGGAAGATGCTATATTTAGATAGAATTTAAAGGGCGGTGATTTCCTAGACCGTTTTGCACTGCATTTATCATGATAAAGAATATCGAGATTATTTCGAAATTTTTAATCTGCTAATTTTATTTAGACCCAAAATCCCGCGCAGCGATATCTCGCTTGCACATTTGGGATTTTTTAAAGAAATAAGTTATACAATCATAGTCATATTATTTCTTAAAAAAATTCAAAATGTGCAAAAGAGATAGCGGTGCACTCGATCTGGGCCTTAATAAGCGATACAATAATCATGTGAGTTTTTATAGAAAACAAGTACCTATGAAATGAATAAAGAGTGTTCAATAACTTTATTATTATAGTTTTATAATTTGTAGAATGCCGTAACTAACTAATAAAAACTTAAAATTGCGACTACCGTTTGTAAATACCTGAATCAGCCATTTCTCGCAGTTGTAAAATCTAAGTTGTTCTAGATTTAGTGAACTAAGTCAAAGTTAAATCCGCTAACTGTGGTTTACTTGACGCTTCGGGGTCTTGTACTGGGTAAGTTATAATAACTTAGGTTTGTAATTTGTTCTGATTTCACGCCACGATGACTGAAGTGTTAACTTGGAGTGAAGCCCACAGTGCTCCGTTGCGTTGCGTTGCGTCGTAAATAAACATAGCCCTTTTTGAAAAATATATTATTTTTTATAATTCATTTGAACTGCCAATTTTCCACACAAAGGCCTGACCCGTCCTTTACGAGAAAATCAATTTCAAACACCTCCCATGGTCACCTGTTTCACAATATATAAACCAACAGTACAGACACCAGTGGTGTCAAATGGTAGTCATTAGGTGTAGTAATTAAAATTATGTATCCGCTTTGTAGCGAACAACTTTCAGTAACACAACTGACTCTATAATAATACTACGGCCATATTATCGCGATAACGCTAATATTTGCGTTGTCGCGACAGATCTGACCAAGTAGTTTGTCGCATCGCGATGTATTCTGGAGAATACGAAGTAGTTGACTGTTTAAAGTTAGACAAGAATACACAATGTTTTTATCGCGACATACAACACGAATAATAATTATCGAATTATAGTCCCAGCATTCGAGCGAAGACACACCGCTCCGTTGCTTTGCGTTACATCGCCGTAGCGCAAAGCAACGACTCAGGGCATGCCACAACGGGCGCTGCGTCGTAACGTAACATAACGGATTCAACGGACTCATCTAATATTTCGAGTTTCTAACTGAAATTAAAACACATTAAAAACTTTTATACTTAACTATAAATTGCGTTTCAAAATGACCATTGCAAATGATAATAAACATTACATCATAAATTTATGTGGCAGATATCGTTATATTTTATCGTCGCAGAATATCGATTTCAAAGTTTTATTTCTTTATTTAACACTTTAACACTTACATATGTGAGAGAGGAATTAATTCTATATAAGCATTTTCTACCAATCAACCCGGGTGTACAAAAAATATGGTGTTGGGTTTTATCAAAGAGCTTCTATACCATATATCTAGAGAGCTAACACGCCATTTTGTTTTATTTAAGGATTAAGAATTCTGAGCCTTATGACTTGGAAATAAAGTTCTTTTTTAATTAAATCTAAATATAAGGATTTTAATGCTTGATAGAGACCCCCTCGTTAAGGAGTGTGTCTCGTTCACACAGTTGCCAGCATACAATTAAAATTAACATGGCCATAATTATTGAAATAAGTGGGACAATTTTCGAAATTAGACGATTTGCTCTAAATGTTATTCAGATTCATTTGAAAGTTTTAGTACAGTCGCTGTCATGTAGGTTAGGTACCTAACTGCCGAGAAAAATAATTACTGTTCGAAAGAAACAGTATTAAAACCATTGAATCAGATATACCTCACTAGAATGCGGCGCACCGCCCTCTTTTTTGTTGATATTTTAATGCATCTATGTATAATATAATTTTAAAACAATAATGCAAAGTAACGTATGTATATAACATTGATAGCTTATTGAGCAGATTGAATTTTCCCTTGGTTGCTTGTTTATGTCTCAATGAAATATTCAAAGTTCGAAAATTATGGTCGCCCTACAGAACGAGACACACTCCTTACTGGTTCTAGCTCTTTCGGCTCGCAGTTTTCGTGTGAGTCGGCATTCTAGATACATAGTATACAAGTTCTTTGGGTTTTATACAATGCATGCCAACAGATTTGCCACTTGACATCTTATTTCAAGGAACCTTACTGCAGTGACAAAAGTTGCCAAAATGAAGTACGGTTACCGTGTTATTTCAGTATTTTCAAATTGTGGTGTCGTGAAAACAACGATTTTTCGATAAATTGAATTCTTTTGTCTCTCGGATATTCATTCAAATATTTGTGGGGCGTCCCCGTTTAGTACAATGAGTTTTTCAACCGAACGGGGAATATCACGAGGAAGTGAATTTCCAATGAACTGGATGAAAAAAAACTTTCTGGGAATTTATTTTTGAGTTAAAAAAGCAGCATATTCTGTCGATCAATCATTTATATTTTTACCGATAACCGACTTTTGTTGCGGAAAAAAAAACATTGGTTTATGTAGGTTTACCTTTAACCCTAAATCACTGCGAACTAAATTAATATCAAAATAATAGAACCCATAGATAATTCATATTTTTCAACGTAATTTTTCAAGCAAAATGATGCCAAATTCATTCAAAATCGCTCCGTAATTAACGGTAGAATAAAAAAAAATTGAAGACCAAAATTGGCCTATCAAGTTACAAACAAACCAAGATGAATCAAAACCGGCTACTTACTGGTTCAAGCCAGTTAGAACCGCCTCAAAGACATCCCGGATACCATAACCCTCCCTTTGATAACCCCTTTACGACATTACGACTCATAATGCACAGAATAACATAAAAGTATGTCAATACAAGGGTATCTCATTTCAGCGAGTGATTACACCAATTTCGATTCTATAACCGTGATAGTAAATACGAATATCGCATGGGGCTTATGTTGATAGGAAAAATGATTTATCCTATGTAAATGTTGAGGGTAAATATAATAACTAATAGTAAACAAGCTGCTGTGAGCTCATATTGGATAAAATATACTCGGTAAGTAAATAACGAGATGGAGATTTTCATAGTCAGGTACAGAAGCTCTACATTTTCCTTAGAAACCCGGTATTAAATTTACATTGAATACTCTCATTATAAGACAAAGGGATTATTTACATGGTCTATTCATAACTTTTCTTTAATTGTAGTTTGTAGATAGCCAAAATCATTTGGACAAAGAGTTAACAAGGCACATATTTTAATTATTATAGGTATATTTAGAAGTCGGAAATCCTTGATTTCAAAAGTTAATATAACAATAATTTTAATAATAAAGCTTTAGAAGTTGGGGAAATTTTGATTTCAATAAATAAGTTTTTTATAAGTCAGAAAAAGTTATTAATTATGATATCTCATAGGACCTTTTCTTGGTTTTATCTTGTAGGTACTGCTTGGGTCTTTTGAAGTTAGAGCCCTTATTCTTAAATATTTCAAATAAGTTCAATCGTTGATGTTTAGACAAATTTTAATGTGTTTATGCAATTTGGAAAAAAATCTCTACTCGCACCCCATCAAGTATCACAGAAACGAATATGTAAAATACCGTCTTGTAACTTGAAAAATACTTGTGTTAGGTATATAATTATTTTTATATTTTTTTTGATAATGTCACCTCGAACCTGCCTTTTTGTGAACATTAACATAAAAATATCAGACTTTTATCCTGCACAAGGAAAACGAGTTAGATAGAAGGTACCTTATATTATTGAGTGCCTACGTTTTATCATTCTCTTAATACATTTAAACATTCAGAGTCTGGATCCGCAGTCTCGGTACATAAATCTACATGATATCGAATCGAAAATTGAGATTTACATTCTATTACGTGAAATTTATGTGGGGAGTCGTGACGTAACATTATTACTTAGCCAAAAACCTCGCCTGCATTTTTTGATAAACGGCTGTTTGAGCTTAGAGACCTGAGAGTTGGATTACGGGCTCGTAAGTAACTGCTTCTGAGGCCGTCAGTCAGGTCATTAGAAATTGCTTAGGTTATTTCTGGGCAAGCGTGATTCATTCTCAACTACACCATCACTTATGCGGTTTCAGACTTGTGTATTTGTATTCGGGCGGATTAATACTCGCGAAACTTTAAAAGCCGAACGCTCGTATACACGTTTCTAATAGCGTTTAGGGTAGGTTTTTTCTAGCGAGTGTCAGTAGCATGAGGCTTCTCTCGCGGCGTCTCTCTTCGCGAAACTTTAAAAGCCGAACGTACGTATACACGCTTATAACGGCGTTTACTGTAGGTTCTTTCTAGCGAGTGTCAGTAGCATGAGGCGTCTCTCGCGGCGTCTCTCTTCGCGAAACTTTAAAAGCCGAACGTACGTATACACGCTTATAACGGCGTTTACTGTAGGTTCTTTCTAGCGAGTGTCAGTAGCATGAGGCGTCTCTCGCGGCGTCTCTCTTCGCGAAACTTTAAAAGCCGAACGTACGTATACACGCTTATAACGGCGTTTACTGTAGGTTTTTTCTAGCGAGTGTCAGTAGCATGAGTCTCTCGAGGCTTAAGGCGCGTACACGCGCTGCAAAAAACAAAACACGAACGGTGAATCCACTCGGCTTAACCGCTAATCTGGAATCGCACTTACCATTACGTGAGGTAAAATAGGTCGAATTCTTGTCAATCATCAAAATCTAAACCAGTGGACGTTGAGATATGAAACTTCGAGGATGGTGTACTACAATAGCTGAAAGTTCGTAGTAAAGTTAGGATTTTTGTTATTTCGCAACGCAAACGAAGTTTTAAGTGCCAGCAAGCTTTGTCAAGTGTTTATGATTTAAGGCCTGCCTTCCTCCTACGCTGACGTCCATCACGTACGTCCGTAGCGCACCGGCTCGTCAATTAATCCACCGCTGACATCAGCATAGCAGTGCGGTGCCACATAACACGCCGTGTATATTCGTACGCTCGACCGACGTCCGCACCGAACGTCAGCTTAGGAGGAAGGCAGGCCTAACAATGCCTATCTGGTTGATAATACGCCTACGTATTGCGTATAATTCGTTAGTGGGCAAGCCAGATTGATGCTTGGCTTACGTAAACTGGACCTATTTTTTCAGGCGTGTATTGAGCCAACCTGAATAACCTTTGGTACCCATTCCTCTTCTCCTTGTTATCTCTTGGCTTTCATCCAGTTCGGTGTCTGCCTAAAAATAATATATCATATATGGCATAATTTATGAACACATTCTAATGTATGGACAAGCTACTATGCTTTAATAATTATTGAAATTGCGTCCAATTTATTGACTTGTAGCCGTGTTGGCCAAACGGGAGGAGGCTCGACTATCGATCCGAAGGTCGTTGGTTCGAACCCGGTCGTTACATATTACGTCGTTACGTATCCCGTTTGCGTTGCAAATTACAAAATTCCTTTCTTAGTACACACTTTCTGCTATTGATGAACATACCCTACAAATTTCAAGTCTTTAGTGGTTTAGCCTAGGCGGTGTCTGTCTGTCAGTCAGTCAGGACTAAGCATTTTAAAGATATTGATTATTACTATTTCTACGTATCCTGTGATAGAATTTACACAAAAGCGAATAAGACTAATGATAACTAATTCCCATACTACAAGTTCCTATTTTGGGAATATACAGGATTCAAAAAAATCAATGGGCAAAAAAATTAAGGAAACCCCCTTTAAATCCTTAAGATAGACTATTTTACTTAAAGGAAACATTCCTTCATTTTTAATAAGAAACAAAACTGCGTTCACAGATTTCTTGACAATTTTACCTAAACCGGGAATTAAACCAGCTATAAATTAAAAAAAAAATAAAAACTCGCTATTTTATTCTACTAATCGATAGGATTATTGTTCAGGATAAAATCTCTCTAATAAACATTCACATTGATTTTTTTCATCCTGTATAGCGTTGTGTTGTGTATGTTAGTACATATTACTATATTATAAACCAAAGAGTCAACGAACAGAAAACCAAAGTTTAAAGATACGACACGTGTTTCGCCTTCTTTTCTTCTGTGTTTTTCTTTTGTGTTTGACTTCGGCGAGTCCACACCTCCTGATGATGCCTCGTGTAGAGGCGAAACACGTGTCGTATCTTTAAACTTTGGTTTTCTGTTCGTTGACTCTTTGGTTTATAATATAGTAATATGTACTAAAGTTCTAAACTAAAGTTAAGTTAATTAAAACCTTTGTTTAGAAATCAAGCAGATTTATTACTAAATATATTTATATAATTTGTTGATATGAAATTAATATCATTATCTAAACTAACACTTCATTGCTATTTTATAGTAGGTAGATCAAAAATAGATTTTGGAGTTTTCATACCGACTTGCGGATGAAAAACCGTATTACATCTAACCCCAAGATTCTACTGTGTTAATACGAAAACAAGGCCTTATTAATTGGCTCTGTTTCAAATGTTACAATGAAATTAATTTCGCTGAACTAAATACCTACTACATTGAAACTACAAATTCGTACTGTAAGATTTCCTCACAAAGGGCCCGGTGTAAATCTAGGCTTATCCCGTCGACACGACTAATCTTGTCATACGACCTAGTGGTGGCAGTAGGACAAATTTATGCGACGAATTTTGCACAAATGTCGTAATTTTGAATTATTCTTATTGTCAGTGTTGTAGCTAGTAAAGTATAGAAATACACCATATGGGCAGGTAACACTTGCTATCGAAGTTTTACGTAACGCTCGAGATCCTAATATTAATATGCACAATTACATAATAGTTGGGTCGTTACTATTATAATTTCCACATATTGAAACTAAGGGGTGTCTTTATTTCTGTTTTTTTAAAAACAAAGCAAGTTCGCATAGCAAAGATTAGTGAGAGAATCACTATTAGCTATTATTATTATTATTATATATTATATATTATATATTATTAGCTATTAGTAGCTTTCCAAGCGGAAGGACCGAAAAATTTAAATTTGGTTTTGAATACGAAGACTGAGGCAGTGTCCTAATTGAACGCGATGACGCGACCATCGCAAGTTCGCGCGAACGTCGATCGCGCGATCACGCGATCAAACGTACTAACGTCAAATAGGCGTCCCAATTGGCATTGCGTCGCGTCACGCGATCGCGCGAATGCCAATCGGGACGCCTATTTGACGTTAGTACGTTTGATCGCGGATTCGCGCGACGGTCGCATCGCCTGCTCGCGCAACGATCGCGTGATCGCGTTCTATTAGGACAACGCCTGACAATTTTTTAATATTATCAGAAGCTATGTTACAAAAGACCTATACAAGCATTTTAAGATTATTAAATCCTTTTTCCTAGTCACTAGTTGAGTCGGTGGCTTCTTTAATTTGTAATATGAAAATTGTTGAGTTCATCTTAGGAAGCAGCGAGTTTGACTATCTTAATATCAGTAACTGCAGCATACTTTAGTCGTAAAACAGAATATAAATGTAGATTTATTATCCAAAAAAACACGTTTTCATAATTTAGCTCTATTTTGCTTGTTTTACGAAATATACCTACCTAATGGTTTTTATGGTTTTACAATACATTGTCATTGAGTTGTTAGCTACCCTGTAAGTTTCAGCTAGATATCTAATCGGAAAGTACTCGAAATTTGAGTTGCATGATCCCACTCCGAACGACAAATAGAGACAGACAAACAAAAAAGTGACTTAGTAAAAAGCCGTGTTGGCCGAGTGACCACCCTCGGCTCACGATACGAAGGTCGTGGGTTCGAACCCGATCGTACACCAATGGATTTGTCTGTTCAAAAAATCTATGTGTGCATTAAAACACGTGCTTAGCGGTGAAGGAAAACATCGTGAGGAAACCGGCATGTCATAGAACCTAAAAAGTTCGAAATAAAAAAATGCTTCCCGTCAAGTAACACCATGACATGGGTATTACTCGATGGGAACCCATCGCCTCTTTGAGGTGCACTTGAAATCCTTTCACCACACTGGTTGGTTCGAAAGAACTATTGACATGATAAAAAGAAGAATAAAATCGTGTTAAAATCGTAAGAGTCGTTACTTCAACGTTGTAAAGCGCAGTTTACTTTCTGCTTTTTCCTTTTTCATGGCCACTGTGTCTTTCTCTCCAATCTGGTTGCCAAGCGATTCCAGATTAATTCTGAACCGTTGCTACCAGATACCCTTACAACGGAATGGGATGATCACTTTCAATTTGCCGAGAAATTTGGATTTTTTTGTTCAATCCTGGGCTTATTTTCTTTGACTTATTAAGGGTTTGCTATTGAAGGATGAAACTCAATATTTAGCGGATCAGAAGCAAATCGTTTATAGCCTGTTCCTTAGCTCAGCTAATCCAATTTTTCCTGCTTTCGATCAAAACAACTTATTTTGCAGTTTAAATTAGTTTGAGCTTTTTATGCAGTAACCAGTAGGTACTTTTGACGTGACTACGTCTAATAAATCGATGAAAGCCGGCTGCATGCACAAAAACGTTGACGTCTTTGTCTGGTAACGCTGTCATTGTCCGGTAACGCTGTCATTGTCCGGTAACGCTCATTGTCCCGTTACGCTGGTAGTCACGATAAACTATCGTCCGTAAAACAACTATACAGACAACAATTTTTTTTTAATTACCATTAAATTTAAAAAATAACTAGTCCATCTAGGCGCTCTTCTGAAGGCATGAGATTACGCCTGTCCATGACCAGAACAGTGCTAGACAGGATTTTGCATGCAATACTTCTATACTATAACATAACATATAACACACTTTCACTTTGAGAAATTTTGTATTTTGAAGCAGAGCAGTTTCACTGGCTACAGTGCCCTTCGAACCAAATCACAGTAATGCTTTACATATAACTGCCTTGGGTCAGAATATCTGGCACTGTGATAACTCTGTGAACTAGAAAATTACTATTATAGCGAGGATATTTTTTCTTAAAAATATTCTAGGCCATCGTGTAAAGGCCCAAAATCTCAGAATCATTTGTTTGTAGGCAAAAAAACAGTTTTTCCCTATTTCCTTCGCTTATAATAAACATATCAAAACAAAAAAATGTACTTAAACATTTCAAGAGGTTGTGGAGACAAATTCACCGCTCCACTTTTTTGCAATTTGTGCGAGCGAGATGCATGCGGGATTGTGGGCCTTAAACCTATATATATATATATTATAGAGCCGTATCATGCATATTTGACACACGTATTCGTATCGAATTCGACACGGAAAACTCAACAGTTTTTATGCCCTATTTAAAAATTTCAAACAAACTTATAATCCTTCTGTGATGGCTAGTATTTTGTGATAGGCTTAGTAAAAAACTTTGAGGACGTGGTGGCCGAGTGGATGAGGCCCTTACCTTGCGATCTGATGGTCGCGGTTTCAAATCCCGGTGGCAGTCATGCGTAAACGGGTTTTTTCGGTCGAAAAAATCTATGTATGCATCCCACGTTCTCGCAACGGTGAAGGAAAACATCGTGAGGAAACCGGCATGTCGTAGAACCTAAAGTTTGAAAACATGTGTCGAGTGCATAAAAGGAGCCTCTTCGAGGCGCACTTGAAATCCTTTCACCACACTGGTTTGAAGGAACTAATGACACGATAATAAGAAGTAAAAAACTACTTTACATTGTGGTCTTGAAAGAACATAAAAAACGGAACGTAAAAATCGGGGTATAAATCTGGCAGTTCTCCGCCCAGCGTACTCTGTACTGGCGTAGATAAAGTAGGAGAGTCCTGAACGCCTGAGGGACTTATTAACGCATTCCTCACTCCCTCTGTGATTCACTGGCGTATTACAAACGCTTTCTTTCGTATCGTGTGGTACAAGGCAAAAGATATCTTGGGTTAAAAGAAGAATTATTACACCTAGGCGGACAGAGCATGGGACAAAAAAAATCGATTTGTCCGCCTTTGAGCAACAGGGGGACAGATGAACCCTTTATTAACTGAAAAAGTTTTATCTGTCCCCCTGTTGTAGAGAACTGGTTGTGTGAAATAAGAAATAAATAAGTAAAAACAATGCATTCATAGGCTCTAGAGTCTAGAATATCTTTCTGTATACATACAGAAAAAAAAAAACATGTGTATGTCGCAGGAATTTCGTCTACCTATCCAGCCACTTATCGGTCGAGAATAATCTGAAACCGAGCCATTGGCACGAAGAATGATTTTCGTCTTAAGGTGGACGAGGTCTATAGCAGTGTTGCTCGGGCCTATGAATCAAAACCTTGTGTAGCGCTATAATGGTTATGGGCCGGCGTGATCTTATACCATCAGGAGAGCAACTAACTACTCTCGCCACTTGTTAACATAAAAAAATTCTCTGTTACTTTAACAACTAACCACAAATAACAACTTAAAAATCTAAATGATTTTCTGTTTCCTAAGTAAGGGAAACGCCCGCTGCCGCTTATGACATAACTCTTACCTTTTCAGTGAGCGGTTCTGATTCTTTCTCTTGTTTCAAGAATGCTTTTATGGCTTCGAAAAGGTGGCATATGATTTGTTGACGCGAATATTTTGAATACCCAACATTGTACGAGCAATTTCAAAAATAGGTTTTCGTATGACACTTTGTATTATAAACGGTTTCCTGTCTCTTTGTTATTCTGTGTTTATATTTTAAACAAATGTTTATAGAGAATATTTTAATGAAATGGAAGTACATCATTAATAATGAATTATGATAATTGTTTCAAATGTAATTTATTATGTAGATTATAACTAGTTAATCACGGATAGTTATTGTTATATTTTCCGAGAAAATTGGAGTGTAAATAATAGATATCGAATAAAAATGGATTGGCACTAATAAGGACATAGGATTATTTATGACCTCAATTACTCGCTCTTAGAATGAATATTGTTCACCCTATATTCAATATTTAATTAAATATAGGGTGAAAATCAATATGAAAAAGAGGCTGGTTTTGATGTCGGAGTTTTGAAATAAACCAAAAGCCACTAAAAAAACACCAGAAAAAAATTACGCATAATCAGTTGCCGTTACTGAAAAGAGATATGATAATTTTAAGGAGCTAGGATGGATTTTAAGGAGCTAGAATGGCTCGGGCAGGGTTGAGTATATATCGGGGGGCAATGCACAATGCACCCTACAACGGGAAGCCAGTGCAGACCGCTGTACCACCTTTTTAGAATTAAAATTAGAATAAGGTCGAATTTTTGTCAAAATACATTTGATAAAAATTGGATAACTGTAGTCGTTTTCCTATGGATTTTCGTCAAGCGGTACCGATCATTGATAATAATAAAAGGTTTATTCATCGTTTGGGTACCTAGCTCGAGTCAGCTCGCAAAAGCTCGGCTCGGGCGCCGCACTCGCCCCGTTGTCACTGTGTCATTTTGGAGAAACCCAAAATTCTGACTGCACAGATACAACGTAGTACCCCTTCAGCATTGTCCATTTAAGTTTTTTTGGTTATTAAAAATTGGTTGTGTTTAGGGTGCTAGGGTCTATAGTAATAAATGGTAAAAATGAATGTAAACCAGAGTATTAGTTTTGCACTCGGAGTTTTGAAAAAACCCGAAAGCCTGACTTTGCATAGCGACGATTTTTATCTTGTCTGTATCATATAAATATATGTTTTATACTATCTCGTAATATTTTGCGCTATACAATCAAATATTAATTATATCTAAACAAAAACGCATTAGTCAGTCGTCTAATAGCAAGGGTGGAGCTCCTCATACTAACAAACAAACACACAGAGAGCTCGAGAGATTCCTTTGTGGAGTGTTTACGATGTGTCATATCATTTCCCTTTTGGTACGAGCTTACTTGTTTTTTGAGAAAACATTTTCACTGTGAAGATTTCAGGCCGCTTAAGGATAAATGTTCCCACTACTTACGTGGAACAAAATAATCGATTTTTTACTTCGATGACGTAGGTAAGCTTATACAGGTGGTTTTTTGAGAAGGGCAATGTCCGAAAATGGCCAAGTCCGAAACCGCGATAGTTAGAGAAAAGCCGTCAAAGGAGTCATGCCCTGGATTTATAAGAAAACAATAACTGCATATTTAGTTTTTTTTTTCTTTTACTTTTGACGGAAATCGACCCGAGTGCTTGTTTTTTAAAAGACGCCCTGTATTATTGAACCAACGGATTTTTAGTAATAAATTGTTTGCAAAGAATTATCCTTTTTAGCAACAGAATCCATTAGTTCAATAATATAGGGCGCCTTTTTTAAAAAAAAAACACCGACATGAGCACAAGAAGTGAAGTTTTTGTCACACCACCACGATGCCAAAAGAAGCGTGTTCAAAGGAATTTTATTTAAAAAATACCCAAATCTTCCAACATTAAAAACACATTTGTCACAGTAATGTCCCAAACCAATCACATTGTTTTAATAAAACGTCTGCTCGCTGCGTCGACTCGATATAACGGCTCGTTAGGAATACGAAATCTTACGGATAATCTAGAGAAAGGTGCATGTTTTGCGAAGCACATTTTTCATAAATTTTGGCATTTGGATTAGGAAAAGCCTGGATACGCCATACACAACCTAATCACCAAGTAAATCAAAATCATCGTCAACCCATAGCAAGTAAGCCTAAAGCTTTAATAGAGTTTTTTTATTTTTATAAATTGGCATGTTGAATACTAGCCCCATACAAAGCAGACCTTATATTATGGGAACCAAATATCTGATAATTAGTAAAAAAATCTATATTTTAGGTACACCAAAAACTTAGGAATAACATTAGATAAAACATAGAAAATAAAAAGTAAAATGGACGGTTTCATCGCTCAGGATCTCTTCTAGAAACCTTTGGATTGAGCGAATAAAAATAAGACAGCTTGGTTGAGGGTTAATACAAGAACGAGTACCTACATTGGATGATAAGGTTTAAAATACTTACCTAAGAAAATATTATAGTGTTAGTTTTGATAAAGATAGAGATAGAAATAAAGATAAAGATAAAGATTTTTATTTTGCACGAAACACGGTAGGTAACAGAGGAGGTATGTACCTACATACATGCCTCACCAAGAACTGGCATGCAAAATATTCGCGTAGAAACGCAAAACAAAATTACAATTTGATTCATGTCAGATAAGATTATAACTATTATTTGTGTATATTTTAGTACTCTATGCTATTATTATACTGTTAGTATTATTAACAAATTCATCAGTTTAGTACATTTTGCTATTAAGGCCATTTGAAAAGAAATAAATTCCAGTCTTTCCCTCCTAGATCCCTCAACAAATACAACACGCTCCAACTGTTTCTTTTGCTTGATATCTTCTATCCGATGTATCTTTCATATTCACTGATACGTGACACGACTGAGCTTGGAATCGATGCCCGTTTGAGCAGAATTAATAATATGCAGCAGTAAACACGAAAATGACACTCATATTTTTAGTGTCGTTTTTAGGGGGATTGGTACTAGCGATACTGCAAAAGCCGAACGCGCACATACGGCGTTTACGCTCAGTTTTTTAGAGCGAGTGAAGCATGAGGCATCTCTGAAACCCCACTTATACTCATAATCGCGGCCTGTACTATATGTAAAGATTTAAGGTCTTCATCCTTTTACAGTTTTCGAACTACTACAATTTTAACCAAAACAAGCAAAATTTATCCGTCCATCCATCGTTATGCATTTGTCACAGGCCCTAGTGATCTTACCACTGTCATATGGCTGACGGCACTACGGCGCGTCACATCATTTACCAATATTTATTAATAAATAAATACATCTGGTTGTTAAATATTAATTCTGTGTCTGATCTTTAGCACGAATACTTCTTTTGAAACGAAAAGAGATCTGTAGGTGCAGCGCGAGTATCGTCGAGCAGGTGAATCGAATGAGACGACAAAGAACCCTGATCATACGTTCGATGCAACATGCTCGATGCAGCGCGGCAGTTCTTAATGTTTCACCATGAAAAAGCCGAGAAACTGAAACTCTACCTCTCTACTATAACGTTTATTTACGTTCTAACATTGCTTAGATGTAATATAAAAACTTACGTTAGATTTAAAGAAAATTTTACGACTAAAGAAGTAGGATTTGGATTGTCGATTAAAGTCGAGGATCTCTTCAAACGCTAGGAGCCATTTTCAAAACGCTACTAATTTAATTATTTATTTTTATTTTCGGAAAACTTACAGCTAGGTACGCGATTGATCACAAAGATAAATATAGATGGCCAATTAAACATTTTCACAAATTGGTAAAGGTTAGGTAAATCATTACCAGTTACCAGTTATACCATTTTTAGATACTAGGAGCCTATATATTCAAACCCTAGGAGCCTGTAAAATGTATTATATAAATCACATTCCGTATGAATTGTACAAACTCAACTCATTTATGAAGATTTCATATTCGGATAATATAAAGACAATATAGAATCAAAAGGGTCCAGGAGCGATTACTCAATATCTTCTACAAATTGACCCGCTGTACTATTCAGCTCTATTTTCTACACAGAACTCTCCAAGAACGTCTACTTTATAATATTTCCTTTCAGACTATCTACTTAAGTCTAAGACTTCTGCTATTGACAGTTTCGCTCTTGTGTTTGCTTGAGCGGCAATTTTCAAGATTTTAAATGAAATTCACTCTTCATATACCTAAATGGATTTTAACAACTGCCTAACTGTTAGTAAACAGATGATAAGCCAGTGATTTTAACGTCACAATACGTAAGCGCGGTTTCAGTTCAGCGGATTAAACGAGCGGATTTGCCGCTCGTGTCCGCAAGAGACGCCTCATGCTACTGATATTAGCTAGAAAAACCGAGCGTAAACGCCGGTATACGCTTTTGATAGACCTTTTAAAATTAATAAAAGTTTCATCTGTCCCCTTTTAGTAACGGGGGGACAGATAGAACTTTTTTGGCCCATCTGTCACAGAGCACCATTTTTTTTCGAATGGTTTTTTTTGACGTATCATGCAGTTGGCCGCAGATGGCCGTTAATGCGGCACCGTACTTTGACAAGCAGCAGTACTAGCTTATAATAAAAACAACTATGCAAACCCTTTGATAATTATCTACGAGTACCTAGGTATGTAATTGCAAAATCGTTGAAGCGTGTTCAAGAACCATTGTGCGTACATTACCAGTTTGTGCCCGGTCAAGCGGTTGATAGCATGGAATGGTTAGCGCTCAAGTAGAAGGTACTACATCGTACACTCAATTTAATGGTAGCTGGCTTGCATATTATCTTAGTTAAGTTAATTGAATAAGATAATTATGTAGATTAAAAATCCAAAAAAAACACGTTTTTATGCTTTTGCTCTATTACTCTTCTTCTAATAGAGTTTTTTATGTTAGAAAATGCATTGTCATATTTATATATCCTTCTTACTTAATAATAATATATATATATATATATATAATTAATATTATAAACGCGAAAGTTTGTAAGGATGGATGAATGCATGGATGGATGGATGGATGTTTGTTCCTCTTTCACGTAAAAACTACTGAATGGATTTTAATGAAACTTAAGAATAATATAGCTTATACATCAGAATAACACATAGACTACAATTTATGAAGATACCTGCGCAGACAAAGTCACGGGCACTAGCTAGTCTTCATATAAAACTGTAACTATGAAATGGTTTAGGTTAGAAGGATAGAAAAGATAATATAACTTGTAATCCTACTAATATTATATACGCGAAAGTTTGTAATTATGGATGGATGGAAGGATGAATGTTTGTTACTCTTTCACGTAAAAACTGCTAAATGGATTTTAATGAAACTTTACAATTATATAGCTTATACATCGGAATAACACATAGGATACACTTTTTTTCATACTTTGTAAAGATACCTGTGCAGACGAAGTCGCGGGCACCAGCTAGTTATTTATATATTATGGTCAGTATAATTATGTACCCAGACATTGTAAAGTACATGATAAGTTCTGTATGAAGCAATAAAGTTTATTGAATTTTGAAGTAAATAAATAGAGACATAAGCACTTACTTGATTTTATCACTTCTCCTGACTAGCTAACTTCAACATTTGCTAGTTTTTTTCAAAATCAATTCAATTTGTCGAATAAAACGTTCTCGAAACACATTAAAACTTCATCCATTGTAGTTCAGACATCAAATACGTAACGACCTAACGGCAGCGCTGTAACGACGGCGAAAGAAGCGCTTGTACACTGCTTCCATAGATTTTTATGACAGAAGTTCTTTCACAAAATAAGTTCGTATTTTTTTTAAAACGTCTTATAAACTATTGACTTTGCTGTGAATAATTCAATACGAATACGCTTCTGACACAGAACTAAGTGACTCCTAAGAGTCACTTAGTGAAGATCTAAATCTTCACTTAGTCCTGTCACAGAAAAATTCGATACAAATACGCTTGGCAAAAATTTTGAGTGAGTGTCTCAGTGTCTAAAAACACATCATTTAAATGTTTGACGTCATTGTCCGGTAACGCTCATTGTCCGGTAACGTTTATTGTCTGGTAACACTCATTGTCCCGTAACTATGGTAGTCACGTTAAACTATCGTCCGTAAACCAACTTTACAGACTACCAATTTTTTCATTTGTTTGCCGTATGGCAGCTAGCTTTTTTCATTCTTGTCTGTCTTGAGTTTTTCTTGTTCAGTTTACTCCTGCTGACTCGTAGGCGGTGTACAGCACCTCAAATGATGGTGGGTGGCGACAGCGAGTCGGGTGCGATCAAACTGCTGTCATTGAGAACCCGATTTGTATCGATTTGGGTGTACGTATACATAAAGCCCCGAAAACTATACTTTTTGTTAAAAATACAGACTCTGAAAGCATTTGTATGAAAGAGGTCGTGGTGAACCTTTTTTGATCGTTTTTGATAGATCATGATTGCATTTGGATGGGCAACCGGAAGTGGCATACAATGAAATGCTTCCGTGCTTTCGAGGGCATGTTTGTAGAGGTTCGTTCCAGATTAAACAGCAATAAACTTATCGAGCAAAGCCAATTAACTAGGTTTGTTTGTACCTATTAATTTTTGCAAAGTTTTGGGAAGACCTTAAAATCCTGACATAAATGTGTATATGGGATATAGGATGGACGGTTAAATACATGATTAATAAAATACGAACCAGTGTGGTGAAAGGATTTCAAGTGCACCTCAAAGTGGCTCCTTTCATGAAATTTACACATGTTTCGATTATTTTTCCTACACTGTTAAGCACGTGTTTTAATGTACACATAGATTTTAAGAACAGAAAAATCCATTGGTGTAGGACCGTGTTCGGACCCACTACTTCGAAAGTCGAGGCACCTCCCACTCGGCTAACAAGGCTTTTTTTTAGTAACTATAGCGTTTGAATTACAACCTCGCTTGAATAATGACTATCTAATAATCTCTATCCCGGTCGCACGTAGGCAAAACGCTGACGGAAACTAGAGGAATAAACGAGGCGTCCTATTCACATAGAAAAATAGAAATTGCTTACGTAAGTCGTTTTCTCGAGACCGTAAACAAAGAAACGTTGTATTGACATGGCAATTTATTCCTGACACACCGTCGTAATCTCATAACCTCCCTTTCCAATAATGACGTCACTTTATTGCGTAAATAATTTTTTTACGAGCGGACGTTGTGCTTCGCCTGAAGAAGATGAGGAAGAAGTCATTTGAGATTTTATGGCCATGGATTAGAGGACTTCTGGGGAAGTCATGGAGAGTTCCTATAATGCAATAATATTGTTATTCCTACGATAAATCATTATTATTATTAAGTCGTATTTGCCCTTTATTTTGCTTTTATATACACTGCCAATTTTTAATTACCAAAAAAAATTAAATGGCCATTGCAGACGGGGTACTACGTTGTATCTGTGCAGTCAAATTTTGAATTTCTACAAAATGACAGAGTGACAGAGGCGCGAGTGCGGCGCCCGAGCCGAGGTTTTGCGAGCTGGCTCGAGCTAGGTACCCGGGTTTGCCGAACGATGAATAAAACTTAAATTATTATCTATTAAAGGTACCGCCTGACGCAAATCCATAGAAAAACGACTAACGGTAACAGATATCCAATTTTAATCAAATTTATTTTGACAAAAATTCGACTTCAATTTTTCTAGTTTTTTTGCCATATCTGTGTTTAGTAACGGCAACTGACCATGTGTATTTTTTTTTCTGGTGATTAAAAATTGACCGTGTTTCTGATTATTTTTTTTGGGCACCCATTTTTGGGTCTTCGTTATTTTGCTTTAATTTATATCTGATTATTTTCTTTGGGGCACCCATTTTTGGGTTAAAGCCTCTTCCAACCCTTGCCAATTCTGCCTATCTTGGGCGAGTCTAGTCCAGGTAGCGCCTGCCACTCCCATGACGTCATTCCACCTCCGCCTTGGTCTTCCTCTAGGGCGAGTAGAGTTTCTTGGGAACAAGTGAAGTACTCTTTCACTCCATCTTCCATCTCCTGCTCTGGCTACATGTCCGGCCCAACTCCACTTTAATCTGCAGGCCATTTCTCCGGCGTGAATCAATTTTGATATTTTTCTTATATTAGATATTCTTTTTCTGTTTGTGAGTATTAAGCCTAACATACTTCTTTCAGTAGATCTTTGAAATCATAATGACATAAATAGAAAAAAAAAATGTGCAGGCTGAACCACATAAGTATATCGACCTAAGTACACAAAATGGATTGGAAAACACAAAATAGTTTCGGGCCAGTTTACAAGCTACAAGCCGGCGAGTTTAAAAGCTAGCGAGTAAGCGAGTTAACATTTGAAAAGTTAGCTTAAGACACGGGGCGAGTTTAAAAGCTACAAGTGAACTCGCTGGCTTTTAGCTAGTAAAGTCCTTTGTCATCGACGCTTATGTTAAAATAAAGGCTACATGACTCTTACAGTATGATGACACACGGCTTTTTTACACGCTAAACGCCAGCGACTTCGTTTGTAGCGTGTAAAGTCACCCAGTGTCATCGGTGTTATACAATCTGCTTGTTGACAATCCTTCCCAAAAGCTAACACGCTCACACGCTATCTTTAAAAACGCCAACAATCAGAGTGTAAAAAGCTCGTGTGTTATCGACGCTTTAGTGCGGTTTCAGATGATACACGCTCAAATTTTGTTTTTGAGCGTGTACGCGCGACACGTTTTTGAAGAGTCGTGAGTACCTACCAATCCGCCCGTATACACGCGACAAAAATACTCTAGTCTGTCTTAGTTTGACTCTTTTGTATGCCTGCAATGTAAAATAAACTACTCTGTGGTAATACTGTGTTAGGTTCTGAAAATGGAAAACGACTGCGACTGTGTTTTTTTTTTGCGGATCAGTCAAAAAAATTCAGGCTTTGTAAAAAAAAGGTATCTACAACAGAAAAAAAGTCTAAATGCTTTTAATAGGTTTTCAGTTTGCCATTTCTAGCTGTTTTTTGTATCGAAGCTTTTAACGTGGATTTTGTTTTAGACTGTGGAATATATTTTTGTTTTGAATTATACTCACAATGTTAATTTAATATATATGCATGTTTTCTCTAAGCGTTAAGTGTTTTAGAAATAATTTTTTCACCATATTTTTTTGACCTCTTTTTTCTCTCGTCCTTGTATTCTGCATTTATTTATCTATATTAAAAATACCTACCTATTTATATTATATACATACATACTATTGGCTCTCATAAAAAATCAAGGACGTTTATTTAGAAAATATTTTTTTATAAAGTTAACCTTTAATTTTTTCACCATATTTTTTCGATCTCTTTTTCCTCTCGTCCTTGTGTTCTGCATTTACTTATCTATATTAAAAATACCTACTTATTTATATTATATACATACATACTATTGGCTCTCATTAAAAAATCAACGACGTTTATTTAGAAAATATTTTTTTATAAAGTTAACCAGTCTCAGTAATAGCACAAGTAGTTAAAAAGACTCCGATTTTTCTATTACATTTTTAGTCCAATGCATTACAATGAGTCGCCGTAATATAACATAAACGGACCCGAGGGAGAACCAAACAATGAATATAAAATGGTTTTTTATACTGGGTGTCTCAAAATGTGACTGACTTTCACGAATAGGACGACCCAAAAAGTTTTTTCAGTATGATTTTGAAAAAAAGCTTCCAGATAAGTTTTTTCTTATAGCAACCGATCTTACGGTAACAAAACATTGTTTTAATTTTTGTTTTCAAAATCAGACTCAATATGCCTACTTATATTTACTCATTGATTCCAGAAAATAGATACCTATTTAATTTAGGATATTATTTATAATACGGTTTTTCAGATTGTTCCTTATCTGGAAATTTAATATTCAGAATAAGATTATTAATATTGTTTAACTTACTTTTTTCATTATTAAAAAAGGGCCAAAGAATTTTCGAATCTTCAATCATCTTCAATATTTCCATCCACTTCAAAATCCCTCTCGAACAATATGTGAAAAATCCTATCAAAACTTCAGAGCTTTGTCGAGCATACTTCAAGGATTCAATATTGTGATTGAATCACTCAACAAATTCCACAAACGCTTTATTCACTGCTTCGACGTGATACGTTCCATACATAACATGACTGGTGATGCGAGAAACGCTATGAATATTGAGTGACAGGTGAAAATTCAAAAGAAAAGGTAATTGTGCCAAGAAATATTTTAAGTTCGTAACGGATTTTATACGTATTTAAGATTAAACCATGTTATATAAGATGTTGCTTATGACGTAATGTAGCTACGCGCAATGCGTATGTAGGTACTTAAACTTACATTTTATTTTGCAAAAAGTAACTTAAGTGGAATAGGATATTAATTATTAAAAAAAAAAATCACGTATGAATCTTAATTTTTAAATCAAATCTTTAAAAAGAGCAAGAGTTAACATACAATTGACATTTCTTTGAGAGACTTAATTAAGAGCCATAATTAACTCATTACAACGCCCGTACCGTCATCGTCAAATCATTTTATTTTATTTATCAGGTTTACCAACAGTTAATACAGGAAAATATGTTATAGTTAACATAAATTATTCTAAAAGACCTAAGATACCTATAGCAACCAACACCACATGCTTAAACATCAATCAAATTATGTGGCGTTTATCTTAAAAACAACATTTTACGTTTACTCGCAAAAACAACATGAAAGAAGATAAAGATATCAATAAGCTTAGGGTGAGTGTAACAGAAAATAATGATATTTACCTACACAGTAACAGTGCAATTAAGTCTAATGAATAAAACATCATTAATAAACAAGGTAGACCAAAGTAATCAGACGAAATGAAACAGAATCAGAATCATTAGAAAATTTCAAGTATACTAGCATGTCGTATGCGCGATAATCGGAGCCTAAAATGTCTTGAAAGCACAGTCACATCCTATCCCATACATTAACAGCACTATCAATCAGACAGACTTACATAAAGATACTCTAACTCGCGATAAAATTCAGTAGTTTATAAAAAAAAGTCATATAAATTGTAAGCTAAACGTCCGTCGCACATAATACCCGGTCCACAGATAATGTATTACTATACTAGCCGGGCTAAAACCGTCATATATACGAATAGACATGCCTATGCTTATCCGCTATTGGCAACAGGCACACCTGTTCTTGGTCTGTCGGTGATATTTCTCCCTCTTCGGATTTCGTTTTCTTTGGGTGTGGTGCGAGTGTGAGCGGATTATACTTATTATCCAATCAGTTTACATATTAAACATAAAAAATGCGAGCTATATAGAGCTTTTTTGGTTATAATAGGAGAATGCAATGTATTTTGCTGTATAATTTTAACAAGATCGTTAATAACAAAAATATATATTGTAAGCCTATGGTCATCTAAGGAATGGTTATGTTTTTAAGTGCAAATATTTTTAATTACCAAGTACTCATTTATGTCAAATTTACTCGATGCAAATGGAGCTGAAGTTTATCTATCTACACTATACATATAATAAAGTAGTAGACCCCAAATTCCTGTTTTTTTGGACGGAAAAGTGTTCAGAGCCTATACGTCTAGTGTACATCTCGATATAACACAGGCGAAGGCGCGGGCAACACTGAGTATTTTAATTAAATTAGTGGTACCAACAATATCCCGCTGCGAGCTCATTCCTTCCGCCTCTCATCAAGGGACACAGTGGTTGTATCTTCCCCGTATAATCCCCCCGTTGTTTTGTTTTACCCGATGTTACCCGATTTTACCCGATGTTACCCAATTTTACCCGATTGTAACTGATTGGTTTATTTTCCGAATGTTGTTTATGAGCCGCGATATTCGCGTGGATGGATTTGTAGGAAACAGATGGGACATGGTTTTATCAATTTGTTTGGTGAAATTGTGTTTCCATAATAGGGCCCATTTTTCTGTAATTCTGTATTTTTTTATTGTACACCTAACCTAATCAGCCTATAATGTTCCCACTGCTGGTACTCAGGCCTACTCTCGGCAGGAGAGTGAATGGGTCTTAATCCACCACGCGGACCCAATGCGGATTGGTGGATGTCACATGCCATAGAACATTTTTTTTTTTCTATCCTCTGACATGCCGGTTTCCTCACGATGTTTTCTTTCACCGTTGCGAGAACGTGGGATGCATACATAGACTTTTTCAACCGAAAAAACCCATTTACGCATGACTGCCACTGGGATTCGAACCCGCGACCATCAGATCGCAAGGCAAGGGCCTCATCCACTCGGCTACCACGTCCTCCGTGGACTGTATTGTACACAGATACGTTATAATATAAAACATGTAATCAAAGTTTTGCAAAACCATACAACAGCCGACTTCAATTGGACTGTTTCAGTGACCGTAAACACAACTGAAAAGTCACAGGGAAGCAAAATACGCAATTTTGTTTACTCTTACGACATTTTTTTTCAATTTTTTGATATAAGAACTAAACTACTGAACTGATTTGATGAAATTTCAATCTGAAAGTATATCCTCTCAAACAAAAAAAAATAGTTATAAAATCGATTAATAAACAACAAAGTTCAGAGGTAACAAAAAAAAAACATTCAACCGAATTAAGAACATCCTACTATTTTAATTCGGTCGAAAAGAAAATACATGTACCCTAACAAGAGTTTCTTCCAGCAAACCTTAGAGAAAATGCACCAAGTGTGACGTCGTGGAAGATGCTTACCATATTGCAGTAGAATGTGTACGGAATGAAGCGGAAAGGGTGGCTTTTGACACTAGTTTTAATATTAATTTGTTTTCAGTAGGTCAGTGTAACAACATTTTGGCTTTTCCCCTCTCGGCAGAAGCCAAGATGTTTAAGATGTCAAAATTGGTTTAAGACGTAAGAGGTTATTTTTTTTTTTTAGTTAATTTTTTGTGTACTTATCTACTACATGCTGTAATATGATTGTACTTTGAGGGTGGCATAATCTTGTTGATTAAACCCTCTATAATAAAATAAAGATTTATAAAAAAAAAACCTTGGAGTCTAGAGAGAGATATTCTTGTTTATTTGCCGCATGTAATTTTGCTGCATGTCATTTTGCTGCATGTCATTTTGGGGCCCGTCTGTAAGCAAGTGGGAGATAATGTGGGACAACAAATAAGCCATAAATAAAAGCGAATATTTTAGATTTGAGTTTTGTAATACTTAAATAACTTCCCTTGCAAACTGCGCCGTATGTTTTCAGAAAGTACGTAGTAAATCGTAAGTAGTTTGCGAGTATTTAATATGAAGAAAACAATACTTATGGTTACATTACTAAGAATCTATTTATTAGTACAAAATCTTTTCTTAAATTGTAAAGAAAAAAGTTTATTTTTAATATATAAAACACACTTTTTTACCTTATAAAACCAAGTAGGTAAGTATGCAATGTTTACAAAAATATATGTAATAAATTATTCATTTCATTTACGACACCTAAAATCAAGAACGGAAACTAGTAATTTCATTTATCAACATCAGCACCGAAAGTACAGTGGCATCAAAGGACCGAAGTCCCACTCTGGTTGCGAAACACGGTTAATGCACCGGACTACTCTAATGTACCACTGAGACCCACTACGAGGTGTATTTATGGCTAGTCACTGTTCACGTAACGTGATTTTGAATTTACATCCTCGTTGTTGAAGTACCTAAGTATTTACTGATTTTTATTTAGAGTAATTTTAGCAACAGAATGTTGGTTATTTGCTACTGGAAAGTTTAGACTTATTTTTACGGATTTAAAATTCGTCAGATTAAAAACATTCTACAGATTGTGAACGTAATTACTAAATGGATTCTTTAAAATTTTATTGATTAATTGAGAAAAAAATAGAGTTGTAATTGTAAAAATAACATTGGTACAACAACGGTGATCAGCTCTTTCTAGCTATTTTTATTTGTGGAGTTTAAATGGTACATCTCTCTTTCAGGAAAACTTGCTTGGGTAAATGATTTTCAATGAAAATATATTTTTATTGGTTGGTTAGTTCTATTTTATTAGGTTTTAGTTCTATTTTAGGTTTCTAACTATTTTGTTTTACGATAACTTCAAGGTTCAGCGTTCAAATCCCGCTGTGCTATAAACTGATTTTTCGTATTTTAAAACGATATTTTGATCTGAGGAAACCAGAAACCCTACGAAGTACCTACAATAATATCATTTTTTTACTTTGAACTAAAGTTTTAATACAATTGTTAACGACTGAAGTTTATTAATCAAATACTAACTTTTCATACCTGCCGAATTGGCGTAATGGATTTTTGATACATTTCTCTTCGTTGTTGAAGGAAATAAATTAAACAAAAAGTTTGACCTCCTTTCCACGTCGCATGGCGGAATTGGTAGATTTAAAACCAGGAACTCCTTTAATGGATTTTAATCGAAATGTTACTTACATTTAGATTTAACGACACCAACTTTAAGATTTGTCGCTGGAACGTCATGAATTGAATTGTGGTCAATGACAGATTGAATATTAGTGATTAATTTAATACTAATATAATATTTATTTCAATTTATTAAATAATAATTTAAATAAATGTATTGAGTTGGAGCAGTTGAGCTACCTATAGATCGTTTGCAACGGTCTAATAGGTGGTCCAATTGTTTCCTTTTGTAAAATTTTGTAATATACATAGATTGTATAGTAATTAGCTTATGCTGTAATAAATAATTAAATACACAGTAAGTAAAACTTATCAATAAAAATTACATATTCAAGTTTTCAATTAATCGAAAAATATAAATTCAAAGTAATCATTATACGTATAAGTATTAAATGAAAAAAAAAAACAATTATTTTTAAGAAAAGCCAAACTTTTTGATGTTTCCAGTAGCAAACGCAAAAATTTCACTATTTTGTTAAAAGTACAATATAAAAGCAAGGGCCTCCAACCAAACATAAAAACTATAAATACAAACATAAATACTTTAGCTCGAAAAATAAATTATCAAGGCAAAAAGAGAATATTAGTAGCAAGAGCCGATAAATATGTCAAGCAGAAGTATGGGTAGCTTATTTATCCCAGAGGAAGAATTACCGAAACGGTCAACCAGAATATGGCAAGCGAGAACCGTGCTAATGATTGCTTGGGATCTAGAGCTTTATAAACAGCTAGGTATTTTTTTTTTATCATAAAAAAAACTTTATAGAGTAGTGGGGGCTAAATGGGCGGCCTTTGCCTAGCAATGGGATGAAATTGCAAAAAAAAAAACTTTGATTTTGAAACGTCATATTGAACAGTTTTTCAGTTTCGAAAAATTTTCGAAATGTTTGGTAAAGTTTATAACTAAGGCCTTAGTTATTAAAATGTTTCAAGTAGGTAATGTCTATACATTGGGAAATGTAATGCGAGTAACCTCAGCGATCGATACATTCGCTATAATTATCAAAAAATTCGTTAAAACTGACAATTTTAACGATCCTTGTATGAAGCTTGTATTAAGGGAACCAGATAACTGATACAATACTTGTATACTTTTTTGTAATTACATACATAGAATACAAAGTAAACACCCAGACTCAGAACAAACACCGATGTTCATCACACAAATGATTGTCCTGAAGCGGGAATCGAACCCGCGTCACTCAGCGTAGCAGTCTAATGCACTTGCCACTCGACTAATCGTGTCGTCAATTATGAATTGTTGATCGATAGGCAAACGGTATTCACTTTTTACATATAAATTAAATTTAGTGGTTAAGGACAGTAGAATAACCATAACTCTGATAACATGGGTCGTTCTCAGCTGCATCTGAGGCAATGGTACTCGAAAAAAAAAATCATACGTTGATTGATTCTCATTGACTGCAAAATTTTCATAGGCTCTGAAGAGATAAGTAAGCTTGCTCTCCTAAGCTCAGCTATTGACCCAATGGCTTTATTTGTCAGTATTTTGGCTGAGACGTTATTTATTAGGAGCATTGAATTGTTGAACAGACAAATGGGGAAAAAGCATTGTGCCAGCGAAAATGCCAGGCAATTATAGTTTTCAATGAGTTAGGATTGTAGTTTGACAGTTTGATGATGAATTGAATAATTTGTATGGCTTTACCTGCTTCCAAATTTTCATATGCAGATAATAATCATAAGAGTCTATTCAGTGATCGACTGCAGAGTGGCTGCCTGATTTATCGTCACTACACTGAAACGACTGAATGTAGAAGAGTGAGAATTTGGAACGGATTAGGAGAAAGATTAACAATTTTTTGGGCCTAAAGAATAAGGGTTTAGTCAAAGGTTTATCATGAATGAATTCAAATCGAACGCAGTTCAGAAGTTCTTGAAGCTCGAAAATTTACACTTACACTCTTGAGTCTATGGATAAGAGAGGAGAAGATCTTTATTTTGTACTGACACAGTACTTACACATACATAATAAAAACAGAAAATGTATGTATAGATGACTAAATACAAAGGCCACGCAAGCTATTTTGCATGCATAATTCTAGATCTCAGAGCTTGAAAATTTGCACTTACATTATATTCTAGATAGACAACAGCTTAGACCGAGACTAGAAAACAGATACCAAGATAAAAATGAAGAAGAATAAAAATCTTTATTTTCATTTTTCATCATTTCTCATGTATGGATTTAAAAAGTTTTTTTTAGAATTTGGTATACCACACTAAATACAAAGGCCGCAAGCTAACTTGCGGATATTATTCTGGTTCATAAGTGGACAACCTAACAACAGATTTTGATCTTTATAAACAAGTGGGAGTCCATAACAACATTATACCGTGGCCCTGACCTGGTGTTCACATTAGCAAGGCTTTTAATATTAATCTGACCTCTTGTCCACAGGTGCCGGCGGCCTCCGTACCACCGAACTCCGAGTGACGCCACGCGTCGTTCAACGAGGTATGTATAACTCGGTTGTTGCGGCATTCGCGGGGTTCCTCAGGGGTGTTCAAAATGACGAGATCTTCAACTTTTATCAAATATTTTCGTTTATTCAGACGATGATTTTAGTTACAATTTCAAAAGGGGTGTTCTTGTTCGTATAGAGAAAGCAGTTATGGCGGCAAAAAAATGCATCATAATGCACTGACACATAGGGTGACAGTAATGACAGTTTTGAAAGCACAATACTTTGACGTTGACGTTTTGGCTACGTGATGCGGCCGCGACACGGTCGTATTAACATGACACCTGTCTCGAATGACGTTTGTGCAAAGTACAGCGTGGAATTGGATAATCTTGATAGAGAAGAGGTCCTGTAATACTTGGTAACGATAAGAAATGCTAAGGCTTCACAATAGAGGAAGAACAAACATGGAGGGTGCCGCGCGGGACAGCGGGGGAAGCATCAAGTTCCGAGCCACGTGTCAGCCAGGTGTCATATTCATTCGCCCGAGTAGTAGAGATCTTTCAGTCTAAAAATGCACGCCCTTCCACTACAGGCAACCAGGCAACTCGGGATCTAAGTAAGGGCATTTATATGGCCGATAGTGAAGGGGTGTACATTATTAGTCTGAAAGATATTTCGTGGAAATTGGTTAAATTAGCCATTCAGTTACTTGCCTACTAGGCTGTTGATTAAACGGCGCCGGACAATTGAATGATTAGGATATGATGATTAGGAAAAATGTAGTTAAAAAAACGAGCTAGCTTTACGTTAGTCGCGATGGATGAGACATTTAATATCTCACCTTGGTAATAAGCAATGTTTAAATTTGGAATGATTCTATTTACTTCATTTTTCTCAGGCCAACCATCATCCACCATCCACCATCTGACGGCCAACTTTCTGTTATACACTTCCGTCTCATTGCCATGAAATTACTCCTACAGATTGACAGAAAGCGAGAGAAAAGATGTTACACATCAAACAGCTAGGCTTATGACAACGGCAAACGTAAAATCTGCCGGATTTTTTTATACTTTAGCTGCGATATCTTCTTTTGTCCAGGATCAACGTTTACTTTATTTCTAGGGAGGAACGTGACGTTAGAGTGCATATACGACCTTCAGAACTACGGGGTGTATTCTGTGAAGTGGTACAGAGGCACGCAGGAGTTCTACAGGTATTCCCCCCTGGAGAGTCCCACCACAAAGGTCACCAATGTTGGCGGGATTAAAGTTGATGTGAGTATATAATTATGTTATGTCTTCTTTAAAGAAGGACACGGTAAGTCGTGTCACTAGTTCTTTCGAACCTGTGTGGTGAAAGGATTTCAAGTGCGCCGAAGAGGCTCCTTTCGTGCACTTGACATGTTTTTGAACTATTTAGGTTCTATGACATGCCGGTTCCCTCACCATGTTTTCCTTCACCGTACCGTATAGGCACGTGTTTTAATATATTTTTTGGAACAGAAAATTCTATTGGTGCACGTCCGTGTTCAAACCAACCTTCGTGTCGAAAGTCGCATACTAGAGTATCCGAGTTCCAAGGGTGTAGTGGCCGAGTGGATGAGGCCCTTGCTTTGCGATCTGATGGTCGCGGGTTTGAATTCCGGTAGCAGTCATATGTGAATGGGTTTTTACAGTTGAATAAATCTTTTTTTTTACGTCGAAATAAATCTATGTGCGTAATCCACGTTCTCATATCGGTGAACAGAGAAAAACAATCATCCACCAATCCGCATTGGGTCTGCGCATTGAGTCCGCGCATTGGGTCCGCGAATTGGGTGAACGCATTGGAGGTTATAAAGGACTACTTTTATCCCGATAACGCGTAGGCAAAGACGCAGACGGCAGCAAGTGATATCATAAACTCCAGAAATTTTCACTTAGCTACCAATTCAAGTAAATTTACGAATGCACTCGTAGTACCTACATTGGCTTTCGTTCGCCAGGAGCTGTGTATCTTGCCAATAAGCGTTTGAAAGCTCGCCAACCACGCAGCTTAGACGCAGACTAACATATTGCTCTTGTTCGACTCTTGGCTCGAAAGCCACTTTTTGGCAATGATACGGATTATTCTTAAATACGGCTGTAAAAGGACTGGGTTATGGATAAAGATCTAGATGTGTATTTAATGTACTTTTAATCTGGGTATTCTTGTCAGATTTAGCTCTACGCGGAGATGGATAATGGTTCGAGTTATACGTATCGAATTTAATAGAAAGTTCTGACTCACGACTTAAGTTTACCTACTCCCATCAACTTAGTTACTATAGCAACGGATAAATCAAAGTGAAGGGTGATCAAAGTACGTTGCGCAGAAAATCGTAATGTTTTTGATTTCACGCTTATATCAAATTTCCATAACGAGGGCCTTAAATGAAAATCGAGTAAGGAGGTATACTCCAAAATGTTCTAATTCAGCTTTTAATTTATTCATACGGAGTTTCAGCCGAATCGGTTTTCTGATTTTGGCGAGACATACAAAGAAATAATTTTGTCTATCCATCCATGGTCACAATTATTGCATAAGTATTTATTAATATTATCAGAATATTTCAGATGAAATTTGGGATTAAAAATATGATTTATTTTTAAGTACTAAAATTTTGCAGCCGATGTGAATCAATGTATCATTTTTTTGCCTTTGATAGAAATTGTACAACCCAGTTCAATGTAAGACGTATTCAATGTAAGATTAGGAGATAGAAACACAGAGAAATAAGATACTATGTATAATAGAAGTTATGAATTCGTAGTCACGAAATAAGTCATTACGTATTGTTATCTCCTTTTGCTAATTTCTAAGTGTTCAAAGTAATATTCTTTTCAGAGGCTAAAATCAAACGAAACACACGTGATCCTAGTCCGGGTAACGCCGAACCTCTCCGGGAACTACAGTTGTGAGGTGATACAAAATGCACCATCCTACCCTGAATACGTAGCTGTGGGAAGACTGGACGTTGTTGGTAAGTTTCACCTTAAACTTGGTAATTTTAATGTAAAGAAATCATCCCCATCATAATCATATTAGTCTAAAAGACGTCCATTGCTGGACTTGGTCTCCCTCATTACAACGGTTTCTACCACTGAACGTAGAAACTTGAAATTTGGAGGGTATAGTCCTCAAGTAGTGGAAGCGCGTACTAAGGGCCTAGTTCTATTCAGCGGCGCATCCGCGCCGATTCGACCGCTCCTGTCAGTTTGAACGTGTTTTTCCAGAATTATTCCCATTCGTCATCCTCCTCTGTCATCCTAGGGGAACAAATGGGACAAAAAAGTTATATCTGTCTCCCCGTCACCAATAGAGGGGCAGATAGAACTATTTATTCCTGCATGTTCTCCAATTAAAAAATCATATAAAGAGTTTTGAAACTGTTTACCAGCTGACTTTTAGTTTTTTAGGGCGGCCGCCGCTTCGCCGTTATATATTTTGTTGCATAATAAGACTATTGAAAATCGTCGTAAGAGCGAACTGGCCGCGTGGCCGCGACGCTGAGTATAATTAGGCCCTAAGAAATGAATTTCAATAATTCGCAACACAATGGAGTTGCGGGTTGCTAGTTAATTGTATTGGGTGATTATATGTTTAAATGGTAAATATTGACAATGAGTCTTTACTAACTTAGTGGTAGATTATTGCTACCCTACTAAATTTAGTTGGTTCCACACAACGTGAATGTACCAGAAACTTGTTTACTGCTAGCCAAGGAGCTACCAACGGTAAATCATAAAGAGAAAAAATATATTAATTTAATTTAATTAAATATTAAGTACCTCTTTAAACACGTGTTGAGTAATTTTACGTTCAGTTGAAAACATAAATAGAAATAAATTATTTTGTGAACAGAAAAAACTCTACAACTACTAAAGGTTGGCTAAAAAAAAACTATTTGAAGAGTTAAGCTCGCCTGTGTACATGATCAATAATATTAAATTGTTTGTATTTTTTTCGCCTTAAGGGGAATCCTCAAATCCGAATTCCATACAAAAATGTTTCGGACAAATATTCCAAAAGTACAAAACAACAAACAAACAAACATTCACACACTCACACCCCTGCACTAGGATTCCCTGTGTCGCAGGCGGCATGGACACATACAACACATCACAACATCCAAGACCCGAGAACAAACATTTGTGTACGTCACAAATATTTGCCCCGGCCGGGGATCGAACCCGGAACACCAAGCTTCGTAGGCAGGGTCACTACCAACTAAGCCACGGTGTCGTCTACGTCGTATTATAGTAATTTCTTCAAACTGTTCGTTTCGTCCATGTTTTTTGATTTCGTCAACAAAAAAAGTGAAAGGTTTCATACTTTAATTTAGATTTTATACGTGTTTTTAAGTTAGTAGGGTTAATTTTGTATGGAATTCGGATTTAAGGTTACCCTTAAATATATAATCTAGAGAATCTACAAAACAAACGCCTACACAAGTGGACTAAATGCTAAAAGCATAAAATACGCATATTAAAGGCTAGGCAAACAATATTAATGTAATGTGGCAGTCTTGTGTGGGATGCTCCAGGCTAAATGAAGCGACAATTTGCGCTCTGCAGTTGAGGGAAATCGAATTAGAAGAGCCGGAGACCGGGGTCAGGGGTCGTTTTAATGAATGTAAAGTTAACACTAAGAAAATTAAATTATATTTTCTATTTATAAAAATATGTCAATTTTATCTACAGACATGCTTATGTTGACCAAAGTTAGTTATCTACAGCCTTAGAGCGAAACAACACTGCTCCAATGCGTTGCGTTGCGACGCAGAGCTAGATTTGGATGCATTCAGTGTCAAATGCCAGTACAAATCTGCGACGCAACGCAACGTAACGGAGCAGGTTGGTTTCGCTCTTTCTCAGTTAAGTCAAAAATAACTTAAAAATGTTAATAAGGGTTGGTAGCTTGAATTTGATTGAACTATTTTGAGATCTTTAAGATTAAATTGTGATTTTTTTTTGTGGACGATCCAAAGTAGTACTTTTCTTATCAATTTGTGACGACGTAAGAAAATAATCCCTGACTCTTGGACTGCATTTTCATTGCTCTGTTTTGGAAGCTAACTTGGCAAATAAGTTAACCAATATCTGGCCAAAGTTGTGCTTGATACCGACAATTAACTACGAAGCAATTCTGGAAAACTTGCGTCTAACTTGAAGTGGGGTCAATATATTACGTATAAAAATAACTTAATTAATACCCTAATTAATACCTATTGACTTCTAATTTAAATGACAAGCGAAGCCTATATATACACAGTTATAGGAATTTACTTACCATTTTTTGTGAATATAGTTTATTCTTGATTAACCTTTGATTAACTGACAATGACCTTTTTTATTGATTCAAAAAAACAAAACTTTAAGCTATGGAGTCAAGTAAAATCTAAGTTGTACATTTGCATTACAAATGGTAGAACGAAATAATGCAAGTCAGTAGATACACGAAAAAGTATAAATTTTAAGTAATACGTAGTACCTAACTATAACTTTTCCGTGGCTAAATTTAAGGATAAAATAATAAGCAAATACTAATTATATAGTTATTAGATTGTAACGGGTATTTATCGCGCTCACCTCATTAATTTTTGTGTCCCGACTAATTACATAACTAATTAAATACTAATTACTTAACAAGGTATAGGTTGGTAAAAATTGACAAATTTATCACCAGCCTATTTTCAATTCATTGAGATTTCATAGTTTTTCCTACCGTTACTATAAGCGGCAAAATTTACCCGAATTCAAAAATATATAAATGAGAGATTGAAAAGACCAATACATAGAATTATTGCAAGCAATTGAATAGCACATTATATCTAATCACCGCTGACGAGCTCGTTGATGTAACAAAAACGTGAAAACGAAAAATACCTCACAAAGAAATAATCCTGGCCTACTTTTGGTTCCCGCAACTAATGAGATTACGCCCATAGTTACAAATACACTTGATGTAATGGTAGCTTATTATGAAATAGCTAGACCAGTAAACATATTTTAAACGATTTTTTATTTGTCAAAACTTATGCTCAGGCTACAAGTACCTACCTAATATATTTTGTACAACACAAGTCGTATAACTTAGTGTAGGTGTAGGCCCTTAGTTTAATTTTTTGTCAAAAAAAATTAGGTAGGTTAGGTATCCTGAATAGTGTTTTATAAATAACGCTTGTTATGGAATAAATAAAGTATGAATTTATAATAAATGTCTCAAAATTAAATTACTGTTGCAACGGACTGCAATCGAAAGATTACTTGTTCTGTACACCGGTAGAGAAAAAAATGTTCCATGTGATATATTTTAGAAAATATGGCTACTGGTAACTCTACGCTATTATTAACAGTAGAATATATTTTTGTATCAGAAATAAAAATCTATGTGTGCATTATAAACACGTGCTTAACGGTGAAGGAAAATATCATGAGGAAACCGGCATGTCATAGAACCTAAAAGGTTCAAACACATGTGTCAAGTGCATGAAAGGAGCCTTTTCGAGGCGCACTTGAAAGCCTTTTACCACGCTGGTTCGAAAGAACTAGTGACACGATAAGAAGAAGAAACAAAAATACCTACTGCATAATTATGTCGTAATCTAGATTTATCAAATAATAAAGCTCAGGGCCATATTACGACTAAAGGTAGCTTAGATACAATTGTACCAACTATTACTATTATAAGCTATGTATGTAGTAATCATTTAATGATGCCAACATACTTTGCTCGTTCGTTTCATTTTGCTCTAATTGATGAAAAAAACCAACCATTCTAGAAGTCTCGGGTGTTTCTCGAAAACGATGTAATTGGATATTTTACGAAATGGAATCTTGAAATGAAAAGATTTATCAAGTGTTTATTCTCTCCCGAAATAGGTCTTGTTTATTCAGAAATCATAATAATTTCCTGTTAAAACCCGAGTTCCTTTCTGGAATTCAACAAAGCGTTTCAACCTAAGTTTTTTGAAAAACCCACTTGATTTTCTCGCTAAATATAAGATCTCTACTCAAAATATCGTGTTGAATGAAGCTTTTATCATCTGGGTATATTCAGAAGTCTGAATATTTATTAATTTATTGTATTTCAGTAATATTCATTCTACTATTATTTCATTTATCTATTATTCACGAAATAGACGAATGAAGAGTGCACGAAAGGAAGGCTTACTTGAAATCCTTTCACCATACTGGTTCGAAAGAACTAGTGACATGATAAGAAGAAGAATCTATAATTCACTCATTTGTAAAATTTGAACACCCTTAATGGTAGAACATAAAACACAAATACTATTTTAACAACATACTATGTAAACTATGTTCTTGCGAATAAACATCTTGAATCTTGAATAACATTGGTAGTCAACGTAGTTTTTTCTATCAGTCAATATACACCACCAATTTTTAATTACCAAAAAAAAATTAAATGGCCAATGCAAACGAGGTACCACGTTGCATCTGTGCAGTCAGAATTTTGGATTTCTACAAAATGGCAGAGTGAAAGCGGGGCGAGTGCGGCGCCCGAGCCGAGGTTTTGCGAGCTGGCTCGAGCTAGGTACCCGGGTTTGCCAAATGATGAATAAAACTTAAATTATTATCAATAAAAGGTACCGCCTGACGCAAATCCATAGGAAAACGACTAACGGTAACAGTTATAAAATTTTAATCAAATTAATTTTGACTAAAATTCGATTTAATTTTTTCAAGTTTTTTTGCCGTATATGTGATCAGTAACGGCAACTGACTTTGCGTATTTTTTTCTGGTGATTTAAAATTGACCGTGTATATAAAATGGCTTTGTCCTGACTGACAGCCATAGAACGCACTGACCAAACCGGATACAAACCCCACTCGGGTTTGTATACTTTTTAGATGAAAAAAAAATTTCGTTAATTTCGCAACGCAAAGAACTTGTAAGTAGGTGTCAGCTAGTCAACCAATATTCCGCAAGCGCAACCATACATCTAAAGGCCGATTTACACCAGACGAGTGAATACTCATTCTATCCCAGTCTGTCAAATTCTATTAGTGTTAACAGAAACAGAACATTCCTTCATTGTTCTATCTTAGCTCGCATAGATTCTATGGAATATTCTCAGAATGCTCACTCGCTTGATGTAAACGACACTAGAGCGCGCGAACAGTAGCTTAGAACGTTCTTATATGTTCGCACGTGCTCGCTTCCCGGAGCGGTCTCTTCAAAGTGTTTTTGTGTTCTAACTGTTCTAATTCTTGGTGCTTTTTTGATATTTTGGTGTAAACGCTGCGATCAACCTTATTTCACTAAGAGATAATAAAAGTATGCTCTTGTTCTAATTCTAGCTTTTTGTTCGTTTAGTGTAAACCCGCCTTAAAAAGCACAAAAATCCCCCTTCCTTCCCCTTTCCGGCGTGCGTCACATACCAAATCCGAGCCCGAATGTTTTCCGCTCGACCGAATCTCACTTTTGCCTTTTGTTGCGAAGTTCTCGTAAAGTGAGGTCACAGGTGACGGCCATTCGGAAACGTAAAACAGAATGCCATTTTGATTGTTCTTTGATGTGGGCTGGTCGTGTACTTTATTGTTATAGAGTCATTGTCATTTTAGTACTTTTTTAAGGGTTATTTTGTTGAAAAACTTCAGGTTTATGATCATGTCCACGAAAATTCTTTAGAGTCTGAATCTGTTGGAGTTTTCAAAACCTTTGGTATTGGGAACCATAATATGGATACTTTTCTTTCCACTACACAAGCCTTGTACTCAGGTTTTTGTTCTTTCTGTAGTAAAATGAACACAGTTTGTGAAAATAATATTAATAATCCTTGATATAGTACTTAAACTACAGAACTTAGGGATATCTCCTTAATTCAGATGCATTTCTTTTTGTGAGGATAATTAAAAAGAAATTATTCAGACACAAGATCCATAGTATAGCTTAAAAATGGCGCGTGCTAAAGATCACACTTGCTATACCTAATAGAGAGTTTACACTCGTCCTTTTTTTACCTACTTCTTCTTCTTTCTTACAAATTCTACTATCATCATCATCACAATCAGACGACACGGATGGTCGAATGGCAAGTGTATTGGACTGCCTCGCCCAGTGTTGCGGGTTCGATTCCTGCATCAGGACAAACATTTGTGTGATGAAAATCGGTGTGTGTCCTGATTCTGGGTGTTTTCTATGTATTCTATGTATTATTTTGTAAATTCACAAAAAAAGTATTTATGTATTCCATCAGCCACCCATGGTTCCCATAGTACAAGCTCTGCTTGGTTTGGGGCTAGATGGTGTTGTGTGAAATGTCCAAAATATTTATTACTATTATTTATATTTATTATTAAAAAAAAAATCCTTGGCGCTAACCCCCCGGGTGGGCCTCGGCTTTGTCAAGTTAACATCGCTATACAAGCCGATCTTTGGCTTTCTCCTTCCTGCCGCAGACTCCAAGAGAATTCATATTTTGGTCAATGTCATCCAGCCATCGGAGTATAGGTCTTCCTTAAGGTCTTCTTCCTCCAGGCCCTCAGGCTTTCCATGTAGGATCCGCTTCGGAACTCCCGCCTCATCCATACGTTCCACAAAATCTATTGTACTTCTTCTTATCGTATCACTAGTTCTTTCGACCAGTGTGGTAAAAGGATCTCCAGTGCGCTTCAAAGAAGTACCTTTCGTGCACTATTCAACACTTATTCCTACTTATTATCTATTGTATCATCACAAATATCTTTGCCTCAGGAGCTGGTGGCCTCAGAGCGACAGACCTCAGGATATCACCTCCAGTAGTAGAACGAGGTAGCACAGCTACTCTCGCCTGTCTCTACGAGCTGACGGATGCACCGCTCTACTCCGTGAAGTGGTACAGAGGGCGCCACGAGTTCTACAGATACTCGCCCACTGAAGTACCTGCTACCAAGATCTTCCCCTTTGCTGGGATTAATGTTGATGTGAGTACTTACTTGTAATTTATAGGTAGAAGTATAAAAGTCATCAAGTAATTTATTGGTAGAAGCTACTAGCCTAGAAATTAAGCTAGTTCTGTTTACACAATGCCAGTGTTGCTCATTTCTTGGCTAGTAAGCTGTTTACACGAAGCCTTTCCTAAGTTGAAAGAAAAGGTAGAAAACCTGAAGATACATACCTAATATTAATTTATAAATTTTTGTAACATCTTTGAAATTTAAGACAAATGTTATGGTATTTTTTTAGCAAATAAACCTATAAATTAATGTGAATACTCAGAAATCGAATCTGCTAACTACCGAGAATTAATTAAAAATAATGAGTAAATGATAAAGACTAAAATGCAAATGAATTTTGTGTAATAAAAATATGATATAAAAGTAAAGACCAAATAAAATTAAAACAAAACTAATCATCTACATCGAAACTAAAAATCATCGTAAACAAAATATATATGCTAATTGGCAAACCCGTAAAGAATTTAAAAAGAGCTCCATAGTTAGGCTATTACTTAAAACCGCATTCATAAATTTAGATTCGAACTCACTCATCGAACATACCTACACACATACATAGATGGAAGTTGAACATGGAGCACGATTTGTCTCCGTGAAACTGTCACAACCCACGCGGCTCGTGGATTCATGGCTGTGGGTTGGCGGTCCATTGATACCAAGATATTTATACCAGCAGGCTCTAAAATAAGGATTTTAACAATAAAACTGGCGTCCACTCATTCGTTTAATAATTTAATCCTACTATAATTATGTATTATAAACGCGAAAGTTTGTAAGAATGGATGGATGGATGTTTGTTACTCTTTAATGTAAAAACTACTGAATGGATTGTAATGAAACTTTACAATAATATAGCTTATACATCAGAATAACACAGGCTACAATTTATAAAGATACCTGCGCAGACGAAGTCGCGGGCAACAGCTAGTACCTAATATACCAGCAGGCTCCAAAATAAGAAATTTCATAGTAAAACTGGCGTCCACTCATCCGTTTAATAATTTAATCCAACGAATATTATAAATCCTACTAATTATAAAACGCGAAAGTTAATAAGAATGGATGGATGGATGTTTGTTACTCTTTCACGTAAAAACTACTGAATGGATTGTAATGAAACTTAACAATAATATAGCTTATACATCAGAATAACACAGGCTACAATTTATAAAGATATTGTGTGTATTGTCCTCCACTCGAAATACTAATCCTGCGCAGACGAAGTCACGGGCACCAGCTAGTACCTAATAAAAATTGGTTGTCTGTAAAGTTGGTTAACCGACGATAGTGTAACGTGACAACGTCAAACCAAAACATTGATGAAATGGTTGCATACTTTTGACAGCGTAACGGGACAATGAGTGATACCGGACAATGACGTCAACGTTTTCGTGCATGCAGCTGGCGTTCATCGATTTATTAGACGTAGTCACGTCAAAATTAAAGTCAAAAACTAAAATTGAATAATTACGCTCTAAAAAGTATGAAACAAGAAAATATTCTCAACTGAAATTGTCATTTATTTAGTTATTGTATCGTAATAAACATCCAAGACCCGAGAAAAAAAATTTGTCTTCGTTACACAAATATTCACCCCAGCCGGGGATCGAACCCGGAACACCAACCTTCGTAGGCAGGGTTGCTACCGACTAAGCCACGGTAACTAAAACCGTCCTTTTTGCTACGTTAGTTCCGTTTCGAAAATAATACTCAATAGCACTGCTTCCACTACACGAGATACTCAACTCATTTCATTTTACGACATAAACATTTATAAACATGTACTATTAAAGCTCCTTCTTGCGGAAAATATGCGAACCTCAAATGTGGAGAAAAATCTGAGACATCAAACGAAACTCGCAATTTGTGCACATCACAATTTAAGAATTTACTTTATAGCTGGGTACGTGTTCACAGTTGAATGTTTGAAGACATACCCCGCATTATTCCATCTAACCCAGGTAGGTTCTAACTCAATGCCAGGTATCCTATCACTAAAGCGTCGATGATGCAGGGTTAGTTTACTAGTGACAAAATCACCGTGATTTCACTGTAACAAAATGAAATCATACCACCATGTGACAATTAAATAGAAGTAGAAATCGATTGCATGCCTACATAATAGATTATTTAAAAAAAAATGTTTTATATAATTGATGATTTCACGACATCTGTGTCTATAGTGTAAGTACCTAATATGATATAAAAACTTAATTACTATTATTATTATTTTTGAGCAATTAATACAAATGCTATATATTGTACTTACTTTAGATTTCCATTATAATATTCCGTAGTCACCGATCTCTACCGAACAACTGGCTTTGAATAATAATGTAACGTTCCTGGAAGGCACGCAACATCTACAACACAAGTCTAACCACTTAGTGTAGGTGTTGTGACCCTAATTTTTTTGTACAAGCAAGCCACGTTAATCTAATCTAATTAACTTATTTGAAAATGCGATTTATTATTATGCTTGTTATGGAATAAATGAATTATGAATTATAGTATACCATTATTTGTAGCCCGGAGGGTTCAGTTTCAGTAGTATTTTTACCTGTTGAGCAGAAACAAAGTACTTTATGGTCTGGAATTTAGTAATATCTCGTAAGTTCAATTTAGAGGAAAGGAATTGAAAAGGAATTGAAAGGAAAAAAAAAACGACGACACGGTATGGTCGAGTGGTAAGTACGTTGGACTGCTACGCCGAGTGTCGCGGGTTCGATTCCCGCTTCGGGACAAACATTTGTGTGACGAACACGGATGTTTATCCTGAGTCTGGGTGTTTTCTATTTAATCAATGTATGTATTTACAAAAAAAAAAAGTATATAAGTATTGTATCAGTTATCTGGTTCCCATAGTACAAGCTCTGCTTAGTTTGGGGATAGATGGCGCTGTGTGAAATGTCCAAAATATAAAATATTGAAATATATATATATATAAATATATAATTGCCCAACGTTAAAATATAAGCAAAGATGTTTGTTTCTGTTTTGGGCAAAATTTCTTTGTACCAGGTGTAAATAAAATACGACTTTAAATAAAGATGAAAAAATGGCAGTTTTACATCTGATACCTAAATTTAAATATGATTTACTGATACAGGGTGGCAAGTTTAATAATTATTTTAAAATATAATAGAAATTGTAGATTTATACAAATGATATAAGTAATTATGAAAGGTGAAGTGTGGTAGTAACTAGAGTAGTGTAAACACATTATACAAATAGTACACGAAAGGTGCCTCTTCGAGGCGCACTTGAAATCCTTTTACCACACGGGTTCGAAAGAAATAGTGACACGATAAGGAGAAGATTATACAAATATTTAGTATTTAGGTAAAAGATAGTATAATACCTGCCCATAGATAAATAACAATATTACATAGATTGGAACAAAGCATTTTTTTTATATTGATATGACGCTAGCATTGAGTAGCTTAGATATTTAATAATAATAATAATGTTCTATTTGTACACCCTGTATAAGTGGCAACGGAAGTGTTTAGGCAGATTTTCTCGTTATATCACATTTCGCCGTTATTACGGTTATAATGTTGAGGTAAATGGACAATATTATGGTTTATGCTGATAATGTACCGCTAATGTTAGGTCTCTAGAGATAAAATTAGGTACATTTTCGTGTTTAAATGAGATTGCGTTGAAATAAAATTTTCATTTTAGGCTAAGGGTAATTTAAACAAAAATCATAACAATATTATCTGTTTTGATAATTTTAACTCACAAAAGCATGTAATTTAACAAAAATCAATAAGAACATTTATAAAAAAAATTGATTTACTAGCAAGTGGCTAAGAAATATATTATTTGTTATCCAATAGGTACGAGTAGCTATTGCGTTACATCGTTGTAGCAGAGTAGCGAAATCACCTAGTAGGGTTTTGAAGTTGCGTAGCAGGGTTACGAAGTCTCGTAGCTGAGCTACGAAGCATTGTAGTAGCACTAAAAATCGCTTGGCAGGCTTATGAAGCTTCGAAGCAAGATTGCGAATTTGCTTGCCAGGGTTACAAAGTCTTGTAGCAGGGCTACAAAGTTACGTAGCAGGGTTGCGAAGTAGCGTAACAAGGTTACCAAGACACAAAGTTGAGTTACGAAGCTACGTAGCCATGTATAAAGGCGTAGAAGGTTTATCAAAGTTTGTATCAAGTTTGCAAAGTTATGTTGTATATAATACATATAATATAATATATCGTACATACTTTCGTCACTAAGGTTAAACAAAAAAGTATTTTTTTTAAATATATTCTTCATAAAAATACAATAATTTCACAATTATTTTAACCCCCTCTATAGAATTAGAAATAATAAATATCAATACAGTTATTCCGATTTGACGACACTGTTGGTCGAGTGGCAAGCGTGTTGGACTGCTAAGCCGGTGTCGCGGGATCGATTCCCGCATCAAGACAAGCACTTGTGTGATGATAATCATCGTATTTAGTCCTAAGTCTGGATGAAAAAAAAAAATATAAGTAGTGTATCAGTTATCTAGTTCCCATAGTACAAGCTCTGTTTAGTTTGGGACTACATAGCGTTGTGTGAAATGTCCAAAATATTTATTTAATTTATTAATTCCAGGAAGGTATGAAACACAGTTACAATACAAAAGGTTATTAATTAATAGATTAATTGAAATATTTCTAGGCCACTAAGGGAAGATTTCTGTAATGGTATATTAAGCGCATTGTTTCGAGGCGCTGAGTTAAGGGTGCTTTGTGTAGGTAAGCGTTGGCGCAATTATAAAGAGAATGACGACACCGTGGCTTAGTTGGTAGTGACCCTGCCTACGAAGCTTGGTGTTCGGGGTTCGATCCTCGGCCGGGGCAAATATTTGTGACGAACACAAATGTTTGTTCTCGGGTCTTGGATGTTGTGATGTCTTGTATGTGTCCGTGCCACCTGCGACACAGGGAATCCTAGTGCAGGGGTGTGAGTGTGTGAATGTTTGTTTGTTCACTACCAACTAAGCCACGGTGACGTCGTTTTTTTGATTGGTACTCGCAAAACTAAATTAAAATCAGAGTTTTTCAAAAACATACTACAACCAACTTCAATAGGACTGTTTTAGTAACACCACTAAAAAGTCACAAGGAAGGAAGCAAATTACCAATTTCGTTTACTTCCACGACATATTTTTAGAGTTATTTTGATTTAAAATCTTAACTACAAAACCGATTTTGATGAAGTTTCTATGGAATTAATATGAAAGTATATAAGATTTTTTCAAATCGGTTTAAAATTAATAAAAATAGATGATAAAAAGAAGATTCGTGTGTATGCAAATGAAACTAAAAAAATATATATATGAACCTAAGAACGTATACAGGGCGTCCCACGGATATGCCACATGGAGGGAAAGTACCTTGAATATTGTATACCTATGGAATTATTTAAATATCTATGAATGCAGTTTTAATTTTTTTTTATTCAAATAATATTTTCTTTCAGTAAAATGTTCTATCTACAATATTCAAGATACTTTCCCTCTATGTGGCATCGTCAATTTTTATATTTCAAACAAAAAAATATTTTTAAATCAGATAATATCCATTTTCCCAAAGATTGGTCAAACGGTTCTCAAACATTTATCAAATTGTGACCTTAGTAGTAAGTAAAAAAAATAAAGCTTACATTTTACCTTGATATCAATCAAACGTAAGCTAGATTTCCACTCCAAAAACACCTGCCCAATCCCAATAACTATCAACTTTATTAATGCTTTTACCACCAATTAACCTACAGAACCCTAAACTCGTCCCCAACACTGAGAACTAGAATTCAACCCACTCTAATTACGTAAGTCTAATATTTATCCCATCGTAACTTGTACCAGCCCTTTAAATTAAGGGTTTCAGACTAGGAATTTAATTAATTCAAAGAGAAAGGTGCGTATTGTTTATTACATAAATAAATGGACCATGCAATCCGATTATTCTGTTTCGATTCGTGATTTATTTCAGTTGACTAAATATGGATTGACTAATATTTTAGTATAAAGTCTCTGTTGCTCTAGAATTTGTTATATTTACAATTATTTAATAATATAGTAACATCTTTTCTGTCAATTTGTGGCAGTGATTTCGTGAAATGCAACGGAAGTGTGTAACAGAAAGTTAGCCGTCAGATGGTGCTAATCTCAAAAAATTAAGTAAATAGAGTCATTCCAAATTTAAATGGTGTCAGATATTACAGATCATATTATTATTATTATTAAATACTTACTGAAAGAATCGCTCTTTTTTTTGTAGATTTCATCCTTTCAATCCTTGATATCGAAGTAGGTCTGATTTTGGTCAATATATCCCAAAAATGTTCACTCAAGGTTGGTTTTTTTTCGCTTAAAGGAGAAGTAGCAAAAATCGAGCCACTATTTAAAGTATAATCTATTCATCAAACAAATTAATTGGTGAAAGAAATATATTTTTGTAGGTAGGTACTTTATGATTGTAATCTGTTTTTTTTTCAATTTATTTTCTCATTATCGTAGCACCTAATTTTATTTTACAAAATTACCAAACCATCTAGCTTTTAGAATACATCACTTTCTTTCTGAGGTCGGGTAGAGAGAACGCTCCATACCAAGTCTATCTGATTTTATGTGAAAAATCAGTCTTATTATGCTTTTCCAATTCGATACCAATCCTGCATTAATGTATGAATCGTCAAAATCGCAAGCGTCGATTCTGAATAATCGTATTAAGGCGCCGCCACGCAATTTCCTCTCAAAGAACCATCAAATTGATCAATCTCAGATGGATATTGAGTTATAAAAACGAGCCAGCACATTCCCACTCCGTAAGAATAAAAGAGAAACAAAACGCCTGTTGTGATCCACAGTTCATTGAGAAAAGCTGAGTCTCAAGTCGAAAAAGTATCCCCTTATTATTAGTAATTAGGATTTATTATTAATATAAAAAAAATTAAAAAGAATTGGTTGTCTGTAAATTTGGTTTACGGACGATAGTCACTGACTACCAGCATAACGGGAAAATGAGCGTTACCGGACAATGACATCAACGTTTTATTTTGCGTACCTTTAGCTTTGATTATCCGTTGCTATGGTTACTAAGTTGATGGAAGTAAACTCCAGTCGTGCCTCAAATCTGCCATAATATGAGTACACTACACACACTTTATAAAGTTAATAATAAATTTACTATTTATCTGCCTACCTATTATACACATAATGTACAAATTGAACTAGCCGTCATATATTGTAGCTATTATCGTTGCGAGTGTGAAAAAGGAGGTCATGATAAGGATTGAATGTATGAACATCTGCTGCGTCGCCGACGGAGAGAGATGGCGGCATCCTTAGAAAAAATGTAGTTGCCGGGACGCAAACGTGGAAATACAGACTTTCTTGATTACGTTCTGAACGTAGTTGCTTTGTCTTTGTCGATGTGTAGTGTCCATTAAGACTGTCTTTGTTCTCAGTTTCTTTAAAGGATGAATCAAAAACATATATATTTTTACTTTGCAAAATATAATAACCAACAGTGCCAGTTTCACTTTGCACTTTATACTGCCGTTACTAATGGAGTGCCAATTATTTTACTAACATCTAGTTTAATTTTATGCAATAATACATACCAGTGACTTGAATTTATTAGATTTTCAACCTGCAAATCTGAAGGAATTTTAACTAATTTTGAGGAATTTCTTAACTTGATTCGCAAGTGTTTTCTTCGTAGCCAAAGTAAATTTTATGATTTCTAGCTATAGTTGCGATTGTAACAGTGTTAAAAAAGGGATTTTTGTGATATTTAAATAATGCGTTCGAGGCGTAGTGAGACAATTTGTGCTATTTTGGGACCATACAAAGAACTTAACGATCGGCAGCTACCAATTCTATAGGAAATCATTAAATTATTATTTTTTATCAAGAAAATACTCTATTTGAAGTGTAGGTAATGGTAATGATCCGTGCTATTCATCGTGGTACCTAAGAGATTCTTTAAGAATATTAATCAATTTTTAAACTTAAGTATACGCTTTGAATTGGTTCCTGAGCCAGCCTAAGACGGTTTTAAAGGACGCAGCCAAACATTATATTTCAACGATTATATACTTTCAATTTATACCCATAAATCTGAGACCTGTTGTGGATTCTGTCATTGAAAGAAATGCTTTATTTGTGCACCCAGAAAACCTACTTGTCAGTATGTTGTATAATCATAAAGACCATATTCGGAGCTGGTATTGCAAACAATTATAAAAGCTAGAGTCTGAAAATAGCACTTAAAGTAGGATATTTATACTACCTACCATATAAAAACGTCTTTGCTAAAGATAACACCAGTATTGTGTGGCATGAGTGTGAGATTACAGCACCGCCGGACTTTTTGACTAATTACTAATGAAGACCTTCAAATAGTGGCAAAAGATAAGATCTTCACTTACCAAGCTAAAATATAAGTCAAAAGATGTGTTTAAATGGTAACAGGGGCTTAATAAAGTGTAACTGACGCAATTTTAGAGATGGCTTTACATTCTCCAGCAAAAATGCCAAAATATTGGACCCAAAAATAAGTTTAAATACTAAGTTTTTATCATTGAATACAGCTCCATTCGGTTATTTCAGTAATACCTAAAACATATTAAAAACTTAATTTTTGAGTCAATTTAGGCATACGCTTTAGGTCTGTAAAAACGTAAAATTTACAAAACTTCAAAGAGCGATAGAACCCTAAAGATGTCACGCAATTCTACTTTTTCGTAATCTGTGTAAAATCACGCAAATTTTGATACCTTTTGCGTTAGCGTAGCTCAAAAAAAAATTGTCATACATGGACAGGACACCCTAATGTTCATTCGCCCGAGTAGTAAGTGTTATGGGGTTTCGAGACAAGCGATTTGTTTTTTGACATGACTACGTCTAATAAATCGATGAACGCCGCCGCGCCGGCTGCATGCATGAACGAAAACGTTAACGTCATCGTCCGGTAACGATCATGGTCCCATTACGTCAGTTAGTCACGTTAAACTATCGTCCGTAAACCAATTTTACAGCTAACCAATTTTTTTATGAAAACATGGAACGAGACGAGCTAAGCGCTCTCCTGATGATAAGTGATCACGCCTACTCAAGACCAGAACAGTCAACTTTGATAGGCCAGTGCAACACTGCTAAAGCACTCATCCACATTGAGACACGGATGGTCGAATGCCAAGTGTATTTGACTGACACGCCCGGTGTCGTCCCTCTTTAAGGCAAACATTTGTATGATGAATATTGGTGTTTGTCCTAAGTCTAGGTATTTTATATGTATTCTATGTATGTATTTGCAAAACAAAAGTATTTCAGTTGGTACCTATTCTATCAGTTATCTGGTTCCCATAGTACAAGCTCTGCTTAATTTGAAGCTAGATGTTGTTGTGTGAAATTTCCAAAATATTTATTAAATTATGCTGTTATTTTCCGAAATGTAAGTCATGGTTTAACACAATTATATAGGTAACCAACTGGTCTAGAGTAAGCAAAAGAAACTCCATTGGAACAATAACTACGCAAAACAATTAATATTTTTCTTTTAAAAGTTGTCTTCCAACTTTAGACTTGTTTTACTTACCTTCAAATAAATATTGGCTCAAGCGAGTTACTTGAGATACTCAATTGGAAAAAAAATTCCTAATTACGTCGAAACTTTTCATTTTCTTTTGCTTTTGAAATATTTTGTACAATATTTTGATAATGTACTACAAAAAAGGAAGAGGTTATCAATTTGGTTTAATGTTTTTTTATGTTCGTTACTCAGAACTCAGAACTCTATGAAACGATTTGAAAATCTTTTTCCATGAAAAGATATACAGATTTAAATTTTAGATTGGTCCTTTAGAAATTTCCTAAAAATTGATTCTGTACTTTGGGTTTTGAAATCAAAATAACTGAAGAATGACGTGATCCTAGTAAACAAAATTTCGTATTTTGTTTCCCTGTTTTATTCAGTGGTGTTTACGGTCACCAGAACATTCCGACTGAAGTCAGTTGTAGTATAATATTTGTAAAACCTTTATTATTTTATGTAAATCTGGGACGAGATGAGCTAAGCGCTCTCCTGGTGTTAAGCGATTACGCCTGCCAATGAACAGAATAGTGCTACACAGGACTTTGATTTACATTGGCTACACTACTAAAGCGCACGTTTACATTGAGATATTTTGAAGATTAATTTTTAAAGTCTAGTATTAACGGTAGCCGCAAACATGCCGACAACCACAGAGACCGTCAGTTTACATACATTTTTAACCTACTTAAAAAAACGAGGTTTAGATTTTTTTCTTTTGTAATATGTTTGTTACCTCAGAATAATGTTGTTTATAAACAGATTTGTTTTAAAAAATTGAAAAATAAGATCTGGCCGCCGCGCCAGTTGCTGTTTTCGGTAACGCGATTGCTGCTGGCCTTACAGTTCTTCATTTATAGACTGTAGGTAAGTCTGTAAGAAATAAATGAACAAGACTCAAATGTCAGTTCCGAGTTGCGAGAATACAGATTTAGAATGAGATGTTTACAGTTCATTTGTTTTTTTTTGTACTCTTGTGTCTGACTAATAACTTTGGTTGTCTCGCGCTACATTGAAAATGCGGATAATTGCATTGCACGTTGATAAATGTTCATGTTCATGAGTCATCCTATAAATATTTTACATTATTGGGCAAAGGTTCGCCATTCTCCGTCGAAAACATCTAGTTAAAAAAAGACTCATTCAGTTCGTCGTAGACTCTTTTGATTGGGATATAGCGCCTACGTGCTATAGGCGATAATTAGTATTAGCAAATTAATAGTCCTACTATAAATGCGAATTTGTGAGGATACATAGATAGGCTTATTCCTCAATCACAAAAAACCACTGAAGTGATTTGGCTGATATTTGGTATGGATATAGATATTTTTCATCTCGATATATCACTATCCATGGGCACGATAATCTATGGGCAGCATAAATAAACGATATGATTATGATAAATTTTGATTGGCCGGCTAGAAAACTGTCAGATTTTTGTTAGAACAGTATACTTAGTCTCATAGAAGACGAACGAATAATACCTACATAAAAATATGCTATAAACCTCGTAAAATCACTGATTGCAATAATACGATATACGGTTCATTTCCTGAAATTTTCATTATTCGGCTGGCAATACATTTTATAAATGCGTTTGTATTTTATATGCGCATTCCACGCTACAGTAAAAGACTTTTATCCCAAATCTAGCTTACGACTTTTTCAAGCAATTTCAATTGCTTTTTTGTACGCTGAAAAGATAGAATCGAGTATTACTCTTGCTCTACCAATACTCTGATCAGATTGAAAGAATAAATCAAGCTGTCTATACAGCACAACTCGATACTCAGCTGCGATATCAACTAGTACTGTGTAGTTGATTGATTCAGGCGTCACTTTGCGGAAATCCATAAATATCAACAAATTATATAAATATATTTAGTAATAAATCCGCTTAATTTCTAAACAAAGGTTTTAATTAACTTAACTTTAGTTCAACTAAACCAAAGAGTCAACGAACAGAAAACCAAAGTTTGAAGATACGACACGTGTTTCGCCTCTACACGAGGCATCATCAGGAGGTGTGGACTCGCCGAAGTTCTCTCGAAAAGTCGAAGAACTCTCGTTTCGAACTTCGGCGAGTCCACACCTCCTGATGATGCCTCGTGTAGAGGCGAAACACGTGTCGTATCTTCAAACTTTGGTTTTCTGTTCGTTGACTCTTTGGTTTAGTTGAACTAAAGTTAAGTTAATTAAAACCTTTGTTTAGAAATTAAGCGGATTTATTACTAAATATATTTATATAATTTGTTGATAGTACTGTGTACTTGAAAGTAATACCACAGAGTACGACTGAGAAAGACTGAATTACAGATATTGACATTGAATTAATTGCATTAAGCCAGTAGAAAGTGGTCCTAGTTGAAGTCCGCGTCTAGGAAAGTCTTTAACTAGATGGAGTTATAATCTGCGCGCTATAGCTGGCAGAATGTGGATGAGCCGAAAATCGAGCTCAGTGGTGCGCCTTGGAAAAGAAAGAAAGAAACAAAGAAAATAAAGATTTTTTTTTATTTACCAGAACTAATACCTAAAAGTTAAAACTAAAGCAAGCTTTGACTGACAAGTTACTTACTTCACTAACAAACTAAAAACTACGTCCAGCAGGTAGACTGTAGGTTGATGATGAGGAATAGGAAAGTAGCGATTTATCAAGAGTGGACCGTGGACACTACCTATCTAAAAATCTAAATAAATACTTAATAAAACAAATTTTAAAGATGTTTTACAAGTATCAATAGTAGGTAATAACGGTAATCGCGCAGTAGGTAACAGTTTTACTAATTTTATGCACAGAATAAAAATATTTTGTAAGTCGTACTACAAACGCAAACGTGTCACCGAATACAGCGACCGGTGGCCGACGTGTGTCAGTTTTCATAAATTTTGTTGGTGTCGCGCGTGGCTGCTACCGGCGATACGTGTAGCGGCCGCGCGCGAAAGCTATAAAATGTATGAAAACCGACGGACGCCGGCCACCGGTGGGTGTCAGTAGTCAACGACCCGTTTGCGGGTGCACTTATACGTCGTTAGTTGAAGAACTATACTAATGTCATTTTTTTGTCGACAGTTGGCGAACTCAAACCAGAGTCAGGTGGTTCTTACGAAGGTCAGCTTTGGACTGTCAGGGAACTTCAGCTGCGAGGTGACTGCCGATGCTCCGTCATTCGCCACCTCAATCGTCTCCAATAATATGGAAGTTGTTGGTAAGTTTGAAGAATATATAACTTAATAATTAATATAAATAAATAAGCCTTTTATTTAGACATTTTTAACAATTTGACATTATTGATAGATAAATTATTATTATTACCTACTAATTAATCCCTATCCTTATCTATACACCGGCATGGTTTGTCTGTGTGTCCCTTGGCATAGGCTTAATAATTAATACGATGAATTAAATATTACCATTGCATCGAGGAATTTTGATAGAGTGGCTATCGTAAAAACGTCATCAGGTATAAACATCATCGTAACCTTTTTGCGTAAGTATCTCATTTTTTTAGGATAACTTATTACATTGTGTTACCATTATCGGTTATTATAAATATCTCATTAACTCTGTCAAGGTATTAGCATCGCTATTCAACGAGGTATTGTCGCCAGCATTTTGGGTACTTTACTCGTGGACAGTGACCTAAATTCTGCGCATCATTTATAATTTTAGATAGGTGAAATATTTATTTTTATAGCTTTATTTATTTAGATTTTTTTTATGTTTTAGCATTTAGTTTAGTTAATTGTGTAAAAATAATAAATTTTATTTATAAATCCTACTAATATTATAAACGCGAAAGTTTGTAAGGATGGATGGATGGATGGATGGATGTTTCTTACTCTTTCACGTAAAAACTACTGAATGGATTTAAATGAAACTTTACAATAATATAGCTTATACATCAGAATAACACATAGGCTACAATTTATAAAGATACCTGCGCAGACAAAGTCGCGGGCACCAGCTAGTCATACATGAATCCCACACTAATTGGCACTGTTGAAGCAATCATTAAAAATTGAGTGAGTAATGATGCTCTAACTTGAGGTGGAGCACAGACTTTTTTAAAGGGCTGATAAAAACAATTTATTACAGGCATTCAAATTGAAATTCGCTTTTCTGCTCAACAGTTCTCCCCACAAAAACACCAGTGCTCCAAACAAGCCAGCACTACTACACTCCAGGAGACATCCTCAGAGCCAACTGCTCATCTGGGCCCAGCCGGCCACCGTCCGACCTCACCTTCTACATCAACGACATGCCTGTAAGTACAGTAAGGCCAGTCGCAAACGAGCCACCGACTATAGCAACCAGCAGTAGGCGATATTATTAACATATATTTCGTCGTCTACATCAACAAAATGTATATAAACTGATGGTCATTAGTCGCCGGTCACTATGGTCAGTGGCTCGTTTACGGCGACCCTAAACCAAAAATCTTAGCTTCATATCTATAACGTATCGTTAGATCACGGACCACTTAGAAGATATCTTTCAATATTAAAATGCACGCCAGATTGCGCGATCAGAGGTCCGATAACGATAAAATTTGACAATTGAGTTCGTATCGTATCCGCCACAGAAAGGTTATTGTTTGACTGCTCTGTTATAGTTACGATACGAACTCGATTGTCAGATTTTATTCGTGATCGGGCCATATTTGTCCCTTCAACTCTTGATATCGGATGGTTTTATGATAAGGCGATTATGAAAAAACTTCTAGGTCTTTTGCTACTGAAAACTTTAACTTTGACGTTAAGTACCTACTTACAAACTTGTCGAATTCTGCTTTTGATACCCAGCTATTACAATAATGACCTAAACCATAATATAAAGCTCAATATTTTTTAAAAATAATGATCATAATTCATTGGTAATCGCAATCTCTTTTCGATATCGGCCCAGTTTTGGCAATTTTGATAGTCATTAGTATCAATTACAAAAGAATTATGGCTGCCATTATCGTCATCGCAGACTTGTATTTTTCACGCGCTTTTTTTGGTAATAATAAAATAACTTACCAAAAATATCTATTTATTAATGATAATAATGTTTGGACATTTCACACAACGCCATCTTGCCCCAATCTAAGCAGAGCTTGTACTATGGAAACAAGCTGATACAATACTTACTTATATATTTGATGATATTTACATAGAGTTTACATATTTTAAATACCTAGACTCAAGACAAACACCGATGTTTATCATACAATAAATGTTTGTCTTGAAGCGGGAATCGAACCCGCGACAACCGGCGCGGCAGTCCAACACACTTGCCACTCGACCATCCGAGATCCGAGATTTTTCAGTTATCCTAATCATGGAAATATCAACTCTCTCAAGAGTCATGATTGATTTTTTTACCATAGTTTAGATTCTACCCTTACACGTTCCAGGCTATTAAGCGTTTGTACAGTCAGCTGCACAGACATGTATACACTCCCAAGCTTTCACATTTATATTACTCTTAATTTTGCAAAAAAAAGTGCACGCAAGCATTTTCAAATTAATATAGTCATCTTACTTGTTATAATTCTCAGAAGATGACAACTTGCAAAATTAAGATATACATAGTATAAAAAATGTGAAAGCTGTATACATACTTGTCTGTGCAGCTGATTGTACCATCAAATATATGTTTATAAGACCATGTCAAGATTTCTTAGGTTACCGTCATGATGTCCTTTTTTTTAACTTATAATTTTATATAGAATAGTAGGTATGTGTTTGTGTTTTATAACAAACAAGGTTTTGTTATAAAAGTAAAATATTTATTTAGAAACTAGTTTTACAAGTTCTTTTAATAATGTTTAATTAGTCTTAAATGATGTTTTATAATATTATAATAATATTATGAACTTTTTTAAGAACATTAAATTTTTAATAATTATCATTTTATACGAACAAATTAAACTAAAGCACTTGGAAATATCTAGGAGACTTTACAAAAAGCGTTAGCATAGAACAAAAGGTACTTTTCCCGCAGAACCAAACTTATAAAGAACTTATTCAAACTTACGAAATTCCGCAAAATGCATTGTGTAGATTCAATTTGGCAGCATAAACAAAACCCGATTCAAATATACTTTATTAACAGAAAGTGTACTTTACAGTTGATACAATAGTTGCATAAGACTGCGTTCTAAGATAAAAGCTGAACGGAAAAGTTTTTTTAAAAAAGCAGTGTTGGCGAGTGTGAGGTGCCTCGACTTTCGATCCGAAGGTCGAACCCGGTCGTACACCAATGGATTTTTCTGTTCAAAAAAAAAATCTATGTGTGCATTAAAACACGTGCTTAACGGTTAAGGAAAACATCGTGAGGAAACCGGCATATCATAGAACCTAAAAAGTTCGAACAACGTTCATGACATCACATTCGTTCGTTTCGTCATATGCACGAAAGGAGCTTTTTGAGGCGCACTTGAAATCCTTTCACCACACTGGGTCAAAAGAACTAGTGACACGATAAGAAGAAAAAGCGGATAAAGCGAGATAGGCTACGGGCAAATGCCTTCACAAAAGCTATAAAAACAAAAAAAAACATTGCCATTGGCAGGCATACCCTGCAGTATGCCGTCTATATAGGTACCAACCAACACCATGTCAAATATTCTGCCGCAAAGCACTAATGTCAGCATTACTGTGTTCCGGTTGGAAGGTCACTGCAGCTAGTGAAATTACTGGGCTTTCGAGACTGCCCATCACAATGTCTCAAAGTCGACGTTGCTATAGCAGAACTGCACTGGCCTATAAGAATCAAAGTCCTAACATTGGAAGAACGCCTATAGCTCGTCTCGCCAATAATTAACAAAAAAAAAGTTTTTTTAAGATAAGATAAAGATTTTCATTTCGTAACAATACTATAACACTATAAATTACAAAAGGTTTTACGGCAATGTTTCATTGTCACGCAAACGCATTTTTCAAACCGGTAAATTTTAACTGGACTTCTCTGAGGAATGCTCTAGTTTTTATGAGAGAAGCGATTATTCTCGACGCTTCGCTTATCTCTCCGCTAAGCTGCAAGTCCGAGGCTTAAGCTACAATTCTATAGTAGCAAGTTTTAATGCTTTCGAAGCTCACGACTCTCCAAGAGCTACGGATTTTCGAATCTGGGACGGGTTTTAGTGCTATTGTTCCTTGCCTGATGGATAACTGGATTTTGGGTCGACGCAGCGTTCACTATCTATGTTATTGGAAAATTTATATGGAAATTGTAGAGCTTGAAATATTAATAATGCAACTTTTTTATCTATCTACGTATACATATAATAAAGCAGAAGACCCCGAATTTCTGTACATATGTTTTTTTGACGGAAACGTGTTCAGACGAGATTAATTTTTTATGAGTGTATACATCTCAAACTTTGGAATTATATTTTACAAAACAAATAATTAGATACGGGTTTCACCGATTTTCAAAATTTAAGTTATAATATGTAAAAGTACGGATTTAAGGTGTTATAAGACCAAAAGTTGAATGACCCTATCTCCTCAGGTAAACACAATATTTAATTGAAAGTTGCATTTTTATAACCTCCGAAAATAAGTACCGCTATGTTTTTCAGTTTTCTTCTAAATTCAATGTTTGAGTGGTTAAAAAGAGGGTTTGAAAATGTGCAAGTTTTGATTGACTTGCTTAGTACTTACACTTTGCTATTCTGTGATATTTCTTCCGCGGGTGGAACAAACAACATCGACACTAAACAATTCGTCCACGGGTGACGAAGTCGCACGCGGGCACAGCTAGTCGGTAATAAGTTTGTTTGATAGATGTTAAATGTGTCAACGTAATAAGAATTATGTTAGGTTCAGCGTTTAATAATATACATACGTACAATAATTTATGACACAAGCCAGCGAGTTCACTAGTAGCTTGTTAACTCGTCCGAGACATCGACTTTTTTAAAATCCTTCCGGACCGTTAACTCGCTCACTTGCTTGCTTTTAAACTTGCTGGCTTGTAGCTTTTAAACTACCCGTGTCATTGACGCTTTAGGTATTATTTTTTCCAGCAATGGGTTTATTGTATGTTATCTTTGACATGTCCATAACTACATAATATTACAATGATCCTTTATAATTAAACAAATAATAAATAAATAAAAACTTTTATTACAGCATAAGCTAACTACTACAATCTATATATAGTTATATTACAAAATTTACAAAAGGAAACAATTGGGCCACCCATAGACCGTTGCAAACGATCTATAGGTAGCTCAACTGCTCCAACTCGATACCCGATGGCAGCGTGCCGAGGATACTGGCTGCATTGCCTCTTTGTATAGCAAGGCTTATTCTTTGGCCCAGATAGCTAGAATAAAAACTAAGTTTCAGTTATCTCTACCCGGTTTTGTCACGATCGACCGTTCAAGTTTTCAATAAATTTTATTAATTTCACTCAAACTCGTCTCTATTCGTAAAGTTTGTATTGCATATACGAATATTGCATATTGTTTGTGACCTCATTTCAAAAGTTTGTCTGCAAAATAGAAACCTTTTTTCAAAACCCAATACTCATATCCATTTTAATTGTATTTGCGTTGTATTTCAGTGTATTTACATAACTGTGAGCGAATAATGAAATGTCCAAATATTTGATTGCTCATATGTTTGCCAAAACTATGGGTTAGGTATTTATTTGATGTGCAAACGCTACAAACAAGTATTCATTTTAGAATTATACTAATCAATTGAGAACACAACAAAAAATTTTATACTCAGTGACTCATACAAAAAGATGAGATAACTTTTTACACTCATATTTTACATAAATATATTAGAATAAAATAGAAAAACATTTACGTTGACACAAGAATATTGAGTGCAAAATATAACTAACATTATTGATTTTAAATAAGACTAACCAATTCTTAAAAATATACATAATATGCCTCCTAAGCTGAAAAAGGGGTGTGATCGCTGTTCGTGCCTTGACATTTTAGCTAAACAACGAATTTGGTTGCATTTAATGCGTTTTTTCAAGAAAATGTAAGAAATACCATCCAGGAGGCGTTTCGTGCGTTCTTTATAATTTAATTGTTTTGAATAGAAGGACAACTAAGTTTTTTAGACATTACTAAATCAATGCCTAAAATGCCACTAAATGTTGATTTTTAACTGGATCCCGACTGAGGGAACATAATCAAATTTTAATCGACGACTGTTTCCCATGTAACTTAACTCTAGTTTAAAATTTTTAACTAATTTAATTTTTGAAACGATCGTTTAGTTACTCAAACAAAACCAAAGCGATACTAAAATGCTAAACTAGAGTTAAGTTAATTAAGACCTGTGATTAGAAATTAAGGGGATTTATTACTAAATATGTTTCCCAGGTGACGCCAGGCCAGTACCAGACGCACCCGGTATCCGAGGGTCTTCTCCGAGCTGACCTGACCGTGCAAGTACAGCTGTGGCCGGCTCACTATGAGCGAGGAGCTCCAATCCTGCGCTGCGAAGCCATCGTGGGCAACTTGTACAAGGAAGACTCTACAGTGGCTCTGTACTCGGCTAACAGCGATCCGAAGATAGAAAGAGGTGAGCAGCTTCAGTGAATTATTACTATCTGTCATCATGCTATGTCATACTACTAGACAGATGGGCCAAAGAAGTTCCATCTGTCCCCCTTTCAGCAACAGGGTGACAAATAGAATTTTTATTATTTGAAAAAGTTCTGTATGTCCCCCTAATAATAATTGTTCCATCTTTCACCCTGTTGCTGAAAGGGGGGACACATATATCCTTTTTGGTGACAGATAGAACTTTTATTATTTTAAAAAGTTCTATCTGTTCCCCGTCAGTAACAGGGGACAGACAGAACTATTTTATTCCCGCCTGTCCCCTGTAAACTTTTTTTAGAAAGTAGTAGATACACTTACTTTAAAAAAAAAATGTTTAGATATTTGGCAGACCGATATGATATTGCTGCGAATGTGGGTTTCGGTAGATGCACAATCAGCATCGTCCTTAGGACAAACAATAATACAAAGTTCCAACGTGAATAAAAAACACTTCAATGAAAAATAATAATCTAAAAGGTAGAGAAAATTATACAACAGTTAAATCAGTGTTATTTTAGAACAATGGATCCTAACAGTAGGTATATTTGAAGACACGTAGTCCAATTTATTTAGCACACTATTATCCCTCGCATATGCTGCGAAATTTACAAGCAATTAATTTGCAATATTGGCGAACTAAACAGTCTAGTTGAGCGGTTTAAGGTGAAATAACGTGCCTAATTTTGCTGAAAACGGAATCGCGCATTCAGAAAATGATAAGTACCTTCGTAAATAAATGACAGGGATAGTCGAATGGCAGGTGTGTTGGCCTGCCACGCCTGGTGTCGCGGGTTCGATTCCCGCTTCAGGACATACATTCGTGTAATGAACATCGGTGTTTGTCCTGAGTCTGGGTGTTTTCGATGTATTGTATGTATGTATTAACATAAAAAAGTATTTAAGTATTATATCAGCCATCTGGTTCCCATATTACAAGATCCGCTTAGTTTGGGGCTACACGACGTTGTGTGAAATGTCCAAAATATTTATTTAATAACTAATAGTTCATTGGATTTATTAAAAATAAAAAGTTGTGTGCTTAAAACCACACGACAGAAATGAAAACTTCTTCAAAGGATTATATCCTATCTCTCCTATGTATCTATATTTGACGACTCCGTGGCTTAGTTGGTAGTGAAACTGCCTACGAAGCTTGGTGTTTCGGGTTCGATCCCCGGCCGGGGCAAATATTTGTGACGAACACAAATGTTTGTTCTCGGGTCTTGGATGTTGTGATGTGTTGTATGTGTCCATGCCACCTGCGACACAGGGAATCCTAGTGCAGGGGTATGAGTGTGTGAATGTTTATGTTTATGTTTATTTCTGTTGACATAATTTAAAAAACACAAGATTTGAATTAAATGTTTTAATTGTTTTATTAAACTCTAAAAATAATATCACTTGTCTTAACTCCAATTAATAATCGAATATAATAGATACCTACTGAAATTATGCCTTGAGTAAGGTATTTTTATTGAAAGTACAAAAAACAGACACATTTATTTCACCTTAAACCAAAAATGTTATAACCTTTACGAGCCACACAGACACACATAAACCTTTTCTTTTATCGAAAATGCATGAACGAACACCATCGAAAGTGAATTATTTTTGGGATAATGAATACTGTTCTCAAAAAGGTAATCTTCTGTGAAAATAAAATAATATTAGCACAGGAAATGAGATTATAGCAAAGGGGCATTGAGAGACGAGTGAGTTACGACTCCCCGAGTCATTTGCGCGGCAATTTCCTCCAGTGCCACAGAGCTTCGTTGTCTCGATATATTTATCTCCGCGAAGCCATTACGCTTCATTACAATAATATTGTAAATGAGAAATTTTGTAAGGATGTAAGTAAAAATAGTATTTTTAATGATAAATAAATAAAGTATATTATAAAAAAATAAAAAAAAACATAGAGCCAAAAAATTATGAATAGTGACTTAAATCTTATTTTAAAAAAAATGGTTACCTGTAAAGTTGGTTTACGATAGTCCAATGTGAATACCAGCGTAACGGGACAATGAGCGTTACCGGACACGCGGCGGCGTTCGTCGATTTATTAGACGTAGTCACGTCAAAAAACCTTTTAAGAAACTTTTTGATTTATTTAAATTGTCGATGACTGTTGGTTCCAGGACTTCCGGGTATAAAACTAATTAACTTATTAGGTTGAAATTTGGTATAAGTATAGCAAAAACGCATAAATAAATTACTTATAATCTCGATGCGCGCGAGCCCGCGGAAAGCAGCAAGTGAGGTATAAGAGCGTTTATTGAAGTAAAATGCAGTTAAACGCGCGAAGGATGCTGTAAATCTGAGAGCGTTTATTTCTTTGGATATTTTAATGCCTAGTTAATAGACTGCACTAAAATTAGTTACAGTGTAATGATTTTAGTAAGTGTACGGTTGGGATATATGGAGATAACTTGTTGCAGCATTATGAGCAAGAGATTATGACATAGGTATATAGGATTAATTTGTAAAATTATGTTTCGATACAAAATAATACATTTATAACCGACTTCAATTGGACGTGGTGGCCGAGTGAATGATGCCCTTACCTTGCGATCTGATGGTCGCGGGTTCGAATCCCGGTGGCAGTCATGCGTAAATGGGTTTTTTCGGTAGAAAAAAATCTATGTATGCATCCCACGTTCTCGCAACGGTGAAGGAAAATCGAGGAAACCGGCATGTCGTAGACTTGAAATCCTTTCACCACACTCGTTCGAATGAACTAGTGACACGATAAGAAGAAGATTGGACTGTTCCAGTGATATTAAACACCACTACATTGTACAGAATATTACATTACATTAAGCATCGATGACACACGGATTTTTTATAAGCTGATTGTTGACAAGTTTAAAAGCTAGCGTGTTAGCGTGTTAGCTTTTGGGGCAGATTGTAAAAAATCCGATGACACTGGGCGAGCGCTGACTTAATAAATATTTTGGACATTTCACACAACGCTATCTAGCCCCTTACTAAGCAGAGCTTGTACTATGTGAACCAGATGGCTGAAGAAAATATTTACATACATTTTTTTGTAAAAACATACATATAATACATAGAAAACACCCAGACTCAGCACAAACACCGATGTTCATCACACAAATTTTTGTCCTGAAGCGGGAATCGAACCCGCGACACCGGGCGTGGCGGTCAGACACACTTGTAATTCGACCATCCGTGTCGTTGCGTCTTGCAGCGTCTAAAAAAGCCGTGTGTCATCGACGCTTTCTGCCTATATGACACGTACCGAGTACTCGGCCGAGACAGTGAAAACTTACATCACTCGCTCAGCCGAGCACGCCGAACACTACCGAGCGTAGTACACTGGGCATATACCGCTATAAAAACGGTTGATGGTATATTAATGGTATATGCCCGAAGCACATCAGGAAACGGGCATCGGTTGTAAGCACATACTGTTATGTTGATTCCGCGTATGAATTTGTTAAGTGCACGTATACTTTTAACTGGTTTTCTGATTAGCTGAACGGGTTGGGGTTTATGGTTTTTAAATGGAAAAATAATGAATGAGGAAGGAATTAATACGAGTTGTATAAAAAGCCTGACTGACTGACTGACTGTCAGACAGACTTACATGACAAACCACTGAACGCCTGAAACTTGGAGGGTTTGTTTACTAAGAAGTGTTTAATATTATGTGATTAGAACATTGCCCAAAAGTGGGATACGATACACCAATTTTTTTTCATTATGATTTTCTCAATACTCACTTCTTCTTATCATGTCACTAGTTCTTTCGAACCAGTGTGGTGAAAGAATTTCAAGTGCGTCTCGAAGAGACACCTCTCGAACACTTGACACATGTGTTCTTACTTTTTAGGTTATTTGACATGCCGGTTTCCTCATGATGTTTTCCTTCACCGTTCACTATAATACCGACTCAATTTGTTTATTGTGATTTTTTTGTTTCAGTGACGTCACCAGGATCTGCAGCTAAGCTCCCTTTGTGCCAAATATTACCACTAGTCCTTATAATCGTATGGGCAAACAACACATAGATTTATATAAAAATATGTAAAATAATAAATATAAATAAGTAGGTGTCTAGGCTAATGTTGGCGGATAAAATGTGAATTTAAAAATAAACAAATATTAGTAATGTACCTAAACGAGCTAATAATTGCGCCAAAGAATTGTATAGAATAAGGATATTGTTGATTTAATACAAATTATATGTCGGAAAGCTGTGTTTCATTCGTAGTATTTAACTCTTTACCGGTTAATAAATAAGTTTGAAATTAAAAAAAATGGAAATTTATAACGGTCGCTTGCCGTTCGACATGAATTTGCTCTTGCAAATCAAAAGTAACAAGATCAGAATTATTTTATTACGTACTTATAAAATATCTTTAGCATGAAAAACAATTTCAGAACTAATAAGGGATATCCTTTTGAAAATACGATCGCATTGTCTAATCGGAAATATAGCAGGAAGTGTAATTAAAAAGTTCATTTGAAAACTGTGAAATGGAAGGCTTTATTGCGTTTCGGCAAACAACTCGTTATATTGGATGTTACGCTTTTGAAAGATGTTTCGAAATTCAAAAGCGAAACGTGAAAACTAAATGTTGCCAATGCATGGAAAAGAGATGCTACTCCTTTTAAGTGAAATGAAATTTAACATTATGACTAATATTTATCGGATTTTATGCAACAAATATAATTAAAAAATTCCAGGGGGTTTTGAAGCTCCCAAATCCACTTGATTTAAGTTTTTTGTAATTAAGGGGATTTTGCATGTTTCAAAATCAAAGGGATTTTGGGACTGACCCAATTTTTTCAGTTATGGTACTTAAACATACTATATAAATACGTTTATTTATAGCTATTAACGATAAATTGATGTGACTTTTTGAATGAATTTGTTGATAACAGGAACTATAGATGAAAAAAAATTTTTTTAACTAAGTTTAAATTAAAAAAAAATTAAGCGCTGTTTTTGTTACTACAACCTCACGAAATGTTTTAGTAAGTACCTATATTTTTTGTTTTGACGAAAGAATATACACCAGTTTCTTGGCTTTTTGTATACACACAAATAAAGGAATTTTGAGTTACAAACGTATTACGCGATACAAAATTAATTCTATACGCGTATAAAGCCAAGTTTTCAGCACGCAAAAATAGGGAAAATGCGACTAAAAATCAAAACGAAAATTTTCAAAGCTCTCAGTTGCATAGCGTACCCAAATGCAACCATAATTATGTTAATAGTAGGCCTCTCTAGCCTTTGTGCCTTCAATGCGAGAGAGCTCTTCAAAATCCTGTACGAAACTGCACTACACTTGATTTTCGTTGCAAATTTCATAATATTACTTTTTCAATTTCATGCGTTATGTTCTCTTCCTTCTGTCTTATGTGTGGCAGAAACGGGTTCTATTAAATACTAGCTGGTGCCCGCGACTTCGTCTGCGCAGGTATCTTTATAAATTGTAGCCTATGTGTTATTCTGATGTATAAGCTATACTACTGTAAAGTTTCATTAAAATCCATTCAGTAGTTTTTACGTGAAAGAGTAACAAACATCCATCCATCCATCCATCCATCCATCCTTACAAACTTTCGCGTTTATAACCTTTCGTTTCGCGTTTTGCCTACTAATATTAGTAGGATAGTAGGATGTATGTATCTAATAAATATTACTCTACATCGTTTATGTTACCAATTGCAATCAGTGGATCCGCCTCGCACAAAATCGACAAGAATGAAGTAATAAGTGGATGTTACCGGCTGAATAGATAGATAAATTGCAATTAGAGTCAAATTGCAAAGGCTGAGTTTGAAGTTTTAGAAGTAAAGCATATTTTTTTTTCTTCAGAATATTACAATACAATACAATACAACATTTATTTATTCAGATCACTAAAATCCATTCATGTCAAACTTACTAAACTAAAATTAAAAATATACAATTACACAATTATAATATACTTACCTATCTAACGAGTTAAGACATAACTCAGTTAATTTATTATATTTTGCTCAGCGTGGGGCTTTATTAGGGTTGACACCCAGTGCCTCGGCAAAGGACTATCGAACCTGCCAGCCAGGAGCCCGACTATTGTATTTGAGCTACCCTGCATTCTGCACTTGATGGATGCTATTTTACTTCTCATGATGGCGTGGAAATCACTGACATGGGCGTCGGCAAACATGCCCGAGGCACTGCAGTATCTGGGTAGCTGTACCTAACATAGCTCTGAACCTATTATTATATAGGACTCATAAAGCTTTTAATATGCTAGGTATTAATATGAATCTTAAATTTAGATTTTATGACACATATACGAGTAACTCTGTCAATATATGTTAATATAGTCACATATAATCATACCTAAATAGTAAGTTTGTAGAAGCTATTAGATAGGTATTTGTTTTATGCATATTTTTTCCTCAATCACACGAAAACGACTGAACCCATTGAGTAGAAATTTATTAAGGTATAGTTTATGAGCTGAAAAAATACATTGGCAATTTTTTTATCTTTAACCAGGCGAGCAAAGCAGCGGGCAACTAATACAAAATGTTTAAGTAACACTTCCAAAATTTTAGTAAAGCACGAACAGTTTCCAACTGCTCCAAACTACAGCCGGAAGTTCTCGGTGCAGATGGGAATAAGCCTGGAAACCTCCCGCGCGTTCCCGCTTCCGTCACACTTCTCTCCCCGCCTTTTTTGCACCAACTCTGCAGGCTGCCAACTTTCAAGTCTTAGATAAGTCCAAGAAAAACAGCTTCTCTGGAATGTTTGACGGGTTTTCCAATAGGGAAAGTTCCCCGAGTCCAACAAAAAGGTAGGCAAGTTTTTAATTTAACTTCAAGGCTGTGAAAACAGAACGTTTTGATTTATCATTAAAAGTTTATGGTAATTTTGAGTTCAGACAATCCTGGCTTGTTAGGCTCTTGTTTAGAAATTTCTGTAACTTTATTGGGTAATCAATATAAAATAAAAAGCTTAGTACTGACCATAGAGGTCCTGACTGACTGACTAACAGACAATGAACAAACTGTATCACTGAATGTAGAGTCTTGAAACTTAGAGGGTGTGTTTGTCAAGAAATAAAAATGCGTACATATATACATGTACAGGAATTGTGTTAACTCGCAACGCAAACGAAGTTGCGGGTGTCAGCTAGTATTGTATTAGCTATCCAATTGTCCAATATTATATGGGCAATGCGGAAGGGGTATTACATTCAAAATTGTATCTGTGCAGTTAGAATTTTGGGTTTCTACAAAATGACAGAATGAAAGCGGGGTGAGTGCGGCGCCTGAGCCGAGCTTTGCGAGCTAGGTACCCGAGTGCAGTGTTTACAAGCTGAACATTATGGCTACTAAAATGTACTTACTATTGCAAGAATTAATATTTTATTAGACTGTACTTACTTATTACAAAATTAAGATTAATGTTGCAGCAACACATAACCAACTTTGTAGGAAGCAATCATAATATAGAATGGGTAGTAAATTGTTGAACTACATAATAAATTCAAAATTTATTGCTAGAAAATACTTAGTAACGACGCTAAAATTGTATTCGGAGGATGTATTTTTTAAACTTTAGATTTTTTATGTTTGCTTGATATCTTTTAGTAATCCAATACTTTTACTATATGGCTTGATAAAATGTGAAATCATTTAGGACTATATTAAGCTCCCCCAAATTTTTACGATGCCATTTTAACCTAAATATTAAAATAGTATTTAATAGGGATTGGGTAAAAACGTCGTCGGTTAAAAATATCATCGCAAAAATTTTGGATAACTTTGTCATATCGCAATTTATGACGTGAATGAGGTGTGAACGAGTCATCAATTGCATTGTGTATTTTCCGCATTGAATGTAAACTCTTCACTAAGTCAACTAAGTGCGGTTACAGACTAGCGGATAATCCGTTCTGGATTCGCCGTTCGTGTTTTGATTTTTGACGTGCGTGTAGTTACGTGCGAAAAACCGCACGAGGTGCCTCATGCTACTGACACTCGCTAGAAAAAACGAGCGTAAATGCCGGTATTCGCGCGTATATGCGCGTTCGGAATTTAAGTTTCGCGAGTACCAATCCGCCCTTATACGTGTGACAAAAATACGCTAGTCTGAAAACGCCAGAGTCATAGTAACAATGGTAGTAATAGATAGCTCAATCTTGCCTCGTCATTATTTTTTTTTATATTTATTCCTACACTTTGTTGTAATCATCATCAGTATATAGCAGTTCACTGCTGGACGTAGATCTCTCCCAAGGCGCGCCACTGATCTCAATCTTCGGCTCTTCTAGTCCACCTTCTGCCAGCTATATAGCGCATAGATCAATGCTCCATCTGGCCAAAGGTCGTCCTACACTACTCTTGCCTAGACGTGGTCTCCACTCAAGAACACGTTTACCCCTACATTTTTTGAACTGCTATTTCCAAGTTGCCAGTTGCCAATTTTATTTTACTAAAATTCGAACACCGATTAATTTAATATCTCTGCGGAAATTGTGGAATAATGGACGGGGCACGCTGTCCACTCATAAAAGGCATTTGACTGCCCATTCCAGGCCACGAGTGGTCGTTTACACGAACAATGTTTTTGAAATCACGACACATTGCTGTTAAATATTACCTAACAATTTTGGGATAATTTGTGGCATTCAAAAAAAGGCACTTTTCCTTCCACATGTAAAATATAAATAAAAAAAACGACTTCAAGGAACAAAAATACGCAATTTTTTTTCCAGTTATTTTAATTCAAAATTAAACTACTTAACAGATTTTAATGAAATTTGTTCGAATTTGTCACTGGTCGAAAGAGATAGTGACACGATAAGAAGAATGAAATTTGTGAAAAGAATTTTAAAAATCGGTTTATAAACAACTAATAGTTCTGAAGTAACAAACATAAAAAAGAAAAAGACTCAATTCAACCGAATTGGGAACCTCCTCAGTTGAAAAAGAAGAATTTATTTCTTCAACTGAACACACACCTTTTTATGATTCTGAAAACAGGTAGCTCTACAATCCACGTGTCTTCCGTGACGGCGCGCCGTTTACCGGAATGTCGGTAATTAGGGCACGCCTCATTTCATTCCAACTCATCCGACTGAGTGGGTCCCTCGCAGTGTTGTTTAGATGCCATGATGAGATGTTTAGCAATTGAAAGTACCTACTTAAAAATGTTGTTCTTAAAAAATGTTTTTTTATCTTATTTTAGTACTTTTAGTTTTAGTTTTTGGATAGATATAAATTCCGTGTCGTCGCCACGGGGTCTAGCAGAACACCAGCGCTGCAGCGTGCTGCCAGTACGCTGCAGCATTAAAGCTGAGCTAGGCCCCCATTGATGGAGGACTCTGTTTTGTTGTAATTTAACCTTTTTTGGGCGTATATTTTTCCATCAATAAAATTATTTATTTTCTTTTCTTTTTTTTTTCTTTTTCTGCCGCTTGTAGATCAACAGGTGTTATGTTTTTACAAAATTCAAAATAATATAAATATACACATATTTCACACAACGCCATCAAGTCCCCAAACTTAGCAAGCTTGTATTATGGGAACCAGATAACTGATTGAATACATATAAATAACATAGAAAACACCCAAACTCAGAAAAATACTGATGTTTATCACACAGATGTTTTGTTTGTCCGGGAATCAAACACTGGCATGGCGATGCAACACACTTACCACTCAACCAACCGTGTCGTCACAATCTTTCAGTAAATAATTGCTTGACTGACTTCTGCAAGGGACGCCTATTAAATATACAATTATTATCTCAATATACAACTTTACTCTTGAAGTCATTGACAACTTTACCTTCGATTTTCTACATCACTTTTCTAACCCTGTCATACTTTTCTATAATAGTTCCATTTAACGATCTCTGGGGTACATAAAAGATAAGATAAAAGTTCCATCGGCACTGGAAAAGCACAATTTCATCGCGTGTAACCTCGGATGATGCAATCTCTGGACAACAATTTTGGAGTGGTCAGCATTTGCCAACCTTTTATTTTATTATGAGACAAAAAATAGTAGGTAAGGTTTTACTATATACTTTTCTGCCATTGCTTATTTTCTCTGTTAGGTATTTTAATTTAACCTTAATATTATGGTTCTGTGTTGAATATACTTTGTCTTAATTAGTAAAGAAATTCGTATTACCAACAATATTTTTAAATATGGACCAATTTTTGATAGGTACACAATCTACGACTAGATATTGTTTTACTAAACTGCTCTTATTTAAATTATAAACAACCAACATAATATAAAAGGCTTCTGACTGACAGACAAAGTACAGGCGAAACCACTGGACGTAGAGACTTGAAACTTGAGGGATGTGATCGTCAAGAGATAAAAGTGAGTAGAAGAAAGGAATTTTAAAAATACGCCATGCTTACAAAGTTGCAGGCGTCAGCTTTTTTAGTATATTTACGATAAGCCAAATTTTACCGACAAAATATTGTAATAACATTATCTTATCTTCTCTATATTACATTTTTAGTCCATAACTTAAACCGTCTATGTATCCGATCGTTTAGGAGTGGCGCTTTTTAAATTTTCATTTCAATGTTACGAACGATTAAATGTTAGGGCGCTGTAAAATTGTTTTACAATGCTGTTAACTTTTGTTTGGATATTTTACAGTTAAAAGATATTTTTGAATCGTTTTGTAGATGATGTTGAGGTTTCAACTAACTGAATATTTTACTGTGTACTTTGTGTTGAAAATTGGTGTTACCTCATGTTACTTTTAAAACTAACATGCTTTATGTTTATAAAGAACGTTCATTGCGATACTAATAAATTCTTTTTTTAAATAATAAATAAAAGGAATCTTCGACAATTTCTGATGATCTACGAAAGCTGCATTATGGTACATAATATTACTTATTCTTTGGCTGCATGTAGAAGATGGATGCGGTGAGCCGAAGACACGGTGCGATGTCGCACATTTGGGATATGGCTATGTCCAGTCAATTAACTGCTTTAAGCTGATGATGAAAACAATATTTTTTTTTCGATATTTTTTTTATTCTGCAGTTATTCTCTTCTTATAACTATGATTGCAGGTAACCTTTGTTGATTAGAGAGACATACCTACATCACAAAATTTTAATTACCAAAATTACTTAAATGGACAATGCAGAAGTGTTACTATGTTGTATCTGTGCTGTCAAAATTTTGGATTTTTACAAAATGACAGGGTGACAGTGGGGAGAGTGCGGCGCCCGAGCCGAGCTTTTACAAGCTGAATCGAGCTAGGTAGGTACCCGAGTTTGTCAAACGATGAATGAAACTTAAATAATTATCAATGATGAGCACCCGACGAAGAAATGACGCAAATCCATAGGAAAACGACTAACTATCAATAAATTATATAAACGACTCTCGTTTCGAACTTCGGCGAGTCCACACCTCCTGATGATGCCTCGTGTAGAGGCGAAACACGTGTCGTATCTTTAAACTTTGGTTTTCTGTTCGTTGACTCTTTGGTTTATAATATAGTAATATGTACTAAAGTTCTAAACTAAAGTTAAGTTAATTAAAACCTTTGTTTAGAAATCAAGCGGATTTATTACTAAATATATTTATATAATTTATTGATATTATGGATTTCCGCAAAGTAACGCCTGAATCAATCAATTATCTTAAACGACTAACTATTTATTAGAAAATTTATTTTGCCATAAATTCGACCTAATTTTTTCAAGCTTTTTGGCATATCTATGATCTATATGTTCTTTAACGGCAACTGATTATGCGTATTTATTTTCTGGTGAATTTTGCGGTTATAATTCTACAAGTAATACAAATTCAACAGCATTCCGGATATCCGGTATGTATCATTGTCCTTCAGTACGTGACGATAATAAAATAAAGCCACCAAATTTATTGTTTTTGCGCAATGGCCGCCATTACTCGTGCGCGACTCGTCCATTATGATTTCATTATTGTAACGACTTTTTAAACATTTTCATTTAAAAGAGTAATGAAATATGTAAGCTGGTTTACTTTCGAAAAAGCATGAGTGATTTTCCAGGTAAGCCTATTAATGGTATGTATTGATTGGAGAGATTTTTATTGTTAAAACTAAAAAAAGTTCGTTGTTCAACCTACTTAAAATTATGACAAGTAGAAAATGTAATAATGTTTTATTAAAAACTATAATATAAAGAAAAATAATATTTTTTAATAATATTATTGAAGCTTCCGTTTAGTTCTAATTGAAAGGTATTTGTTTAATTAGTACGTAATGCTTTTTTATTTATATATATATATAAATGACACAATTTGATGACACCATGGCTTAGTTGGTAGTGACCCTGCCTACGAAGCTTGGTGTTCCGGGTTCGATCCCCGGCCGGGGCAAATATTTGTGACGAACACAAATGTTTGTTCTCGGGTCTTGGATGTTGTGATGTCTTGTATGTGTCCATGCCACCTGCGACACAGGGAATCCTAGTGCAGGGGTATGAGTGTGTGAATGTTTGTTTGTTTGTTTGTTTGTTTGTTAATATATATTTTTTTATTTAGCATAGGTACGATTGGACTCGCAGAGAACTTTAATGCCCAAACTATGTAATAATATTACTTATTCTTTGCCCAAACTGTCAACGCTCCTAAGAAATTACTTGACTGTGCTCGCTGGGTCCAAATAATAAAGACCATAAATATCGTCCAAGCGAGTAAAGAAATTGCTTATAAACTTTGACAGTTTAGTGCAAGTGGGCATAAATCTTAATAGTATCTTATTAAAAATTCAGTATACTTTATAAATATATATAACAGCGAAATATTAATAAAAATTGACTTGCTTTTGTTGTTGCATTTGCAGTGGTTTCAGCTCCTCTTTTATATACAAAGAGGATTAAATATTGTGGTTTGATACCAAATAATTTTAAGCGGTATTTCGTCAGGGGTTGATAAAGCAACCGCATAACATCAGAGTTCGTTTGCCGCAATTAATGTGGTTTTGCCATTTTCTATTCACAATAGTTATTTGATTTTTTTTTTATAATTTCTAATACCTACTCAAAAAAAAAAAAATTTAAATTAAAATTCTTAATAATAGATAAACGAAAAACAAAACGATTCACTTTGTTTAGGGCCCGAGAAATATATTTAACATAATCTCCTTTATTTTAACAATCAAAACAAAACATATACCGTGAAGTTGTAGTAACAAAGTCACTTATCCACTCTTGAAATATATTCTTAGTCAATTTATATATTCAAACAGTTTTTTATATATTATGTACAAATGTGCGAGCAAGATAATGCTATATGCCTTTTTGACAGGACTGCGCCCCCTTAATAATTGTTAATTCTACTCCTACAAAAAACCATCTAGAAACCACTTCAAATTAACTTTCCATTAGGGCTGTACCATCAAAGTCTTCGTCTTATACAAAAATAAGCCCTATGTAATTTCCACTTCGCTTAGCGTTAGCAAAAACCTTCGCTAGTTGATTGATGACAATATTACCTTATTTTTCGTCAGCTTCCTAGAGAAAAATATAATCATTTGTTTACTTACTTCTAACCATTGTATTCTACCGGTAAACAGCGATGTGTAATTGGTGTGATAACAGTATAATGACCGAGCTGTCAAGACAGACCATCAAATATTATGTGTAGCTCTGTTTTGTTCAGGAGAGTAACTCGCTTGTTTCATAATATGTTTACATTAAACTAAAACTACAAAAAACTTAATAAATAAATAATAAATTATAAATATTTTGGACATTTCACACAACACCATCTAGCCCCAAACTAAGCAGAGCTTGTACTATGGAAACTAGATGCTGATAGATTACTTAAATACTTTTTTGTTGTAAATACATACATAGAATACATAGAAAACACCCAGACTCAGGACAAACACCGATGTTCATCACACAAATGTTTGTCCTGTGCGGGAATCGAACCCGCGACACCGGGCGTGGCAGTCCAATAACTTACCATTCGACCATCCGTGTCGTCACATCATGTGTAGTAATAAACTAGTAGTTTGGTTTCAGATTAGCGGATTAACCGAGCGGATTAGCCGCTCGTCTTTTTATTTTTGCAGCGCGTGTACTAGTGACCAGTCCCGGATCTAGACTTTTTCGTGTGGGGGGGGGGGGGGTGAAAATTGAAAAATGCCGCCCCTACCCGCCTACATTTTTACCTGTTTTACCTTTATCATCATCATCATTTTGATTTTCATTTTCATCACAATTTATTTTAGATTTTCATCAGCTGACAAACTTTTCTCTCTTACTGCTTTCTCTGTAACCAAATTTGTTTAATATGTGTAACTTGTGATTAGTCTTTAAAATACCATTGTTTATGTTATATATAAGTTAGCACGCCAACATTTTTCAATACCTATAAGGTTGGCCGGTAGAAAATGCTTTAGCATTAAGCCCACCTTTTGTACATCTTATCTTGTATTTTGTGCAATCATTTTAGCCATCAGACGGCCACTGATAATGGACATAGGCCTCCCGGAAAAACGGTACAATGGCCGATCTATCGCTGCTCTATCTGTGTTAAGCTTATTTTTTTAATATTTATTTTATAATTAGTTCCAAAAATCATTGTTTATGGATCCAAAAAATAGTTATTATACTGAGTTATTACAGCAAAACTCTTTATAATTTCTTTAATTGGAGAACAGATAGGAATAATTAGTTCTATCTGTTCCCTATTGGTGACGGGGAGACAGATAAGACTTTTGAAAAATAATCAAAGTTACATCTGTCCCCCTTTTAACAAAGGGGGGCAATAGAACTTGTTTGTTCCATATTTCCCCCCAGGGGGACATAGCAGGGTGACAGGTGGGAATAATTCGACAAAAATACGCTAGTCTGAAATCGCACTTTCTTAAACATACTGTTTACACACACCAAATAATTTAGCCCTGCTCCCTCTTTCAAGTTTACCAGTACAAAACCTTCAGTCCAGTTATTTATATAGGAACATTAATATTTAGGACGTATTAATCAAACAAAACACACAGAACAGATAGTATTAACAGCAATTACCCAAACAAGGGCTTAAATCAAAATTTCAAATTGTTCCCCCTCCTCCCCTCTTGGGATAAAATAAATAAGTGGATCGAAAACGGCTGGATCACTAAAATATAAGTAAATAAAATGTATATAATTTTTTTATGGTACCTATTTAGGTATATATTTTTTTTAATTTGAAAAGTCACAGGGAAGCTTACGAAATTTCGTTAATTTGGATGACATCACTTTTTCAGTTATTTTGATTTCTGAACCAAAGTACTGAACCGATTTTTAAAAAACTGCTATGAGACTAATCTAGAAGGAAATATTTTTTCAAATCGGTTTATAAACAACAAAGTTCTGAGGTAACGTATATAAAAAAAAGAGAAAAAAAATCAAATAAAGTGACTCCTTTAATTGAAGTCGATTGAGGACGTGGTGGCCGAGTGGATGAGGCCCTTGCCTTGCGATCTGATGGTCGCGGGTTCGAATCCCAGTTCGGTCGAAAAAATCTATGTATGCATCCCACGTTCTCGCAACGGCGACGGAAAACATCGTGAGGTAACCGGCATGTCGTAGACCTAAAAGTTCGAAAACATGTGTCGAGTGCACGAAAGGAGCCTCTTTGAGGCGCACTTGAAATCCTTTCACCACACTGATTCGCAAGAGCTAAACACGATAAGAAGAAGAATTTAAGTCGATCGAAAATGTATAGCTTTATAGTATGTTAATGGTAGGACATTCGTCTCAGTGGCTAAGCCGACAGAAGCAAACTGTATAAGCTGCAAACGGGTTGTATCCGTGAAATCGCATTCATCAAAACTTGGAAATTAGCTCAGCTCTGTAATTAAACCTGAAGGTTGTTAACTCCCCAGTTCCCGGGGAGCCAAAATCTTACCCAAATATTAGGTTTGAATAAAACTTTTATTATTATAGCTTTATGGTTCTTATGATCCCTTTGTCCGGATACCGAATCGTAATTTGTGGGGTGACCTTGGCATATTTATGGGGGGGGAATATTTTGGGGGGTGAAATGGGGGGAAAACATTTTGAGTGGCGAAATGGGGTATTTTGGAGTAATAGTAGCTCATGGTGTCATAGTTTTTGAGGTTTCGCTGACATTATTTTGTAAGATTTGGACATATACCTAAATCTTAGTTGAGGCGACTTAACTTACTTACTTATAAAAAAGGCTCTCATTGAACTGATTTACCTATTTATGATTTATATATTTATATATGTATTAGTATAATATTAATATATTAGAATGTAAATATAATATGTATTAATATTGTGAAATATTCTGTATTGATTTTAGTTAGTCAAAATGTTAATTAAAAATATTTTTTTTATCTATAATATCTTTTTGGTACAACCTTTATCCACTATAATTTAAATATTTTTTCTGTTAATAATATATCTTATCTGGTTGTCTGGAAGAGATTGCTATCTAGCATTAAGACCACCCTTGTAATTTTAGTTTGTTTTGTTTTTTTTTAAGGTGATACAATAAAGCATATTCCATTCTATTCTTTTCTATTTATATGATTAAACTTTTACATGAATTTAATTTGTTTAAAGCCAGAAATACTAAAACTTTGTATTTTAAGCATTACAGACACTATATTTCTTGAGGCAAGTGTAAGATTATAACTAGCTTTAGATTTCATTTTATTTACCCAGCCTAATTGCAGAAAAATATGTTTCCGTTATAAGAAACCCTAAAAAATAAATAATAATCAAAGTTCTACATAAACGTGTCTGTACATCCTAAGAACAATTTGTTGTGTCAAAACCGTCTGTACATCAGGAATCCAAATCTGTCATCTAAAGGATCGTTTCCACGGTGCGCGATAAAACGGACGGACGCGCACCGACGCAATATGAGAATAATTTCTTGCGTGGTATAACAAAACATCCGTCGCATTGGAAGAGGATTGTGTGCGGTACAGAGCTGTCCTTAGTCGTCGGATGTCCGCGTCCGTACACATTATCGCGCACCGTGAGAACGATCCGTAATATCAACTGGGCGGGGCATTTCGTGGATTTACGTCCCTTGTTTATTTCAGAGCAGGTGGCACCGATAGGATTACTGCGGTCAAACTGACCCAGAACGGTGTGTTTTGTAACTGGTTCTACAGGGAAAATGAATGTTTGCAAAATACAAAGAACACCTTAGAAATCACGTTTATAAAGAGGCCTTGGTTTTGTGTAATTAAAAATTAAGTTTAAAAAAGTTTTTCCGATTTTGTAGGGTTTTTGAATTACGTAATTAATTGATGGTCAATAATAACCTGCGCACATTGGCGTATGGTACGGCAGTGGATTTTAAAATCATATGAATTTAATATCTACTAATACAAACGAAATATGGTAGGTATAAATGTATAATATATTATATTCCAATGCTCGCGTGCGATGCTCCGCGATACTCCGCGATGCTTTGAGGTCGATCACCAGAATTTAAAATCCTCTGCCTTACCGTCCGCCAATGTGCAAAGGTCATTACTTTTTATTTTATTTCGCCGGCAATGTGAACAGAATCTTGAAAGATAAAGATTTGTACTAGATTTTTCTACTTTTCTTTTTTTCTAAAGTGTCTTGGGCAATTGAGATAAAACGTCACGAGATCTATGTACCTATATGTTTTTCCGCAACTTTCAACTTTCATCTCGTTCAGTAAGAAAATAATATAAAAGTCTGCTAATAATTGAGCACTCACACCTTATTTTGAGAAGGTTCTATTGTTGCGAAACCAATATACGCGAGGAACCTTATCCAATTCCCGCTCTATCCTAAGGAAAGCACTTTGTTCTTTGAGGATAGATAGAGATCGCGTATGGAATACTAAGTTCTAATATCACAGCAGGTAGGTAAGACACGTTTGAAGCAGTAAGGACACTTCAAAATTTTCAGGATAATTTTTTAGTTAGCTATTTTTTTAATGACACCAATGGTCAAGTGGCAAGTGGGTTGGACACCGGTGTGGAGGGTTTGATTCCCGCTTCAGGGCAAACATTTGTGTGATGAACATTAGTGTTTGCTCCGAGTCCGGGGGTTTTCTGTGTAAGTATACTACGTATGTATTAAAAAAAAACATTAATATTTATTTATTTACAATAGTGACTCTAAGGCTCAATTCACACCTAAGTGTCAACGGCAGCGACGCGGGTAGCACTTTCAGTGTGAAATAATTCGAAACTTTGTCTGCATACTTTCTAAAGAGATAGCTTGCAAGGTCGTGGTATGATAAAACCCTGCAAAATCGTTGAAAAACTGCTGGCTTATGCTATCTTAAGGCTTGATTTATACAGAAGCAGCGTAAGGCGAAGGCACGGTCTTTTTCATACAAAATTTGTAAGCGACGCGTCATGCGATTATCTTGTTGTTCTGCCTGCGTCGTGTCTTTGCCTTATGCCGTTTCTGTATAAATCAGGCCTTAGATGGCTTTCAGATGTTGGCAAGACGGTGACCGCGACATGCTAATGCGCGACTCGGATATGTCTAGTCTATTATGGTCGCGCGACGCGGGAAATATTTGCATCCATCAATTAGTGCTTCATAAATTTCAATCAATTTAAAACTTTAAAAGCGTAGGTAAGTATCGAGTATCCATACTGCTAATGTAATTTCCTGCGTCTGAAATTGTACGTATCGGGTGAGTGTGATACGAATTCCATAAAGTGACTTTATGGTGTCGAAATCGTGAATTTGTTACGAGAAATCCAAAAAATATTAAAAGTGGGTATTCCTATTCAATCCTAGGAATATTATTAAAAGAGTTTTGGGTATGGATTGATGGGTGTTTGCTCCTTAATCACGCCAATACTACGAAATTGATTGAGTTAAAATTTGGTATGGGTATAGTTTAAGAGCTGCAAAATCACTAAAGCTACTTTTTACCAAGTTACAATCGATGTAGGTGTAGCTGCGAGCAAGATATTAAATATCAAAATAAACGTTTTATATTATACTACGTACAAAATACATGTATATACATTGATTTTTAATTCACTCAAGATTATAAACACCCTTAGCTTATGATTTTGGCATAATTTATTATAACCGCGAAAGTTGACGATTCGCACGTCCACCTCGGGACCTACTTGCTATCTCAAAAAGTACCTAAGTACATTTCGTATCTAGATACGGCTTTCGGTATTTATTTTTGTTCCCATTTTGAAAAATCCAACATGGCCGCCATACAAAAATCATGGCCGCCATAGAAAATGTTTCAACCTGAGCGTCATTATAAGTACTAAAAAGATAAACAATGTTTAACTGAAAATTAACTTACTATTTATTTATTTTAAACTCAGGTTGAACTATACATAATAAAATGCATAATTATGTCTTCAACTCTACGGCGAACTCACAAAAGCAGCTCCTACGAGTTAGAGTTCCGTTTTAAATTACTCAAATGATACTAAATATCGAATAAAAAACTAAGTTTCTCTCTCGTAATATTTTCTATCGAACTAAAGTTTCAAAAGCTCCACACTTCAAAACCTTTCAAAGAAATATGAAATCAAAGTTCATAACCAAGTTCGGAGTGCGCTTCAATACAATATGGCAATATCGAAGAAGAAAATATGACATGCTCCGAACATAAATAAGAACTAAGTTGAAGATAGTCCTCGACTTTGTTTGAGGTTTACGTGATCAAGACTAGAAAATGTTTTATTGGAATAAGTATTGTTTTTGTTGGATTTTTAGTGTAGCCATGATACAATACTTTAGACTACCTGCCTTACACGTTTTTACCAATACTTTTTTAATACAAATTAAAAAAATATGTTTCTTTCAAAATTTAAGAACACGCAAAATACTTAAGCAATTTTGTTCACTTCAACGATTTTTTTTTTCAGTTATTTTAATTTAAAACTTAACTGGTCCTGACTGACTGACTAGACAACGTACAGGCCAATCCAATGAGCGTATGGACTAGAAATTTGGAGGGTATTTTTGTCAAGAATTGTAGGCGCGTCCTAATAAACTAATTTAGTTGATCCAGAACGCAAACGAAGTTGCGAGCGTCAGCTGTTTTACATAAAAGTATAAAAATATTTATTTTTTATTTTTAGGTAGGTATTGTTATTTTAGACGGAGGCTCATGATCTATCCTTGTATCTACCCTTGGCTATGCGGTTCACAGAAAATATCTACCATCGTCAGACTTTTCAGAAGCGAATGTGGACAAATGGACAATGCAGCTATCTTGCAAGGGTTTTTTACCTCTTTTGAGATTTATAAAAAACCCTGAGTTTTTAAACTTTTTGAAATTTTATTTTTCAGATATACCTAGTTATATTCCAAATAGTCACGATACAATATACAGCGTAATAACGGCCAAGAGGCTGAAAATTTTGCCGAGCGTTGAAAGAACTGTTCATCTCCTTTATTTTTATTTTGTTCATGAGTTTTTAATGAAAAAGATTCCGTGAAAAGATTTTAAATAAATTTTATTTTCCATGCACATAACTTTTCGCGTTTTAATTTAAATATAGATTTTTTTTGTATGATTTCACACAATACACAAACCAAATAAGGTTGAAGGTCTTAGAATAAAAAAAACAAGTCATCTCGCCCTGATAATAAGTATCATTTATTTGGAATGATTCCATTTACTTCATTTTTCTGAGGTTATTACCATCTGAAGGCCAACTTCCTGTTACACACACACTTCCGTCCAATTTTTTAACTTTTTGATGAATCAAAATATATACAAAAATAAATTATTTGCTCGTATTGTATATTGACATATCCAACCTATTTATTGAGATATTTCATCAAAGGCTTTATATAATTTTATCACTGTTCGTTTTCGCCGCGGCGGCTGGCTTCCCCATTTCCCCATTACTGTTTTTACGTCAACGTAATCAAATATCCACCAATCGGAAAACGGTAAAATCTTATGTCAACACTCTGTTACAGAGATGACTTTTATATATATTTACTGTGGATTTTCTGGGAATCAGTATAGGTATCTATATTGATGTTAGATAGTAGAGCTCAATATCGAATTCCTAGAAATGTTTAAAAAAAATGGCTAAGGTTCATAGGATATTGTATGTATCTTAATCATCATTACAATTATATAAGTAGTGGTTAAATTAAGTTGGAAGCCATCAGGTGGCCTGAAGACACCAACACCGGACCAGCCAATGCTATACTCGATTCGAGCCCTTTTCATTCAGTCAATGCAGTAAATCAATAACGAATTGCAGATAATAACCTCAATTACTTATGAATAAATATAACCAATTAGAGCTGAACAGTTTTTACAATTTAAATTCATTCTGCTCACCAACTGGAACGCTTCGACCAATCAGATGCCCCAGTCTGCATCGCGCAATTGAAGTTTTCTTACAGTTTGCACTATGTAGAAGATTTATAAATTATGATATGGGGAGTCCGTTGCTACTTAGAAGACTGGCATTAGCGAGAGCCAGACTCAAGTCTCGCTGCAGTATGCTTTGTTAATTCATATTTGGTAGAGCGGCATTTCCATACAGTTTAGATTTAATTGATTGAAAGCGCTAGAAATCCCTCTTCTTCGTCAAGTAGCAAGTTTGACTTCCTTTTACTTATTTAAAGTTTCGAAAATTTTCAAGACTTGATTTATATTCAGCCTGTTCGTGAAACCATAATATTTATTTTTGTAACTCCTCAACTTACTTTTTATTATTTCATTATAGGTAGGTACCGTTCTTAAGAAAAAGCTTCGAAATTCATATTTATTTTCATTATGAAATAAAAAAAATATTAGCAATTGTATAGGTACTCAAAGTTCATATTTCAGTTACTACATTTTATTTTTTTGGATCACAATTCAAAAGCCTCACAAATCAAGAGTCTCGCAACCATTTAAGAAAACCCTGTTTCGACTTCATACAACCCTTCAAGCCTTCATAAAAATATCAATAAACATAACCAAGAGTGGCTGCTTAATTGCGTTTTCGGTTAAGGGGGATTTCTGTAGGTGCCGTATATTTTGCGGTAAACGCATCGTAAAGTCGCACTTTTACGATTCAGCCGAAAAGATTTACTTTATGGAAGCAGGTTTATTAGACCCCTGAGAAACGCCACAGCTTAGCTTCAATCAGCTTTATACTTTGTTCTAAAAACATTATAAATAACAGCTGCAACTTCATTTGTGTTGTGAATGTTTAATTCCTTTCTTAGCACTCATTTTAAGCTCTTGATGAACACATCTAAGTTTCAAGTCTCTACCCTCAGTAGTTTGGCATGTACAGTCAGCATCATAAGTCGATGACCACATTCAAATCCTCAAATCACTTTTCATCATAATTTTTATTACATTATATGTTGAACAATGAGGTGTACAGTTCATTTTGAACTTTAATGATGTTCATTCAGTACTAGCGCTTATCATGTTGAGCGATTTAAGTATAATAAATGGTTCAAAGTTCAAAGTTAATTTATTGCATGAAATATATATTTTTACAGATTTTAAATATTTACATTGGTGTAAAGCGATTTTGAACATCTGAATGTGGTTATCGACTTTTGATGCTGACTGTACATGGTCTGTCAGTCAGTCAGTTAGTCATGTCCACGCCTTTTGTAGTAGCAAGTGACTCATATAAAAAAATACTCATTCGCTCTCAAAACTGAGAGAAGGCCTGAATTCCAGCAGTGGAAACATATTCTACGGCCAATTAGTAAATATATTTCAATAGGTATGTACAAAATGCTTCGTTCTTAATGACTGACAAACAACGTACAGGGTAATTTTGAGAGTATGTTCGACTAGAAGTGTAAGCGTACCTACCTACTATGAAAGGATTTTTGATAATTTGACACGTAAGCAAAGTTGCGGGCGTCAGCTAGTTAGTTCATATTCATGCACTGATCTGTACTCTATACCGTATTCAGTAAAACTTCTAGGCTTTTGAGACTGACAATAATATCTATCTCAAAACGGAAGAGTGCTAGCAATCTTGCACTGGGGTTGACTGTTCAAAACGGTCTTAGGTCTGTGTTCACCAATAGATAATCGGAAGATTAGGCCCTTCGTCCGTTATCTTTGACGTTTAATCTATGAAAATTCGTGTCAAAAACGTCAAAACAACTGTTTAATCTTAAATCTTAACCGTCTGTTGGTGAACTCAGGTCTTAGACAGGCGTAATCTCTTTCCATCAAGGAAACTACTTACTACTCGCGTTACTTTCGAATTATCTACATTGATAACTAAATAGTATTAGTTATGACACTAAAAAACAGCACCCTCAGTCGAGATAATAATAGAATATAGCCTGTAGAGTTATTGCAGTCAAATAATCGAGGTTTTACAAAAATATACAACGAACGACTTCAAATGGACCGTTTTAGTGACCGTAAACATCACTGAAAAGTCACAGAGAAGCAAAATACGTAATTTTGTTTACATCGACATCATATTTTTTTCAGTTATTTAATTTAAATACTGAATACTGAATCGATTTGATAAAATTTCTAAGGAACCAATCTGAAAGTAACGGTATCATCTCAAACAAAATTATATTTTTCAAATCGGTTTATTGAAATTAAAATTCCGAAGTAACAACCATAAAAAAAAAATTCAACCGACTTGAGAACCTCCGCCTTTACGAAAAAACCGACGATGCAGATCAAAGTGACACAGCTGTCCTGTGTTAGCTATGTTAATACTAGGGTTAAAGGCCTATACTGCCGTTGGGCAATCTTGTTAGTGGAATTGAGATCCTGGATTAGCCAATAGCCAGCAGCTACTAGCTTGTTCGGACAGCACTTAGCGGCACCTAGCGGCAATTGCACGAAGAGGTTATTTCAGGTAAATTAAAGCTCAGTTAGTTAGTTAGTTAGTCAGTTAGTAGTTCAGTGGACTTACACCATATTCTTGTGCTTCGACTTTTGATCCGAAGGTCGTAGATTCAAACTCCGTCGTACACCAATGGATATTCCTGTTCAAAAAATCTATGTGTGCATTAAAACAGTTGCTTAACGGTGAAGGAAAACATCGTGATGAAACAGGCATGTCATAGAACCTAAAAAGTTCGAAAACTTGTGTCAAGTGCACGAAAGGAGCCTCTTCGAGGCGCACTTGAAATCCATTCACCACACTGGTTCGAAGAACTAGTGACACGATAAGAAGAAGTGGTTTTGCCTGATTTGCGTGATCTGTCAGGCGATCATTCACGGCCAAGTCTTCTATAAAAATTGATTTAAATTTATTTTTTATAAAGAGTTTGCTGCTTCACCTTCTTCATTTTCAACTAGCTGGTGCCTGCGACTTCGTCTACGCAGGTATCTTTATAAATTGTAGCCTATGTGTTATTCTGATGTATAAGCTATATTATTCTTAAGTTTCATTAAAATCCATTCAGTAGTTTTTACTTGAATGAGGAACAAACATCCATCCATCCATCCATCCATGCTTACAAACTTTCGCGTTTATAATATTAGTAGGATTAAAGCAACATTAGTAAGAAGAACGTGATATTATTTAAAATTAATTCCTCAAAAAAAATGTCCTCTACGAAAATGATGAATTGTGTTTTTAATGAATAGATATTTAATATTCTAACTTTGCAATTCATTATTTTCTCAAAGAAAACGTTCTACAATCACCTTTCCTTTAAAATTAAGACGATTCAAACGAACCGATGAAGTGGAAAACGAAGTAACTCTGTTCGTCCAATTAAAATTTTATTGACTCCAAGTCTGGGTCAGCAATTTTTATGATTATCTATTTAATCATCTAACTAAATCTATACGTTTAACGATGACATCAATCGATTTTGCTGTTTGTACACAAAACATGTTCAAATTTTCGTTCGGTTTTTCATTTTTATGGTCGCATTTATGTGAGTTCGTCGTCGATTCATCGAAACGGTTTCATGTAGGTACGTATATATTGTTTTTTTATGGTGAGTTTATGAATAATTGCTTCTGAAATAACTATCTACATGGTAATTTAAAGTACTAGGCGCACATAATCCCTACAGAGATCTATGTGCTCTGCAATTGCTACGGTGCGTTTATATATATACCTAATTCGACTATACCCCGATTTATAATTCAAGTTTTTTTTTGTAAACAAAGAAGTGTCAAGATATGTCACTGTAACAGAGACAGGTCAGGGTTCAAAACGTGTTTATACCACGGATCACTATTACTAGTAATGGCGCGTGGTTTTGCTTGTGCGATAGTTTCCTATTTTACCTAAATAATTCTTAACCAAACTTATTCAGGTACTTCAGAACACTGAAAAGTAGGTAGAATAGGAAATAAAATTTGTGAATCTAAACTTCTTAGATATTAATCATAATAATGCCAAGGTGCATACCTAAGAAATATTCAATCGATTCACACTCTTGCACACGAGAAGCGAAAAAAGAACGCATTCGACTTCGTAAACGGACAAGAGACGAATATAATTTACAAACACACGTTTAGGTCAAAATCCAAAAATTGTTTCGAACTTCTGTGATTTACTTCGATGATACCAATGTCTTAAAATATTTTTCGCTAATATTTTTTACTCGATTTATAACTTTGTGAAAAAATTTTAATAAAAATTAATAATCAGTACAAAACCATTGCTATTTTCCATTCTATGGATATTGACTAGAAAATAAAACGTACCATAAGTATTTAGGAAAATTAAGTAAACGTCACTTTGATAAGTATTTTTCTAGGGTGGTCACACCTTTGTTTACAAAAAAAATCTTGAATTCTGAATCGGGGTATAGTCAAAGCTTTGTCATAAGTGAATCCTAGTACCAGAAACGATAATAAAAATCCAAGTCTGGGTCAGCAATTTTTATGATTATCTATTTAGTCATCTAAATCTATACGTATAACGATGGCATCAATCGATTTTGCTGTTTGTACAGATAATAATATGTTCAAATTTTCGTTCCGTTCTCATTTTTATGGTCGCATGAATGTGAGTTCATCGAAATGGTTTCTTGTACAATATCTTAACTATTGTAAAACTTACGTATTTCGTTTTAGTGTGAGTTCATGAATTGCTCTTCTAGCATAACTTTCTACCTAGTAATTTAAATAGTAATAGTTAATACTAGGCGCATATAATCCGTTTAGAGATATATGAACTCTACCATTGTTACAGTGCGTACAGATAAGATACCTTATTCAAAGCTTTGTCATAATGTAAATTTTGTTAGGCTAGCATCAAAAATACACAATATTTATCTATGTATAAGGTGTTTTTGTTTTTGGTGTAAAGGAGCCTCACATCAAATTTTAATTTATCAGTTTTTAAAAATACCAAATAAAGCTTATAGTTAGGTACAGTCAGCTGCAAAGACATGTATACACTCCCAAGCTTTACATTTATATTATACCTACTCTTAATTTTGCAAAGACATTCTTCTTCTAACATGAATTCAGACAAGTAAGATGAATACATCAATTTGCAAATGCTTGCGTGCACTTTTCTTTGCACAATAATTTAGAGTAACACTAACAGATGCCCGCGACTTCGTCTGCGCAGGTATCTTTATAAATTATAGTCTATGTGTTATTCTGATGTACAAGCTATATTATTGAAAAGTTTAATTAAAATCCATTCAGTAGTTTTTACGTGAAAGAGTAAGAAACATCCATCCATCCACCCATCCATCCATCATTACAAACTTTCGCGTTTATAATATTAGTAGGAAGTAGGATAAATGTGAAAGCTTGGGAATGTATGTCTGTGCAGCCGACTTTGCTGAATATGTAACTTACAAAGCCAAAAATCCTACTTCCTACTAATATTATAAACGCGAAAGTTTGTAAGGATGGATGGATGGATGGATGGATGTTTGTTACTCTTTTACGTAAAAACTACTGAATGGATTTTAATGAAACTTTACAATAATATAGCTTATACATCAGAATAACACATAGACTACAATTTATAAAGATACCTGCGGAGACGAAGTTGCGGGCACCAGCTAGTAAATAAATAATTAACCAAATCCAAACAGGAACAACTCTTACAATCGACTGCGAATGTCCACAATTTACAGCAGTGGAGGTCGCTTACATGAAGCTGAATTTTTATAAGAAAAAATGTTAAAACCACCCTTCACCCGCCCGGAAAGGTCCGACCCGGCATATGTTCCATCGAAAGTCACTTAGTGGGTGAAATATCGGATTGTTCGACACTGTCCGACATTATACTGAATTAGCCTTCTGGTGGAAAGGTACTTGGGGAACCTTCGTTTCATGTGGGAAAATGGAAATCAGTAGGTTTTTAAGCCCACTCTCGGTAAGAAAAATGTGTTTAGCTTGAATATTTGGAGCTGTGTTTATTTGTTCAAAAAGGAGGTTTTTAATTCGGTACTTTTTTATGTTTGTTACCTTAGAATTTATATGTTAATGAAATGATTTTAAAAATTCTATTTGATTTGTTTGAGAGAAGATATACCTTCAGATTGATCCAATAGAAATTTCATCAAACTCGGTTCAGTAGTTTTTTGAATCAACATGGCTGAAAATAATAATTATGTTGTCGAAGTAAACGAAATTGCGTATTTTGATTTTCTGTGACTTTTCAGTGGTTTTTACGGTCACTAAAAGTCGGTTGTAGTATGTTTTTGTAAAACCTTCATTATTCATTTATATTTATGGTAGTTTCTTATTTTAAACTAGCTGACATCCGCCACTTCGTTTGCGTAGCAAATTAACAAAAATTCCATTTTTGTATGTGCACTGCTTGAGGAACAAACCCTGCAAATTTCAAGTCTCTACGTTTAGTGGTTTGGCCTGTACGTTGTCTGTCAGTCAGTAATCAGTCAGGACCAAGCATCTTATTACATATTTATTGATGATAAACACTCTGGTAACGCCATCTATCAACAAATTGATAAATTATTTCCGTGATAGCATTCCAACTAAATCCCTTCCCTTGTGCGGCACTCTGGAGACCTCGCGACGTGTGACAGAAAAGAAAGACTCCACACATTTTAGTTGTCAATGAGACCTCTCACTCACCGCAAGCCGAAGATTTATGATCTTTTTCGGTTAAAATAGCACCAAAAGATTTACGCCCTTTTGGTTAAACCCGCCCGAATTTTGGAAATAACGGCCAAAATATCGTGTTCCGCAAAGCATTGTTTTAAAGCTTGCTTCTGCTGTGGTTTGGTGTTGTGTTTGCATCGTGAACGATAGTGGAGAATAGCGCGAGCGCAGTCGTGCGCGAGCGCCTGTATGCTGATCGCTGTAGCTGATCCCAGGACCTCAAGGAAGAATCCAGGTCAGTGCCGCACATCCTATCACTCCTCTGTTTTACACGCTATCACGAAGGAATCAAAATTACATCGCCACACCACACTCTATTACGACACAATTGGTCAAGGGACAAGTGGGTTGGACTACCACTTCGGTATCGCGGGTTGGATTCCCGCTTTAGGACAAACATTTGTCTGATGAACATTGGTGTTTATCTGGAGTCTGGGTGTTTTCTATTTTGATTTTTTTATTAGGTTTTAATTTATTTCTTGCTCGCAGTAAATTTTTGGTGCAAAGTACTTACGAAACGTGTTAGCTGATGAGAAACGTGTGTATGTGCTACGAGACGATGGCTTGATATACCAAGATTAATATTACTCCGCCATCTTTACTTAAGCCTAACTTACGCGTATGGGATTGACGTGGCTTAGCAACATAACCTTAAATAAATTTTAACGTTACCCCCATGATGTTCCTTAAAATTGTGATACATAGACATAGACATTTTTTTTCATGTTTGTAAATTTTACACAACGTCATTATAGCCCCAAACTAAGCATTAAGCAAGCTTATACTATATGAACCAGATAACGGATATAATACTTATATAGGTACCTTTTTTTGTAAAAATATAGGATACATAGAAAACACTCAGACTCAGGATAAAGATCGATGTTCATCGCACTAATGTTTGTCCTGAAGCGGTAATCGAACCCGCGACATTCGACGTAGCAGTGCAACGCACTTGCCACTCGACCATCTGTGTCGTCAATTTATTTTCCACATGTAGCACATCATACTTATAAGATTTTACAGATGGAGAAAATATACAAGGATAAGTATTAAAAAACAGAGAATAAAAATGAGCAAAGATAGAAAAAACATTATCAGAAACAATAGCTATTGTATTGAATACATTTTAATAATATCATAGAGTACTATGATAGTAATAATATTGAATAATGATGCCATGTTATTATAAAGAAATGTATTAGTCCCTGTGATGCAGATCACAGGGACTAATACATTACCTTTCGACCCGTATCATAAATACAATTATTTTATTCATTTAACGGGTTTGTGTCCAAGCTTGGGGTAGAAACTTTTTGAAAATCTTTGAATGCAGTATTGCTGAATTTAATATATCAAGGTGAATCTCTAGTAAGCAATACCTTCTAACTCTATTACTTAAAGTACTTGTTATTTTTTTTTTCGGATGGACGTTTAATGCAGTTAGCCGCAGATGGCTGTTACTGCGTCACCGGACTCTCTTAAAGTACTTGCCCTCTATATCATTTCGGATCTGTATCTGACGACGACTGTACAATATACGTCACGTGGTCTGTGGTCCCAATCGACGTATTCAAAAATGTTATCCGGCGATTCGGACCGTGGTCTCAATACCTAGTGATCCCAATCGACGGAAGCCTCGCATAACCGCCGACCGTAGGACAACCCTCAGGTATCCTATCATCATTTTTTGATCCTATACCCACTTACGAGGGTTCGGCAGAACACGTCTTCTGCTTCCATTCGTCTCTATCAGCCGTCATCTCCGTACTTAAATTTGTTTTATTCATATCATCTTTCACAGTCCATCCATCTTTTCTTTGGCCTTCCTCTACTGTTATATCCATCCTCTTTCATATTCAGCACTCTTCTAGTCACATGACATTATTCCCTTCGCATCACGTGTCCATACCAAGCTGTTACCTCTTAATTTATCCATCACTGGCGCTACGTTCAGGCTTTCTCTTATTTACTCATTCCTTATTTTATCCATCCTCGTCACTCCACTTATCCATCTCAACTTTTCTCTCTCATCTCTGCTACGTGCACTCTTCTATTTCTCTCCTATAATCTATAATCTGTAATTTAGTTCATAAGCGTTGGTGATATTATATTTTTAAAATTCAAAATATAATTGTCATTTAGATGAAACAATATTCGAATGAACGTGATTCAACAATTACCAAGTTACACAATTTGGAACAATCGTATCAAGAGCTTGATCGATTTCCAAGGAAGTTTTTCTACAGCTTCCTCAACTGAGATTAATATGGACCCGTCTTCGATGTACTCACTCTGATAGGATTGGTGTAAGCTTAGCGAAGTTTTGATATGCTCGAGTGAGTGAATAGTTGTGTGAGGAGCTAAAATGTTTGTTTTGGGTTAAAATTATGTTTAAATACTTCAATCTTTCGATGCTTTGAGTTGAAATTAATGGTTTTATTACGTAGATACGTGGTGGCCGAGTGGATGAGGCCCTTGCCTGGCGATCTAATGGTCGCGGGTTCGAATCCCGGTTTTTTCGCTCGAAAAAATCTATGTATGCATCACAAGTTCTCACAACGTGAAGGTGAAATCGTGAAGGAAACATCTTGAGAAAACCGGCATATCAAAAGACAGAACAGGACAAATGTTCTATGGCAGTGACATCCGCCAATCCGGATTTGGTCCGCGTGGTTGATTAAGACCCATTCGCTCTCCTGTTGAGAGTAGGCTTGAGTCCCAGCAGTGGGAATAATATAGGCTGATTATGCATGTATTATGCATTACGTAGATATTGGTATGTTTGTATACATAAAAATATATGCCAGAAGTATCTCATACAAATCATGATTACAATATATAAGTAAAGGCAAGTTTATTTAATATTTGATCCCCATTTTCAAATAACTTTAAGGATCTCTCGAGCCTCCAGGGCTATTTATATGAATTACATTTTTTATTTACAAAATTATATAGAAAGGATAAAATCTTGGACCTATAACAATAAACCATCACCTAGCCAAACATTATTTAAGTAAGTACAAAATTCTAATTTTTTTTTCTGTTGAAAAAAACTTTTTAAAAAAAATCTTAGGAGTTCGTCTCAAGACTAAATAAAGAATCACAGCACGGTTATTTTGCTCGTTTAATTTGAATCAAAGCCCATTATTTGTATTCTAAATAGAATCAAAGGCTGAAACAATCCAAGCAGACTGTCTAATTAATTAGTATTTTCGTAAATAGCTGAAAGGCTTGCTTCTCAATGAAACTGTGTTAATCTACATCACATTGACGACAAATTAAGTTTAGCTTAGACAATGTTATTTTAGAATTTAGAGTGTTTTTACCCGACTGCCAAGGAATGGTTATACAGGGTCAGCCAAAAAGAGACGTCAAAAAATTTTTTTTTGGTTCCACCTGGGTGTATCCGAAAATACCCCATGTATGTTTCGCGATTTTTAGTAGTTTAGATGTTATGATCTTTTTAAAGTGCTCCGGAAGTAAATTCGAAAATACACATTAAAAAAATCATAACTTCTAAACTACCAAAAATTGCGGAACATACATGGGGTATTTTCGGATACAACCAGGTGTGAGGAATCTAAAAAAAAATTTTTGACGTCACGTTTTGGATGACACTGTATTTTTTGCGCGTATTTGCGTTGGGAATTAAAAAAAAACTATCTTAGTAGATACACGCCTACATTTCTTGATGAAGATACCATCTGAAATCTAGTCTATAGGTCGATTGCTTTGGCCTGTACGTTGTCTGTCAGTCAATCGGTCAGTCAATTCAACTCCCAAGCCTTTCATATACATACTAGCTGGTGCCCGCAACTTCGTCTGCGCAGGTATCTTTTCAAATTGTAGCCTATGTGTTATTCTGGTGTATAAGATATATTATTGTAAAGTTTCATTAAAATCCATTCAGTAGTTTTTAAGTGAAAGAGTAACAAACATCCATCCATCCATCCATACTTAATCCATCCGTCGTCAATATATATATTTTGTGGATGACGCAGTTAACTCTAAGTAATATTGTATGAAATTTTTATTGACATTAAGTACTTTTCAATTTGCTATTTCATTATTTTGATCAATTAATCATAATCATTCTTTAGTTTAAATATAATTTTGCACGCCTCGAATGGAGGCAGAATGTATAGGACCAATTGACATTTTATTATTATTTACTTATTATTATTATTGACATGTTACATGTCAATAATAATAATACCAACAGTATCCAGTCCATGCAAAGGTTGTCTGGAAGAGATCGCTCATTAGCGATAAGACCGCCCATTGTCCACTGTTATATACCTAGCTTTATATTTCCATTATAATGTATTAGTTCTAAGATGGTGAGCAATAAAGTATATTCTATCTATCTATCTACATAGTAGTTATACTTAATATGTATGTGTCTACATTATTAAGGTCAACTACTATGTAGTACCCATTATTATTATTATTAGTATCGCAGATAAAAAAATATTTCAATATTTATTTAATTAAAATGTCTCATTATTTCAAATTTATACGATTTTGATATTGCGTGGCATAATTTCTAGTGATAGTCAAATTTTAATTAAACAACAAAAATTCAAACTAAGTTTGACAATTTAATTAAGCAACAATAAAAAAAACGTAAATGCACAATCAATAAACACAACAAACCATAATTTATCCGGACAAATAAATACTAAAAACAAAGTACTTCTCGTAAAAGAATATGCAAAAAGGGTAACATTGTAAAAACATCCAATAAAAATTAATCACATCGGGTACTCTTGTAACGACCGGTTAAAAAAGGCAGAGTACGATTAACCGACTCATTTAAAATGATACAAGGCACTTGGTGCTGCCAAGTTCGTGCTTTCAGTGGTTTGTTTAATGCAAAGCTACTCGACTAGCTTTAGTCAGTGACCTTATGAAATCAACTAATACAAATCATTTATTGCCTAACTTGCCCTAACTTACGGTATAAGACGCAAGTTATAAAATTCATTAATATCGTAGAACACATGTTCTAAGAGCCACTTTTTCAGTCGAGATTTGAAGGCGCCGGTGGAAGGAGCATCGCGGACAGTAAGTGGCAATCTATTGTGTACGGAAGGGCTCAATAAGAAGACGGACCTTTCTGATTTAGCTTGCTTGTGAGCAGGCGTCACAAGGTAGTCTTTAAGTTTGTTACTACGCATATTCCGGGACAGGTTAACTCCTTTACCCTGAAATAAATTTAAGTGCGTGTAAGTGTATAGAGCTATCTGGTTTTAGATTTAATGAGAAAGACTATTAATATTTTTTATTATATTAATTATATTAATATCAACGATTAAGGTTATATTTATTCATTTCATTTCATTTCATTTATTTATTGTTTCATTTGCATACAGGTTATATAACTTAGGTGTAAGTAGCTTATAGGTACACAATGCACATGAACCCTGTAAGGGCGCAACAACTTTAAGTTAATTTTTTGCTCGGTAGGCCTCTAATTCACTTATGTTTATTTCATAGTCAAATTAATTATGTATTACAAAAATATTGATATATTAGCATTAGTTAGGTGATTTGTATTTTTGTTTGAGTGATGTCAAGTTTTAAATATTGTTAATTCTAATGTCAATTTTAATTTTAATGTCAAATAAATATGCTTAAATGTCAATATTTTTATAATTTCTAAAAATAAGTAACAGTAAAGTTTACAGAGAGTCATACGTCAAATCTCAGTAAACATTTCTTAAGGAAAAGTAAACTAATACGCTTTATTTTAGTTGGATCAGTTATTAATCATCTCAAATAATATATATTTAAATATTTGACAAAAGCAAACAGTTGTGGCTAGAATTTTTTTATAATGCGCGATAGCAAGCCCCATTATGCAAGGTTATTTACAAAGAAAATCAATTCGTTATCATTGACTTTGCCCAAAAATTTTAAACAAGGTATCAAATTTGGTACTTTTAAAAAAAATCCTGGACCATTGCATTTTTTTTTTCTGATTTGCACCTGTGCTCTCCCCACAAGAATCTGCAGGGTTATCTATTAATTACCGGGCACCCTGTATATATGACCCAACTCAAATAAAGCGTATTAGTAATAATAATTAAAATAAAGGCAGAATATTATGAAATAAAATGTTGATCAAAAGTGTACTTCGATAAATTCATGCCCGCGTGAAATTTGGCAATACGGCGGGTGAATATATCAGGCATTGAAAATTGTTAGGCAATGAAATTTAAGTAGGTATATGTATTTACTTGCAAATTTAATGTTTATTTGAAAACGGGTATTTTCGGGCGATCACTTTCCAAACCAAAATAGACGCGAATTTTCAATAAAACTACGGGTTTAGGGTCAAAGACTCATATTTTTGGCTGTTACGAACATTGAAGAATATTATTCGTGATTTTTTTCATATCATGACTTTGACTAATCGAGTATTAAAATATTTATTTGTTAATGAGAGTTGCTGAGTGTTACAAGCCATAGCTCTAATGCCTTTTACTTACGTACAGATCTTTATTTTTAAAACATAGTTTTGATAATTAAAAAATTACTTTGTCATTTAAAAGTTACGTGAAACTTTCTTACGAGTATTTAGATCTAAATATAAGATAAAGACATTCAGTTAAAGCTTATACTAATAACAATAAGAATATAGTATATAATGGCATATGAATCGCGATTTAAAGTCCGTAAAAATCAAAATTATTAGAAAACTTTTGGGCCTTAAATAAATATCAGAAATTCAAATTTATGGGCTTCAAGCGTCGAACTAAAAGTCTCAGGCTATGAGAAAGTGCCATCTAGAAATAAGACGGGATTTTAACCTCTTTACGACGTCGATTTTTTGTATGGGATTGTCGGTCTTGGTTAGAGGTACCTAAATACATAATTTATTAAAAGTACAAACTTTTAAGACTAATGATTATAAAATGCAATTGAATATCAGTGAAGCGAATATAAATTATTTCAGATACAACTACGAACAAATAATATTAAGTCGAGGCATTAATATACTAGCGAGCATTGTTCAGATTAATTACCTACGCTCGGGTGAGCTCGTATGAAGATACAGTCCACTTACTACGGTAATCTATCCAGGTTTATCCAATTGTATATACATAGTATACGATTACATGGTGGTCCATAGGTCTAATTTTTTGCCACAATACTTAAACAAAACTTTGTTTTTCGTAGACTTTCGCGATTATCACACATAGTTATTTGATTGTAACGGGTATTTATCGCGCTCACCTCATATGTTTTTGTATCCCGACTTTTCGACTGTATTGCAACAGCTGTGGTCACGGGTTGACTGACTCAAAAACATATGAGGTGAGCGCGATAAATACCCGTTACAATCAAATAACTATTAAACAAAACTTACTGGTAATTATATATTTTCTATATAATAGAAAATATTATAGGGAGACCAACCTTTGCTCAACAATGGGACACTTTTTTGAGAAATCGAAAAGCGCCGATGACATTAGGCTAGTTTATAAGCTACAAGCCAGCAAGTTCGCTTGTACAAGTAGCATGTAAACTCGCTCAGTGTCATCGGCTTTTTTACAATCCGCTAGTTGACCGCTAGCTTTTAAACTCGCCGCTGACTTGTAGCTTGTAAATTAGCTCTGTGTCATCGACGCTTAACACAAACAAAGCTATAAAGATATTTTTATAATTGCTTATTCCTCACTTCTGTGAATGATAATGAAGCAAAATTCCATTTCATTGACCTATCCTAGTTACTTCTCAAACGTTTTTGAAAAATACTGTCCTGAAAGATACTGTTGGACAAATGAGGACGGTGGGCATAACGTAAATTTAGAACGGAATCTTACTGAAAAATTATAATAGCATTAATAATATATTAGTATTAAAAAAACCGATTCTTAAAATATACTAAAATGAACAATTTAGAAGAAGAAAAACTAATACGGTGGTATATAAATAAACGAATATTGATCCTCTTGTGTGTAATACCCTTGAGACTTGTTCAGCTCCATTAGAAAAATGGAAAGTTCCACCAAGTAATTTTGGATAAAACAATTCCTCAGCTGAAACAGTTCCACACATCTGTGCCCGTATGCGTCGATTTTCCACTCACTACATCTGTTTTATGGTTTCGGCTTTTTTTCGTTCCTTTGCTCTGGTTTCGCGTTCCATTTTGGGCGGATTTTGATGAACAATACTCAGGAGTTTTCTTGAAAAATGTATTTATAAATAAAATGTAGATTATAATCTAAAACCAAGTGTTTATGCTTTTGCTTTATCTCACTCCCTTTACGAAATATAGCGGCTTTAATGGTTATTTAACCGACTTCAAAAACAGGAGGAGGTTATCAATTTGGTTGTTTTTTTAATGTTTGTTACCTCATAATTTTGTTGAAAAAACAACAAACCAATTTATCTTCAAGAATTTTTTTTTTATTTGAAAGGACATACTTCCAGATTGGTCTCATAGAAATTTCATGAAAATCGGTATTTTGGTTTTGAAATCAAAATAACTGAAAAAAAAGTCTTAGAATTGAACAAAATTGCGTATTTTGCTTCCCTGTGACTTTTCAGTGGTGCCACGGTATGTAATAATATTACTTATTCTTTGGCCACGGTCACTAGAACAGTTCGATTGAAATCGGTTTTAAGCAATCGGGATGTGCTTGAAATTTGAGTGGCAAGATTTCAGATTTACACGACAGATAGACAGACAGATAGACAAACAGATTTTTTTTTTTTAATTTGGTGTTATCGATGGGTGATTGAATGGATTCCTACCCTAGACATAATAATGCTTATTTTATTTTTATTTGTGTAATTTATTTGAAATTTTTCTATGAATAATAAAGAACCTTAAAAAAAACAGTTTTAATCGATAACAGAAAACTCTATTCCCCACGCAAAACCAGGACCCCTCTTAAGGCCTGTGTAACAAAAACGTCAAGAGGCCAAAAATAATAGGAAAAGTTCAAGGAGCTCTTGTCAACGAGTCGAGAAGAGCTGAGTGATTTCCAAAGTTACCTTTACATTCAGTCCGCGTAATGTTGCCAGACTCTTGGAATCACCGACTTTGTAGGAGTTTTCAACCTTTTGTTTGACAGTTGTTAGGGTAATTTTCTAAGGAGGAGTTATTTTAAGACTTTGCCCAGTTAATTTTGATTTAATTCAAGTCATTGTATAAGTTAGAAGCTATATTTCTTTGGAAGAGATCTAATTAAAGTAGTTAATTAATAAGATTTTGATTTTGTAATTTACTGTATTTTAGTTTATAGGTAAACCATAATCAAGGTTTCACAAAAACATACTACAACTGACTTCAGTTAGACTGCTTTAGTGACCGTTCAGTGGTGTTTACCACTGAATATTCACAGGGTAGCAAAATACGCAATTTCAATTTACGTCGAAGACAACATAATATTGTAATCTAAAGATACCTCATTAACCGAAATCCATCAAGTTTTGGTAGTTTTACATTTTATAGCTTACAACCGCCAATTTAGATTGTTTGAAATTTAAAGTAACCTATATGCCCATTTGCGTGACCTAGACGAATCCAATGACGCCTCGTTTGTCAAAATCCATCAAGCCGTTTAGGTTATAAGGCACCACATAGCATTAGAAAAACAAACATACGTACACTCGAAAAACACAACCTTCCTTCTTCATTGTAGGGTAAAAAAATAAAAGCCCGACGAAAAACAACCTAGGTACTTACAAAATAAGTTATTTTCAAACCCTGAACCAAGCTCAAGCCTCAGCCAGTGGACTGTAAACAAATAAACGAATATTACCGCGATGGGAATGGATGATCATAGCCCAAGTTGTACCATTACGGTTTACGTATTGGGTGATTGTGAGTAAATAGATTGTTGACTCGTGTAAATATGAGCGAGTGTTGCCATCACATAAATTATCTCAGAGAAGTAGAGCTAGACTTAAGTTGAGCCTACAAATCTTGACCATCAGATCGGAAACGGCGCGCTAATAAAATAGAATGTAATATACTGGAGTAAATAGATTATGAATATGAGCGAGTGTTGCCATCACATAAATTACCATAGGAAATACTCGGAGAAGTAGAGCTAGACTACAGTTGAGAACTGGGCCTACAATTCTTGAACATCAGAACAGAAACGACGCGCTAATAAAATAGAATATAATATACTGGAGTAAATTGATTGTTGACTCACGTAGATAGACATGAGCGAGTGCGTTGCCATCACATAAATTATTTGAAACACTCAGAGAAGTACAGCTAGACTAAAGTTGAGAACTGCTTCTACAAAATGACCATCAGAAAAGAAACGACGTGCTAATATAATCAAGGTTTTACAAAAACATACAACTCGGTTGTTGTGTGTGACCTAGTGACCGTAGGCACCACTGAAGCGAGCAGCCGAACACAAAAGAACGTTCTCAGCTACTGTTCGCGCGCTCTAGTGCCGTTTACATCAAGCGAGCGAGCATTCTAAGAATGTTCTATAGAATCTATGCGAGCTAAGATGGATCAAAGAAGGAATGTTCTGTTCCTGTTTACTCTAATAGAATTTGACGGAGAGGGGATAGAATGAGCATTCGCTCGTCTGGTGTAAATCGACCTTTAGAGAAACGTAGAGCACCTTCAAGCTAAACGGTCTGGCTGCATAGACCAGTGAATCACTTGAGGGGATCGGCTCGTCAATTTATACGTGAGGAATAAATCTGACGATGGAAATGGCTAGGTGTACTCAATAAATTTCAACACAGTGTGGAAGAGACAGTTGGAAAACTTTTTTTTTCTATGGGACTAGGTACTGAGGTATTTTTCGGATGGACGTTTAATGCAGTTGGCTGCAGATGGCTGTTACTGCGACACCGGACTCTAGTTACTGAGGAACTTAAACTAGTTACTGTGTCCTTGCTGCTAAATTTAAAACGTAAATAATCAATTTAGGTATGCCTGAAAAATAGTATAGATACTAGACTATACTTTTCACTTCTGATGCTCGTTAAGTTCAATTTTATACAAGGTTTAGGGGGAGTAAAACTACATAAGGCCCTTGGTCAAAATAAAAGCTGTTCAAGAGGTTTAATTTGTAATAGATTTCATGCAAGAATTTAAGATTTTTTTCATATTTCAAACTTCTGTTCTTCATAAAACCCATAGATCAGGGTGTTATGAGAGAATTAAACGTCATGCATATTTTTGGTTATCGAATATCCTGGTAAAATGGTGGATGGTTCTCTGTTTTTTAATTACGAAATGGAATATGGAGTATGAAAATAATAGATGAAGGCCGCCCATTGTAGCCTCTATTATTTTTGGTTAATTTATTTTTAAGATTATTTTATAATGTACATAATATGTTTCCTCGGGGTGTACAATAAAGTTTTACTGTATAACTATCTACAAGTTCTGCTTAGTTTGGGACTAAATGGCGTTGTGTGAAACGTCCAAAAATATTGATTTATTGAATTATTATTAATATTATAACTTAAATTTTTAATTTAATTTGTAATGTAATAATTTTATCTTTAATCTTCAAATAATGGAATTGGTTGTTTAACCGTTTTATTTAAAGTAATTAAAATCATTTTCATTAATGTTAAGTATTATTTTCAATTTGATTAAGTTAGTCTCCTGAAAATTTTCTACTATTTCAGCGTCAGCTGTAGGTGGATCCCGACGTTTCATTAGGAAAACGAGTGAATCTTTCGCCCGCCTCGTGTGAACTCTGAATTTGATTTCGTGGTTGGTTATCTTTTCACTCCATACGAATATGACCTACTTTCAACTTAATGTATTAAATAATTTTGTTACAAATATGAATTTTTAAAGGAACATCGTGGTTATAAACTACTTACATGAATCAAAAAGCATCCGTAGGTTTATTCTGTAAAATGAGTGTTTTGTGCAATGTGCAAATCTACCCTGTGTATCTGTGTACATTTGTATGTATCTAGACGCCAACTACTATCACTCCTCTCCATCCAAAGGTTGCCTGGAAGAAATCATTTTTAGCGATAAGGCCGCCCATTGTAACCTATATTATTTTTGGTTATTTATATTAAAAGCTTCTTTTATGATGTATGTTTCCTCGGGGTGTACAATAAAGTGTTACTATCTATCTTCTATCTACAACACAATGCTTTTAAATATATTTTAATTTTAAATATAAAATTAAATATAATTTTAAAAGTTTATCAACAATTTCACGTAATAATAGATATTTCTTTATTCGTTTCTCTCATATATTGCTTGACGCCGTTCATAAACAATATCGAACTTTATAAAAAGAGTTAAATGACGGGGCATACTTACAGTAGCCATAATTTTATATTTTTCTAGATATTTTCCCTAATACGATAACCACCGATAGCCATTGCATATTTTTCCGCAAATATTTAGGCGTCTCAAAGCTAAGCAATGGGCTGCCATCTCAAACGGACCTACTCGACGAATCGAGTAGGTCCCGCCATCTTCTCTTTGGTTTTCCACTTCGTTGCGCAAAACTTAAATAAAACAGTATGTACAAGTACCTATGTGTAACATCTGACATCGCATCTTTGTGCAACATTTATATTTGAAAGAATTCTATTTACTCAATTTTTTTGAGGTTAGTGCCATCTGATGGTTAACTTTTTGTTACGCTTCTTGTTACACACTTTCGTCCCTTTTCACGAAATCACTCCCACAGTTTGCGGAAAACAAGACAAGAAAAACAATAACGAAAAACATAAAATGTAACACATCTTAAAGAAAAACAAAATGAAGAGTTATACAAACTCTTCCGTATTTTCCAGCAGAAATCCGAGAATACCCAGCCCATATTGTCGAGTCTCAGTTGCCCAAAAAATCTGGTCAACATGACCGTCCGTTCCGGCTAGATAAAGTTCTCCTAACTTATCGTTCTCAATCAATACTTATTGAGAAGTTTCCCGGAGCGTTCCCGGCTGCATTCAGCGAGACGTACCACAGGGACCCAACCTCGGAGGTTCAAATCATGGATGCCATTAAAAAAATTGTCCTTAATTGATCGATGATGAATTGTCTTCCAGGTGCTAAACACATACCAAAGATTTAAAATATAAAGCAACACCCATTGGTGCTTGAATTGTAAGAATGCACTTACTTATACTGTTCGCGCAAATGAATGGGCGTGCATTATAGTCTTAAAGAATATTGGATCCTGTCAAATCAAATGGAACCTTATTATCAAAACCCATAGAATCGTTTAGACTACAGGTGCGTTTTGTAACGAGTACAATGGAGTCATGTTGTGTATGTAGACAACGAAGACGGAGCCATAGTCAGAAAGATAGGTAACACTTTATTGCACACGACAAAACAAGAAAATTAAACAGGAACACAAAGAATATAAAAAGATAAGGTTAAAATTTAGTATCCATTGGCACGAAAAGAGTGACGGGAGGGGGAAGGGGAAGGGGGGCGTCTCTGCCCCCTGGTACCTTTCCCGAAATACGAAAATGCGTACTAATAAAAATTAATTTTGAGGTTAGGTATGGAAAATTACATGGAATAGATAAAAAAAATGGTCTTAGTATCGCAAATGGGATGCAAAAATTTTTATTTAAAAAGCACATAGCAAGTTTTGTGTCCGGTACTTGAATTGTCCAAGGGTTTAGGATAAAAGTTATTTATTTCGTGCTGGACAGCCACCAGGGCTGTTTTGTGTGGGGAAGTTTGTGGCATCCCCTTTTTTATTGAATCAGAATCATCCTGGTATCGGAGAATCATGATGATGAAGTGAAAATTTCCTGAAAAAATAGCAACGGGTTGGAGATGCAAACCGTAAAACTAGTATCATAGTACATTTTTTGACGTGACTAGGTACGTCTAGTAAAACGATGAATGCCGCCGCGCCGGCTGCATGCACGAAAACGTTGACGTCATTGTCCGGTAACGCTCATTGTCCGGTAACGCTTATTGTCCAGTTACGCTGGTGTCACGTTAAACTATCGTCCGTAAACCAACTTTACAGACAACCAATTTTTTTTCTGTAGCTTTTTGGTCTTATTGTTTTCAAAATTCTACGTCTGAATACCTATATGGTTTCCCTCATTTACTATGGGAGTGTGGGTAAATCCAGTATAAATTCTATCATTAAATAATTTATATTCAAATTTGCCCCAGTTATAAGTTATAACCACTGACCTCAACCGCCCTGTAATTACACTACCTATTAATTAAAACAACGAACGGAAAACGATCACCGTTCCGTGTTCTGATAAACCCGCGGACACAATCGCGGTTATAGGTGGATTATAGCATTAGTCATTCGAAGGATTTAGGCGTAGAACACACGAAGCAATTAATGTTGACGCAACTGTCAACTTTACACATGAGTTTCTGCCGTACACTTAGGGACACCGCACACGGGCCACTGGCCACAACCACAAACGCCGCCACGAGAAGCTAGATGCAGCTACAAAAGTAGTTGAAGCGCGCGACAGCTAATTGTGGCTGGCGGTCGCCACTTGCGGTCACTTTATGAATCCCAAATCGCAGGACGAGATTGAATCTCTGATATAAATTTAGTGTCGGCGTTTAGTGGCCGGTGGCTGCCACAAAAAGCGAGTAGCGGCGGTTTGTAGCGTGTGGCGCGCCACCGGCGGCGTCTACCGTGTGCGGCGAGTCCATATAAAATGTATGAAACTACAGGATATATGCCGGTGGCGGCGTTTTGTGGTTGTGGCCGGTGGCCCGTGTGCGGCGACACTTATGTCGGACATCGAGGACCATACCGACCCTACTTGGACGAAACTCGCTACTTTTACTTGAAAAAAAGTCGCAATTAAGGGTGCTGTAATTTTAAATAAGTAAATTTTAGAAATAGTCATCAAATCTGCGGGGGGCGGGAAGGCAGTTAAATTGCCATTCATAATTTCATTCGTATCGTAAATGTAGTGATAAATCAGTAGTGTGCTGACTGTGAGAGGGAGTGATTGCGTTACGTCGCGTGAATTATTTTAACAAAATGTGACATTATTACATTATACCACTAATGAAAAATCACCGATTACAAAATCACCGGTTATAGAGCTGTTACAAAATGAAATAATATCACTATGTGACAGCAAAATAAACGTAGCAATTTCTATGCCTAGCAACCAGCAGCTTAACACAACTGATAACTTTTTATTTGCTAGGACTTAGGTACAAAAGTCCACTGGCTTCCTTCTATGTGTATTCTGCATTTACCCCTCAATTGACTAACTCTACCCGATCGGCGTAGTGCCATCATTTTGTAGAACATCTATACGTGTTTAATGAACACTACCCCTCATTTGTTTGCGTTTAAACGAGGGTTAAATGTCAACACATTAGCTGAAGTAATTCGATGTAGGTGATTATTTGTTTTGGATTGTACTCCAATGTCACTTTTAATGATGTTTTATTTTGATAGCCTTTTCATGAACATTTACGTTTTAGCTACTTATAAACAGCGTATTGGGTTCCAAAATGTTTGCGTCAAAATCGAAAAACATAAGCCACATAAACTTTTTATTTGGTTGTTTTGTAGTAAAAAAAAGTATGGTAGTTTTGAAATCAATAATTAATCTAGAAGGTACTTGCAACGTCAATACTCGGTTATTTTAGTTATTTATATTATTCCAAGACTCTTATTATTATTATTAATTTTCATATTTATTCCTTATTTATTAGAGGACAAATTTTTCCTAAGCATTAGTCAAAGCCATCGTCAAAGTGGAAAAAGGAATATATTAAGCTGATTAATTTTGGCACATAAACACGAGCGGATTCGAAGAACTTTTTGTAATGGTAAAATCAGCCTTAAGAGCGATTTCAGACTAGCGTATTAAACCGAAAAAAACTAGTATAGGTGTCTTCACGAGTTAATAGCGCTGACCTTGAATGCTCTGCGCATTCGATTTTTAGGTGTGTTTGGCGAGAGGGGTGCGACACGACGGGGAAGACACCCTGCGCCGGCGTCTATTGGTCGCTTAGCCACCTTCCCGCCGTCTCGCCTCACCTCACTTGCACAGAGCTCCCACACTTTCGCTGGGCGCTATTAAATCGTGAAAACACCTGTACAAGTATTGTGGAGCGTTGTCACGCTTACGCACCCTACCAACCGCGTCACTATGAACCTCGCTACCAAAAAAACTGATCGTATACGATCATGCAAAAAATAAAACATCTCTGGTTAAGAAAGTTTATTTCTCATAAAGAATACAAATATTCACTTACATGAGAAAACTAAATATACATAAAGTAACTATCAACAAATTATATAAATATATTTAGTAATAAATCCGCTTAATTTAATTTAATTAATTTTTTGTTGATATTTATGGATTTCCGCAAAGTAACGCCTGAAGCGATCAATTATCATAAGTAACTAGTAACTTAAGTTCTTTAACATAATATTTGATGGGAGCTTTGCCAAACAGAACGCGTACTTACGCAGCGTCAGGGCGCTATTAAGTTGACGCCGCGCTATAGCGCCGAACTGTGTTGTACTATGACGGTATTCTACTTTCACACCGAGCGCCGCCGGCGCTAGCAGTACGCAACGTTCTGTCGCGGCGTCAGGACTGTTTGACAGGCTCTAAATATCTCTGTACAACACAATGCAGCGTTATAGTTCGACGTTACGTCTTGACGCACGCTGAGAACGCTTCCTGTTTGACGAAGCCTTATACGCTAGTCTGAAACCGGTTTTAAGGCTGTACCATTCCACAGAGTTCTAGCCAAATAACGTTCTCGATAAGAGCAAAACCAAACAAGTACATAAATTAAAGCGAGAAGTTTCTCAAATCAGTCGGCACTTGTGCGGGCATCGGGATAAAATGTTTTTCAGGGTTCTGTAGATTCGTTGAAAACCCCATTTATGTAATGTTAACACAGGTCACTAAAATCAACTATAACTTTAGCTACTAACAAAAGAGACGCTACTATTATAGTAGCGTCGTGTAGTAGATAAGTATAATACTGATCTTGTTGCTTTTGAAGGTGATTCGAAACAATATTTAACTCATTCCTTATACATAGTTTGTTGTGTTATATTAAATTGCCAAAAAACCTTAATTGATGCAAATAAACATTGTTTGAGTGATTGATTGATTAATTATCTTATTTTTTTTTCTTTCGTCTGTCGTGAATATTAATAACTGGACATATACGGAACCATTGAAGAAAAAGATATGGACTCTTAAGCACAATCAACGCATATTCACGACTCGGCCTCTATGCCGAGGGGACAAAGTTACACCGAGCAGTCAATTCTACGGTCCCAAGTTTAGTCCCAGGTCGTGCCTCAATTTGACACGTCTGACTCAATATTGAGTCGAAGTGAGTCGACATGGATTGCGGTGAACTATCGGTGTTGATGTAATTTGAGGAGTGTTTGAGTTATTTGACGTTTACGTCATCTGTAACTTTGTTGGGAATGGAAAAGGATATTTGGTTTCAGAAGTAATTGAAAAAATCCTTATCCAACATAAAAGGCTTAATCCTGACTGACTGACTGGCAGATAAAGTACACCCCTGAGTGTAGAGACTTGAAATTTCAAGGGAATGCTCGTCAAGAAGACGTGACGTGATTTGTAGACCAGTGTTATTATTAACAAAAAAATAATCTTTAATCTCCACAATATCCAATGATTGAGACACTGTTAGGTCATTAACTAATTATAAAATAAATCAATGATGCCCTATTTATATCGATAATAACTTGAATTTTACAATCAATTTGATTTAAACACCTTGACTGCATATAATACAATTTTCATAATCGAAACTCAACTCCAGTTCAAGCCCTATTGTAATCAGATCCTTAACGGTAAATGTTGTTCCAGAGAACAGCTTAGCGAGTGATGCATCGCGATAGCCGTCCGCCACTTACCTTGTGCTCGCCTCTGTAGGGATGCGTGTGACGCTATCGATGGAAAATGTAGATATCGATACATCCGTGGAAATTATTAGTACTCCAACCCGTGCCATTCTTAAGTTTACAGGTAGAATGGTAAAAATAATCCTAAATTTCATAAAGCTGGGACCACGGCAAGTGGCCAAGAGGTTTGATGATCGGTCAGGTGAATGAAAACATCGTGAGGAAACCGGCATATCAAAGGACAGAAAAAAAATGTTCTATGACATGTGACATCCACCAATCCGTATTGGGCCCGCGTCGTGGATTAAGACCCATTCGCTCTCCTACCGAGAGTCCCAGCAGTGGGAACATTATACGTTGATTATGCTTATATCCAGGTGTGGTAGTTGGAGCTAAGACATTTCCAAAAACTACACATTAACAGAACTACTAAGACCGTCATTCATGCTATAATTCTATCGACATCTTTGTCGACTCTTGCTCCAACTCTATTCCACAAAGCGCTGCATGTCGTGAAAGTGTTGATGGTATCGCCGAGCACGGGATGAGACGGCTCGCAACTAATGTAAGCTCCTTAAAAGCTCCCAGTGAAAACGCTTCTTTATGCGCCACCCGCACGAGAGATTTTGATGGCCGCTCATGAGATAAGTGACTGTGATGAGTCTTGGGAGACATTAACGGGGTCTGTATGCGTTTTTCTCATAGGTTTTGAATAGTTGTCTTACAGAAATAAAATAAGAGAATTTTACAGAAATTAAGAAATTGAAAAGTAAGAAAAGTGTTGAGTGTAAGAAGAGAGATTTTGATGGCCGCTCATGAGATAAGTTACTGTGATAAGTCTGGGGAGACATTAAAGGGTTTGTATGCGTTTTTCTCACAGGTTTTGAATAGTCGTGTAATCTTTCAGAAATGATAAAATTTAGAAGTAAGAAAAGTGTTGAGAGTAACAAGAGAGATTTTGATGGCCGCTCATGAGGTAAGTTACTGTGATAAGTCTGGGGAGACATTAACGGGGTTTGTATGCGTTTTTCTCACAGGTTTTGAATAGTTATGTAATCTTTCAGAAATTAAGAAATTGAAAAGTAAGAAATGTGTTGAGTGTAAGAAGAGAGATTTTGATGGCCGTTCATGAGTTAAGTGAATGTGATGAGTCTGGCGAAACCTTTACAGGGTTTTTATGCATTTCCTTACATCGTACTATAAGGTAAACTTATCTACTGTATCTATTTAATCCGTAACTTATATATAATTTATACTAACACCCGTATTCGTTGAGTTTATTAAGTAAAAATAAGAGCAGAAGTGTATGATGCTCATATCCCAACGGATCCTGCAGTCATTTATTACTGCAGCTAGAATGCATTTTAATTCCTTTTCGCCATCAAGGATATTAATGTCGACACCGTGCAGTTCTCGTTTATCTTCCGGATATAATTATAATTTTCTTTTATATTAAAACAATTTACGAATATTAATATTTTACGAAATTATTATGGGAGGACAACTTTATGTTTGCTAGTATCAAGGGCCGCTTAACCTATGCCTACTCTCCTACCTAGGCAGATTGGGAGGTGGCTAGCGACCTCAAAAAGTGGAAGAAGATTGGAGAGACCTTTACAACCTTTACGCCGAAAAGTGGGACACATTATAGGTTAAAAAAAACCGTATTTCCCATAATTTGTAAATCAAGCCGTTCAGTGATATAAATAAAGAAATGTCTATCTTAAAAAAAAAAAATATCTATCAATTTCAAGAATTCACTCATATATTTTCTTTTTGCAAGTTCGGTCACAAGCAATTTAGCTCCCTCCAGTACATACATCCTACAAGCAATAAATCGCATACCATTGACGAGTAAGTTACGACCAGCCAATTTGTTTCCATTGTTTATGACGTCACACAGCCATTGAACACACTCCACTCGATTGAACTCAAACACTACTGGAAATGTACCTACTTTATTCGAACAGTAAACGCCAAAAGTTGGATCACCTTTCAACCATATTATGCCTATTTATTTACGGAGTATCCTTCCGCGTATTCAAAATTTTTTATTAAAGTGTTTTCTACTGAACCGATTCTGATGAATGGGACCAATTCAAAAGTGTAGGTAGGTACCCTATCAAACAAAACAAAAATCTGTTTTTAAAGGTCAGAGTTTTTAAACATTGTTGATTTGTGTTTTTTTTTTAATGAAAGTTACAAAAATAAAAAAAAGACAACCGAATTGAGAACGTCCTCGTTTTTTGAAGTCAGTTAAACTTAATATGCAAATATGTAGAGTCTCTGACAATCCATTTTATTCATTTTGACTTTAAAAATATAAATTACAATAACAGTAACGCAAACGATTGATGTACAGTCAGCTGCATAGACTTATATACACTCCTAAGCTTTCACATTCATATTACTCTTAATTTTACTTTATTTCTGTGCAGCTGACTGTACCTACCCTCTTCCTGTATCTCTCCACCTAAATAGATAGATAGATAGATAATTCTTTATTGCACACCACAAAACAAGAAAATAAACAGGAACACAAACAATATAAAAAAGTGAAGCACAATGAGCGGTCTTATCGCTAAAAGCAATCTCTTCCAGACAACCTTTGGATGGGTCTGGAAATGATGGGAATAGATAATGAAACTTGAATGATGAACTAAATGGTCGTTTGGTAACTTTCTTAAAAACAATTTTTTATCAAAACTTTTATTACAAAAATAATTCTAAATCTATGTCAAAGTTATAAGTCTTTCCCGCACCGGCTTCACAACTTTACTGTAGCTGTTCAATTTTGAAGGGATCGGTTTGAATTTCATCTTCAGCTGCTTAGTTGTCAAAATTTGCGGGACATCGGTTGACGTTGGTGAGTAAAAGTCAAACTTCTGGGCCTTATGATTACTCTGCTCAGCCATTTTTCTGAGAAAATTCTCAAAGTTGGACAGTTTCATACTGTTTTTCTTCAATGGAACGTTGTATTTCTTCTGTTTTTTCTTTAGTAACTTTTTCATGTGCTTATGTGGTTTCGATACTTCAATTTTTATCTTGTAGATGACGGTTGCGTTGTTGCGTTGCGCGAGATTTTGAATTTCATTTGCGTAGTGTTTGAAGTCGGAATGCGCGGTGTCGCTTCTTATTTCGAATTTTCTTGGTATTTTTGTGAATTTTGGAGGGTAATGTGCCATGTGAAGGTCTGAAATGATTTACAAAAATTTAAATATTTTCAAAATTCACTATTCAATAATTAAAATTTAATTTAAATTTGACGACACGGATGGTCAAGTGTTAAGTATGTGGGACTGCCAGGCCGGTGTCACGGGTACGATCCCCGCTTCGGGACAAACATTTATGTAACGAACATCGGTATTTGTTCTGAATCTGCGTGTTTTCTATATTATTTATGTAATTACTAAAAAAGTATCTTAGCTTATTTTGGAGCTAGATTATTTTAGGCGTTGTGTGAAATGTCCAAAATATTTATTTATTTATTATTATATAAAAAAAAATATCGTTTAGATTTCATTCCATTTACAAGGCTTGAAGTAAGCATAAGTCAAAACTTAAACCTCTCTCTTGAGACTTCGAGGCGCACTTGAAATCCTTTCACCACACTGGGTCGAAAGATCCAGTGACACGATAAGAATAAGACTCAATTTAGCCTTGCTGATAACTTAATTCTTACCTTCAAAATATTCCTGGGCACACACATAACCAAGCACCACAAAGCTCAAAACTTGACTGACTCTACAAACACTCATTGCGAAAATACGTCCTAATCTAAATTACAGCATCTGGACCAGGTGTTTTATACATAACGAGACCAGAATGAAAGAAACCGAATGAAAAAGAGCAAAAAAACATGTACAATGACATTTGCTCGCGGTGCTAATCCGTTAACCCTCGCGCGCTTGCGTCCACGTGGTTTTTGTTTTGTTAAGAGAATTAACTTTATCTCGCCATTTCAGTTTGTTTACAAAATTATTTCTGGTATTATTTGGTTTTCCATTTCCCTACTATTATTACATCTGAGAATTTTTTCAAGGATGGATGAATAATTGGCTTTTGCTGGTCAATGAATAATGATTTGAATTTACGTATAATATTATAAGAGCTTATAAGTATGCTACTTTATCCCAATATACTAAACTTTTTACATTAAACAATTAATACAAATAAAAAAAATATACTAAAAATACATGAGTGATAAATCGTTCCCGATAGACAAACATACATCTTTATATTCATCTATCCACACAAACTTTTTAATTTTTATTATTATTAGCATAATGGTATCAATTCAGATAACATTTTGAAATTGACAGCTCAACAACATGTTGTTGTCTTTTTTTATAACAATCTAAATGAAATGGATAGCATTAATAATTTTTTGTGCTGTCAAATTAGTTAAGTACATGAAAGAAGGCACACTTGAAATCATTTCAGCACACTGCACTGGTTTGAAAGAGCTAGTGGCACGATAAGAAGGAGTTAAGTTTAGTTTTGGCAACATTTGAATTGACACCAGAGACGATGTAAATGTAATATTGTGGGATTTTCCATCTATTTAGTGGCTAAAGTTACCACTGTGGGGAAATTTGCGGAACATTGCTGTTATGTAAGTTCCCAAACTATGTAAATCAATATACCCGGTAATCTGCCATCCCAGGAGACTGTCTATTCTACCGAAAACAGTAACCTATAAATAGAATTACCATTCGCACAACCAATGATATGGTAAGTGGGAACAATTACCACTGTATCTCATATCATGCAATTCAAATCGGCCAATCGTAGTCGGATTACCATTTCCGAATAATCAGATTCGATTGGAATAAGTAGGTTGGTCAGCTATGAGCTAAAACTTATTTATTTTTTGTAAAGATAATTTTGCTCTCATTTCTCATTTTCTGATCCTTTTCATGTCGGATGAGTTAGCAAATAATGTTTGGTTTTTTATCATCAGATATTTGTGTCTTGCTCTGGTGATTTTTTTAGTTGTCTAGGTCTAACATCACTTAATTAATTTGTATGTTTTATCTCGTCCTAGAAAATATACTTTAGTAAGTAAAATTATTACATTAGTCTCTTTCTAGTCTAAATTAAAATGAATAATTAGATGGAGGCTTAAGAAATTTGTAATTATAATAATCTGTTGATAAAAATTAGACATTGTAAGGTGTTGCTTACATTTTTTTAAGAGCGTCAGAAATAATTGACTACTTAAAGTTTATATTAGAGAAAGTATTTTCGCACTATAGAAGTACGTTAATTTAACTTTTACGGTATATTTTATAAGAAGTTATAATACTTACTCTTTAATTTATTGTGTTTGAGATTACAATACCAAGAAGTGTTTTAAGGGTTAAGCTCATAGGTTATCACATATATTACCTAGACCTATATAGAAACTATCACTTATTCTAGATAGCATTGTATCGCACCTGGGTCTAAAACATTGTTCTTTACCTGAATGGACACTAAGTCGCTGTATTGTATTGAATTTTGTATGAAAAGAGTATTAGAGAGAACGGTATGTAAAGTGATTTCACTAAAAAGTAACGTTGTGTTATTGAATTTTAAATCTAGTATAAAATTTTATTTGATACTGGCTTCTATCCTTGGCATGATTGTCCACGAAAGTAGCTTAGGTCAGTAATAACAACTAACAGTGTGAATAGAAATATTTTAAAAAGTTTATTGTCTCTCATTTCTGATAGAGGAATTCTCTAAATTTGATTTTTTTGTAATTTTGAATATATAATTTGTATCTTAATCTTAATCTGCCTGCATTCTTCAGGGAATTATGTATATTTAACACCTGTCTTTAACTAACCATACTTACAGACAAATTAATCATTCATTCATTAATTTTTACAGCCTAATCGAAGGTTTGTTTGATTAAAAAAAAAAAAAAAATGTAAGGTCTCACAAAACAAAAATATTCGAAAAAATTAAGATTTTTAAAACAACAATTTTATATTCTCACTGATTTAGTAGCAAAGCATATCTTTTTCCATCGAATAATCCATTTCACATAACCGGAAATTCTCATTTGTTTTGATACTTATCTATGTATTAGGTACATAGGTATGTGAAATGTCCAAAATATTTATTTATTTATTAACTTACCTAGTTGTATTTATAATAAGAACATTTTTTTTAAGTACGTTCGTTTTGTTTTTGTTAATATTAAAATAATATTGTACTTAGTACTTAGCTTATAAATGCTGTCATAGACAACATACACAAATAATATACAAACGTAAAACGTTTTAAATAAAAAGTTGTAATAAAATTAAAATGTTACTATTATGTATATTTATAGAATAGTTTTGAAACTTTCCTTTAACCGAATTCAAAGCGTTTCTGTTTAGCATCAGAGTGGGAATCCGAAATCCCCTAAGCCGAGTTAGAATTACCAACTTTCAATAATTCAAATCAAGTGTAAATTCAACTCTAATATCATAGAAATAAGATTGTCACAATGACAGTCTAATAATGGTGTAGGGTAAATGTGGTATTCGACTGGGAACTTTATTTCAGGCGACAATTGTTCAACTTAGTTTTGGGAACTAAATGTAGGGATTAAAGTTTAGCTTTACCTTATTAATGCCGACTTGCAACAAACTGACAAAGATCCTAAGCAATCACTTTACTCGCTTGGCAGTTCTTAACGGTCCATATTCAGACCGTTAGGATCTATCAAGCGAGTAAAGTAATTGCTTAGGAGTTTTGACACTTTGGTGCAAGTAGGCATAAGTATTGCTATTATTTAAGACTGCGTCTTGGCTTGCTTTTTAGGGTTTTGAACATGAAAAGTGCCAGCGGGACCGTATTACCACAAAGTACTATGATATACACAAGTATTACCCGTGGTATTACTAAGCATGGTTGGTTGGTTGCCTGGAAAAAAATCGCTTTTTGCAATATATTATTTTATTAGGAATATACACAAGTATTACCAAATATTATTTATTCTTTGGTATTACTAAGCATGGTTGGTTGGTTATTTGGAAAAAAAACTCTTTTACGATATATTATTTTATTAGGAATATACACAAGTATTACTAAGCATGGTTGGTTGGTTGTCTGGAAAAAACGCTTTTTGCGATATATTATTTTATTAGGAATATACGCAAGTATTACTAAGCATGGTTGGTTGTTTGTCTGGAAAAAAAACGCTTTTTGCCATTTATTTATTTTATTTAGAAGCTTCTTTCATCTTTTTTTATTAAAAGTGTTCTTTCATATCGGGATTTTCCACTCAGTCGATTATTAAAGTTAAGGGTTGATTATCTTTGCAGTCTATCGATACACACTTAAGAGTACTTAAGCTTAATTCGAGAGAGAAGTTACACTCATGTGTGAGGGTTGGGTTGGGTACCTACCTACTATTGGTTCTCGGTTGTATCTTTAGGTACTCGATGTTTGTTAGAATTTCAGATTTTCGGATATTTTTTTTGACGTGACTACGTCAAATAATCGATGAACGCCGGCTACATGCACGAAAATGTTGACGTCATAGTCCGGTAACGCTGCCATTGTCCGGTAACGCTCATTGTCCCGTTACGCTGGTAATCACTTTAAACTATCGTTCGTAAACCAACTTTACACACAATTTTTTTTTATATCGAATTTTTATCTTTATTATATCTACATGATTTTGATTTCTTTGAAACACTGGCGGAAGGGAACAATGGTTTAAGGGTGCGTTTCTATCATAATAATAGCGCATAAGGAGAATAGTAGCGCAAGATCGAGAACGTTGGCGAAAATGGGGGGAGGCCTTTGCCCTACAATGGGACAGCTCAGGCTGATAATAATAATAATAATGTTAGTTATCATAAATATAACTAATTTATCTTGCATTCGAGTTTCCATAGTACGAACTTAAGCAAACCTACGTAAACTAAACATTTGATACATATTATTAGACTCTCTGATTGGTTTGGAGCGCCGAAATTTGCCCTCTCCCTGCCTCTTTACATAAAATTTGCATTATCGACCCACCCTGTATATTGGTGCGAAGTAACAGATTATACAGGGTGGTGCTTAGCGTGTTATGCGCCTGCCAATTTCCGCTCTGTCATATGGATATTGAAAAAAATGTGCTGACGTATTTTTCCTAAGTTTAGTTAGAATACCAGCTGCCACTCGTGGCTTTGCCTGCGGAGTAACGAGATTTCTTCTTTATCTTTCCAAATCTAATTTTGCCAAATCGAACAAGTATGTATACACAGTCAAATTTTAATCACCATAAAAAAATACGCATAGTCAGTTGCCGTTACTGAACACATATACGGCAAAAAAACTTGAAAAAATTAAGTCGAATTTTTTTCAAAATAAATTTGATTAAAATTGGAAAACTGTAACCGTTAGTCGTTTTCCTATGGATTTGCGTCAGGCGGTACCTTTAATTGATAATAATTTAAGTTTAATTCATCGTTTGGCAAACCCGGGTACCTAGCTCGAGCCAGCTCGCAAAACCTCGGCTCGGGCGCCGCACTCGCGCCGCTGTCACTCTACCATTTTGTAGAAATCCTAAATTCAGACTGCACATATGCAACGTATTACCCCGTCTGCATTGCCCAAATTTTTTTTTTGTAATTAAAAATTGATGGTATATATATATATATATATATATATGTATAGGTATGTAAATAAATAAAAGATAAATAATATAAGCAATTTGTGTAAGAAATATCCCACCAAACACATAAATGTGAAAATAGGAGCCACGGTCACGGTATTATGATAATTATTATACATATATGTGGTAGTCGTTTGCCCCGTCAAAAGACTTAAGATCTATATAGCTTGCCAAGGTCTACGTTATAAATAAAGTAATACGTTCTTATAAAATTTTACTCTTCACTTTCTTGTTTGTCTATCTGTTTATCGTTCCGGGTGTAATCTTGCAACTCGAATTTTGAGCGCTCCCCGATTAGCTATCCGTTTGAAACTTTCAGAGTAGCTCACAACTCGATGACAATGCATTTTAAAACTATAAAAGCCGCTATATCTCGTAAAAGAAGCGACATAGAGCCTGGTGCAGGGGCGCTGCAATGCATCATGCTGGTAATCTTTATGAGCTAAACGCATCTCGGCTCAGCTGGATTGCAGTGCACCTGCCGCGCCGAGCTCGGATTACAGTCAACTTTGATTCCAAGTAGGTTTTAAACGCTTTACAAAATTACTGCTTGGTGGAAGAATCTGGATGGTTCTGATTACTAGGTGACCTGTATCAGTATTGTGTCGACACGAATGGTCGAGTGGCAAGTGTGTTGGAATGGTATGCCAGTGTCGCGGGTTCGATTCCCGCTTCAGGACAAACATTTGTGTGATAAACATCGGTGTTTGCCCTATGTGGGTGTTTCTATGTATTCTATGAAGGTGTGTATTTAAAAAAAAGTATAGAAGTATTGTATTAGTTATCTAGTTCCCATATTACAAGCTTGTTTATTTTGGGGCTAGATGGCGTTGTGTGAAATGTCCAAATATTATTATTATTATTTAATTTTATTAATTCGCAGCACAAGCGAAGCGGGCGTCAGCTAGTAACAAGCTCATCCACAGAATGTAGAGACCTGAAATTTCCAGAATGTATGTCAAAAAGTCTATTGCAAGGAATTTTATTAGACCGAAACGTAAACGAAGTTAAGTCTGGCATATTGACTAACAGGTACTAGTAGATACACTCACAAAAAAAACAATGAAAATCCAACATAGAACTAAAATTTCAAATCGGTCTTTGACCCTAAAACCATACGAACTCCGATTTCTCTCGACATTCATTAAAAACAATTTACGGATAAGTTAATTGGTAGAAAAGTTTTATCTGAATGTATTTTTTTCTCGGAGTCAGCAACTTGCACAATAAACTGATTAGTTGAATGTCTTATCAAACTGCCAACGGTTTGATAACTTTTACTTTATAAATGTCGTTCGTTTAGTACCGGTACCTTAGTTCGCTAGTTATGATGGCTTTAGCATCGATGTTAAGTTAAAATCAGTGTAATATGTTTTTATTTTTAAACCAACAAATAGTTTTTACCGTTTTGCGTGAGTTCTTTTTACATTATTTGGTATAGACATACAAGGTATTTTATTGTTGTGTGTACCTACATTTGATACACGTATATTTGTGTTTGTTTACTAACTTATAATAATATCTTCCTTACAAAATGTATTTAACTAATTTATCCACGGAAAGTGAACGAAAGGAGCCTCTTCGAGACGCACTTGAAATCTCTTTATCACACTGGTTCGAAATTACTAGTGACACGATAAGAAGAAGAAGACAAATAATATTGACGATTAAATTCCAAAAAGCCAAAAATCGGCTTTAATCGAAAACCTTAAAAACTTATATCCTAACTTACAGTCTAGTGTCCTCATTCTGACTGAAGTCAAAAGTTTAATAATTTAGTTAGAAAAATGAATAAATAAGAGATTGAAATGAAAAATATTATATGATCTCAATAAAAACATGGAAGATTTATTATCCAATAACGTTTTATTATGCAATAAATACAGTCTACTCATGTATAAAAGATATCCATACCTAGAAATACAAAAGATACAAAATAATGGTCACGAAAAGTCTTTGAAAAGACACAAATAACTTGTAAAAGAATAACACGTGAAGAAAACTAAATTCTCAACATCTGCTGGCCTCCGAGGAAAGCTTTAGAAACGAAGATGTAAAGTCGAAACTGAATATGGCTATGTTAATTACTAGTTGTTGCTAAGAATAGAATAGAATTAGTTACCACCTATAATTTTATAATAAGGTATACCTACTAGTTGACACCTGCAATTTCGTTTACATTGCGAATAAATAAAATTTGGAACATATCCTAGAAATTTTAAGTCTCTTCGTCCAGTGGTTTGGTCTCTACGTTTTTTGTAAGTCAGTCAGTCAGGACAAAGCTTTTTTTATATATTAACTAACTTCTTGTTTCGATACGCCTTGTTGCTTTGAGGACATTTAAAAAACTAACATTAGCCTAACCAAATTTTTCTAACGAAACTTTGCACAATTCAAAATTAAAAAGATCAAGGTGTCAGATCTTATTAATATTTAAACTTTATTGCAAAATCAATGAAAACACTGTTGCAGAATGACCATTTCTGATGACAAAAAAATACTCAAAAAGCGTCAATAATAATTCCGTATAATTTTAGCCACTTCCAGTGCCGATTTGTTTCTAGAGTAGGTATTGAAACGCTATAAATTAGAGCCTTATCTTGCCGGCCATTCGAGGCACATGCTCCTGGATTACTCACTTGTGCGAAAACCTTTTATTTCTTCACTGTCAGCCAAATACCACAAACATATCTTTGAAATACCAGTGCAAAGCTTGTGTAGATGTAAAATAAACATAATCAAGGTTTTACAAATTCATACAACATACAACCGACTTCAATTGTTTTGGTGACCGTAAACACCACTAAATAGGAATGGGAACTAACAGGGAAGCAAAATATACAATTTAATTTATTTTGACGACAATTTTTTTAGTTCTGAACCGATTTTGATAAAATTTGTAAAAAAAACAAACTGACCAAAGTACCAACCTATCTCTCAAGCAAAAAAAAATTTTATTAAATCGGTTGATATAATATTATGACGAAGCTGAATTAATAAACATAAAAAAAACCGAATTCAGTACCTATTTTGAAGTCTGTTGAAAATTAGAGAAAAAAAAGGTCTCAAAAATTAGTTTCTAAGCATGGTTTCTCATCAAAACTTAAGGGGCATCCTCAAATCTGAATTCCATACAATTTTTTTTCGGACAAATACTCAAAAAGTACGCCGTATTATAGTAATTTCTTCACACTATTCGTATCGTCCATGTTTTTTGATTTCGTGAACAAAAAAAGTGAAAGGTTTCATACTTTAATTTAGAATTTATACGTGTTTTAAAATTAACCCTATTAACTTAAAAACACGTATAAAATCTAAATTATAGTATGAAACCTTCAGTATGCTTTAATTTCAATTAGTGTCATTTGTAATTCAGTAATTATTTTTTGATAAGTAACGAAAACTAAGATTTAAAGCTTGTAGTCTGGCCTCAAACATGGAAATATTTAGTAGTAAGCCAAAATATAAAACGGTCTGAAGAAATAAATTTCGTAGCACATCATAATAATCCGAAACACGCACGATGGGAATATATCGTCGCTCTCAAAGGGCTATCAGAAATAAGGTCCGATGGTACAAATAATTTCAAATTTTGCTATAAAAATGTATGAGATTTATAACTTTATTGTCACAGCGTATCGCTGACGAAGCCCGGGACCGTCCTGGGCTACGAGTCTTGAATACCAATCGGGAGCTTTCCGCATTAAAAACAGACTTCTGAACAATCGGCCTTGATTGTTTGATCGAAATGTAAAGAGAATCTTTGAATACCGAAAGGTCCATAATAATCGGTTGTAATCATCGAAAAGTCCTTATTGTGAAATGGACGCGACATATTGATAGAGTTACCATTTTTGGCAGAATTTTGTTTACAGTAATTTTGACCTAACATTGGGAGGCTTTTTATAAATTTCCAAACATCAATACTAACTCATTTGTATTAAGAACTAACTAAGTAGGTACCTACTTAGTTAGTTCTTAAAAATAAATATATTCGTACATGGAAAAATAAATATATTCGCTCCTGGCCTAAAATTTATACGTCATTATTTGATTTAATTTTATATTAATCACTTTAAAATGTATTTTATAATCTATTATCGTCTCGTTATTTTTAAAATATTTTTTCTGTAGCAGATTAAATGACATTCTAATAAAGCATCATGCATTTTTTTAATTAAAGGTAGTTTTGGTGACTTTGACTATGCCTTACATGTAGGAAGCGATATCGTGGCTTATTTACCAAGTGGCTTAAAATTCTTAAATTTTTCAGGTCACAAGAATATTTCAACCTCTCCGGCACCGTAACGTGTGTGGCCTCCCTAATCGAAGACTTGGAACCCGCGCAATATTGACAGTCACTTGAGTACATTCCCTAAGTAAACACAATTTGCATTCTCAACACCTTGGCGATGCGAAAATTTGTTCAATATTTAGCTTCGAAACTCGGTATTTATAGGAATATTGGAAATTGTGAATGGATTTGAGGGACGTTTTATTGAGATTTAAGGGAGCATTTTTTCGATAAGCGAACGTGATTGATTGTGATATTTTATTCTTAAAAGTATGTATTTTCTTTTTATATAAACAAAGTGACAAGAGGAGCTAGGCGTTCTCCTTATGGTAAGAGATAACGCATACACATGACCAGAATAATAGTGCTACACAGGACTTTGGTTCGCCGTTGCGACAGTGCTAAGGCGCTCGTCCACTCTGAGACATTTTGATGGTCAGTCACGAAAGCCCAGTAATTTCACTAATTACAGTAAGTACCTACCCTTCAAACCAGAACACAGTAATGCTTGCACATTACTACTTTGTGTCAGAATATCTGGTTGATACACTGTGTTGACTCCCATCTAGACGGAATCCTGCAGGGAATGCACCCAACGATCAAATTATTGTGAGTACGATTCTATCAATGTACTTTTACAATATTCTTTCTAACAGTCTTAGGGCTCCAAGTTAGTCTTTTTATTTTCTTCTGAATAACGTAAAACAATCATCTGGCTGCTACAGTAAGTACTTGAACCAAAATATCGAATAGAGAGCAAAGTCAACATATTTTTTCAGAAAATGTATCAAATTTCGTACCTATTTCAAAATTTCCTTTGAAGTAGCTGCCCTTCTGAAACTTGCTGAAACTGACAAGCGATCAATTTGCCGCTGGGAATTCAACACCTTTGTAAACCACTGACTGACGTGTCTATTATAATGTATTATTAAAATATTAACAAGAGAAAAAACTAGGCCAATTTGGACCGGCTTGGAAGAGCAGCTTTAGAGAGAAAAAAATCATGCTTAGGCTAAATACAAAATGAAAATGAAATACCAAAATACAAATCAAAAAAGGCCTAACTAACAAGATCAGTCACCAATTTTATTCCATTTTAGATTTCAAAAGTCATCCATTGCGGCTTCATTAAGTACAAAGAGGAAGTATATGTATACCTAGCAGTAGGTGCAGATGGTACGTTACAAGCTGGATTTAACACTATTTAACGAAAAATATTTGCCCGTACATCAATTATTAGACATATGGAAGGGTTTCACAAAGTTTGCACGTAAATTTTCATACATTTACATGCTATTTTCTAACTAAACCCAAGTCAATACTAGTTTGTGATTCATGGATTACTATGGTTATATTTAAGTATCCCAGGTCCAAGAGCGCTTTTCAGTATTTTGTATGTATGTTCTTTATGGTCAACTTTTTTTATTGTCATTCGATGATTTTTGTTTATTCGATGTACGAGTGCGAGTACATTTAGATATTTTTATTGTTTTCCTTTGCATCTGTTTAAAACTGTAATTAGATTATTCGAATAAGAGTTAGTATACTATACTACGAACCTGAAACAAACGCTAATGCTAAATGTTTTACCTTCAGTAAATAAAAAATATAGCGATGAGAAGTAGGTATGTTATTTTAGAGGTACCAATATACAAATAGTATCTACACTATACACTTATAAGAAACCACTTCTGCATTTAAAGCGTCGATGACACACAAGCTTTTTTACAAGCTAATTGTTGCCGTTTTTAAACGCTAGCGTGTGAACGTGCTAGTTTTTGGGAAGGATTGTCAACAAGCAGATTGTAAAAACGCCGATGACACTGGGCGACTTTACACGCTGCAAGCGTAAACGCTGGCTTGTAGCATGTAAAAAAGCCGTATGTCGTCTTACTATAAGATTAAATCTCTTATATCTACAAGCACTCTACAGCTTATATCCCGGCACTGACTTTGTCCATCTACAGCAAAACTTCATCTGCTGGTAATTTAGTTCTACCAAATGGTCAGTCATGTTAAACGAGTCCACAGATCTAATATTCAGTAGACCTGGAGTTGGCTTGGTCCTTCGAGACACAGAGCATCGATGTGAAACTTGTGGAACAAGTTGAGTACAAAATTAAGGCATGGTATCTGATGACATTCTATTGTGATTGACGTCAGCAAGTCGGTACAATCACCTTCACAGACATGTGTACACTCCCAAGCTTTCACATTTATATAACTCTTAATTTTGCAAAGAAAAGTACACGCAAGCATTTTTTAATTAATGTAGTCATCTTGCTTGTCAGAAGAATAATGTCTTTACAAAATTAAGAGTATAATATAAATGTGAAAGCTTGGGAGTGTATACATGTCTGTGCAGCCGACTGTACCTACAAACGTAAATACCATAATTATTATAATAGGTTTTATCGACATCTTCAATCCTAAGAGCTGGGCTTTTGTACCTGGTACTTAAGATATTCTCAACATTTCCCTATCTAAGGCACCCTTCTTTTAAAAACAACCTATTCTACTAGCTAGGCTCATGCAATTTATCCATGGTATTCTTGCTCTTTAGCAGTTTCACACTACGTTTTTTTCTGTATGTTTCTTATATGTAGCCATTTAATAGGTAAATGTAAATATATAACGTTAATTGCATTGTCCTTATTTTAACATCACAAAGAGCCTCAAGTAGTTGTGGAATTTACATAAAACAATGCAATTATGTGCAAAAAATGCATAATTATGTAGTTTATTTCTAGTTTTTCGTAGACTTTCGCAATTATTATCACACATAGTTATTAGATTCTACTCAGTCAACCCGTGACCACGGATGTTGCAATAGCAATACAGTCGAAATGTCGGGACAAAAATAGATAAGGTGAGCGCGATGAATACCCGTTACAATCTAATAACTATCAGTAAATTTCACACAAGACGAGCTAGGTGCTCTTCTGAAAATAGGTACCCTTATCGCCACGTTACCACAGGACACGCGATACACAGGACTTTTATAAATTTTGACTCTATTTAAAAAAAACATCAAAAACCTCTCTTTAATTATATTCTATTGCCTTTAGGTACTGAACAGCGCTATCAAACTTCGTAATACTAGAATTTGCTATCATCGATCAACTTCCTCAATTCATAATTTCCAAAGTCACACAATTAGCACTTTGCAACTACCAAGTTTAGCACTCTGGAGTACACAGTGAGTGATTTCAGCGATTAATTATTAGTTTCGACGCTTCCTTGGTTATTTGCTAGTTTCCATCCTAGTTTTAGTACCTAAACTAGTAAAAGGAAAGTTGGTTCGAGAATGAATAAACACCATCTAATTGGGTTCCAGAAACCTTAAATAATAAATAAATATTTTGGACATTTCACACACCACCATCTAGTCCCAAACTAAGCAGAGCTTGTATTATGGGAACCAGATAGCTGATAGAATACTTTTAAAACACATACATACATAGAATACATAGAAAACACCCAGGCTCAGGACAAACACCGATGTTCATCACACAAATGTTTGTCCTGAAGCGGGAATCGAACCCGCGACACCGGGCGTGACAGTCCAATACACTTGCCATTCGACCATCCGTGTCGTCGTTAAGAGTGCCCTTTATTCACAACTTACTAAGTATGTGTAAACATTACTGTCTTCTAATTTAAACGGCACTGTAGCAAGTGCAAAGCAATAGTGCAATGTGCTCACCATGATCTCTTAGCATTTTTAAAATTAAGTTAGTTTAAGCATAATTATATTTTTTTAAAAGCAAGTATAAGAGTAGGTAACGCGGAGATCTGAAAGTAAGTAGATGGATTTACGAGAAGAGGAAGATGGACTGTATGAAAGAGGATATGAATAAAGCAGCATGAGTACAGAGATGACGGCTGATAGAGACGAATGGAAGAAGAAGATATGTTGTGCCGACCCCACGTAAGTGTGGGATAAGGGCAGGGCAATGATGAATAACAGACAAGCATTTGAACACCATCTCACCTGATGTAAAGCGACGAATTCCAATTTAATTTATCGACCTAAAAGGTGTTCTAATCTCTCTTCATGGAAATTGAATCGTAATAAAAGGTCCTTCGATTGTGGATGGGATTAATTTCCCACGAACAATGCTCGAATTACCGCCGGACATAGATGAATAACGGTATTCCTATAGAACACTAAGATTGATAGTATCAAACCAAAATGAAGTCGTAAGACAGGACCAAAAAATTTCAGACACCTTGTCAATAAATATGAAATTTCTCCATTTACAAATAATATTTGTTACTTTTTAAGATGTAGTTTTATTAAAAATGAAAAAGTCTTATAGTTTTAACGTATATTATTTATCTAGCCCTGTTACTTCTCTCTTTCAAAAATTAGCATCGGACTAAAATGTACTAGAAGTTATATTAGCCAATGGCTTCTTTTATTGGTCGCATTTTCAATGTACTAGGTACTTTGTGTTTCTATACTTTAAGATTTCTGTGGTGTAGAGTTGAATATTTAAAATACTTATCCATAAAAGAGACATGATTTACTGTCAAAGTTAGCCAATGTGGCTTCTTTCATTTGTCGCATTTTCAATGTAGGTACTACATAGTGTTTCTATAATTTAATACTTCTGTGCCGCCGGACTGTTCGAAATATCAAAATTCAAGCACCTACTAGGGGGCGTCCGTTGCTAACTAAATTTCACGGGCGGGAGACTCTAGTCTGTGGTAATAGCTTCGAAACTTCACCGAGTTAGTTAACGTTTTAGAAGACTGTATTTAATCTGAATTGGGCCATTTAGGGTGTATTGATGATACGGTTAGTATTGAGAACTTGGATTGAATGTGCACCAGACAGCACATGAGGCTTTTGGCACCTGATGCGTGTGTTATGGGACTAAGGGAATGCGGTTCGTAAAAAGCCTGCTACACGTTCGGAAAATTGGCTTCCACACGAAAACAATGTGTTGTAAAGTATTGTATGTTCAATTTAAATACACGTCGAAAACTTACATAACTTTTTGCTCAAATTTGAACTCAAAAATTTTTAGTTAACTTTGATTTAGTAGTGGCTTATAGAGCTTAAGGATAGTTTAGAGCGTATTCCGGACAGCCAAAACGCACGCAGCTTCGAACTCTAAATAGGCATAAAATTAGAAAGACAAGAAAAACTATGTGGACAAAAATCAATAATACCAATTAATTTTTAATAACGCGTCAAACTGAGAACCACTTTACCTCCATTTCTTTATTTGATATTTGTCAGTTAAAAGTTGCATATAAATAACAGAACACGTATAAAAATATACATACCAAATGTCTGATAGAGTCATCAATGTAGAAACGTGCGTGACAAAATGGAGGATTATTAGAATGGAAGTAAATTTCTTCAAAAATACTTTCTACAAAATAATTAAATTCTCTCTGAGTACTTGTCGCGACTATAAATATTGTTGGAATCCAGAGAACATAAGCCATTACGAGAATTTGAAGCTTCGTTCCACATTCCACAATTCAGATTCAAGGGCTTTAGGTGTGCGTGCACGTGGTATTCTCACAATAAATCCTGTTGTGTTATAATAAAAGTCGTTATTCGGTTTTTGAATTGTTTTTTTTATTTAAGTGCCGTTTTTAAATAGCGTTCAAACAATAGAAGTTACTCGTTAATCAAATCAAAGATAAAGTAAATTTTGGTAATTTTGATAGTGGTTTTGCGAAGTGGTCAAAAATAAAATTAAATGTAATAAAAATAAGTACAATAGTTTTTTTTTATTACAATATATATATATATATATATATACAATCAAACAATGTATTAATCTAGAAAGAAGAAAAAAAGAAAGAAATATCATTACAACTATACAGACAGATAAACTAAAACTAATAGTAGATTATGCACTAAGGGGATAGAGCAGTGTCTTATGTCGCGGGTGGCATATTGAACCCTGAGCTAACGAGGGACTCGGTTAACTCCTGAGCGAAGCGAGGGAGTTATTAAGAGTCCTGAGAGACGCGTGGGGTTCAAGCTGCCAAGACGAAGACAGGCTTTATCCCAGAGGAGCATACTCTACTTTTCACACCTTCTGCGAGGCAATAAAATTCCAGGGCTCCGAACTCAGCAGCCAACACAGTCTTTTGTTTCACAATCTTTGAAGTTGCGCCTTTTTTCTTTTTTTTTATGAGTGGCCAGTTCGATTATAGAACAAACCTTTTTACAATACCATATAGGCGTTCTTTTACTTAGAGTTTTCCACGAGTTTCCACACGAATTTGACGTTCCAAATTCAAATCATATTATTACCCTAGGGAGTTTCATACAACATTACCTACCTTGGTAGGTAATACTTTGCTTTACCTTGATGATAGCATGATATGTAATTGGATATTGTCGAGCAGGTGGTGTGAAAAATAATAATCACTAGCTAAATTTAATCTAAATCCGTTTGGTGATTTTGGCGTGATTAAGGAGCAAACCTAATTTATCTATACATCCATTCTCAAAAACATTTTATCTATTTAATATTAGTAGAAATATGACTATTTCAGAGTAGGGCTCTCATCTCAATCATCGTAGTCCACTCACGTTTATGCAAGCTCAAATGTCTCAAAGGGTGTCGTCAAATTATAAAGTGTCTTATGTGGGGTCTCCTTGTAATCGTGTTTGCGAATCAAGGGATCAGAGAGTTATGAAGCTTAATAGGCCACAGTCAGTTAAGGATTTAGGAATTCAAACATGTTCTAATAACGTTTAAACTTTAAACTTAGATTATAGCAACAATAAAAAAAACTTGTGAAAAATCGGGCTTCAAAATCTCGGTGCTCTAAAATAAGCGTAAATAACGGCTGACGTATCTTCAAGGAAACTGAGTTTGATAAAAAATATCAAATAGGTAATTGAAAAACCGTCCCCTGAGCTTCATTCTGTAAGGCTGTAGAGTAATATTTGGTATTATTTTCATTAATATATTGATTGATTTGTGTGATGGATTCAAATTTGATTTAAAATTATTTTGTTTATATTATCATAATTTTCCGTGTGGTTTTTAAAAATAAACATTATTATCTTATTCTTTCTGAAAATAATTCAAATCATATCATTAATTTTAGATAACTAGGATCCTACTCGTATCTTAAACCAGCTAGATTAATTTAACTAACATAGAAATTATATTGAACTATATCTAGGTTTATGATACATCGGTCAAAGAATTAGCATCGCTATTCAACGTCCACGGTCCACGGAAAAAATACCCAAAAAGCTGATTACCTGCTTTTTGGGTATTTTTTCCGTGGACAGTGACCTTAATTCTGTGTATTATTTATAATTTTAAATGGGTTAAATCTTTGAGGCTTCCGTCGATTGGGACCACGGTACATAATATTACTTATTCTTTGACCACGGTCCGAATCGCCGGGTATTTGTGTAAGTAAAGTTATAATAATAAGCAACCATAAGTATAATAAAAAAATTGTATAATAAATAACTTGAGTATAATAAATATAAACCATCATGGTGAAGATTGACGATACTTTTTATTTGAGTAACGAGCAAGCAGCATTATAGCGAGCAACTCGATATCACGTCATACGCAAATAATTCCCAAAAATTGAATTATTTTTGGCTTTGTACATTCGACTGAAAATAATCTATTTTAAACAAACGGAACGACTGGCCGGGTTAATTGAAAACTGATGAATTTCATCCACTTTTGTTTGGGACAGACCGGTTTTTCAGACAAAGCAAACAATGAGAAGCAAAATGTCGTATTTTATTTTCAGATTGATTGCTTTATGTAGGTACTTAAGGCCCAGAATCTCGTGCAACGATATCTCGCTCGCATATTTATACATTTTGATGATATAAATTAATAATAAATGTATACATTTTTTAAATGTGGAGCGGTGATTTTGTTCCTGTAACCTCACAAAATGTTTAAGTATATTTTCGATTTGAAATGATGAACATCAGCGAATGAAAATAGGAAAAAAAGTTCTAAAAATTATTTAATAATATTTTATTTTCAGATAACACAGTCATGTAGATACAGTTCAGATCCATAACTCTACTTACTCTCTCTCTACTCTACTTATGATTAAATCTTAATACGAGAATATCTTTCGCTATTGTCCGGTGTAGCACTGTTTTGGTCATGAGATAAGTGATCTTTTACAGTGATCTTTGTAGTGTAAAAAAAATTGTCACAGTCAATTGAAACGTGGACATAATACCCGACTGCCCGCGGCGGCGCGGCGGGGGCGGTCGGCGTATTATTTCCAAAGGGTCTATATAAGGGTGTATTTTTTGTAAGGTGATATCAGCCGCTCTTTACATGCGTGCAGAATTTTTATTAGGTACCGAGCAGGATGTTAGCTTCATGTAACACGATTGTCAGTAGGGTATGTTGACGAATATGATCATAACACACTTATAAATAGGTAGTTTCATTATAGTGTAGTCGTAGGCTATCCGTGGCGTCAACAACCGGCTTCGACGGAAGACCAGCGTTGGTTGATATACGTACCAACCAACATATGCTGAGTCGGAGACCTTTTTGCACCACGCTATTTGTATACTGTGTTTACATTTATTTACTTATTTCTTTTTCACTTGTCCATAACTGTGCGTATATGCTGTATCGTGTGCAAATAAACTTTTTCATTAATCATTTTCATATTTAAAAACTGAAATAAAATTTATAATAATCAAGGTTTTATGAATTAATGATTTATTTGTTTGAAGTATGGTTAGTTACAGACAGGTCTTATGAATGAATAAGGTAGAGAATAAGTATCACTGTAGAATATAGTATAGAATACTGTAGAATTTACAAAAAACATCCTACAACCGACTTCGATTGGACTGTTCTAGTGACCGTAAGCACCACTGAATAGTCACAGGGAAGCAAAATACGTAATTTTGTTTACTTGGATGAAGTAATGTTTTCAGTTATTTGGATTTCAAAACCAAAGTACTGAACCGATTTTCATGAAATTTCTATGGGCTTATCTGATGGTAGGAATATCCCTTTAAAAACAACAAAGTTCTGAGGTAACACATATTTAAAAAACCATTCAACCGAGTTGAAAACATCTCTTTTTGAAGTCGGTTGAAAACTAACGTTTTTAACATTCACACACTCACACCCCTGCACTAGGATTCCCTGTGTCGCAGGTGGCGTGGACACATACAAGACATCACATCATCCAAGACCCGAGAACAAACATTTTTGTTCGTCACAAATATTTGCCCCGGCCGGGGATCGAACCCGGAACACCAAGCTTCGTAGGCAGGTTCACTACCAACTAAGCCACGTTGTCGTCAGTTTTATAAAAACTGACCAAATAAATACCTGAAAAAAATTCGAAGTAAACGAAAGTGCGTATTTTTCTTCCCGGTGACTTTTCAGAGGTATTGACGGTCACTTAAACAGTCCAATAAAAGTCGGTTGTACTACGTTTTTGTAAAACTTTGTTTTACCTTAAAACTTTGTTATTTATAAACCGAGTTGAAAAAAAAATTATTTAATAATTTACAAAATAAATGAAAAAAATATGTCTTTGAAGTTACCGAAATTGCGTATTTGCTTCCCGGTGACTTTTCATAGGTGTTTACGGTCACTTAAACAGTCCAATTTAAGTCGGTAGTATGTTTTCGTAAAACCTTGATTATTTGTGCTATCTATCTACGATCTATTTGTAAACAGTGGGTGTTCGATTGGATTGATTCGGCATCGAGCGCGACTAATGCCGCTATTACGCGGACAAATGTAGAGCGCCATGCTCGCTCGAATTAGAGGTTAGAACTGTGATTGATCGCGTCATTTCAGCGTTATTTGCTTTTGCAGCGTTGACTACTTCAGATTCAAATAGTTTTTTCATTCACTTAATCAACACCGTAAATTTTTAATCACCAGAAAAAAAATACGCATAATCACTTGCCATTACTGAACACAGATACATGTGCAAATAAATTAAAAATAATTAGTCGCATTTTTTTCAAAATTTGGATATCTATTACTTTGGATATTAGTCTAGAAGATAGATAAATAAGTGAAATAAATTTATACAAGGTTACATTTTGTTTATATTAAAACTGAAACTTGTGTGTTCAGAATCATTTACACAATCGATTAAAATAGTTTTTAACTATATAGGATGATAATGATTATGATTATGCTATTTAGTCAAGTTAAATATTATAAAAGTTACACAGTCAAACCCTTCAAAAATAACTATAGTGTTAACTTCTTCTTAAACGAAAGTGATTATTTAGAGCCCCATTATGACCTTGCCCTAAAGCTTCAAGTGTTAGAATAAATGAAATTAAGCTTTATTTATGGCTAATCCTCAAATCCGAATTCCATACAAAATGTTTCGGACAAATACTCTACTAAATAAGAAGTGAAAGGTTCATACTTTAGTTTAGATTTTATACGTGTTTTTAAGTTAGTAGGGTTAATTTTAAAACACGTATAAAATCTAAACTAAAGTATGAAACCTCTCACTTTTTATGTTGACGAAATCAAAAAACATGGACGGAACGAATAGCGTTAAGAAATTAATATGATACGGCGTACGTTTGAGTATTTGTCCGAACATTTTGTATGGAATTCGGATTTGAGGATTAGCCTTAAACACAAGATATTAGTTATGGTTTTACTAACATTTTTTTTTTACTAATTTAAACCTTATCTCAATGAATGTAGGTTGAACATTTGTCTCAGCGAGTTTAGGACGGTACACACGTATGGTTAGTTAATTCAAATGGGACACTTTTGTATTAAACATTAACTTAATCTATCAGTATTTCAATGAAATACGATTGTGTCAGTGGCATTGATAAGGAAATTTCGTGTGGTTCAAATATAAAGAGAAACCTCTTGATTTTTCATTTTACAAGCCGAGAGAGAGATAAAATTATTCAATGAAATGGATTATCGGGGATCTGATTATATTTTGTATGGAAAATTTAATATTTTACCGAGAAGAACGATTTACTGCGGAATTTATCAAATAATACGTATAATTTTGTTGACATCAATCCTAGACCAAGCTCAACCTCTCTACCTATCTTACTCTACCTGTAGTTTAAAATAAAATACTTTCAGTTTGGTCCCATACATATTTAATCAAAATAGGTTCAGTAGTTTTTTTAAATCAAAATAACTAAAAAAAATATGTAGTCGAAGTATGAGATATATATATATATATACATTGAGCATGAGCATTTTGCATGCCTGCGAAAGTGGTCTTAACGGTCACTAGAACAATTTTAATGCTTGTTACCTCAGAGCTTTGTTGTTTATAGACCGATTTGAATAAATATTTTATTTGAGAGTATTATTATATATACTTTCAGATTAATTCCAAAGAAATATTATCAAAATCGGTTCAGTAGTTTAGTTTTTATATCAAAATAACTGAAAAAAAAAGTCGTTGAAGTGAACAAATTGCATATTTTGCTTCCCTGTGACTTTTCAGTGGTGCCTACTGTCACTAGAACAGTCCGATTGAAGTCGGTTGTTGTATATTTTTTTAAAACTTTGATTTTTTTTATATACTTTACAAACCCATTTTCCAAAGGCATTTTTCCAGTTGCAAGCTCAGTATCATGGCCGAGAAAAGAGCACATTTTCGGCAACATTTGGTGCAGTTTTGTGCACTTTATATTCGTAGCGGTGACATTACGAGGAAGTGGGTGGATCCTACGCGCGGTATATTATCGATAGCCCTATCACTAAAAACTTTAACACGCACATTTGTATCGACTTTGTCACAGAGACAACAGTTTGTATGACGTTTAGAAAAATATATGTTGCAAGCAACAACATCAATCGACTCATTGCTGGTCAAAACCAATATTGACTGCGAAAAGCGATCAAAACTAGTTTTTACTGAGGGCGTCGAATATTGGTTTTGACTGGCTTTCTCAGTCAATATTGGTATACAAATGATAAACCATCTTATGCTGCACTACCACCAACATTTCTGTCAAGGGCGTTCGTATCGAATCCGTCAGAGAAAAGCCAGTCGCTGTTTGAATAACGTTTTGAAAAAAATCACACTAACTGACAACCCTTCTGTGACAGTTTCGATATGAGTACGCTCGTCAAAACCGTTGGTCATAGGTTCTTAGGACATCGAGAGAGGAGACGTTAGTCTCTGATAGTTTGTTTTGAGCACATCCTTGGGAATAACAGCTGGATTCAGGAAATGGTAGACAATGGTGGTGCAGTTCAAGTTTTGGGCGAAGATTTTTCTTGTTTTCTCCATGTTTGTTTTGGGTTGTGTTAACCGGATAGGACTATCGCAAACAATAGTTCAGATGAAACGAACATTTTTAAAATTGTTTGTAACTTAGTAGAATTTAAAAACTTACAAACTTAGTAGTGTTGTTTGAACAAAATTTTACACAGTTTTATTTATATGATAGGTTTAAATTTATTTTTGTAATGTTTTAATAATGTTTTCAAGTAATTAATTAATGTTTTTATATGGATCTACATTTGAAGTTGTCCGAAATAAATATTTCGATTTGATTTGATTTGATTTGATAAAGTGGTTTACGTCCTTTTCCAGCAAATAAACTCTACCTACGAGTATTTGACCTTAACAAATATTATAATTCATAATCTTTATTTACGAAACGCAGGTAAGAAAAGTTTATAACAGACATGTTAATATGAGTTCAGCTGTACTCTACGTTACAGCGTGCAAAATATAAAAGATAAATACATACAATCATGCAACATTACATAAAAAAAATATCATATGTCATTATAATATTTCATACAAAATTTCAATTAGGTATTAACATCAAAAATTAATAAAATTAAATTCATAAATGTTTGTCACAAAAATACTGTTATACTGTAATAAGCTTTTACTATGTAATAATATTATTTATTCTTTGCTTTTACTGTCAGCAATTTCTTAACTTTTTGTTTATAGTTGTTAGGGCGTAACAAAATAGGTATAATTATAGTTTATCACATGAAAGAGGATGTAGACTACTTAATATCCTTTTAATTGTATTAACAACAATATCAATAAACAAATATTAATAAATTATAAATCTCTTAATTCTAAAAGCTCGAGAAATTCTGCTAATTGTTTAGGGATAAATTAACAAGATTGATCAATTTAATCGTAAAACATCAAGTGCCAATATGGCGCCTGCTCAGCGCCTGTCGTTTTATAACAACGATAAAATCTCAATAAAACTCGACTAAACAGAAAAGTGATTACTGTTACATGTCTATTACTAATCTAATCTACTATCTATACTGTCCATAGATTTATAATTGAGAGATAATGAACACCTAGATACAAAGCTTCAACGAAAGATAATGTCGTGAAACACGTAAAAAAAAATGATTTATTATTTTTAACCTATAGTGTCCCACTGCTGGACAAAGGCCTCCCCCCCTTTCTTCCACTCTCCTCGATCTTGTGCTTGACTGGCCCAATCAGTTTCAAACTTGGTAAGCTCATCTCGCCACCTAGTTCTTTGTCTACCACGACGTCTTCGAGCTGTCTCTGGGCTCCACTCAGTGATTATCCTGGCCCACAACTCATCTCACATCCGACAAACGTGCACAAAAAAAAATGAATATTTCTATAAAGAATCTTTAAGTTTTTTAATGGAGTTATAACAGAGTTATGCCTAAAATAATGATGGTGTAGAGTAAATAGTGACGAGAATTATAGACAACCGTTGGGGTAAACGTGTTCTTGAGTAGAAACCGCGTCTAGGCGAGCATAGTATAGGAGGACCTTTGGCCAGATGGAGCGATGATCTTTGCGATATAGCCGGCAGTGGTAAATGAGAAGAGCCGAAGATCGGGCTCAGTGGCGCGCCTTGGGACATACCTACGTCCAGCAGTGGACTGCTATAGCTTAGTAATGAAGAGTAAATTGGAAGATTCTAATAATTGTGTGTCTAACGCATTGTCAATCAATCAGTCATACGGAACCTAGTAAAAATAATTACTAACTGATATTAGATTAGATTAGATCATGAAACGTACATAATGAAACATAACTTATACTAAAATAAACAAAAAAATAAAATAAAGGAAGGTCCTGAATAAGCTTACAAATAAACAATAATAATTATTTTAAAACACAAGAAATACCTATACTTACCTTTTCCTTTCAAATCCAATCAATTGAATTCTATACGTCAAAGTGTGGTGAAACCGGTCCCAAGGTCCAACGGGTCCTGGTAAAGGTCCAGTAAACGGGTGTCATCGACGGACATTCCGATGTAATGGATTGGGATCCCGTGTAACGACATCCAGCTTTTCGCCGTAATCAATTTTGAGGGTAGATTTTGACTGGAAATACTTTCTTGGCGAATAAAAACGCTGACATAGGTAATTTTAAAACATAAATGAAAAAAAAATTGAGTTTAAAAACTAAAACCCGAAATATGTAGAAGACTGTTATTTTAAAACTTAAATGAAAAACAGTATTAAACAAGAAAATATTCTCATCTAAAATTGCTATGTGCTGTGGTTCGTGGTTGTATGCCGCCTACCCTGAAAGAAAAAATCTAACAGAAGTGAGCAATCATAATGCTTTAGGGCAAGCGGCACTATTTTGAGCGTAATTTTTCAGTACCTATTAGTTTTTGAACTCAATTTTATCCTTTCTTCTGCTTTAGATACCATCAAATGTTGTCCAGTTATTTTTTTACGTCAACGCAACGTTATCTAGTAACGTGCCGTCTCCGTACCTATTACTCCGTGCTTCTCACAACACTGAAAATCATCCGGTTTTTCCTGGCCCGGATAATCCTACCCGGGTTGTGTTTGACACGGCCGGTAGGGCAAACATGGCCGCTGAGCCATTATACGTGTTTGTACAGGCCACGTTACACATCATTTTGGCATATTTCTTGCTATAACACGTTAAATTGGACATGGGTTGAGATATTGGGAAACTACTGTTTTTCTTTACTCGAGAAAAAAATCCAAAACATGAAAGCATAGTTACAAAATACAGACAAATAATAAATACAGACAAATAATAAATACAGCACCAGTGATACACTTAAAAACTATCCAACATAAGTTTAATAACAAAACCTTAGTATGTTTTGATACGATAAGATAATGTTTTTTAATCAAAAAGCGTTTCTTTTATGTACGTTTTTACCAAAGAACCATTTTTTAATAGAGAGCAAAAAATATCTTAGGTTGCTACGAATTTCGTAGCACTATCTACGCTACGTCAGAGTAGAGCTTATTAACGACTTTTGACCTCGGTTTTATCGTGACATACAACACAACGAATACTTTTTTCCCATCCCCTTAGATTGCTATTGATTCAATAGGCTGCAAAATAATTTTCACAGACTGAACCATCGATAGCATCATCGATTTTTACCCTCGTCATTACTTCCGCAGCCCCGGGGAGCTTCGGTAACACAGAATAAGTCACACTTTTTTTTTAAGTAACACAAAATTTATGAAATTCGTTAGGTTAGCTAACGAATTTTATTTGCCATAACTTTCATTGCGTTGCATAATTACTAAATTCCTCGCTAATTATATTGGTAGAATTTTATTATGTATGGTATAAATCTCTCTAAATACGAAATGCACTCGGAACTAACTTAGCTTTTACTTAGAGGTTAAATATGTATTTATTTTTATAGATTATAAATAATTTTAGTTTCATTATGTTTTAGCATTTAGTTATTACAAGTTGTATAAATAAATAATTGTGTAAACTTTCATTTATTTTTTTCAAAATGTGTTGTGTTCTTACTGTTTTCTATTGTTATGTATTTTGATACTCTAATTACTGTTATATTTTTCGTACAGCGCAGCCACTGGGGATTTGCTTTCTTTATAAAACCTGCTTCGTGGAAGTCCTCTGAGGTTAGGATATTAGATGATTTTCAATTATCTTAGTAAATGGTATATTACAAAAGGTAATTTAATAATCTTTTCGAAGAATTTTGTGGTGAGGAAGAAGCGTGTTGAATATTTGTTTACTTAGATCTATATCTAATAATCTAATGCCTACTTGCACCAAACTGTCAAAGCCCCTGAGCAATTACTTTACTCGCTTGATAGTTCCTAACATTCCAGATTCTGACTGTTAAGAACTGTCAAGCGAGTAAAGTAATTGCTTAGGAACTTTAAAACTTTGGTGCAAGTCGGCATTAGTTTCACAAAAACATACTACAACCGTCTTCAATCATTATTGAACTGTGTTAGTGACCATAAACACCACTGAAAAGTCGCAGGTAAGCAAAATACTAATTTCGTTTATTTTGACGACACCTTTTTTTTCAGTTGTATAATTAAAATACCGTTCAGCAATTTTTACGTGATGGACACATACACAAACAAGCAAAATCTTCCAATAAAAAAAATTGGGACATATTTCCGTAAAGAAAAACCTGTGTACAAGAATTTGAGGTCTAATGCTTTATTACGTATACCTAGATTATAATACATTTGTTCCAGACAACAATATTCAATGTTGTGGTCACAAAGTAAATTGGGCTTAGGTAGAACCTAGAACACAGACCATTGGTCCTGAATCTGGGGACCAGATAATAGCGGTCTGTCCGTTACCTTTGAAATGTTAAACTAATGACGTCACAGTGCTATCGTGTGTGTCGCCGACGAATTGAGTTTAGTCTAGATCGATTCATGCTAAATCAATTCGGTATTGCGTCATCGAAAATTGTGGCGTCTATTAAATTCCGATCGAAATACAATAATAATTGCAGATTTGCTTTTGGATGTGAATTCAAGTCAAGATAGGTCAGGTGGCAAGCGTATTGGACTGCTACGCTGATGTCGCGGGTTCGATTTCCGCTTCATAACTGGCATTTGTGGGATGAAAACCGATGAGAATATAAAATATAAACAGTTTTTTTAGTCTAATAATGTGTGACCTTTCACTTGCGCGATTAGTCTTAAGGTATTTGTATAGCGGTGATTTTGGAAGCGCGTTCATATCTTAGACTTAAATATCTCTTCTATTCTAAGCTAACCTGCACTTCCTCCTTCTTAAGACAGACACTTAGTAAGTAAGTGGTAGTTCTTAACAGTCAAGATTCTGACCGTTAAGAACTACCAAGCGAGTAAAGTAAATGCTTAGGGACTTTGACAGTTTGGTGCAAGTAGGCATAAGTCTGCCGTCCAAAGGATAAACAATGCATGTGTAGGCATTAGGGTGTATATTTTTATTATATAATATTGATATATTTATATAATTTATAATATTTTATTATATATTATATATTTATATAATATTGATGATAGGTTAGTCAGTTTGCTTAGTCAGAAACCATAGCCATCTCAAAGACATAGCTTCAAAACGACTATTCATTAAAGCTTCAACATTCAGCAAGCAACTTCAGACGAAAAGGGCACCGCACTCCAACCTAATCAATAATATTACATTTACTACCTAAGAAAGTAAGGGGAGGAATTCAATTTAGCAATTACTAAGGTGGGGCGCTCTTCGGTACTCCTAACTTTATTAGTAAGGAAGAATCGCGCAACGACTGGAAATGTATCGGCTTTTCTTTACAATGTCACGATCGTTCTTACTTGTGACTCGTGTAGTGTCCAAGAAATAGAATCATTTAGAAACATAATATAATACGATTTAGATAAATAACATTTGGACATTTTACACAAAGCCATCTATGGCTGCATCATGTTTTCTATGTACTAAGAAAATCAGAATTTTTTTTTATAATTTGATTCCTATTAAACACCACAAGTTTTTAATTACCAGAAAAAATATACCATTATATCGCAGTTTTTCAAAACAAATAACTGTACTCATCACTGATAAAAATATTTAATTTCATTCATCGTTTGGGAAAGCTTTTCATAGAAACCGTAAAAGAGTGAGTTTTCCCACGCGTTACGTATCGAAGGTTGTGTTGAGGCTTTTCTACTAAATATTTAACAAACTTCCTACCGACTAGGGATGTGTCGACATCTGGTTAAATTGTTAACAATTACTTTGCTTGCGTGCTAGTTCTTAACAGTCAAAATTCAGACGGTTAAGAACTGTCAAGCGAGTTGAGTAATTGCTTAGGAACTTTGACAGTTTGGTGCAAGTCGGAATTAGATTAATATTATTATATTAAAGTTTGCAAGAACCCCTCGCAGGTGAAGGCCTCCTCCAAAGAATGCCATTTTTCCCGATCCTGGGCTGTCTGCATCCAGTGTGGGCCCGCTACGTCCCGATCTCATCCTCCCAGCGTGCGTGAGGTCTTTATTTTTATAATGTTTTACGAACTTTGTAATTCACAGTCTATAAATAATGTAATACCGAATAAGACCGGTTTTTCTATTAACAACGAAACCACGAACAGAATACACAAAATTAATTTCGAGTTAATTATAAAAATCGTTATATATAACAATATAACGACTTCAAAAATAGGAGGCGGTTTTCAATTTTATTTAATTCGTTTGTAGTTGGAATGTTTTTGTAAGACCTTGATTATTCAATAACTCCTCTACATCCACGCGTAATATACAAACTTTACCCAGACTTAAAAAACTGTATATTTTTTTTTTGGTTAATTTTCGAATACTCCTCTCTACACACGCGTAAGCCTGTAAATACGAACGCATTACAACGAATTCGCGCTGCGGTTTTTCGGTTGAATAATACAGTTACGAACTTTGTCTTAACAGAATAAATAGAGGGCTCTATTTGTGCTCGAGTGTACAACAGTCAAGTAAATATGACTTACAAACCTAAAACGTTTGTTTATACAGGCGCAGACTTGATTTACTAACACTCGTACCTTATGGCTTTGTCAAAATCTTCCCGGTAAACCATAGAGCCGGAATGAAAGAGCTGAAAGTTCAGTTCATTTATAGCTACATAACTTTTTTTTAAAATCGTGTATCAATATCAAATCAAATCAAAAATATTTTATTAAAAATTTACATGTAGTGTTTTAAAAGATTTGGAGGCTCTTTTGGTAAGTTTGATAAACCTGTATATTATGAATTTACATCAAAATTATGAGATGTTATAGAAATAAATCCTGTGCTCTGTTTTTGTCATAATCATGCATGATCTTTTACCTACCAAATACTCGTTTCGTTAGATGTTTAACTACTCACTTTAAAAAAACACAAAATACATAAATTAAGACTTTACCTTTTCATAGAAACTTATGAAAAAGTATTTGTTTTTTCTCAAATCTTATAAGTATAACTAACTAGCCGGAAGCTCTGCCGAGAACTTTACTCATATCTTTTTACATTTTCTAATCAGTTAGTGTTAATTATTATTGTTTTTAACTTAACATTTACAATGAATAAATTATTCTTCAATCAATTAATAAAATTATATTTTGATTTAGTATGTATAAAATCATTTTCGGACAATGTTCACTGAAGCCGTCTCAGTTTAAGCCGTTAATAATTTATCAGTTTCAATAGAACAATACAAAATTTCTGACTAAACCATTGGTTAAATTTGATAAAGCGATGAATTAATCTGACGTTATATAGCCAAGTAAAGATATTTCCACTATACCCCTTTAAATCCTTAATCAATAATCATTTATTTAGTAAATAAAATATTTACACATCCCATTATAAGTAATAATACAAAAAAATTTTTACTTATAGGAAGGATTCCTTTATTTTTAATAAGAAACAAAACTACATTCATACGATTTCTAGACAATTTTACTTAAACCGGGAATCGAACCAGTTACAAATTTCAATAAATGCGAGTTTTTACTCGCTATTTTATTCTCCTAATCGATAGGATTATTGTGTAGGATACAATCTTTCTAATAAACATTTTGATATGAGAAATAAAAAAGATCATGATATTCACATTAATTTTATTTTGTTCTGGTCATGGGCAGGTGTGATCTCTTACCATCAGAAGAGCGCCTAGCTCGTCTCTTTATAAATTCATTTAATAAATAGGTACTGTGAACCCAAAAAGGGAGTGATTTGTATAAAGAGCTCCCTCGAATGGTTGCAACAGAACAGTCTTCAGCGGTTCCGATCAGTACCGTTCAGTCGAAGTCGCGGTACGTCTGTTGGGAAATGGCGTAGTTCACGAGAAATCTGCTAATTTTATTATAATACCAGAGACAAATAAATCATTCATTCATTCATTCATAATTCTTAGACATATTTACAACATTTATTCAATTTTGAGAATCGTACTTTCGTGCAGATTCTTATCTATAGAGTTCCAACGCTCGCCATTCCCACAACTTTTTTATCTAATCAATATAAAAAGTTCCTGACTAACTGATAGATAGTCTACAGCCTAAACGAGAGACTTGAAATTGGAGGGTGTCTGTCAAGAACTGAAAGTGCGTACAAAGAAAATAAATTTAGAAATTCGCAACGCAAAAGAAATGTCAACTAGTTTATAGGTAATATGAAGTGGGATAAATTTAGTATGAAACATAACGAGATTACCACTGTTGGCTCTTGTGTTAAAGCTGATAGAATTGTCTACGAAATATAGTTGACTATATAATAATATAATTTAATTTAGATACCTACTGTATTATTGAAAAAAGAAGGCCCGTTGAATCGCCGAAATCTTATTACATGCTTCCAAATCCATTCGCGATGCAGCGCCTCTAAATCGCTATACATTTGTCAAAGTAACACCTCTATTTATCCTGTGGAGGCCACCGGAGTCGTGATCCAATCGAATCTGCTAGAACTTATTTGAAAAGTTCCTGTTGATTTTACTGTAGTATTTACCTTTTAGTTGTAGCCTAGCCACTCACACATGTAAGATATTTATATTGGTCCGATTGAAAAAATGTGATTAAATTGTTGTGCAACTCAGTCAAGGGAGGCTAGAATCCCGGGGGAAGAATATGTTTTATTTTATAAAAAGCTTCGTCCAGACTGACTGACTGATTGACTGACAGACAACGCACAAACCAATTATCACTAAGGGCTCTTTCAATTTAGACGTTTCGTGTCGGACCACTCTGCAGTGCCGAAGCGGTGCGTTTGTCGTGAGGCGAACGGACGGTCATTTGTTTTCATACAAAGCGCACGGTGCGGCAACAGTGCGGCGTCGATACGAACGTGTGAACAAATGACCATCCGTTCGCCTCACGACAAACGCACTGCTTCGGCACTGCAGCGGTCCGACACGAAACGTCTAAATTGAAAGAGCCCTAAGCGTAGAGACTTGAAATTTCGAGGGTATATTCATCAAGAAGTGTAAGCGGCGTACTAAATAATCAAGGTTTTACTAAAACATATAACAACTGACCTTAATCAGACGGTTCAAGTGACCATCAGCACCCCGGAATGGTACAACTTATTAACATACTAGTTGACGCCCGCAACTTAGCTTGCATTTTTTTTTCAATTTTAACAAAATTCGTTTTCGACCAACTTTAAAAGTTCTGAATGTTTTTTTCTTTCTTTCTTTTGTGTTTGTTACCTCAGGACTTTGTTGTATAAAACCCGATTTAAAGAAAATATTTTTTGTTTGAGAGGACTCACTTTCATCTTATTTTACTAATCAAAATCTATTCTGTAAGAAAAAATATGAAGTCGAAGTAAACAAAACTGCCTATTTACGCTACCCTGTGACTTTTCAGTGGTGTTTACATTAACTCAAACGTCCAATCGAAGTCTATTATTTTTTTGTAAAACCTTAATTATTTTTCAACCAAGAAGCTAAACATTGGCTTTCCGGATAGTAAAGACGATATAACGGGCCGGGGCAAATGCCTTCCAGTCAATTTCTGGGTCACTAATTGCACGAGGGCAGATTAGGAACAATGGGTTTTAATGAGGGACCTTGCTTAACCTATGGGATGATTAAACGGTGTTATGGTAAACAATAAAGATAACGCGATGGGTTGTAATTAAGAGGGTTGTTTTTGATTTATTCATGAAGCTACATTAATTTCTCGTTTTTCATGACATGACCTTTTTATAAAAAGTATAACAGACTTCAATTGGGATTCTAGTTACCAAAAACACCACTGAAAAGTCAAGGGAAAGCAAAATAGGCATTTCGTTCACGATTTTTTTTCAGTTATTTCGATTAATAACTCAACTTCTGAACGAGTAATTTTTTTTCCAAATCTGTTGAATAAATGGTAAAGTTGTGAGGTATACATTAAAAAAATAATTGAGGACCTCCTTTTTTGAAGTCGGTTAAAAATATCCAGATATGCTGAATGTAGGAAAAATATTTTGAAACACCAATTGAAATACAGATAAAAAGATACAAAACTATTTATTGTCAAACGCAAGCAATGGGATGTAATGGTAGAAATGACTTGATTGATAGATTTTATGGAACATTTTGTTTCCCAACAGAATTTGAGCCCACTCGGTTCAGTAGTTTTGGGGAGTGATTGAGGAACAAACATCCATCTTTCTATAAATCTATAATCCCAAATATTCGCATCTATAACACTATACTTTTTATTTTGATTTCTCAGATAAAGTATGTAAATAAACCAAAACTAACATAGCTTTTTGTTAGAAAATATACTTAGTTATAAGAAATCGAACAAGTTAATTCTCTTTACGATCCTATATCCAATAAAGGTTTACTTGGAAGCAATATATTTTGCCTCTTCTTCGATTACCTGAGAAAGGAAAGAAGGTAGATGGTCCAATGTCCAATCACGGGAATGTGTAATTTGAAGATTAAAGTGGGGCACATTGACACGAAAATAAATAAAATTTGGGACATGTTTCTAGGGAAAATAATAATCAAAAGTGGAGTATTATACACCACAAGTTTTTAAAAACCAAAAAAACTTAAAAGGGCAATACAGACGGCCAGGTTCTACGTGTTATATGTGCAGTTAGAATTTTTGGTTACTACGAAATGATAGAGTGACAACGGGGCGAGTGCGGTGCCCGAGCTGAGCTGCAGCGAGCTGGCTCGAGCTAGGTACCAGAGTATGCTGAACGATAAATGAAACATAAATAATTATATCTATAATGCGTACCGATTGACGCAAGGTTATAGATAGAAAAACGACTAACCGTAACAGTAAGTACATACATACATATGTCCAATTTTTATCGTATTTATTTTGAAAAAAAAATCGATAATCTTTTTTTAAAGTTGTTTAGCCATATCTGTGTGTAAAATAATGCAATTAACGTTATCATTATTTTATAAGTAAAAGGCAAAGGTATATTCTCTACGCTTATGGCAACAACGGCCTACATCTTGATATTTTTTACAATATTTTACTTACTAGAAATGTTCTCACATTATTAAAGACTCCTCGAGCCAGGGCAGATAAAAGAGGTATTTAGTGAGCTTCAATCGATACAGACTTGTGTAGCGTAATGATACCTACCTTTAGTTCTTTCAAGGCTGCTTCTCACAGTGCGTGATATTGCGGACGAACGCGCACCAGCCCGTAACGATTCACAATAGGAAGAGTATCGTCAATATTGTAGCGCAGATACGCCTGTCGCGATCCGTCCGAAGCGCGGCGAGTCAGATATTTCAAATCCGCAAAATCACGCACCATTGGAAAAGCCCTGTGCGCGATGCGTGGCTGTCCGTGGTTGTTAGCCCGGATTTATACACATAAATCCGCAGAATCACGCATCGTGGGAAACAGGTTTTATGTCTCCCACCCACTAGGTAGACTAAACATTGAGCAATCGCTGCTGTACAAATAGTCATTGACTGATCGAGGGTATCGAGGAGCGTACATTTTTAAACTGAAAGACTCGTGTCTATAATAGCTTTAATTTATTTGTGGCACCTATTGGTACGTCTACGAATTTTCGTATATTCAGGGGAATAAATTTCCTTTATTAAAGGGTTCCTAATAAAGCTTGGTTAGGCAAAAATAGGGGTTGACCACAGCGGTCCGGGGGCCGCTTAATAGAATCCCGCCCGCATTAGTAAAGGGTTAACTATGTGTACATAACGTTATTCTGATTTGTCTGAGAATTGTTGCTATACTATGTAGGTAGGAGAAGGCAGTGTCGGGTTAAATCTGAAAACCATAATTAGATGTCGATTATCGGGCTAGATAATATTCTTATTTTTTTTCACCTGTTGTTGTTCTTGGGCAAAGATATAAGTTAAAAAGTAAATTCACACACACACACTACATAGGTATTTACAAAGGTCAGTTACAATTCCACACTAGGCTTTGAGCCTATATCATGATACCCACGGGTACTATTACTAAAGGCTATTTACGGTTTACGGTTCTAGATTTATTTCTCAAAAGAATTACGAATATAGAGAAATTAAATACTATTTTCAATCGAGTTCAAAAAGGAGGAGGTTGGATGTTTTTTTTAATATTTGTTACCTCAGAACTTTGTTGTTTAAGAACCGATTTAAAAAAAATGTTTTGTTTGAGAGGATAATCCTTTAAAATTGGTCCCATACAATCCCAGTCCCATTCATCAAAATCGATTTAGTAGTTTAGTTTCTATATCCAAATAACTGAAATAAATATGTCGTCGAAGTAAACGAAATTGCGTATTTTGCTCTCCTGTGACTTTCCAGTGGTGTTTACCGTCACTAAACAGTCCAGTTGAAGTCGGTTGTCTATGATTTTGTAAATCCTTGATAAAGTATTAAGATTATGTACCATAAGGCAGGGCAGGCATTTACAAAACCAGTAACCTTAATATTGAAGTAAACAAACGTTTGCATACTTAATACTTTGTGTGCACAACACTACACTTAGGTACTACACTGTAGTAGAAAAGAAAGAAAGAAAGAAAAAAACATTTATTGCAGCAAAACACAATTACATCTATATCTAATACACGACTAAATGTAGTTATAAACTAAGTCTAAGCTTAACTTAACTTAATATGTATTATCTGAACAATACATACGAGAATGAATAAATAATGTATTGCTGATAGATACACAAATTTGCCAATAACCCGCGACCCTCACACTAGGCGCAGCCTGTATCGTGAGGATCATGCAAAAACGTTTGACAAAAGTACTTTGGTATGTCTCGGAGCGACTAAACTATGTGGGTATTAATACAAATGTTTGACGGAAAGCAGAAAAAGGTAAAAGTTTATGCAATGTTTCTAAGCAACAGCAACTTTTAGGATAATTAGGTAAGTAGGCACTTAGTGTATATTGAACAGGTGTTATATAAGTGGTAGAGTAGAGTACCTACCTACTCTATCAATACAAGCAAGTCTTAGCAACAGAAACGTTATTAGCATTGATGCACTAACAAGAGATACTACTACGTACTCTACACTATGTAAACTACGTAATTTGTGGTAGAGCTCGCTTGCTGCTACACAGAAGAGTATCTAACTCACCTCATTATGTTTTAACGTCTTCAAAAAAAGGAGATGGTTTTTAATTCTGAGAACGTGGTGGCCGAGTGGATAAGGCTTGCGATCTGATGGTCGCGGGTTCTAGGTGGCAGTCATGCGTAAAATGGGTTTTTTTTTTGTCGAAAAAAATTATGTATGCGTCCCACGTTCTCGCAACGGTGAAGGAAAACATCGTGAGGAAACCGGCATGTCGTAGAACCTAAAAAGTTCGAAAACATGTATCGAGTGCACGAAAGGAGGCTCTCCGAGGCGCACTTGAAATCCTTTCACGACACTGGTTCGAAGAAACTAGTGACACGATAAGAAGAATGTTTGTAAACTTCATTATTTATCAATCCATTTGGATTTTTTTAAGGTGGTTCTTATTTGGGTCATATATTTATAGGTATAGGTTTATTAACATTTTTTTTTTATTTGAAAGTAACTTCCAGATTGGTCACATAGAAGTTTTATAAAAAGCGGTATTTTGGGTTTACAAAATAACTGGAAAAAATATCCAAGTAAACGAAATTGCGTATTTTGCTTTTCTATGAGTCTGTTTTTTTGGTTTTGATTGGTGATTGGTGGATACCACAATGCCAAGAATATTTTTTTTGGCGACACGGTTGGTCGAGTGGTAAGTATTGTACTGCCACACCGGTGTCGCGGGTTCGAATCTCACATCAGGACAAACATTTGTGTGATGCACATCGGTGTTGCCGAGTCTGTTTGTTTTCTATGTAATTTATATATGTTTAGGTACTCAACGTCCTGAATTAAGTACCTATTCTATCTGATAGAATCTATCAGATGTCTAACTGGGCTTATTTTGGGGCTGATGTCATTATGTAAAATGCTCAAAATATTATTTCTGTTCTACAATATGCCGGTTTCACGTCTACGAAATCTCGCACCCATTTAGATGGAATAGTCTGGATTCTATATTGTGAAGGGTTCTGTTCCTGAAAATCCAATTTCAAATAATTAGAGTCGTCCACCATTGTTCCATCTGCGGATGTGACGTAACACAGCACTTGTAGGATGCTGCTATAATTGGTGGAATCTTCCCAGAGTTCGCGCTAGGTCAGTTGAGGACAGCTGGCTCGGTCGCTAGGCAGTGTCCTAATAGAACGCGATGACGCGACCATCGCAAGTTCGCGCGAACGTCGATCGCGCGATCACGCGATCAAACGGACTAACGTCAAATAGGCATCCCAATTGGCATCGCGTCGCGTCGCGCGATCGCGCGATTGCCAATCGGGATTCGCGCGACGGTCGCATCGCTTGCTCGCGCGACGATCGCGTGATCGCGTTCTATTAGGACAACGCCTCACACAGAAATGCTTGTATAGTATGTGGTACAAATTTCACAAAATCACATTATTTTACTAAAAAAAACTACCTAGGTACTGATTATGTCAAAATGGAGTGAAAATGAAATAAATAGGTAAAAGTGTTTTACTTGAAGGATTTTTCAGTAAGAATACCCGCCGCTTCACTGTTTTTAAATCAAAATCACAAAAAAAAAAAGTTGTTGAACTGAACAAAAAGCAAAATGCCTCCCTGTGACTTTTTAGTGGTGTTTACGGTCACTAGAACAGTCCAATTGAAGTCGGTTATAGTATGTTATTGTAAAACCTTGAAATTATTTTATCTTAGAACACGATTGCACTTCTTGACAACGACTGTCCTTCAAACAAGTCTCTACGTTCAGTGGTTTTTCTGTTCGTTGTTCTGTCTGTTAGACAGAACAAAGTATTTTATGATTTTATATATATATATAAGTTGCCAGGATAGTAGAATTTCTCAGTTTCAAACAATGGTGGACCTGTTTAATTTGCAAACGGTTCAAGATCACAACTACAAATAATTTAAATTAGCTGCCACAATCAGCGAGCGTGGTGTCTCCTCTGAAGATATCAGCAGAGTGCATGAAGTCCACACGCTTAGCGATGAAGGTACAACTGTCAGTCATAACATTAGGAATTAGCCCGCGTCCCGGTGGTATTGAGGAAAAAGTGACCGATGTTCTTTATAGCTCAAAACTAAATATATACAAAAAAAAATAATCTACTGCCTCCTAAAAATAAGTACTTAGATATTTACTATGCTTACCAAATTTAATTACACTTATTTTTCACTATCCTCCTGCTCTGAAACAGTAGCCTCTACGGCGGCATAGGCCTCCCCTCAATTCTTCCACATATTTTTAAAGTTTGATTGATTCAGGCGTTACTTTGCGGAAATCCATAAATATCAACAAATTATATAAATATATTTAGTAATAAATCCGCTTAATTTCTAAACAAAGGTTTTAATTAACTTAACTTTAGTTCAACTAAACCAAAGAGTCAAAGAACAGAAAACCAAAGTTTAAAGATACGACACGTGTTTCGCCTCTACACGAGGCATCATCAGGAGGTGTGGACTCGCCGAAGTTCGAAACGAGAGTGAATAAACAACGTTGCCCGGCCCGTATTTATACCCGTTGTATGATCCGACGTCACAAAAATCCTCAACAAAGGAGACCTTGGAATACTCGTATTTAAATCATTCAACAGCGTAATATTTGTTGTATTGTGTTTTAAAATTTCTAAACACTCTCTATTACTAAATATATTTATATAATTTGTTAACATTAAGTTTTCCAATTGTGTTTAACAAATTGCTGATGCTCCTTTATTTAAGTCTATACTTGCATTGGTCAGCCAAGAAAAGCAAAATTAAAGCGGTTTTGCTTTCTTGGCTGGTATGGTGCAGGTGTATTGTCTAACGGTAGTTTTATAGTTAGATTAAGATATGTATGTACCCTACTTATGGCAATAAAATACTGAATACTCGTAGTAAAATTAAACAGTTAAGCCGATCATCTAGCCCCACGTTACATTGCATGACAGCTGTACGTAGTCGCACACTCTAGTGCAAACATTAATCTAACTCCGTTCAAATATCCTTATCACTAGAAGCCCTAAGCATCTGCCGTAACCTCGAACTCAGATATTACCGTGAATTTCAAGCTTTACCGGGAAATTTCATGTTTTACCGATAAATCTAAGGTTTGACGTGTAACTCGATCCGGGAAGATCGATTTTGAGTACGTTTTTAATATAGCTTGAAGTTATGATAGTTATAATTTGGGTTTATAAAATTTTAATTATATATAAACATAATAATTTAAAAAATAACATAACTTAACTACTACAATCTATATTCAAAATTTACAAAAGGAAATAATCGGGCCACCCATAAACCGTTGCAAACGATCTATAGGTAGCTCAACTGCCCCAACTCGATACCCGATGGCAGCGTGCCGAGGATACTGGCTGCATTGCCTCTTTGTATAGCAAGGCTTATTCTTTGGCCGAGATAGCTGCCAGCCCTCTGATCACGCGTCGCGTCGACTAGACGCTCTGGCAAAATTTGAAAACGCGGAAGGCTCCTATTCCCGATGGACCTAGGGTCTCGACCACAAAAGGGCTCAAACATATACGACCTATTAAGACCTTCAAGTTTATAAACCTTTTTTTAATTCAAAATGATTTATTCAGAACAATTACACATCGGAACTATGTTACAGCAGAAACGGAGAAACTACAAATGTTATAAAACTATGTAGCAGTCTTTGCTTGCACTGCTCACTGCCAATGGAGCAAAATTGCATTACCCTACGTATACATGGTGTATTGTAAATCTGTATGTAGGTATATTTCGATTACGACGGCACAATTGATCGAGTGGCAAGTGCGTTGGACTGCGACGCCGAGTGTCGCGAGTTCGATTCCCTCTTCAGGACAAACATTATGTGCGATGATCTAATCATCGGTGTTTGTCCTGAGTCTGGATGTTTTATATGTAGGCATTCTATGTATGTATTTACAAAAAAAAAGTATTTAAGTACCTATTGTATCAGTAATCTGGTTCCCAATTCCCATAGTACAAGCTCTGCTTAGTTTGGGGCTAGATGGCGTTGTGTGAGATGTCCAAAATATTTATTTATTATTATTATTATTTAGGTATTAAAAAACCCACTTGTGCAAGTACCCTACATATGGCAATAAATAAAATTAAAAATATAAATGAATGAAAGAAGGTACCCAAACGCATAAAAAATAGGTCTGAGAGTAAATTTTCTTATGTCTTAGATAAAAAATTAAATTGGATTATTTATTACAGCCTAACCCAAGTTCAAGAGCAATAACAATTTATATTTAAAGTACATACTTCGATTGGTAATAAATATGATTTATTGGTGTCCAGTCCCCGTGTTTGACCTATATACTTACAACGTGACAGAGATAAGTTCTATCTTTTTTTTAATCCTGAAAAAAAATTTAGTCACACAAGTTTTGCCGTGAGTCAAGTATAGACCAAAAATTTAAAAAAATCTGATAAAATATGCGTAATCAGCTTGCCGATACTAAACTAGATATAACCAAAAAAAGTATAAAAAAATAAAAGTTTTTTGAGAATAAAACTATATAAAAATGTAGACCCTTCAATGTAGTAGCCATATCAATTCCCTTACTAACCACTGCATACTAGATATACCTAGACTGATATAATACTGATGAGCTTGTATTTTTAAACTGATAGACGATGAGAACCCAATAAATATGTATTGTTTCATATGGAAAAACGTATCTCTAAATTTTTTTTCTAAAAACTGCTTCACTGATCAAAGTTAAGGAGTTTCTTTAGCTGCGCCTTTTGCTTTTCTTCCATTTCCAATCAAAAAGTTTTGTTTAAAACTCTGATTTGTTTTCTTAACTCCTGTTAACATTTTTTATAGCTGAAGTCATGAAAAAGTGATTTTCCATAATGCTTTTTTTATACTCGTCCATTGAGATGATCAAAAGCCAAGAGTATTTCTAAATTTACCTATAATCAATTGGTAGGTAAGGAATAAAAAAAAATTGGATCAAATAACTGTGTGATAATCGCGAAAGTCTACGAAAAACTTAAAATATTGAAGGTCTATAACAACCGTAGGTTTCTTTTAAATAAACAAGATACTCCTAATGGCAAAATTCTGCCCACACACACATTATTAAATCACAGAGGTGCTACACTGCTCCAGCGCTCGGCCACTTTGAGACATTCTGATGATCAGTCATGAAAGCCCAGTAACTTTTATTAGTTACACCATTCAAATCGGAACACAGTAATGCTACATAATATTACTGCTTGGCGGCAGAGTATCTGTGAAACCAACCAAGCCTGCAGTAGATGATCTCAACGGTACAAAAAAGCAAGTACTTAAACGGTAAAAAAGGTAGTTAACAAATTTTTTACTTACGAATTTACCTTACTTTGAGTTTGTTAAGTTAATTTCTGAACCACTATTTATTACCTAGTCGTTTCGGCCTCCGAAGCACAAATATTAGCACCAGCGCTCTCTCGATTGACTTCGCATTTCGCCTCTCACTCGTAAAACATAACTTTATGTGATCTACGGGAGTTCAACACTACTAGTTGTTTGCAGACGGGCGGATTTCGTTGGGTATAAAGGTGGCTAAGTAATTTATATTTGTTTAGGTATTTGTAATAAGTTATATTCAATTTGTTTTCGTTTCCTTTACAATTCAAATTTAATTGGGAAAAAAATACGCTTGCATACAACAAGTGTTTTACAAAATCAAATTTGTATTTCACCTGCAATTGTAATGAAAAATAAATCTAATAAGAAAATTTTCACCTATCGTGTTTCTGTCTTAGGTACATTTATTTAGATTATTATATACCCTTAAGTAATTATTCACTGTTTTATCATCAAGTTTGTAACCTGTACCGTTACTGATTCCTAAGCATGTTATGTAACGCAGCTAGTCAAAAATTTAATATAATCCTCTTATGTATCATGGTGTTTGTTGGTGTACTATATTAGTGTATAATAAATCCAATTGAATAAAATAAAATTGTATGATAGAAGCTGTCAAAATCTACTGGAAATAAAAATCCACTGTCTGCAGAGTGGATCACATCTGCCCGTCTGTATCTTTATAAAATTTTTATTCCAACCGACACGTACGGAATACTGAGTTGAGTCAGTCGCGTGAAAAGCAGATGAAATTTATAGTTTTGTGAAATTGAGGCTGGATCCGGCCAGTTTTGGCTACTTCCAATTCGGAGTTTGCAGTTTTCTGGGTTATTGTTCGTGTAGTTTAAAAAGAGTTCGTAGTTGCCGCCAAGCGTTTTGTAGCGCGAGGTTCAACGAGCATTATAAAGTTGAAATATTTCTTTCTTCTTCTCACGCGTTTGAGACTTTTATAAGCGCACTAGACACGTTTTTTAAGCGCACTAAAGGTTTGCGTTCATATGTCGATATTAGACGCTCCGCACTGACCGCATCAAACGGAATTTAGTATTCTTTGTATGGTTATGGTAACCGTGCCGTAGGTAGGAAGCGGACGCATCGGACTATCGGCAATGCCGGTAGTGTGGATGACGTCATTCGGAATGCCGATGTTGAAAATTCATTTGCAATGATGGTCGCGTCGGCAATCAGTTTGCTGAGGTTGCAATTTCAATCAAGTACTTTATTTTCTTAGGAACATCAAATAATACTTGGATTCGTCATATACCTAGTGGACGCAACACCCGGTATTACGTCTCAAATAACCCATCTGATGGGATAAGCGTAGAGCGTCCGATGCTGGAATGTGAACGCGCACCCTAAACAAGTGTTTTTCACCAGAAATTCTTCCTAAAATCTGAACTGCGCAAAACGTCTTGCTACTTTATTCTTAGCATGCTCTATGCCTCTGATAAGCCGTGATGACGTCGTAAAGGAAATCTGGCGTAGAAGCTGCTACGCCGTAGCTCAGTTTTTCGAAATAAGTATAAGTACCTACCTTCTGAAGAACCAAATTCATAGTAGGTACGAGTACCTAGCTTACTTACTTTTAACTTGTGTTATTATTATTACAATGATATAGGTACAATGATTAAACCTGCAATACACCAGACAATAATGTAGGTCATTGTAGGTATACTCGTACTTTCCAACTATTTGAACGAAATATTCCCTAACATTTTCTGAACGAATTATCTTAATAGGCCGTGACTACACGCCACATTTTTCCTGAAACTATATCCCACACTGTCATAAAACGTTGGTAACCCTATCTATAACGTGGGGCCTCAGGGATTGAAGAGGGCAGTGTCCATAGCGTTTGTGTACATTCGTCTTAGAAGGTTGAAAACTTAACACTGATTTACCCTAAACCTTATCTTATACGGACTAAGGTCGGAAATTGAATGTAAAAAAATTTGGTTTTGAAACTTTGGAATGTTCTACCTCTAGTGAAATTAGCCAAAGAGACTAACCGTTTGCTTTTGAGAATATTTAAAATTGCTCGAATTTATTGGGGTAGCTGAATAAACTTAGTGTGCAATGGCCTTTTCATTTTATATTTTTAATGGTTTCGTACCTAATTAATAGGTGCCAGTCAATGTGCACGAAAGGAGCCTCTTCCAGGTGCACTTGAATTCCTTTCACCACACTACCTACTGATTCGAAATAACTAGTGACACGATTTTTAAACCCAACCTTTTGAGATTAATTTTACTGGAGATTTTAGATTTTATTTTGAGTTCTGAAATTTCAGTGTCTAGGGCTGAAAACATTTCTACAGAATTCTGAAGGCAATTAAACACCACCTACCTTTGAACTGCTGCTCTTGGCTTGTTGGCTTAGTGGCAGGCAAGGTCCTGTGGACTCGCACGGCGGGTCCAGGTTCGAAAGTCTTTGGAAAACACACACAGCACGGCTATGAACCCACGACACTTCACGTGTATCAACTGTTGAAATGCAGATGTGGCCCGGCCAAAAAAGGGGGGAAAGTCGACGGATTTTTAGAAGAATGTCCACACACATTCGATTACAATGACTCCCGCCAATGCACTGAAGAGCCTCGAGCTCATCACGTTCGGGCAGGCGGTTTTACCAAACTACCCTCAAAATACCAATAGAAACGCAACAGTATTTAGTTTTGTTAAATTATGTGAAGACTTTAAGGTATGCACGGATAGGATGTGTCGAATACTCAATAGTTAATACTCAACACCCAATATCAGCAAACACATTGTAGGTATTTTACTCAAATTCGGAATTTAGTGATCTCGTTTTTAAACCTTATTCCTGTACCCAGCAATGCCGTACAAAGTAGGCATGGAAATGATTTCTACTTATTTCATTGTCACATGGTGATATGATTTCATTTTGTCACAGTGAAATCACTGGTGATATTGTCACTGGTGATTTTTCATCAATATTGATACATGTGATAATGTCACATTTTGTTAAAATTATTCACGCATGATGCGATGTCACGCAATCACTCCCGCTGATAGTCAGCACACTACTGTCTGCTATTGTTATTTACGATACGAATGAAATTGTGAGTGGAAATAAGTATCATAACTTCATAGCGTACAAAATCGCCTGCCGGAGCGCGCCGGGCGGATATCACCGGTGATTCTGTAACAGACTTGGTCTCAGAAAGTAACAAGTGTTATGTGTGATTAGTTTTTTTACCATGATAAATAACATGTTATTCGGTATATTCTCCATGCCTAGAACAAAGAATAACTCTTACGGCACAACTGCAAGTTTGTATCTACAAACGGTCAAAAGTCGCTCGTCCGATGCATTTCGGCGAAAATAATTCCCAGAAATGTTACAAAATCGAAATTAAACTTTACATCCTCAGTAATAAAAGTCAGGGTAGCAGGTTAAGGGTGGCGTTGAAATACAATGTTATTGCGGCCGTACAATCTAACTATACCGTATCCCGTCAAGTTATGGTCTATCAAAGTTCAACTACAATGTTGCAAGCGCTTTGTCCAAGCTATAAATGCTACAAACTGCTATTCAAAACGTCATCGAGGTTTGTGGTGAGTAGATTATGTAAAACGTCTATCAGTTTTAATATGATATCGCTATGCTATGACTATAGGTAAATCTGGGTTTAACTGAATTGGATTGGATAGCAATGAAAATGACACTGTTCATTGATTGGTGGAGCAGAATAAGTAGTTAAGTTTTTTACCTACCATTTTAAAAAACTGGCTTGTAGGTAACTCTTACATTCAACATAAAACCGAAGACTTGAAGAGTCGTAAGTAGATACACATAACAGAATATTTGTTAAGAAATTATGAAAATTGTTTGTTTATTATATAAGTGTGATAATTGTGACCCTTGTGACCTTAATAAATAAAATAAAATAAAACTCACTTAGTGCATATTATCAAGTAGGTACCTACTTAAATTAATGTTGGTGTAGGTAGGTACGTACCTAGATACTTAGGTAGGTTTTTTCTTGATTTTAGATAAAAAAGTAACATCTTATCGAAATTACTTCCATTGTTACTGTTTAACAAAGCTTTGAATTCAAAATTCAAACCATTGAAATCACCCAATTTTTCTGAGCGAAATCGATGAAAAGAAAAATCTTCTTTTCTCTTCACCGTGAGTGTTTAGAAAGGAGGTAGAACGATGCACTATTCCACTCTAAAAACACAATGGCGCACCCCTGAATGCATTCCTAATGAAATAAAGAAACGTTTTGTGCGCCCATTGCATTGACTCCGAGACCTAAATACTCTGAATGAATAGGGCCTGGGGGGCTACGCTTTTGATGGAAACTGCAACCGATTCTGCCGCGTCGTCTGTAGGTGCCTTTATATTTTTTTAATTCAGGACGTTTTTATCAAGTGAGGGTCAAGTTATGATAAGTAGGTAAGTAGGTCCTACCTATCCGCGGTCGAATCCGATTGGGACCCCGTATCAATGGGTTTTTAGTCGGTAGGTATGCTACCAGCCGCTATCAGTCTGCTCGTAGCATGGTGGTGAGTCAGACTTACCCATATGCTCTCCCCTGGCTAAATAACGTAATTTAGCATTTTCCAACTGTAAAAAAGGTAAGTAAGTAGGTAGGTACTATTAAAATGTACCTACTTAGAATTCAGATATAGGTAGACTAGGTAGGTCTTCTTCTTATAGTGTCACTAGTTCCTTCGAACCAGTGTGGTGAAAGGATTTCAAGTGTGCCTCGAAGAGGCTCCTTTCGTGCACTCGACACATGATTTCGAACTTTAGGTTCTACGACATGCCGATTTCCTCACGATGTTTTCCTTCACCGTTGCGAGAACGTGGGATGCATACGCATGACTGCCACCGGGATTCAAACCCGCGACCATCAGATCGCAAGGTAAGGGCCTCATATACTCGGCCACCACGTCCTCACTAGGTAGCAGTCCTACTAGGTAGGTTAGGTACATACCTTTTCCTGCTACGGAGGTAGTTTAGCCGACCATATCACTATTATATGGGTACCGAAAACAACTTAATGTGAAATTTAAACAAATCATTTCAAATATTAAAAAAATCATACTACTACATTGTGCAAGCCAAAGGTTAGGGCGTCAAGCTTGCAAAGCTAGCGAGCTCAACCCTCAACCAACAGCTGGTTCTAACTGAAAGCGCTGTTATGTCAAATTGTTTGTTTATGTCACTGTGAATGCCAAGATAAGTTATGAACTTTGTTTGCAGTTTCTGGGAAAATTACATATTAATTTTCAAGATTTCGTCTTTTTTCCACTAAATTTTACTCTATCTTTACTGTTTTTATGTGATATCAATCCTAAAGTGAATGTGGTTCGTATAAATTACCGAGAATTGATAAATTAACGCCCTAAAGGCTACTTCATCGTATACCACGAAAAACCAATCTTATTGTGCTCAAAATGGATTGCGTCGCCAAACTAAAGATCCTGGTGATAGGAGAGAGTGGTGTGGGGAAATCCAGGTAAGAATTATCAAGTTTTTTATACTTCCAAATCCTAAAATCCAACAAACAAAAACCTTTGTTTTTATGCTCAATACCACGCTCTTCCTGATAAAATAACTGATGTTGAGTCATCATCAGAGAGTTATCGATCGTAAAGTATTGCGTAGATTTTTTCATACTTACTTGACCCAATTTACAAAGAAAACCGCATTATAACATCCACCCATGCACAAAAAAAATAATCATTCAAGTATGTAATCAACAGTTGAACTCGTGACACTTGAATAATTTTATTAGTAAATTAATGTTAATTTATTTTTATTATTATAATGTATACCTACACATACCAGTCAACATGGATAGATACACCCTCGGCAGCAAGGTGGAAGGAGAGGCGGGAGGGCTTTGCCAAATGACTGAATAAAAAAAAAACAAGTAGCAATACTGTAATCAAATCAAATATCTAACCAGGAGTGATTTTTAGTACAATTGTAAGAGAATAACAATTTATATCTCTGGTTAGGTTTCTGGTTTTTATGAACTAGGTAGAGCCGCAGGCAGCAATAAGATGAGTCTATGTTTTCCTAGCATCATCCTAGCTTTCACAAAGGGTGACTACAAACCACAGTTTCCGGCCACCATTGGTGTGGACTACAATAATAAAGAAGTGGTGGTGAACGGAATGAAAGTAAAACTCGGGATTTGGGATACAGCAGGGCAGGAGCGGTATAGGACATTGACCTCTAGTTTTTACAGGTAATACTATCTTTATTATGCTTAAATTAGCTATTTCATATTGTAATTACTCACTGGAAAGCTACTAGTGTTTAATCTTATTAAGTTCTAAGACTGCTAGCTGACGTCTGCAACTTTGTTTGCGACTTTAAGCTCTTGAAAAGCATATATATCCTCTAAATTTCAAGTGCCTATGTTCAGTGGCTTGGCCTGTGCATTGTCTATCAGTCAGTCAGTCAGGACTAAGACTTTTATAAAGTAAAAGTTTTTAAGTAACAAAATGACTTCAGCCAATTGATCTTAAATTTATAGGGGCATGCTAGGAAACTATTTTTGTTCTAACAAACCCAATTTTACATTATGGTTTAAGATGTTATTTTTATATAGATATATCTGAACCTAGGCCATTTTTCTGTCTGTTTCTCTGTCTCACCAATAATTTACTGTCTTAAGGACTGATACATGTTTTTTTGTGACAGGGAAGCCCATGGTGCAATATTAGTGTATGATGTGTCCGACCCCAGAACCTTAACTAAACTAAAAGAATGGGTTGAAGAATTACAAGTGTATACCACCAAGAAGAATATTGTTTGTTTGATTGTCGGAAACAAAATTGATCAGGTAAGGAAACCTACCTATGTTGCAGAAATTATTAAATCTAGGTAGTCAAGTTCTTACAACAATCAATTAATTGGACTATTTTAGAACCACTGAAAAGTCACACAGCCTGAATTTCGTTAACTTTATTGACAATTTTTATTTTAGATAGTTTTTTAATTAAGTAGTTAAATTTAAAGTGCTGAACCGATATTGATAAAATTTCTATGGAACCAATCTGAAAGTATATCCTTTCAAACAAAATATAAATAAATCGGTTGATAAACGAAGAAATTCTGAGTTAACAAACTTAAAAAAAAAACTGCATTGAGAACCTGCTAAATTCTTTAATTCTGTAATAAAGATGAGATTTTGGGTATTTTTTTTTGAAGCTTTAAAATCTAAAAGACATTGAGTTAACAAAAAAATCTCCTCAGGCCAGGGCAGTGCCTCGGGAACAGGGTCAGGCATTCGCACAGAAGCATAGGATGTTGTTCATCGAGAGCAGTGCCAAGACGCAGGAGGGAATCAATCTGGCGTTCGAGGAGTTGACACAGAAGGTGAGAAAACTGTTTTATTTTATTGAATTATATCTATTGTGTATGTGTGAGTCATGCTCAGGTTGTGAGTGTTTATGCTTTATTGGTTTTCTATTTTTGTAGCAAAATAATTGCCTCTATCTTCAAAGTCAAGTTTTACCAAAAAAACTAAGCAATTTCATTTACTTCGAAGACGTTGGCTTTTCAGTTATTTTGATTTAAAAACCAAACTACTGAACCGATTTTCATGAACTTCTACAGGACTTATCTGAAAGAACATCCTCAACCACAAACAACAAAGTTCTGAAAACCAAAAAAAAAAAAATATTCGACCGAATTGATAACCTTCCTTTTTGAAGTCGGTTGAAAAGAAGCATTATCATAAAGTAATAAATAAAAATTAGAATAGGGAAAGCGTTTTCTGAAATACAGCTAAGACGTAGATTCAAACCATGCATAATATAAAATTAAAAGCAAAAAATATATTGAAAAAAAAACCAATTATTTCTAGATAATCGAGACACCAGGACTTTGGGAAACAGATAATTCATCATCCAACATCCGAGTATCATCCGCCGAAGGAAATCAAACCCAGGACTCCTGTTATAGCAGTTACTGTAGCATTTAGATTGGTGTTTGTGTGTATGAAATAAGGGTGTGTGTGACTTAGATTTGAAGATACAACTTCCTACTTTTTGTTCACTGCTCTTAACCAAAAATTTCTAGAGCATTACTATGTTTATTATGAAAAAAATCATCTAAAATATCCTAAATATTTTGTTTCATTTAAATTTTTCGAAATTTTTGGGTTTTATAAACATTATCAGTAACGTTATTTGTTCCTCACTTGTGGAAGGCTAGTAAAAGGTGTTACTATAGTTGAATCACAATCCTGGTTTTCCGGTTCTTTTTTCACAGTTTTCCATGTTTTTTTTTTAATTTTAACAAATTAATTGTTGTTAAAAATGTGATATTTCAATGATAAGATTTGTTACCAGTGAAAAGTACAATTATACAAAAACTCGGTGAAAGTCCGTGAATCTATCTACCTTCAAATCTAAGTCAAGTAAATATAGGTGGGGAAGCAAATTGACGCATAGCTTAAACATAATCAGCCTATAATGTTCCCACTGCTGGGAATCAAGGATACACTCACAAGAAAGCAGGGGTCGAGGATATATATCAATGGATATATATCAAGATATATATATATGATATATATCCGATATATATCAAGCTAATATATCCGATATATATCAACTTTTTTTTTATAAAATATTGCAATACAAAAGTGGTTTAAAAAAATCATATTATTAAGTAATTTTTAGCATTTGTATTTCTACTTCCCAAATGAAGATGGCGTGGAAGTAGAGTTAAAACATACTCTCTGACCGTTGAAGCGCTTTGAAATAAGAAAATGACTATTGACTGATAAGAATTATTAAAAAAAGTTTTTATATTTTAGCGTTAATTTTTTTGATATAAAAGATTTTATGTTTTTTCGTTGATTTTGCCTGATCTAAAAGATGATTTTATGTTTTGGTTTCATTTGTATGATTTTGAGTAGGTACCTAAATAAATAAAACATTAAAACACTGTACAATGTTTTTGTAGCACATATGCAAATAGTATTCATAAATAATACAATAAATTAATAGTATGGCTTTCATACAAAATTGATATATATCGGATATATATCATAAATATCGGATATTTTCGAACCCTGCAAGAAAGTGAATAAGGCGTAATCCACCACGCAGACCCAATGCGTAAAATGATTCTTGCCTCTTTCAAAATGTGCCTTAAGGCCCAGATTCCCGTGCGCCACTATCTCGCTCGCACATTTGTAAAGATATAAATATTGACTAAATATGTTAGTATTTTTTACTACAACCTCACGGAATGTTTTAGATTATTTTTATTTTCTTATTTTGTCATTTTTATTTTGATATGATCACAATCTCCTTCGCATATTTTTAATATAATATCTAAATAAAAAAATATACTGAAACATTTCGTGAGGTTATTTGAGGGTCTAGTTCTTTCGAACCAGGGTGATAAAAGGATGTCAACTTGAAATCTAGTACTTGAAATGAAGAAACAAAATTCTAGCCACTTTTTTAAAATTTATACTTAGTCAATTTATCCTTTCAAAAATGTACAATTGTGCGAGCGAGATAAAGTCGCGCGGTATTGGACTGGGACTTTAGACGGTAGTGTACCGCTAACTCATGCAATAACAAAAGTTTTTTTATGACAATCAAAAAAAAAAAATTACGACCACTATCCCAGTTTTTTGTGGTTCCTATACCTACTTAGTTAAATTGTAGGCAAATAGTAGCTAAGTATACGTAAAAAAATCAGACATATTAGGTATAAAACTGTTGAAGCAATTTGCTTTCCGAACCAAGCATGCTTATTGTGATATTTTATGATTGTCTACTTTGTAAAAAGTGTAAAGTTTCTTTGTTTTTTTTGTACACTCAAATGTATTTTATTGTAATTTTATTAGGGGTTAATATTTTTCATATAAATGTATCACAACTCACTGAAATTCATCCTCAAGAGGGAATACCTATATTTGATAACATTCCCCATGTAATCTTATCAAAAAATCAAATATCTTTATGATATAGGTATCACATATTTTTATAAGATGCTTAAAAATTTGTAGTGACTAAATATCGTGTTTTTGTCACCATTAGCTAGTTCTCATCAAATAGCCATAGTTTCATTCACAGACATAGATCTAATATCTGTGGTCTCATCTAATCTCGTATGTAAATAATTAATCTGTTTTATTTTGTACTGGACGAAAAAATAAAAATACAAAATGATTTCGTTGTTTTTGTTTCAACCAAACCAACAGATACTTACCTAAACGAACTTGCAACTTGCTTTGTAGCACTAATCAATCAAATATTAATTTTTAATTTTTTTAAATTATTTAATAATCAAAAATCAGGTCTTGGCTCTAAATAGGAAGAACTTGCGCATAATTATAAGATCCTTAACAGGACACTGTTGCTTGAGGTTGTTGAATGAGAAATGCAATGAGGCAGATGAAACGCCCCTTCATTTTCTGAAGGAATGTGGACCGCTAATGCATAAGCGCAGTATTTATCTGGGAAAACACATCTTAAGCCCTGATGAATTAGTTGAGCTTTCTCACAAAAAACACCTGCATTTCATTATAGCGGCAGGGTTTAGTGAGGAACTTTAACCGCATTGGTCCAAGTGGCGAGCACAATAGCCCGACAACGGTCGCAGTGTCACTAAAGCCGCAAATCAATAATAAAAAAAAAATACCTAAACGAATTTTATTTGGACATTTCACTCAACAACGTTACTTATCTAACCCCGATATAAGTAGATCTTGTAATAAAATTAAGGGAGCTTAAATAACTGATGAAATACCTACTTGGGTAATACTTTTTTGTCGTAAATACATTCATACTTTAGGGTACAGTCAGCTGCATAGACATGTACTTATACACTCCCAAGCTTTCGCATTTATATTACTCTTAATTTTGCAAAGAAAAGTGCACGCAAGCATTTTCAAATTAATGTAGTCGGTAGTCCTCTTACTTGTCAGAATTTTGTCAAAAAAAATAATGTCTGTAAAATTAAGAGTAGGTATAATATAAATTTGAAAGCTTGGGAGTGTATACATGTCTGTGCAGCTGACTGTGTACATAAAAAAACACCCAGACTCGCAAACATCGTTGTCCATCACGCACAAATGTGAGTCCTAAAGCGGAAATCGAACCTACAACACAGGCTTGAGAGATAAGTTTAAGCGACAAGAAAATAAATAAGTAAGTTATGGATTAAATGGATACTTTAGATAGCAAACGATGGCTTCGGAAAAGCCATCATTCTCATCATTGATCGTAATCATTTACCGTGACGGCAGCACTTAAATCGTTATTTTTCTCCATTCATGTCATCGGCAATAACCATCATGGAGGATATAAATACCGGATCTCTCCGGTTTTTTCTGGTAAATACCGGATCGTTCCCGTTTTTCGTAAATACTGGGATAACAAATCAACGCTAAAAGCCAGAAGCTAGTCAATAGATAGTCAAAACTCCGATAAAATAAACGCATCAATAAACATGGACACAGTTCTGGAGTAAAAACTGTGTAGTCAGCTCATTCTAATGTTTGATACAAATGGAAAATAGTAGCTAACATATCTACATGTCTATTCGGCAACTAAATTATATCTGGTTCCCATTGTAGGTACAAGCTTGTTTAGTTTGGGCCCCAAACTAATATAACATTTTACACAATTCCCCAAACTTTGGGGAAATGTGTAAAATGTCCAAATTTAAAAAAAAAAAATGAACCATAGGATACTACCTAATTTTTCTCTTAGGCCTATTAACTCAATAGTGAAGCATTTATTTGTTGTAAGTACTTCAATTATTATGTTGCTATTACGAATCAGAAATTACTTATCGACCGACGCTAGAATATTTTTGCGTTCAATTTCGAACTAAGAGAATGTTTTGACCCTGTTTTACCCATTTCAATTATTTCGAAATTACAATAATAACTTAGTTAAATTTGTAACCTACGTTTTACGTGGAACCGCTGAAATTTTGGCTGCAAATGTGAATTGTTTAGTCCAAATCCATGTCAAATCCATCCATAATTTCAACAGCTAGTAACTAAGTCTGTTTTCCACTAGTTTGCAACTTCAAATCGGAGTTAGATGGAGCTTAGCGAGATACTCGTAAGCTTCGCTGATGGGCGGATCTCATGGCTAATCCTGTATTGATTTAGTATTAACGTGGTTACGTTGTTCAGACACAACAATATGCTAATTAATTGGTAGGTCTCAAAATAGACGAGCGTATAGCCACAGATATACACCATACATTCTTAATTACCAAAAAACTTAAATGGACAATGCAGAAGAAGTAGTAGGTACGTTGTTGTACCTATCTTTGCAGTGAGAATTTTGGGTTACTACAAAATGACAGAATGACAACGGGGCGAGTGCGGCGCCCGAGCCGAGCTTTTGCGAGCTGGGTCGAGCTAGGTACCCGGGTTTTCCAAACGATCAATAAAGATTAAATTATTTTCAATGATGGGTACCGCCTGACGTAATAGGAATAATTCCATTGAAAAACGACCAACGGTAACAGTTATCCAAATTTTATCAAATTCATTTTCACAAAATTTTTTTTTTATACCATTATCTGTTTTCAGGAAGAGGCAACAAATTATGCGTATTTTTTTATCTGGTGATTAAAAATTTGCTCTGTATAATATACATTAATATAATTCAATGTACCTATATAGCACCTACTACCAGCACTAGCATATCGATATATATAATGATACCTAAAATTTGAAATATTATCCAGGACTTATTAGTTTTTTAAAGTTTTAGTTTAAGGTAGTAATGTCTACTTGCACCAAACTATCAAAATCCCTAAGCAATTTAATTATTCGCTTTGTAGTTCTTAACAGTCCAGATTCTGACCGTTAAGAACTGATAAGCGAGTAAATTAATTGCTTAGGAACTTTAAAAGTTTGGTGCAAGTCGGCATAAGCGTTTTGGTTAAGAACTGTAAGCAACTGTATCTTTTTAAATAAATAAATACAAATAGTAATAATAAGTAGGTATTGCCTCAGCCTAAGTAAATTCAAGTCCTGTGTAGAACTATTGAGCGACATGCTTGTCTCTTCACTAGTTCACAACGTTGTTTCAGCGTGATTAGAAAAGCATTCCGTTAGTTTCATAGCCTCTAGCCTCCATCCCTCCAAAGCCCGGGTCAATGATGGTCGGAAATCACATCTATCAGTAACTTCGACAACAAATAGGCCCAGGAATGCTCAATAGTCCTGATGAAGTGCTTGAACACCCATCAGTCCAGAATAAACGTTGACAATATAAAAAAGCTTTCAGTATGATTTATTGATCTGAAAGGGAAATGGGAAGGCAATATGGATGGTCAGCTAATGGTCTGAAGTTGGTAAGTTATTGACTGGCTAAGTATTTTTGTAAATAAATCTCCTGTCTTGAAAGATTGTCACTTGTTTAGTTTTGAATAGCTCGCACACTGCTTGACTACTAAGATTGTAGGGAATATTTTCCAGTAAAAGCGACACACTCTTTTTGTTTAGACGAGCCACATCAGCACACTGCCTCAACTCAGCCTCGATCAAACTGTCAGCGCACTGCTACAACTCAGCCTCGATCGATATGTCAGCATTCAGCACACTGCCTCAATCGAACTGACAGCACACTGCCTCAACTCAGCCTCGATCGAACTGTCAGCACACTGCTACAACTCAGCCTCGATCGAACTGTCAGCACACTGCTACAACTCAGCCTTAATCGAACTGGCAGTACACTGCCTTAACTCAGCCTCGATCGAACTGGCAGCACACTGCATCAACTCAGTTTTTTTTTACTAAGAAAGGTATATAGGTAGTATATAATTATATTTTAATAAGGTATTTATATTCAAGTAGCACGCTAACCATAGTTACTACTCCACCCTATAAGGGTTGATTGGTAGAGAATGCATTTAGGCATTAAGTCCGCCCATTGTGCAATGACCTTATTTATATTTTGTGCAATAAATAATTTTAATAATAAGTAATAATTTTATAAATTCGCAGCGCAAACGAAGTAGGGGGAGTTAGGTTAGCTATACATATAGTTGTCTAAGTATAATTCTGTGCAGAATCTCTCTTAAAATAACATGCCCAGGAGAGTGGACAAGTAATGAGACTGCATGGTAGGTACAATGTAGGTAGGTAGGTACATATCTACATAGTTATTACCCAGTTATTCCCACAACGGTGATCACTTTGCTCTGCTTTCAAGTGGCCACATAGAGGTCATCTTTCAGGTACCTAACTGGCCATAATATTGAGGTCTTACATCACCTACATAATAGGTAGGTACTTAATACAAACAGAATAATGTTCTTCGTCTTCATTATATGCTTAATACACTATCTATACCTAACTATCAGAAGATAGTGTGGAATGTTGGAACCTAATAAGGTTCCAACATCACAATTTCAGCTTTTCAGCAGCTGGGTTTTTTTAGAAATCGCACACCAATAATAATAAAAGGTATACCTACTTACTAAGAACAACAGACTTCAATTGGACTATTTTAGTGACCGTAAATACCACTGAAAAGTCACAGGGAAGCAAAATACCTACGCAATTTCGTTAACTTAGAAGGGACTAAAAGGATTTAAAAACTAAAATACTTTTCTGATGAAATTTCTATTAGTCACATAAATAGTAAAAAGTATCTACCTACATCTAATTAGTTGTAACCTTTCAAACAAAAAAATAAGTTTCCGAATCTGTTGATAAATAGTTCTGAGGTAACTATCATAAAAAAATTACAACCGAATTGAGAATCTTCTACTTTTTTGAAGTCGGTTGAAAATACAATTTAGGTACATGACAAATCGACGCTTTTCACGATTTCAATATTTGCTCGTTCCGGGAGGCTGATTTCACGAGGATTAATACAGAATCGATCAGCCGGCAATATTGACTTACAATTTCTTCCGGATCGTTTGCGATTTAATTGAAAATCGTGACGCAGGGCCGTGTGATAACTCTACTCTGCCTGAAGAACGACTGGTTATTCATTTGGACTAAGGTCTGTGTTCACCAATAGATAATCGAAAGATTAGGCCTCTTCGTCCGTTATCTTCGACGTGTAATCTATGAAAATACGTGTCAAAATCGTTAAAACAACTGTTTAAAACTTAACCATCTGTTGGTGAACTCGGGTTTAAGTAGGTACAAAGATAATCGATAATTTGACGCCACCGTGGCTTAGTTGGTAGTGACCCTGCCTACGAAGCTTGGTTCCGGGTTCGATCCCCGGCCGCCGCACAGTGATGCGATCAGAAGAAGCTGGCTGGACAAAATCCACTCTTCAATTCCCAGAATTCGCTAATCCCACCACCTGGGAAAACCCAAACAATGACAATTCCATGTGTTATTTTCCCCTACTTCCCTAACTAACAGCGCGTGATAAGGGTGGGTACATAAGACTTCGTGAAATTTCTTATGTGCGGAAAAAAATACTACTTGTGTTTCACAAGTTTTGTGCTGTTTTTGATTTATGAAGTTTAGAGCCAATGATATTTACTAAATTTACATAGTATTTTTATTTGTATAATGTCATTGGTTCATTTTTTAATTGTATATGTTTCAAAATATATGGTAAAATTTTACCCCCTTTTCAACTTGGAGAAAAAGTAGCTTATTGACTCATAACACTCCTCTGAGCTAACTATGTTTGTCTACTTGAAACTGAAATAAAATTTGGCTGCACTACCAGTTGACAACATTGTTTTTAATTTTTTTTTAGATATAGTTCTCACCGTACCAATGATTGAATATTTTGAAAAGTGGCTAACACTTTAGAATAAAATAGAAACTTAGGTCTATTTCAATTAATATCTCAGAAACAAGATCATCTATGACAACTTAGTATTCTCTGATGACCATCAAGGACAAAATTTCCATAAAATCTGCCAAAATTCAGCAAAAATGAAGTTCATGTGCAAGGCATTGAGATCGGTTCCTAAAGAACCTTAAGAATTGGTCAGAGGCTCTCCCTAGATCGGTTAAAATGTCAGTAAATCTGACTTTAACATCCACTTCAAGACCAAGCTTGTCAAGCTCGGGTAGGCCTTTAAAAAGTTCGTTGACTTGAGCCTTAAGAGTAAACGAAGACGTGTTGTTGATGACTTATTAAGTAGAAAAAGAAGAGTATAAAAATATTTTAGTATTCTTTTGAACATACCCTTAAGCTAACCTCACTATTTCAGACATCTTACCTGAAAATTGCTGTAGATAGTGTTAATTATTTTTAAGAAAGCCTTATGAAGCAGAAAACGTCATAAAATAAAATTGTCCAGCCAGCTTCTTCTGAACGCATCACTGTGCGCCCGGGGCGAATATTTGTGACGAGCACAAATGTTTGTTCTCGGGTCTTGGATGTTGTGATGTGTTGTATGTGTCCATTGCACCTGCGACACAGGGAATCCTAGTGCAGGGGTGTGAGTGTGTCAATGTTTATGTTTAATCAAGGTTTTCCAAAAACATACTGCAACCGTATATACAGTTGGACTGTTCTAGTGACCGCAAATGCGCAATTTGTTTACTCGAATAACGTCATTATTTCAGTTATTTTCATAAAATTTATATGGGACCAATCAGGAAGAACCTACCTATCCTCTCAAACAAAACATTAATTATAGGCTGATTATGCTTATGCTTATGCTATAACGAGTGAGCTGGGCGTTTTTTATTTAAGCAGTTTTTTAGGTATTATGTGCACTGTTGGCATAGCCTTGTAAAAAAAAATATCTTAGGTAAAAGGTTTCAAATCCACATTTATAATACGAACCGCTAAGGAATGGAACTCGCTACCTGCTTCTGTCTTCCCGGACAACTACTATCTTGGTTTTTTCAAGAAACGAGTAAATAGGTGTATTCTAGACCTTCGTTATTCATCGTCGGCCACATCATCACTTAACATCAGGTGAGATTGCGGTCAATCAAAAGGTCTAAGTATCTCCAATGAGGACGTGGTGGCCGAGTGGATGAGGCCCTTACCTTGCGATCTGATGGTCGCGGGTACGAATCCCTGTGGCAGTCATGCGTAAATGGGTTTTTTCGGTCGAAAAAATCTATGTATGCATCCCACGTTCTCGCAACGTTGAAGGAAAACATCGTGAGGAAACCGGCATGTCGTAGAACCAAAAGTTCGAAAACATGTGTCGAGTGCACGAAAGGAGCCTCTTCGAGGCGCACTTCAAATACTTTCACCACACTGGTTTGAAGGACACGATAAGAAGAAGTATCTCCAATAAGGCATATATTATATGGGCCCTAGTTAAGCTACACTGTACTTTTCTTGTGTCTCAAATAAAATTATTGTTATTATTAATTTTAAAAAAACTAGAAGAAGGAGGTAAAACCACTCGGGCAAAGCCGCGAGCTTCAGTTAGGTCATAAAGTCAGTAATATAAGTCAATAGGTCGTTCCCACCAAAATTTATTCCTGATCTCCTCAACATTAGCGAGATAGGTGAAACAGAAAGAATCTCGGGTGAGCGATACAGCGGTTTTTACAGCGGTTTTACGATACCTCCTTATCGTGAGTTATAAGAAGGGATTGCAATCCCGCAAAATGGCATCACGCATTCCCGCGGGATCCCGCACCTTCAAAGTGCGGATCTGCGGATCCCGCAAATTACTAACACTTTTATAATAGAAAATAAATAATTTATGTTGCTTAATGTAAGAAATGTTTAATAAATTTTATTTTTACACAAAAATCTGTACTTAGTTTCAGTTTAATTTTATAACATAATTTCAAAGATGCGGGATCCCGCGTGATCCCGCGCGTGATTGAGTAATCCCGCATATCAATCCCGCAGGATTGAATGAGCTGCGGGATTGCAATCCCTAGTATAAGGGAATAGCCTATTTGAAATGCTAATATTTTATACGGTCGTAACAATTTGTGGCCGCGATCCTTCCGCTAGTTGAACACACGCAATCAATATCATGCAGAAAATCTTAGAACTGATCGTTTTTTTTTATTTTCGGCCACTCGTGTGTTTTCTTCTTTTTCTCCTCCCGCACTTATGCCTAGATCACACGTATCGAGTACTCGGCCGAGACAGTAAAATGTTACTCAGCCGAAAGCTTACATCACTCGCTCAGCCGAGCACTTAGCGCTATGTTTATACGTAGGTACCTACTCGGCCGAGAGCACTGTCTCAGCTCAGTACGTGGGTCGGCACAACATGTTTTCTTCTTCAATTCGTCTATCAGCCGTCATTTCAACTTACACCTGCTTTGAAAACATTAGAACGAAACATTTTGGAATTATTATTCTAATGCCTTTATTTTCCTGTCCGTGTTTCTATGTCCCGATTGGCATTCGCGCGACGCGATGCCAATTAAGATCGCGTGATCGCGTTCTATTAGGACAATGCCTTGCGGCCAACCTCCTGTTACATACTTCCGTCCCATTTTCAAGGATTTACTTCCACAAATTGACTTATAGCGAAAGGGAAGATGTTACACATCAAAAACTATACATAACTTTTAATGTAGTAAGTAGGTACAACCAGGCTTTGAAAGCTCTTTCCCCACTCTGGATTAGGACAGTAAATAATTAAACAAAAATGTCGTACGGCAACATAAAAGTAAAATTAAATAATCACGAGTTTACGACTCTAGCAAACGCAATATTCTTAAATTATTTATTTATACGAAAAAGTTTTTAGTATGCCCTTAGTGGCCGGAGGGTCAAGAAATTAGAGAGAGGCGATTTTACTTCCATATCAAAGCAAAAACAATAAGTCGTGAGCACTCGGAAGTTATGGTTTTGGTACCTATTAATTATTGGTTCCGATTATTTGTTTATTCAATAATAATAAAAAAGTCGGGTTAATAAACAGGGATTTATAACCCAAGAACGGCAGGACCGAATCCGATATGTTAGTACCTATGATTTTTAATTTTGATAAAATTTCTATGAAACCAGTCTGAAAGTATATAAGATACATAATATCCTTTCAAATAAAACAATGATTTCTCAAATCATTTGATAAATGACAAAGTTCTGAGATAACACATTTAAAAAATTTAAACTCAAACCGTATTGAGAGCCTCCTGATCATTATTTACTTATCTCTACATCTAAAATACTAAATTGTAATTATGGCATAAGTCTTTTGTTGAAAATAAATTTATCTTAGCTATCCAGCCCGCTCAAAGTTTATACCCTAATAACCAATAAAGTTACAACTTGTGTAAAACTCGTGATGTTCCCTTGAAGTGCGAATGTGATATCTTATTGACGACTCCGTAATGTACGTTATGTGTTTTTCTATTCCTCCGTGACGCCTTCGCGTCTGGATGTAGCTTTATTTCTACAAAAAATGTGACTGGATGAGTATTTTACGGGATTAAAGATTATGTTTAAAAAGATGTGCTTTTTTTTGGGTCACTGAGTACTTTCTTATTGACTTCTATCTAACTGATATATTTTTTATTGTGTTAGCTCTAGATCGACGTCTCAAGTACCTACTTACTGTAAATAGCATTAAGCTCAAGTAAAGTTCTTTATGAGTACTTAATTAATTTATTTGAATCGATGTTTTTATTATATTTCGTAAGAAGTTAAAAAAATAAAAATGTATTCCATTTTTGGTAAATATTGTCTAAAAATTATCAAAAATTTCGTTGGATAAAAAATCACGCGAGGAAACGGTTACTTCATTTTTACTTTTTAGTTTTATTTGACGTAGGTTTTGATTAAAATTTCTTATAATCCTTGCAGTGTAGTAATGAGCTCTACATACAAAACGTAGCGCACGTAATTGGCACCATATGAGCGTTGGTTTACGCTAAAAACGCAATTAGAACTACACACAAAACGTTCTAAATCACGCTTCGCTTATTATGAAAGGCCGATTTAAGTAAAACCCTCTCGCTAAACCTTTTTTATTTCTACCGTCGTCGTTGTGAAAGTAGCATACTTGCGATGTTTGAAAACTTTGACGCATGAGAATTTTTACCCAACTGCGAAGAAGGTGGATTATGTTTTTCGAGTGTACATAAATATGTATGTTTGTCTGACTCTATGTGGTATTCCTGCAGGCCCAACGGCTGAACGTATTTAATATATTCGACTAGATTATCAGTGAGAAAGCTCAGAATCCACATTTTTTCAGCAAGTTGCAATCACAGAAGTATTAAAGTATAGAACCACACTGTAGTATATTGAAAATGTGCCGTAAAAAAGGGAGCCACTTTGGCTAAATTCTAGTACATTATGGTCCGATGCTAATTTTCGAAAAAGGGAAGTAATATGACTAGATAAATGTCAAATGTTAAAACTTTATCATTGTTAATAAAACTACATCGTAAAAAGTAACAAACATCATTTGAAAATAGAGATATATCATTTTTTTTACAGGGTGTCTGAAAATTTTCCGTCCTGTATTGCGCATCCATTTTGCTATGATACTGTCTATCTTGGTGTTCTACAGGAACACCGTTATTTATCTATGGTTGCAATCATATCACGGAGAAAGCCGCAGGAAATAGCTAGTTCGTAATATTTGTATACATAGATTATTTTCGTCCAACCACCAACTTCAGCCATAGCAGTTACCACAATAATTGTAACGGCACAGCGAGCCACTAACGGAGTCGTTACGGTCGCTTCCGTTACAATTGCGGAGAGTATCTTTCTCTGGAGACACGACGGCTACTATAAGTTCAACTGATTTGGCCACGAGAGACCTTCTTCTTCTTCGTGTTCTTCATAACTGAAGGCCGTGCCCGTCTTGAAATACTTGAGTGGCTCGATTGACAAGCTGCTTCCATGCTTGTCTGTCTTCCTTTTTCCAAAAATTTCTATTTTAACTTAGTACTGTAACCCTCCTAGCCATGCCTAATAAAATATTATTTAATTCTGAACTCTAATTATTAATGATAAATTTGGCCAGTTAAGATGTGATCGTCTAATGGAATTTACTAATGTTGCACATAGAATAAAGGAGTAACACGAATGAATTTTTTTTTATTGAAATACATTTATTTATAATTTAATTTAATACAACAATTAAACAAGACATTATTAAATTGAAAAGAACTAATTATGATAATCTAAATTTAAATGGACGAATTTGAGTTAAATTGATGGAAATTATAGTGATGCAAACGTAAGTGAAATCATAAAACAATGCTAGAGTAAAGAGTTTCATAACTAATACGCGAATGCGGAATGAGACTGAAGAATGCGCGTGGTGCAGTACGATCAACTACGATGCGAACGACAGCGCCCGATGACTCGCGTCGTTATACATGTGGAGAGAACATAATTATGATGTAAAATCTGTCTATTTAATTACCGCATTGTGTTTGTTTTTTCATGCTTCTCGTCAACCCCGCAAAGACCTCTGATATCGTGCTTATCAAATGCCTCGCCCCGGGACATTCTTTAACCAACCAGTTGTATGTCAATGATCTCCAATCATTTACTGATAGGTAAACTAGTACCTTAGCTAATGGAGATCATTAACTTCTAACCTGTTTGGGTGAGGGATGACGTGCCCCATTGGTTTGAATTTTTTCCATGCTGCAAAAGCGAAGGAACCCGCAGGGATGGCCGGCCATTCTAAACACATGCTCCCCACCGTCGCGGAACCCTACCTGTCTGTTCAGTAAGAATACCTGAGGCCTACAGCACCAGTGTCGCAGGACAGAACCCCTGATGATTTAGGCCAGTCGGACTCTCCCGACGTGATACCATTAAACCCTCATTCAGAGATGAAGATTTGCTTTGTCAAACAAAACGCAACATACATTCCAAATGGCGGTCTTATCATCATACAAGTAACGCCATCAAAGATGCCGAGTGATTCCCCAGTGATTCTATAAAACAAAACAGCGCTTTGTAATATTCTTAATTGTGGATGACAAAAGTAAATGATAAGAGATATTTACAATCAAACAAATATTTGCTAATCGATTCCCCGTGCTCTAAATTATAGGCAGAAAGCTATAGCTCGATGCTCTGGAACTCTGGAACGAAATAACCTAGGGGAAGTAACTACATGCTAACAAGCCATGCTAGATCATCAGCTTTCTCGTTCAACACCTGTTTCCTAAAGGAATGCAAAAGACAAAACAAGCAGGCAATAATAAATTGGTTAGTATATAATTACGGGCATCAAATATTTTGTAGAAATCTAGAATCTAAGGAATAATTACAAACGCACCGAAGTAAAATAAGACAGATGGACGATATGAATCTACTTCTGTTTATCCTAAATTCTAAATTGAATAGTATGTGTAAAGTTAAATTACTCGCTCGCCCCTAATTCTCTAATAAATTACATTACCGAATCAATCAGCATCTTTCGAACCACTGAACACTCGTCGCGACTTTAGATTATACTATATTTGACTCTATCTTACGTATTACTCATTTTATCTAATTTTAGTAATTTTATATCAGGAAAATCGAACGCGCACTCCTAAGCTTAAACTTTTTAGCCTCGCAATTCTGAATCAAAGACGGGAGATTTTGCAACCCCAACCAAAAATTGTCTACCAACTGATCACGACTTCCCGTCAACTTTAGTTTTGTTCAGTCATCATCCCTTCCTGACGGGATACATTATTTTTTACCAACTCTGGTGTCGTTCTCTACTAATTAACCAATCCTTCGAGCTCTTTCTGGGCGTGATTCAATTTCGTTCTCACGACTTACCAAAACTTATGATTTTTTATATTTTATCCAAATTTATTGCTTGAAATCTTAAGGACTAATAATAAATTTCCTATTTTATTACAAACTCCTTTTAACATGAGTGCTAAATTAACATATCGATGTTAATTTATTTTTCTGAAGTGATTTGGTCGCAAAGTTTGTTTACAGGAATAGAGCAACCTATTTTAAACCTTAATTCAATAAGATAGAAATATTATTCAGAAATTTGGTTTTCTAGCAAGGTTATAGTTACTTATTAAGTAATATTACAAGTGGGGCCTCTTTCAATAATTTATGAACGTGGGATATTTTTTTAATAATATTATTTTATTTGATTTCTAGATAGAATCGTTACAGTACCTACTTGTGTCGGCTACCAGGTCAGGCATGTACAGTCAGCTGCACAGACATGTACACACTCGTAAGCTTTTACATTTATATTTTGTACAATAATTTGAAAATGCTTGCATGCATTTTTCTTTGCAAATTTAAGAGTAATATTAATGTGAAAGCTTGAGATACATGTCTGTGCTGTTGTGTATACATGACTGTGCAGCTAACTGTACCTAGTACCTAAAAATAATCTTGCTACGGATAGGACTTTTTTTAAGTTTAGGAATTTCTCATCAAGGTAGATATTAACAACGACGTTAGTTAAAATAATATCTTGAAAGACTTTAGTGGCTCGATTGACAAGCTGCTTCCATGCTTGCCTGTCTTCTGCATGTCTCAGGGCGGAAGAGACAGGGAGTCCCATGAGTGTCTTGACCTGGTCAGACCAGCGGCTAGATGTTGATTCACTGAGTGTTAACCTACTTTCTTATTTACATATAACTGATATTTTTTTTTTATTCTGCTAGCGAATAGAGGGGATTAAATGTTGTCTATATATTATTATTATTACTATAGGATGTATGGATAGATATTTGTTGCGACACGGCTTCAGCGCTCGTCCACTTTGTAATGATGGCATTTTCAAGGAATCATTTGATCTCGCCTGACCGAGTTAATTGAAACGCTTAGTAAGTACGGTGACGAAAACGTACCTCTAGATCCTGATCGACTGAGGCGATTAAAGTTGTTTTGGAGAAAACACTCACAAAATGGACTATGTACGGAACTTTGAGAAAAGTTCTGTATAATAGTTTTCAATTGAAAGCGAATGCACCTTGGAATACTGTATAATCAGTTACCGTTATTGAAAGCAGATACGGCAAGAAAAATAAGAAAAATCAATTGGATTTTTTTTCAAAATAAATTACTGCAAAAATTGACGTCGTGTTTCTATGGCTTTGCGTCAATCATTAATAATTATTTAAGTTTCATTCACAAATTATGACACACAACCTCATATTAACCTTCTCATTTCCCCTCCCCCACCCTCACACACATCTCACACTTAACTCACCTACCTCGGTTATCTAAGTCCTAGAATATTAAATATTAAATATATATATATATATATATATAACCTATTTAAAACCTAAATATAAATACTTATACCTAGTCTTAATTACCTTAGGTACACTTTAAAATTTAGAACGCAAGGTTTTTGTTTTTTGTAAGCAAAGCGTCTTCTTCAATAACTGCCATGATAACCACCTTCTTGTAAAAGCACTCAGAAGCCCAAGATACAAGCTCTCAGCTTAGTTTGGGCCTCACCGTCACCTACCTACTGTAATGGTATCCTACATGTGTACAACCAATAGCGCTAAATGTATTATTAATTATTGTATTATTTGTATTACCTAATCATTTGATAAATAAATTGATTTGATTTGATTTGATTCATCGTTTGGCCAACTCGGGTACCAAGCTCTAGCCAGTTCGCAAAAGCTCGGCTCGGGCACCGCACTCGCCCCGCTGTCTCTGTCTATTCTGTAGTTACTAAAAATGGTACGTAGTACCTACTCCTTCTGCATTGCCCATATAGTTAAGTTTTTTTAGTGATTATAAATATGTGGTGTAGGTATTGTATTCTATTTGACCTAAATCTTAAGCTAAATGATTACTAATACGTATATTTCGTGACTTTATATCTAAAAAACAGGACAATCAGGCATTCAAATACAATTTTACAGGCAATGAAAACCCATAACTTTATCTCAGGGCAAGACAACACGGCATTCTCGCCGTGTAATACAGTAATTGAGTTGACTAAAGTTATGAAGAGGCGACGCGGTGGCGCGACGGATATCAGAACCCTCATCTCCCTAGCGGAACCCCGGATGCTGTAGTGGTAGAAAAAGAGCCGTCAAATTGTTGCTGAAATCACTGAAGTATTAGCACAGTGAGTATACTCATGAAAGTGAGGTAGTTTCCTAAATTATATTCTTCTTCTTATCGTATCACTAGTTCTATCGAACTAGTGTGGTGAAAGGATTTCAAGTGCGCCTCAAAGAGGCTCCTTTCGTGCACTAAAATATATTCTAACTAGGCAAGACAACACGGCATTCTCGCCGTGTAATACAGTAATTGAGTTGACTAAAGTTATGAAGAGCCGACGCGGTGGCGCGCCGGATATCAGACCCCTCATCTCCCTAGCGGAACCCCGGATACTGTAGTGGTAGAAAAAGAGCCGTCAAATTGTTGCTGAAATCACTGAAGTATTAGCACAGTACTAGCACAGTGACTATACTCATGAAAGTGAGGTAAGTTGTTTCCTAAAATATATTCATCTTCTTCTTATTATCGTGTCACTAGTTCTTTCGAACCACGTGTAGGTAAAGGATTTCAAGTGCGCCTTGAAGAAGCTCCTTTCGTGCACTAAAATATGTTATATCTAGGCAAGACAACACGGCATTCTCACCGTGTAATACAGTAATTGAGTTGACTAAAGTTATGAAGAGGCGACGCGGTGGCGCGCCGGATATCAGACCCCTCATCTCCCTAGCTGAACCCCGGATGCTGTAGTGGTAGAAAAAGAGCCGTCAAAATGTTGCTGAAATCACTGAAGTATGAGCTCAGTGACTATACTTACTCATGAAAGTGAGTTATGCCTCCTTGCACCAAACTGTCAAAGTCCCTAAGCAATACAGTTTGGTGCAAGTGGGCATTAGTTTCCTAAATCATATTCTAACTTACTTGTTTCGACTACAAGGTAAGTACCTAGTTAACATAATCTCTACGGATGTAAGACTTTATTTTTTTAATGTTGGTTATTTTTGTAAAATTTATTATCTTGTTAATCTTCTTCTTATCGTGTCACTAGTTCCTTCGAAACCAGTGTAGTGAAAGGATTTCAAGTGCGCCTCGAAGAGGCTCCTTTCGTGCACTCGACACATGTTTTCGAACCTCATCATCCTCAAACTTAAAAAACAACTCATTTAATACTTCGTACTAATTAATTATTTTACCAACCCTACATCACTGAACATTCTAAAGATCTTCCAACGAACAAAAACTTAGCAAGAGTACAAAGTCACTTGTTTTTATATCCACTATTGTTAAGTCATTTCTCATTGATGGTGGTTTTACGTCGAAAGCTATTATTTCCATTTTTACAAGCTTTTTTCTGCTGCTTTTAAGGTTTTTTACGAGTTTATATTGTGTGACCTTTCTGGGATGTTTCGCGAAGTTCTGTAACAACTTTTTATTGATGGTTTTTGGAACTTGCAGACTCAGTTTTTATTTTAGTTCGCTTAATAAAATATTGGGGTCGACTTTCGGACGAAACCATCCAATCTGACTTAATAACAAAATAGCTTTGTCCAAGTTTTCTTTCCCTGAAAGATTTAGGTTCAAGTCGAAATACAATTTGTTGTGTTTCTAGAAGCAAGCATTAAATATGAGAACATTATTTATAAGGTTTATTGTGCCTGAAATAAACAATTTTTATTTTATTTATTTATTATTATTTATTTTATATTTAGTAGGTGACGCCCGCAACTTCGTTTGCGTTGTGAATTATTAAAATTCCTTTCTTATTACGCGTCTAAATTTCTTAGCGACCACACCATCTGATTTTCAATTATAACGTCCAGCAGTTTCGCCTGTGCGTTGTTTGTCAGTCAGTCAGTCATTCAGGTCCAAGCATTTCGTATATACCTACCTATCGTTTTTTTCGACTCAAACAATGAAACTGGTGCCTTGGAGTAACACAACTAATTATAAAAAGTAATATAGATAATTTTAATCACAATCTTCACTCAAACATGACTCTGTAATGTAATATAAACAGCTATAGGTTGAGAAGTTTCATCGCTACAAGCTAATAATCTCCACTTATATTACAGATCTGAAACATGATAATATTAAGCAGTTTCAAACTTTAAAAGACCTTTGTAAATTCTAGGTAATAAGCTCTTATTTTATGGAGATTTTGAAATATGAAATAATATTCCTTTGAGGACCTTTGGAACGCCGAGTGCAATAGAAGCGAGGATTCGTTAGGCGCTGATGTAGTCCGGATCACAATACGATAACCTAAGTGAGCGAACGTGCTTGGAGATATAATTTCACTAGAATATGAACTGAAAAATGTCCAAAAAACGCCTCATTCTGTTCACATTGTTCAATAATTGCCTCGTATGAAATTTTTACCTAGTAATTTTGCGAGCGCTCTGTCTGAAATTAGACACACTTACCTATGTAATATTTATAATGCCTTGCTTAGAAAAGCTTTTTTACACATATAAACATATTTTATAGTTACTCTACAATACAGAGATCGATAAATTAACCCACATTGGGAGATTTTGTAAAAATCTAATCCAATGTGGGTTTAGCTTACTTATTATTATTATTCGATCCTACTCACCAGATATTTGATAGATAAGATATCACTTATCACCAGAATATAATAAGATATATAAAATGAGAAAGGGACCGATATAAAAAAGCAAATATTGGGGTCCCGTACCTGCCTCGCCCCGTTGCCCACTAATGAAACAACATTTATCATTCCCGCTGCCAAATAAATGCTGGAAATAAGTGTAAAGTTCAAAGTGTAAGAATGGGCGGGATATTATCTGAAATCCGTTTGGATTTTATATTACCATCAAGGAAAAAATGGTTTCGTTACTGTTTGAAAAGAGAAGAAAAAACACGAGATAGCCTTATTTATGTCGCATAATATGATTTGCAATATCTAACATCTCATTTAAAATTACTTTTTTACTTAATTTTTCTGAGACTCGTTCCATCTGACGGCTAACTTCCTGTTACACACTCCCGTTGCATTTCACGAAATCACTGCCGTAATTGACAGAAAACGAGATGAAACATTTTTTAATTAGAGTAATTTGATTTTGAGGTATAATTTTCTTATATTATTTTATGAATTAATAGTAGTTAGGTACACAGCCAAATCTTACCAGAAATCGGATTTGAATTTGAATCTTATTTTTTTACCCATGGAATTAGTACCTATTCGCTATCCAATACAAAAATCGAATCGGATAATTCAATACCCGAATCAGAATAATCAAAAAACTTACTTAAAATTAACTAAGATAAAACATGTTACTTTCCTGCCATGAAAGTTTCAAAAACAAAATAGAGCAGTTATCAAATGTTCAAATCACATCAACCAGTAGAAACAGACACAAAACGTTGAAGACCAACAAAACAGAAAGTTCTGACTTTAATTCGCGCACCGAGCTCACAACTTGAGACAGAACCCGGATTCGGAGCCAGCTATAACTTTAATTAGAACCTGGTGCAAAGGAAACAAACCGAGCTCGAGGACTTTTGGGAAAAATATCTCGATTTCCAGGAATTTTACTGAATTAACCTATTTGTTAGAATTATACTGAGAAATACTGAGACTGGTGAGTTCTACGAAATATTATTGTTAAGAAATGTATAAGTACAATCAGCTGCACAGACATGTATACATTCCCAGGCTTTTACTTTTTTGTTATACTCTTAACTTTGCAAATAATTTCTTCTTCTGACAAGTAAGATAACTAAATTGATTTGAAAATGCTTACATGCACTTTTCTTTGCAAAATTAAGAGTAATATAAATGTTAAAGCTTGGAAGTGTATATTTATATCTGTGCAGCTAACTGTACATGCACTGAAATTCGTCTATAAAGGTCATAAATAATGAAATAGTTGTTAGATACACTTTTAATTTACTGCTGAGCACAAGATCTAGACAGGATTAACGTCACGTAAAACCTAAGTCATTAGTATAGACATTACCAAATATATCGATGTTTTATTTACCATATCGGTAATAATATATAGAGATCTTTAAATCAAAAAATTGCACCTCTTTTCAATCGCGCGATCAGTCTTAATCAGACTGATCGCGCGATTGAAAAGGGGTGCAATTTTTAGATTTAAAGATGTTTTTTTTGATTATTTTTTTTGATTTGAGAGTGGTTTCAGACTAGTGTACATGGAGAAATAAAAATGGGATACCGAGACAAAATAGTAACCTACTTATAATATATTTTCTTGTACCCTTTACTAACTTTTGTAAGCTAGAACTATTATACTGTAATCGTTACAAAATTTCGTTAGCGGGAATTATTATTATTGTAATCGTTACTAAATTATCGCTGTCACAAATTCAACTAGAATTTTAGTAAGTATAACGAGAATTTATTCTCTGTGTATTAATCTAGCGGATACGCCGCTCATGTTTGGTTAATTGCAATGCGTGTACGCGTGTGGCGCTACTGGTACGTGTGTTGACGCGCATATTACTGCCACTCGCTACCAAAAAACCGAGCGTTAACGCTGGTATAAGCCCGTTTACGCGCGTTTAGCATTAGAAATAGCGTGTGTGTCAAAACGCTAGTGTACGCGGGTTAAAATCGCTATTCTGAAAGCGCTCTTAGACCATTTGTATAAGTACGGGGATATTGATTTGATGCTGAAATATTTCTACCCTTCTAAAGGTTCGCCGTCGTTCTCTTCTAAAGGTTCACAGTAATTCACGTTCTTACAAGAATTATACTCCGTTTCACTCGTACCAAAGTTCTTGTAATATATTTGTCAGAACCCTTACCCGTTGTATACGACCATAATTGGCATTGGCAGGACCAATGCGAAGTCACGCGGGCCACAGCCGGTGCCGATCACGTGACGAAGTTATACGAGGGCACTATTTATGAAGGAAAACGGGAAGTTGCCGATATTTTTAGAAAACTCGCTAAATATGTGAACATCATTTTGCAAGTTTGTTAATTTACTTGTGTTGTAATTAAGGTAATGGTGGTCGTATTGTGATGCGCTCCCCTCGATTTATGTCGAATATTTAATGACATTCGAAAACTTTGACAGCAAAACCAAGCCAATAGACGAGAATCTGAATTTTAGCGTTATTTCATTATTATAATAATTATATTGGCAAAGTTTTCAGTATCAAACTTTCTTTAGCCTCAACTTAATAATAGATAAAGAACTTAAGTTGATATAATACTTAATTTCCAACTAAAAATATAACTAAAGTCAAAAGTCTATCCAAAAAAAAAGCTATCTACGGTTCATAAAATCTTTTTTTCTTTATGTCCTAAGGCTGTGAAAAACTTTCAAACTTGACAAAAACTGATGGCATGTAAAGGAGGTTGCTCATAAATAAAGATGCGAAAAAAGATGTAAAAACCCCAAGTTTTCGTATGATCGACTGGGTAGTGGGTAAGCAATCAAACTTGGAATGACACCTTTTTGAGTTATCGGGATCTTCACATTGAGACTTTTTTGGTACTTGAAAACCTTGAACATGATGGCATGTAATTTTTTAAGGGTTCTGTACCTGAAAGGTGTCTACGGGACCTTATAACTAACTCTACGCTGTTAGCCTGTCTGACCTTAGAACGGCGCTTGTAAACTGTTATAAGTTATAAATGTAATAAAAATAGTATACTAGATTTTTCAACAAATATTTAAAAGAAAAAAAATGTACACATGAAAAATAGTATGTTATCTCGACGATTTTTTGTTTTTTGCTCTATTGGATACAAACAAAATAATTCGATAATAAATATTGATACGAGACTATAACAGATTAAATGAGTAGAGATAAAATTTTATTGAATGGTAAATAAAATTTCACTGGACGCGAAAATCGTATAAAACTCCTATAGGAACGTTATGTTTTGTAACTAATACATTGTATTAGTTTCGTTAGACCCATTAATCCTTTTTTTAAACGTGTGACAGATTTTCATTAAAATCCAAAAAAGGTGTGTTAGATTAGTTTTACAAGTGCTTCAAAATACGGCCTCATTTGGTTAACATTTTCATCAGAATTAATTGTATGCGTAATCAAGTTTCGTACGCATAAACAGTCTGGCACAGACTCAATCAACTTCTAAACATACAATTTAACTTTAATTTTAGCAAACAAGTTTGTACACTAGCGCTCGCAGATTTCACAAACGTCAAATTATTATTCTCATTGAGAAATAACCAACAAAGTTGTACGTAAGTTGCACGAACGCAAATAGTTGCACGGTACACGCTACGCCGTTACTCGGCGTTACGAACGGGCTACGCCGCGCCGTTGCATGTTGCTACACTTGCTACGCTTGCAATTTGAATTTTAGCTGTTATTAAATTAACAAAGTTTTAATAAAGGCTTAGTGTAATGATGATATTTAAAATGAATGTGCAAGCATTATCATTATTGTGTACCGGTTTGAAGAGCACTAGTGATTTAAAGCTAGTAGGAACTGACGACTGCCGATCTCGCTACACCGGACTTTGTAAGTTTGATTAAACTCCTGCGTAGAAATGCGTGATCTCATACAATTGAGTTTGTTAGTCTCGTCACAATATTAAAGTTAATATAAAATTAAATGACGAGAAAAATTAATTGCGTAGCTTTAGGGCAGGTGTGTGTTTAGAGCAGTTAGATTAATCCATTCTTGAAATTTCAAAATATTTTAGTTTCATTAACTATAAAATTAATTATAAAGTGGATTGCTAGTTAATTGTCTAGTCTAGAAAGTTTTGAATCTCAAACATTGAGCTTGAATTTTTGTAAACAAATTTGACTAAATAGAGGCTTTTCTTAGAAAAACAAGTAGTGAGATTTTCTCCTGATATAAGATCACGTCTGTCTATGAACAAAACAGTCCTAAAAACTTAAAATCATTAAACTAGGTAACTTGTAGGTATAAGTATTGATAATTTGTTAATGTTAATTTTGTTTTTATTTTACATGTGATTATTTTATTAGACATTGTGAATTTGTGATTTTGTAAAATTAAATTGTATGATTTGTTTAAAATTCATGGATCGAGATTATAAAAAACTTATACCTTATCAATTAAAATAAAATTTGTATGCTGTACTCTTCAGTGAAGTATGTGACTCTACTTTATACATTCATAAGACCTGTCTGTAACTTACCATACTTGAAACAAATAAATCATTAATTCATTCATTCATAAAAAAGTTATACGTTGCTATAGCACTCGTCCACGACATCCACTTTGGGATTTTTTCATAGTCAGTATAATAGTATAGGCCAGTTATTATTTTTTTTATTTATCAATAATATAAACATTTTATAATACATTGGTTGCTTATGATAACACCAATAAACCACTAAGGTTTTCATTTATTTAGCTATACTGCCCAACAAATCAGATATATTTTATCAGATAGTTTGTGTGGGTTAAATAAATTCTAGACATAGTCCAAATGACACTTCCAACGGTGAAAATCCTCAAGAATATTTTTTTATTTCTGTACATATCTTACGCCCATCTTACGCCAATACAAATAGATGTCGGAGTTACGAAGCTAAAAATATATTCGCAAATAAAAACTTATAAAAAAATAATAATAATATTTTCAGTGAACTTAATTTTTTATTTAAAAATATTTTGGACTATTCACAAAGCGCCATCTAGCACCGATTGTACTATAACCAGATAACTGAGAGAATACGTATATACTTTTTTGTTTGTAAATACATATTTACATAGCATACAGAGAAAACACCCAGACTCAGGGCAAACACCGATGTTCGTCACACAAATGTTTGTCCTGAAGCGGGAATCGAACTCGCGACACCGGTGTGGCAGTCGAACGCACTTGCCACTCGACAAATGGTGTCATGTATATAGTGCAACTGATATAATTATCCAGCTTCTTCGGTCCTTATGTAACGCCATCAAAACGAATCGCGCAAAATAAAATCGACTAACTTTCCATAAAAAAAAATGGCAGAACTATGATGTCATGCTAAAATATACTATTATATCCTCAGGGTATATCCTCAACTTCCAACTTGGACAAGTATTTTTTGCTTGGTTTGATGTGTAACTTGACCGAAGCAGTGTATATTTTTTGTTGAAAGAAGTTTATTTGCCGAAATAACCTATTATTATTGGACAAAAAATATATGACAATAAAATAAATAAATAAGAAAATAAATGTGTGAGCATTACTGTGTTCCGATTGGAAGGGCACTGTAGCTAGTAAAATTACTGGGCTTTCGAGACTGACCATCAAAATGTCTCAAGGTGGACGCGCTACAGCAGTGTTGCACCGGCCTCGCCACTTGCTTGAATTAAAAAAAAATTTAAAATTGTAAATGTTTTACCTAATCGCTGCAATTTAGAATAAAATATAGTATGTAGTATTTTTTTTTCTTTGCCCGAGTAAGTAATAAACACGGTCAAATTTCAAAGTTTTGAAAAACAATTTTTCAGACATTTTAATACAATTGAATACAAAAATTCATAACTTTTTCTACGCTTAATATGTACCCATAATTCTGTCTGTTACTATTTACTGTCTGTTATTACTGACGAGGGGACAGATATAATTTATTTGTCCCATCTGTCCCCTAGGCAGATTAGGGTGACAGATGAGAATAATTCCCATTAAGTATCTTTACCTTCCTTTGAATTTTCAGATATAATATATATATAATAATATATATATATATTTCAGCTGTAATACGAAAATAAAATGAAATATTATTTTCCCATTCGATATTTTCCCTCAATTTGCACTTACACCAATCGCAATAAGATTGAAATAGACTACGCCATCTGTTCAAGCTATCGGTAAACTTAAAGTAAACTCACGCACTGTAAAATCAACTCTATAACCTGGTTACTAAGGTTGTGTATGTGTCGGTTCAATCATAATTCGGTTACGTAGTATTCGTCACGTACATGCTATCGCATCCGTGTTTGGGCATAACAACGGCTTGCATAGCCCGGCGTCGACACTAGGTACGGGACGCTAGGGGATTATTACAGACAGATTTTAAAACAATGTTTAACAAAAACATAGACAACCGACTTCAATTGGACTGTTTTAGTGATCGTAAACATCACTGAATAGTCACAGGGAATGAAAATACGTAATTTAGTTTACTTTGATGACGTAATTTTTTCAGTAATTTTGGTTTCTAAACCAAAGTACTGAACCGATTTTCATGAAATTGATATGGGACCAATCTGGAAGTTATAGAACATTGCAAATAAAAAAAAATGTTCAAATCAGTTCATACAACAAAGTTCTGAGGTAACAAACATAAAAAAACTGAATTGAGAACCTCTTTCTTTTTTGAAGTTGGTAGAAATCATCATCAGTATTTTTTCAAACAGTTGATCAATAGCCTCTCTTTTATCTCAAAGGTTTGCTGGAAGAAAACCCTTATTAGAGTTAAGCTCGCCTTTGTACATGTCTTTTCATTTAAAATAATAATAATAATAATAATGTTTGGACATTACAGACAACGTTTAGCCCCAAACTAAGCAAGCTCAAAATCCAGATAACTGATAGAATACATACATACTTTTTTTTTTAAATACATACATAGAATACATAGAAAACACCCAGACTCAGGAGAACACCAATGTTCATCACACAAATATTTGTCCTGAGCGGGAATCGAACCCGCGACGCCGGGCGTGGCAGTCTAACACACTTGCAACTCGACCATCCGTGTCGTCAATTTTATGATTTATATTTTACCGTGTTCGTGTGTGCAATAAAGAGTTACAGAATCAAAAATCCTTTCTCGTCCCGTCCCGTCAATTATCACAGGTCCAAGTTAGGCTGGTACTGTCATATAATTCTTCTAGTTTAGGCCAGATCGCTGAAACTAGCTTTGCATTGTTCAAAGAGGCCTATAGCCTTCTGTATAGCATTATGTGCAAACTTGAAACCGTTTGAGAATTTATGATTACTTATTACGTTATTTTTTCTTGCGTATGTATGTAAAGGGGTATATTAATGTTAAATATTGTTAATTCAGTAGAAATTTTGTGTTATTTATTATGTTCTCTGTGTTTTTGTATATTTTATTGTTTTGTAGTCCCTAATAAAGCCTGCATTATTTTTTTTTATTTACTGGTCATCTACAGTATATGAATAACATTAATATAATTTTATATATATTGAGAAAGTAACGGTTCAAATTACAGATGTAAAGAAAAAAGAAAATTATTTTTATGTGCGGTTGACTTTTTGTAACGCCATGTAGTTTAAACTGCTACTTCAATTACAAAGAAATATAACAAAAAAAATTGAAAAATGTTTTTATAAAATAAGTGACTTTTTAAATAATAATTTTGACATACGATTTAATTAAATCAGATTGTTAATATTTTTTTATTAAAAATATTTAGTACACATTTAATCCACATTAAGTACTTATATTTATAACAGAGATTAATAATAAATAACACGGAAATATAAAAAAAAAATTTAAAAAAATTATCAAAGAAATTGGATTTGTGTTGGTCATAAAGTGACATACATTAAATATATATAAAAAACAATACGGCCATACTAGCACTAGTACTTATTATAATGTAGAGTCCGAACCGAGTCACTGTAACCCTGCAATACAGGCTTTTGAGGAGACCTAGTGTATGGTACAGATCTCCGGTGGGTACATCTAAAATTTAAGATAAGTCTGCCATGATATCCATTACAATGTACACGATCCATATTTAAGAAACCAATAAACTTTTTTTTTTTATACCTAATACCTACTTATACTTTTGAATCACAAAAACATCTTTCACTGATTTCACTTAGTCATGTAAGTGAATAGTGATTGAAAGTAATTCATGTCTCTTTTATGGATAAGAATTTTAAATATTCAACTCTACACCTAAAGCATAACAAAAAATCTCTACAAGGGAATTCATTTTAACAACTAAAAAACCATTTCACTTTGCCAATCTTCACGCATCATCATTTACGAATGAAATCAAGTGAATAAACGATTGGAAATATTTCTCGGATTGTATGGCAAATTAAATTTTCCCGTACGTTTACCGAAATTTGGGGAATCGATGGAATTAGCGTGAGCTGGCAACCCGCCCGTCGACTCCTCTACACTCCTAATTTCATTTCACTTCGATTTTATTGGAAAAGTTAAGCGGTGGCTATAGCTGACGTGACACAGTGTCACTTAAATGGGACATAGTATCGATAAAAATAATAACAAGCTTAAAGTTTAAAAAAACTGAAAACCCGAAATAATTAAACGTTCATTGTAAATTAATTATTCCAATTAAACACATCACATTTAAACATAGAATAACTTATATATATTTTTGTATTCATTTTGATATTCTACTCGATGGGTTTTGTAAACATAAAATTATTAACGACTTAGTATTTAGCTCCAGAAATCCGCCATTTTGATTATTTTTTAAAACATCTATAAACACTCGGGTCATCGTGACGAATCTAACGATACTTTAACTGTCAAAATCCATCCAGCCGTTTGGAAGATACGAGGTAACCCAGAAATTTACATACATACATACAAGATACGCGCGAAAAACATAACACATTCATTGGCAGTCAGGTAAAAAACCATAATCAATAAGTGTGAAAGTTTATGAGGATGGATGTGTGTGTAAAACTGCTTAATCAATTTCGTTGTAATTCAGTATGGTTTGCAAGAGGAGCAGATCAAGTATATGATTAGTGTACATATTCTAGTATTCTTTCTTACTAAAACAAAAGCCAAATATTTGCAAAAAATGCGACACACAGCCTACCTGATTACAGCGCCTTTTCCATGTTTTAAATCTTATTGTCATAATAAGCCTAAAATTATGGTTTCCATAATTCTTTCATCATCTAAATTATGCGCATAGTAACCAAAGCCAGTAATTGAGAAAAGCCGTCACCTAAGAGCTTTGAAGATCATACCTGTATGATTAAATGAAAAAAAAAACGATTCCCGTTTATCCAAACTTCGAAACTCGAACTCAAAATGATTGTTCAAATTCTATATGGTGGATAACTTACATCATTTTTATAAGCTAGTCTAAAGCGTCGATGATTCAGGACTAGTTTACAAGCTACAAGCCAGGGAGTTCGCTTGTAGCTTGTAAACTCTCCCGTGTCATCAGCATTTTTACAATCTGCTAGTTGACAATCCTTCCCGAAAGCTAACTCATTCACTCGCTAGCTTTTAAACTCGCCGGCTAGTAGCTTGTAAACTAGCCCTGTGTCATCGAGGCTTTAGCACCATAATCATTCATCATCTAATTATGCACGTAGTAACGCTATGCGCATAGTAACTCTCTCTATTGAGACCGTATCGGCACCTCAGAGCTTGCGAATTTGATCGATGAGGGAGCCGTACAGGGCACTTTACTGAAAAATGAAATTCATAGCCTCGATATAGACTGGTGCTAAAATACTGGCTTGAAATTTAAATTGATAACAATTTTAACTACAGTAAGTATTACCTCCATCAGGCAAGATAATGCGTAGTTATTTAATTGTAACGGGTATTTATCGCGCTCACCTCGTTTTTGTGCCGACGTTTCGACTGTACTGCAACAGCCGTGGTCACGGACTGACTCATCTGATATCTGACTGATGTGATAATCCCGAAAGTCTACGAAAAACTAAGATAATGCGTATAAATGATTAAAATTTATTAATTTGACTAATAAATATAACAGATTTTTAAGTGCAGTAGGTAAGTATATGGCAATCTAGTAATCAAGTTATGAGTTACAAAAAATACACTTTTTGCATTTAAGTAATACATAAAAGAAGTAAAAAAAATAGACTCAAATAATTAGTTGTTTTTAAATGTTACGAAGAATTTGCTCATTACGATCACGTATTACAAATTTACGCTTACGTATGTACGTTAAATGAAACACGGCATTTTTTCGAAGAAAAAAAATATTTTAGTCTAATGCGTCTATGACACACGGCTTTTTTAAACGCTGTTTGTTGGCGAGTGTGAGCGTGTTAGCTTTTGGGAAGGATTGTCAACAAGCAGATTGTAAAAACGCCGATGACACTGGGCGACTTTACACGCTACAAGCGAACTCGCTGGCTTGTAGCGTGTTTAAAAGCCGTGTCACATTGACGCTTTAAGCATTCTTCTGTTTATAATCAGTTGAATTAAATACTTCTTCGTCTGTGTGTAGTATAAGTTAAAACAGAGCTCAAATTCCTTTCATCTGTCGCGTTTCTTTTATTGACTCCCAAAGTTTATTAGTGAAATTTCACCTGGGGCTCAGTTTACGCACTGGACAAGGCATAAGCGTTAGCGATAGATCTCTTATAACCCCCGAAGTAACCCGTATAGTGGTAGAACAGACCAAAATTTAGTCGTTTTAATATTTTTTGTTAATTTGAATAAGATTATTTTTGAATAATTATGAATGAGTTGATTTATTTTCAGTGATGCCACAACTATTGAATGATAATTATGAAATTTATCATAAATTGTCAGAGCTAATTAATAGGCAGGTACCCACATAAAAAATAATTAATATTTTATCATGAAGTCCTTCACTTTTTTAATCCAATCCAGTGCCGGAGCACTGGATTGTCAAAATTTATCAGCCTCATAATTCAAGTTTGTATTATGTATTAAAATTTAATTTATATTTTACCTGTTGTTTTTCTTTGATAAAGTTTATTTTGTTTATTGTTTTTATGTGTTACTTAGTGTTTAAAAATGTATCGATTTGGAATTAATCTGTAGTTTTTCATTTTTTCTGAATAAATAAATTATAAATCTTCCATAATTTTATAGTCAACATCGACAGAGTGGATCGCTACCGCTTATAACTTGCATCGTGTAAGATTATTGTATTAGGTCATATCTAAGTTTGGCTGTAACTCTTTGGAATTTGAATAATCCATCAAGTGCCATCTGCAGGCGGTTTAATAAAACTGCCTGAGCACACCGGTATTGGCTCTATTGAGAATATTGAGTTGAGTCTTCGATAGCAGAGTCGCGAATTTGCGGCGCGATATCGAGGGGTGGAGTACATAATGGAAATTATATTATACCAGTCTGTAGTTATTTGAAAAGCATCATTCGTTAAAAAGGTTATTGTCTTCTGTTAACTTGCTTTTATTACTTTTGTTTTCCCACAAATATGTTTTTATTTAAATGTGTAGCTTTAATTTATGTGTAAATTCCATTCTGTTTCTTGTTTAGCACGCCTATACCTGGTTCTAAGGTTGGCCGGTAGAAAATGTATGAATTGAATTTAATATTGTTATTATAAGTAATAATTTATTTGAATTGAAGATAATGGCATGATTGATTGATTGATTGCATTGAAAACTGTTTTATGGCGACTAACATAGTATAAGTAGTGTACACAAACAACAATTATGGTGAACAACCGAAATAAAATAATTTTAATTTGAATTGAATTAAAAAAAAAATTACAATGAGTTTGTTTCATGCAATAAAGTATTAAATAATAATAATTCATATCATGGCAGTTTACAAGCAAGAATGGGATGTCGTGTTTCAGTACGTAAGTTTGTTCGAAATTAGTAAATAAAGTAGGTAACTTGACTTCTCCGAGGCGGGTTGGACATGAATACGTTTGTCAAATATTCATGATACGGCTACAGATTTAATGATAAGTTCAAAGAGTTTGGATATACCTATAATTACCATATACCATATAAATACCATTCCTGCGTCGTGAGCGCGAGCGATCGGACGTGTCACGGTGACTCATGTCGGGAGCTATGGCCTCGAACGTGTTAAAGTGTACGACTTGCAATATTGTTATTTGCGAACTGTTAGCATTTATTCAGAATAAAATAGATGTTATGGACGAAGTGGGGTTGGTTCAACTGTGTACTTCTGCGTTCTCTACTGAAGACATACAAACAGCAAAAAATCTACTGTTTGACTCCATCTCAACGCAGCAGAGAAAAATAACAAGAAAGAAGGCCGGCAAGTCGGAAAGAGACTTATATGATATAATCTCAATTTTCAAGCAAATGGATCCCGAGCACGTACCGATCTTCGTAGCAAAGGAATTACACAAACTACCTCCGATAAGTTTTGACCATATCGACGCGACAAAAACATTAAAACAATTACTTATTTTACAGAATGAGATTAAAGAAATAAAGAGCACATATGTAACAGACAAGCAGCTATTGGAGGTAAAAAATGACTTGAAAAATCTGAAGCAATCATCCCTTGTAAATAACTATGACATGAATATCACACGACGCAGAGGCGGTGGGGGGACGGACAGTTTCTGTCTTGATAGTGGGCCAATGGGCCTACCTCACGTAACACTTCAAGGCACAGAAAGCAGCTCATCCTTATCGCCACGACAGGACACGATAAAATCTTTTTCGCTCCTACCCACAACAGAACGGGCGGCGGCGGCGGCGGCGGTGCCTGAGACGTGCATTCCAATCCCGTCGGCGGCGGCGCTCGAAGGCGAGGGCGACGAGATCGAGGCGCTGCGAGCGCTACCTCTACCTACAAATGCAAACTTAGCCGCACGTGCCCAAGCGCACAGTGTCACAAACCACTGTGTGGCGGCGCGATTGCTTGTTGAGCATAGCGGATTGAAAGAGACAGCATGCGTCGCTGAGCAATGTGTGAGTGAAACGGAGCAACAACAAAGTCAGGGTGGATTAGAAAACGTTATTCAGCCGAGGCAAACAACAGCAGCAGAGTTGCTAAATAGTCAAAAAGAGTGGAAAAAAGAGGTTCCAGCGGAAGAATGGATAATCGCACAGAGAAAACGACTAAGAAATCGGTTGAGTGGATCCAAAGGAAGTGCGAAACCACTACTGGACACTAAATTCAAGGCAGCTGATATAAAAGTGCCTCTCTTCATTAATAACGTGGATCAATCAACGAGTGAAAGCGACATTATTGAATACATTCACCAGAAAACGAGAGTGTCTGTAACTATCAAGAAAATCCATATGAAGCAACAGAAACATTATGACGCGTACAAGATATTTGTGCCTCAAAATAAGTTGGCGTTGTTTCTTGATGACAGTTTTTGGCCGGAAAATATTCAGTTCCGAAAATTCATTTATTTCAATAGAAACACGTATAACGAAAATAGGGCTCCGCATGACAAGAAATTGGACAACCGATAATGGATAGATACATCAATAAAGACCTTCTTAGTACGAAAATGGTTACGTTCAATTGTAGATCTTTAATGCGATCAGCAGATTGTGTGAGACAGTTATGTCAATCAGCTGATTTAATCGCTTTACAAGAAACTTGGCTGCAGCCGCAAGATATTCCATATTTAGGAACTATTGACCCCGAGTTCGCTTATACTGGAAAGTCTGCGATAGATACGGGAGCTGGATTACTACGCGGGAGACCGTACGGAGGAGTAGCGATACTTTGGCGGAAAAACGTCTTCCAGTCAGTTACAGTTGTGCAATGTAAAAGCGTACGTATATCTGCTATAAAAATAGTGCTATCACAACGTTCGCTATTAGTGTTTTCTGTGTATATGCCGACAGATTCAGCCGATAACTTGGCGGAGTTCACAGAGTGTATGAGTGAAATTACCGCGGTTGTGGATGACTGCAGCATAGACTCGGTGTTTGTTCTGGGTGATTACAATGCCCAGCCGGGACAGCGCTTCGGTAAGGAGCTGGTTGACTTTTGTGAGGAACAGAAGTGGAGGTGCATGGATGTTGAGCTACTGGACTCGGACTCTTATACGTATGTAAGTGATGTGTATGGTTCGAGAAGCTGGTTAGATCATTGTGTAGTATCAGAGGCAGCAGGCCGGTCAGTTACAGGTGCCAAGATACATTATAATGTATATTGGTCTGACCACTTCCCGTTAGAAATAACATGCAACTTGAATATTCTAAGAACAATAGATATGAATAATAAGGTTATTGTACCTAACTCTGTGATTTGGGGAGAAAGAAACTCTGACCAGATTTTAATGTATTCAAAGTACTGTGATGAAAGATTGAGAAACTTTGACTTTCCTTTAGAATTAAATAATTGTAGTAACAGACTCTGTAATCATTTAGAACATAGAAATTTAATTGACAAAATGTATAAAAATTTAGTTGACATATTAAGTAATGCTGCAATACATAGTTATGGGAAAATTGTCCCTTTTAAAAAGAAACATGTAATTGGATGGAATAAACATGTAAAACAATCACACATGGAAGCTCGACTGGGGTTTCAAAATTGGGTTTTGTTTGGCAAACCAATGTCAGGGGTAATTTATGAAAACATGGTAAATACCAAAAAAATTTTTAAGAATAAATTAAGATGGTGTCAGGACCATTCAGACCAAATTAAAATGGATATTTTAGCACAGCATCATGTCAATAAAAAGTTTGATAAATTTTGGAAACAAACTAGTAAGCTTAATCCCAGGTCGAGTTTACCTATGAGTGTAGGGGGCGTAAGCGAGCCTGCCAAAATTGCCACGTTATTTAAAAATCATTTTAGAGTAATGCCAATGTTAAATGTGTCACAGGAACCAGTGGAGGTGAGGGAGTCTGAAGGCGAGCTGCATGTGTTCACGGCTGAGGAGATATCCCGTATAATTAAAAAGATGACTCATGGTAAATCACCTGGCCACGATTCACTCAGCATTGAGCACCTGCAGTTTGCGGGACCTCATCTGCCGAAGGTACTGGAACTGTTTTATGCCGTCTGCATTGGACACACTTACTTACCAGTTGATATGATGAGGACAGTGGTAATACCTTTAGTAAAAAATCGGACAGGGGATGCTTCTGACGTAGGAAACTATAGGCCTATATCGCTGGCCACTACCATAGCAAAAGTACTGGACAGTTTGCTTAACAAAGAACTCGAAAAACATGTTGCTTTGGATGATGCCCAATTTGGTTTTAGAGCCGGGCTCTCCACGGAGACAGCAGTTCTTTGTCTTAAGCATACTGTCCGGTACTACACCGATAGGAAAACACCTATTTATGCATGTTTTCTTGACCTATCAAAGGCCTTCGATTTAGTTGACTATGGTGTCCTATGGAAGAAGCTATCTGATGATACAGCCTTGCCTGGTGAGCATATTGGTATTTTTAAGTATTGGTATGGTCACCAGAGCAATGTTGTTAGGTGGGCAGACTCGCTTTCCGAAGCATACGGGCTGGAATGTGGAGTGAGGCAGGGGGGGTTGACCTCGCCTCGACTTTTCAGCCTTTATGTTAATCGGCTGATTGGTGAGCTCAACAGCACCATGGTTGGCTGTTCAATTGATGGGAAAATCATCAATAATATCAGTTATGCCGATGACATGGTTCTGTTGAGCCCATCAATCAGCGCCCTAAGAAAATTGCTTGGCATCTGTGAGAGCTATGCGGTGGCCCATGGCCTCAAGTATAACACCACTAAAAGTGAACTACTTATTTTTAGAGCAAAGGGTAAGCTTTACCCAAGCACACCAGTGGTGTGTTTGGGTGGCACTCCCCTTAAGATGGTCTCTCAGTTTAAGTACTTGGGGCACTGGGTAACCGGGGACCTCACAGATGACACAGACATTGAGAGGGAGCGAAGGGCGTTGGCAGTGAGGAGTAATATGTTGATCCGCAGGTTTGCAAAGGGCACACGTGAAGTCAAACTCACATTATTCAGAGCATTCTGTCAATCTTTTTATACCTGCAGCCTGTGGATCAACTTTACTCAAAGAGCTTACAACGCCCTTCGCGTTCAATACAACAATGCGTTCAGGATGCTGTTGGGGCTGCCGCGCTTCTGTAGCGCATCAGGTATGTTCGCGGAGGCGCGTACGGATGGTTTTCCGGCCATCATGCGTAAGAGGGTCGCCTCCCTGATGCGGCGGGTGCGCGGCAGCACCAACAGCCTCCTGAGGACAGTGGCAGTTCGGGTGGATGGCCCGATACTTAGCCACTGGACTAAGACGCATATAGTGCCCTCGGGTAGGTACGCCAAATAATTCACTTGACTCCGATAATACCAATTCAATAACAATTTAATTTAATTTCAAACTATACAATTTAATTTAATTTTATGACTGGCTATGTGTAATTTATAATTTTGAATGTGTGTTACTAACCTTAGAATAAGCCTTATATTAACAAAATATGGTGATTTACTGAAATAAAAGATTTGATTTGATTTGATTTGATTTGATAATAGAGATAATCATAGGAAACTTCAAAGAAAGTCCCACAATTGTTATGTGGGACATAATTATCCAACCAAGTGTATTGTTAAATGGTTCTGTCGCTTTCCATCTACATTGACTATCTTTCAAATTTAATCTCATAAAATGTCATTGTTTTTGTTTATTTTTCAACGGGGTTTTGGATGTTTTATATTGTTTAAAACGTATTGAACTATTGTAAATAGTGAAATAAATATGTGAAATGTCGAATTGTGTCCTCGTATTATGCCAGGCCTCCGCAAGTATCATGAAAAATCAAGAGAACCTGAATTTTCACCGGTAAGTATCTATTTGTGTATGTACTCATTAATAACCCATACTAAACACATAATTATTGCGTAGATACATTGAATAACGTCCAATAAGTATAGAAATATGAAGAATCGGCGTTTTTCATGCTAAAATCATGAATAAATCGAGGCTATGATATACTAACTAGGGATGTCATAAAACGTAAAAAGATTTGTCGATAAGGCTATGCAGACACGACGAGTATACCTTGTAAGATTTTCAGAATAAAGTGAGCCATTGAGGGATCCCGTAGCTGACCCATCTCACTTAAACACACTCACACTCTTTGTATTTTGTTCGATTCATATTTTATTTATTAATATTATTTATTTGCCGTCCTGCCTACTGTATCATGGTTAAACAGAATATCTATGTGTTCAACCATGATAGTGTAATATACAAAAAAAGAGAGCTTCAAAATAATCACGGAAAATATTACGTTTACACTATTAATATTTCAGGGTCTCTTTGGCGTCCAATAACGATCGGCAAGAGGTAAAATGTTCTTCCGGCTATTCTTCAACTTGAACCAAATGCAATGCTCGTGAAGCTAACGGTCAGTACAGTACTGTACTTAAAATTGCGTGTTATAGGTATATTATAATTACATGAACTATAAATTAAAAATATAATGTGTTTCAGGATATCCCTTTTATCAACGTACCTAAGCCAGGACCTTCGGATACTACAGAAATAAGTTCATCAGTGTTTTCAGACGTACCACCGAAGAACACTAGCGTAGAATGTACAGAATGTGCAGTGTGAGATGGTCGATAAAAATCTAGCCTACTCCAGTTTGCTAAAAATTAACTGTTTCAGACAGCGTACGAAAAGCCTTGAAAAAAAAGTACTGATAAAGTTTACCAAGAAAATATAATAATTATAAATAAAGTTAAGGAAAATAAATTAATAGAAATATATGTAGCAAAAGAGTCTTCGCCACATGCGTATAGCATTGAGTTAAAAATATTTGATAAATTAACACTTCCACCATCAATATGTGATCGTCAACGTTATGCTTATCACAATGACGGGAAAAGTACTCAATACTCAATAAATTTATTTTCTTCACATAGTAAAATACTTATAAAAAACCAACAAAGTTGTAGAATCGCATGTAAGCCCTTTCGGGGGACTAATCTATAGGTAGGGGGCAGGCAGAACAAGGTTTAGCTGAAAAAAGTATTAAGCTCAAGTGTTAACTTTTGTTAAGTATAAATTTTGTAATGTACTCATTTACCTGTTTAAGTTGAATATTATTTTATCTAATAAAAAATGTCATCTTAATTCGTGGTTTTTACAAAGTTCAAGGTTTCTTTAATCCAGAGTGAATCTAGATAACGTTATCATAGTCACGGACTTTAAGTTGTTAGGATTGATATATCGATATCGGTATCGGATCATCGAACTGTTAATATCGATATTTTATGACTTGGACATCTCTGTGGCTCAACGTGTGACAGATGCCCCCTATATTATGACGTACGACAAATGCATGTTTTGTCTCGTTTTATCTAGTGCATAAAGTGGTATGCGCAAAGAAGATAGCGAATTTGTCAAATTTAGGAGGGATTCTATTTACTTCGTTCTTCTGAGGATAAGTTCAATCATTAGATGACGCTCTGAAAGCCCATCTTCAATCAAAAGAGGAAAGTGACGTGTACTTTATGATATTTCCCGAACGTGCGACCTGATGGGACAACGTAGTACCTATTTGGTTCAGTATATCAAATTTAGATTTGTATATTAGCTATTTATAAATTTAGTTATTTTTAAATTACATGAATACTCCAGCTGCCTAGTACTAAACAATATTATTTTATGATAAGTAACTAAAAAATTTAACAAAAACGATAAAATATAATTCAAAGTTTTAATATTGGTACCTAGATAGTCTAAGCAAATTTCTGCTTAGATTAGGTACTCCTCGTATTCCTGTTATTTAAAAGTTGATTATAAATGTAACTAGCACGATCCGATATATTTTTTATATACTTATCCGATATAATCTAACATATCAATTTTTCATTAACTAAGTCAAAAATCAACACTAATAGTACGATGACTTACAAGCTGATTGTTGGCGTTTTTAAACGCTAGCGTGTGAGCGTATTAGCTTTTGGGAAGGATTGTCAACAAGCACATTGTAAAAAAAAGTCGATGACACTGAGCGACTTTACACGCTACAAGCGAAGTCGCTGGCGTTAAAAATGAAATGAAATATTGTTTATTTGCTAGAACATATGTGTTCACAAATAAGGTATTAAACAGATTGAGTCCATTTTATGTCCTGCCGTAATAGGCATGCAAATATTAAGTTTTATTAACTAAGTAAGTATATATTAAAACAAAAAAAAAATCTAATCTACTATGAGTTCAAGTATTCACCTATCGTATAGAAAAATTTGTCCAAGAGCCATTTTTCTGATTTTATAAAAAATAGATTCCCTGTTAGGTTTTTTATATCTTTAGGCAACTTATTATATATAGTGATACACATGTAGTATGCTTGCCGTTGAGTGAGAGTCAGTTTGTAAAGCGGATTGTAGAGCATGTTGTTAGTTGTATCCCTGAGTTGTCTAGTGCGGAAGTGTGGGTTTGTTTTGAATAGCTCTGGATGTTGCCTGACAAACTCTGCTGCTTGTTTGATATAGAGACATGGTAGAGTTAGAATTTAAAAATTTTTGAACAATGGTCTGCAGGGCTCTAAAAAGTGGGCACCGCATATGGATCGTAAACACTTTTTCTGGGCTCTGAACGCTCTGTCAGCTTCAACACTATTACCTCATATCAAGAGGCCGTATTGTAGCTGACCCAACGTAGCCATGATATGCACTAAGAGACACCTTTATGTAGGTTATTTCGCGCAACCTTTTTAACACGTACGCATATCTGCTAATTTTCGCACAAACCTTATCTATTTGTATTTTCCAATTTAGGTTTTTGTCAATGTAAATACCCAAGAATTTTATAGACTCTACTTCTTCAATTTTTGAATTATTATGTTTAATGTTAAGTTTTATTGGATTACGTCTGAATGAATGAAATTGCATTAATTTTGTTTTGTCAATATTTACTTTCATATTATTATTATCAAGCCAAGTTATTACCTCGGAAATAGTCTTATGAATGTCGTTTTCGAAATTTAATGGGTCAGTACATTTAACTATGATAGTTGTGTCGTCGGCGAAAAGTATGGCTTCGTGGTTAGTAACTTCAGGTAAATCATTTATGTAGAGCAAAAAAAGTATTGGTCCCTTGTGGCACACCATAACTGTTAAGTTTATATTCGGATTTATACCTTATTTTTCTCGATTGATCATTTATTCTAGACATATCTACACACTGATACTAATTGTGTAGAAAACTGTAACTGTAATTTGCAGTACCTCTAATACCAGCTTAGCGTTGTTAGCTTAGCGTTTAGCGTGTAAAAAAGCCTTGTGTCATCATACCTATATCACTCGCAACATGGATTTGCGCTACTGTCTTTTTCTTTACGTTGCCAAAGCCATGGAAGTAATTCAACTCGCCTTCTAAGGTATCCAAACTAATGCTGTTACGGGAGTTTTTATAGCTTTTGTCCCTTTCTCGCGAAATCTATTCGAACTTTGTAATTTTGAGGTCGTGCTCGTAAAAAGTTGACGTGATTGCCAAAGATCAAGGTGGGTTTTATTCATGCACTTTTTTATTTCCATTTTTATATCGTAAAACTTTTTAATCCAATTGTGCAAAGAGGTGGATTTTTTTCATAACTCTGTTTTTTTTTTCAAACGAATTTAAAAGAGGGAGATATCAATTAGGTTGTTTTTTTTTAATTTTAATGTCCTCAAAACTTTGTCGTATAAAACCGATTCTTTTTATTTTTTATTTGAATGTATTTACTTCCAGATTGGTCCCATAGAAATTTGCCTGCCACATATTTACTAACCCGTTAGCAGACAGGTGAATTTGCCTGCTACATATTTACTAACCCGTTGGCAGACAGGTGAATTTGCCTGCTACATATTTACTAACCCGTTAACAGACAGGTGAATTTACCTACAAAAGCTAGTCATAAAATCTAGATTATTACCAATCAATAGCTCGATCAAACTAAACACGCTGATTGGCAAACTTTAACCAGTCAGCTTTAAGTTTAACAGTTGAGAAAACTTAAGGTACCCCACGAGTTTAATTTTGTTTTAACTAGCTAAATCAATAAAGTTCAGACGAAAGTCAAAACAAAATAGTTAAGTGAAAAATAAAAAACTTGAGACGAGTCTAACTTAGCGCTCTCCTGATCGTAAGAGATCACACCTGCTAAGACGAGAACAGTGCTACACAGGACTTTGATTCACATAGGCCGGTGCGACACTGCTAAAGCGCATTGATGGTCAGTCTCAAAAGCCTAACTAAATTCACTAGCTGCATTGCCCTTCAAACCGGAACTCAGTAATGCTTACACATTACTGTTTTGCTGTATAAAATCTGACACTGTGTTGATACCCATCTAGACGGCTAGTCAGTATCAAAAGCCTTACTAATTTCACTAGCTGCAATGCCCTTCAAACCGGAACTCAGTAATGCTTACAAATTAACTATTTTGCTGTTTAAAATCTGACAATACGTTGACACCCATCTAGATGGCATACTGCAGGAGACGCTTCTTCTTCTTATCGTGTCACTAGTTCTTTCGAACCAGTGTGGTGGAAGGATTTCAAGTGCGCCTCGAAGAGGCTCCTTTCGTGCACTAATATACGATAAGAAGGGGACGCTACCCAATGGTAAACGGTATTTTTCTTATATTGCAGTTTTGCAATGATTCTATAGAGCAGTTTCGAAAATGGTATAGTTATTTGATGGCCATGTCGACAATTCCCTCGCAATCAGTAAAGTATACAGCAATTTTATATAGGTTTAACCTCTGAGGTAGCATGTACCAAGCATTTGGATGGAGTCCAAAGAGAAGAGCAGGGTGTGGTGCAAGCGAATAGCTTTCACGGGCTTGCACGCTTAAAACTGAAAACAGGATCGAAAGGAATGTGAAATGAATTCTTATTTCGTTTTGTTATATTAGTATCTCGACACACGACAGTGTGTCAAGCCACGGTCAGGCCTTGCGAACTGGCGAGTAGCACTGTGTGTAAGTTTACACGAACCATTTGGAGCCACTTTAGACCTTGTCATAGCTAAAAAACTAAACGATATAAACACACCAAATTTGTTTTATGTATTGAAAGCCCGGAGTTAATGAAGTACCTCAAATTTCATAAACACAGCTTAAACGATTATTTAGATATTAATGTTCAAAAATCGTCATTTTTATCACTGATTGACTGACATATAGACGTAAAACCTAACCCACTTCCAGATGACCTAGAAAGTTCAAATTTGGCATCCAGCTAGGTAATTGTGTGTATACAAAGGAAAAAAATCAGAAAACAGTAAATTTATAAGATTTGTTTTTTTTCTTCAAATTTTTCGATTTTATGAGGTAAATTTAGCGCCTTGCAAATTATGAGAGCAATTGCATTGCAAATTTTTGCAGGATATTTCGATTTCCATGATGAAAGGTTGTTTTATCGTTTTATGTACTTACTTTAATATCAATAATTTAAAAATTATTTACAAAAGCCCAGATGAACGCAAGCTAGTGGAAATGCAAATTGTCGGAAAACACTTTAATCTCCCGGCACATATGTACTTACTACCTACAAAGACAGGTACCCACACCTTATCTATGCTATTTAGGTAGGTTAGGTACTAAACTTATAGTAGGTACTTTTACCTACCTACATACATTTAGAGGCGATGGTGGTGATGTGTAAGTAAGGAAAAGAAATAGGTAGGCAACTATTATAATTATAGTAGGTACCTAACCTATATACCTTTGAATAATAATACATTTATTTACAAATAGTATTGATATCTGAACAAAATACTTATAATATGTTAAAATGGAGGAGCCACGGTCGTACAGACCGGATAATGAACCGTGATATTACATATTATGTTTCGCAGCTTCATTCAACGTGATTATTGTTTGCCCATGATCATGACGCGGAAAGACAGACCGGACTCAGTGGCGAATAACGGGAGAGGTCTACGTCCAGAAGAGGACTAGTAGGGCTATAAAAGATCATGTCACGACACTGCGTCGGAAAATACTTTATAACTTAATTATAATTATAACAATGATAAGTAAATTACTCATTTACACAATTATCTACAAAATTGGTTATTTCGTACAAAAAACATACAGACAAAGTTGTGGTACAAAGTTGTGGTTTCCTGTTTTAGTTTTCATAAAACCGTATTACAGAATCCAGAGCCCTTCCAGATACAATGTTAAAGTATTTTATTTTGTGCAGACTTAGCAATTAGGTATAAGATTTATTAGTATAGTTATTATTATTAAGTAAACTAATATTATTGAACGTTCGTAAATGGCCAAATCCTCTTTTTTTTTATATTTTTCCCGCTTCCGCTACCGCTCACGCTTCCGCTTATAACTTGGCCCGCTCGTAACGTTGATTAGATTGGCGTTGACTACGTGCTGGCCAATGTAAGCGGTTGTTGTCTTCAAAGTTTCGTTTTTGAGTCGGGTCCGGTCCATGAACAGGGCGACGCTCCGAGATGATATCTTCCAGATTGTCAGACCTTCTAGCTTGTTTATGAAGAGGTTTTAGCAAAGTGCTTTTACACAAAGAAAATATTTTTAGATAATTACCTATTCTATTTGTTAGAAATTGTTAGAATAGTAGCGCACTTTTCTTGTTACTGCGAGAGGTTAGGAAAATGTTTAAGCATTACTGCGTTCTAGTTTGAAAGGAACTGTAGCTCAAAAAATTACATGCAATTCATAAAATTTTTTCGTTATTTTAAAGAAAAGACAGTAGACATTTACCATTTGCAATTAGTGATAGGTACTATACCCGACTGTTAGGCACTCAGTCGCTCAGTACAATTCACTCCCCACGAATTATTTTGTTCAGTGCGCCTAAAGAAGTTTTCACTTTAAAAAACCGAACGTTAACGCCGGTATACGCGCTTATTCCCTTTTTTGGTTTTTGCGTACAATTAAAAATACCTACTCGTAATTGTTCAAAATGACATAGGTCATTAAAGTTTTTGATAAATATCTTATAAAAGTAGGTAGTACTAGTAAGTTCTATATTTGTTTTTATACAGGGTATATCTAAGATAATAATTTTATTTCTTTCTTTAAGTTTTGCGAGCACCAAACCGCCCGTAATCGCGCGACAGAAATACGCTATTCGAAACCGAACTTGGCGCGTACTAAGGCATTTGTTAATTCGCAACGCAAACTAAGTCGTAGTAGATTTACCTACGCTAGTTTATAATATCGTTGGACTCTTCACGTTCCTTGAGGTTATTAAAGCCGCAAAAACCTACTTACCAAGTTCAAGGTGAGTTTCTCTCGAGACATTTAAGCCTAATTTTCTATTCGAGCATCCCTATCCATTACCAGATTCTATTTACAGAAGGGATCATCCGACCCTTAGGGGAGGTTTTATTATTTTTTGCGTCAGACCTCAAATGTCGGCATAATTTGGGGAACTTTTATTATCCACTTTACTCATATAATTGTAGTAGGTATTGTGCACGAAAGGAGCCTCTTCGAGGCGCACTTAAAATCCTTTCACCACACTGGTTCGCAAGAACTAGTGACACGATAAGAAGAAAGAGTAGGTATGTATTGAGATAATGTCTATATTTTTCGATACCAATTTATTTTGAGTAATTTTAATATTACTGTGAGTTATTTATGTAAAAAAAATAAGGTTTTCCAAAATCATAGTACAACCGACTTCAATTGAACTGTTTTAGTGACCGTAAATATCACTGAAAAGTCATAGGGAAGCAAAATACGCAATTTCGTTTACTTCGACGACATATTGTTTTTAGATAATTCAATATAAAAACTAATCTATTGAACTAATATTCATAAAATATATATGAGGTCAATCTGAAAGTATATATATCCCCAAACAAAAAATATTTTTCAAAACGGTTCATAAACAACAATGTTCTAAGATTTTTCCATAACTTCTTCAATGATGGACAAACACTAACTTCACTCCAAAAAAAATAACTTTTGGTAACCACTTAACTCTAAAGAAAAAACCATGATTTCTTTTACGGAGGAAAACCCATCCAAAATTCTTATTTATCATAACAACTCATCTCGAAAATTCGCAGCTAATCAGTTGAATAGTCGTTGTACAAGTCAATATCAGCATTTTTATTTCATTACTTTTTATATTTTTTTTGCACAATATATCAAAATAAATTACGGACTAATCATGGGTGAAATCAACCCACAATTAATCAAAACTATAATTTCACCCATGGTTAATTCGAAATAGCACATTTTCGATTACAAACCTCAAAATGGGTTTCAGCACGAAAGCAATTTCACTCGTAGACAAATACCTCACTCTGGGAGACAAAAGTATTATTTCAAAAGGCATTTAATGCCGTTCACCCTCAACCCTCAACTCTACAGGCTCTTTCATACGACGGAAAAATGCTGCAAAATTTAATCTTATTTTGGTGCTTCAATTTAATTTATAATAACTTAATCTTCGCAGTTTAGCCCACTTATTACTACCACATTTCTTTTTAGACTGAAAACTATGCATATGCCAAATTTCACCTTAATCGGTTCAGTAGTTTTAGGCGTGATAGAACAATAATAGTAGATTATGCACTAAGGGGATAAAACAGTGTCTTATGTCGCGGGTGGCATATTGAACCCTGAGCTAACGAGGGACTCAGTTAACTCCTGAGCGAAGCGAGGGAGTTATGTAGAGTCCTGAGTGACGCGAGGGGTTCTAGCTACCCAAGACGAAGACAGGCTTTATCCCAGAGGAGCATACTCTACTTTTCACACCTTCTGCGAGGCAAAAAAAGCCAGGGCTCCGAACTCAGCAGCAAACACCGTCTTTTGTTTCAGAATCTTTGAAGTCGCGCCTTTTTTCTTTTTTTTATGAGTGGCCAGTTCGATTTCTCGCGTCACTCAGGACTCTATATAACTCCCTCGCTTCGCTCAGGAGTTAACCGAGTCCCTCGTTAGCTCAGGGTTCAACATGCCACCCATGACATAAGACACTGCTTTATCCCCTTAGTGCATAATCTACTATTATCTATACCCATTCAATCATTACGATCTGTTTCGTGGTATTACGATAATAATAGTGCACGAAAGGAGCTTTCGAGGCGCATTTGAAATCCTTTCACCACACTGGTTCGAAAGAACTAGTGACACGATAAGAAGAAGTCGATAAAAATACCTTGAGAATTTTAATTTCCAGGATCTGACTTGTTTCATTGCAAACAGTTATATATTATTGTATGAGTAACTATTTGTTTAACCAAATAAATAAATAAAAATAAATCTAATGTAATTGTTTTTACAGAATAGTTATATTTTCTGTACAAATAAAAAAATAAGAAATGTTTTTATCTCATAATTATGGTGCTGGCTGTGATGTGAACCACCTTCTTATGTATCGTTAAAACTGTGATAAGTTATGAACGAATCTTACCTCCTTTCGTATTTATTTATTTATTTATATATTTAATTATCTAGTCCTTGCAACATGTCGCATCGCTGAATACATCATTTTACAGAACAGGGGTGGGCTCAGCTCTGTAAATACGTTCCAATAACGAAAGTAAATCCTCAAATTATTTACATTTTTCTCAATTTAACTTTGACGTTATCGGCTCAGAACTCCAAAAAGTTTTTAATGAAAAGTAAACCGTATCTAATGTACTTAAGTAACAGCTTGGTTCTGGATACTTTGTGTTTAAACTTATATTGAATAAAAGAATAAAACTTGATTTTATTGGAAAATACACAATGAGAAATAAATAAAACTACTTAGGTATCGTTTAATACAAAAGACCTTATCGATTAATAGTAGATTATGCACTAAGGGGATAAAGCAGTGTCTTATGTCGCGGGTGGCATGTTGAACCCTGAGCTAACGAGGGACTCAGTTAACTCCTGAACGAAGCGAGGGAGTTATGTAGAGTCCTGAGTGACGCGAGGGGTTCAAGCTACCCAAGACGAAGACAGGCTTTATCCCAGAGGAGCATACTCTACTTTTCACACCTTCTGCGAGGCAATAAAAAGTCAGGGCTCCGAACTCAGAAGCCAACACCGTCTTTTGTTTCACAATCATTGAAGTCGCGCCTTTTTTCTTTTTTTTATGAGTGGCCAGTTCGATTTTAGAACAAACCTTTTTACAATGCCATATGGGCGTTCTTTTACTTAGAGTTTTCCACGAGTTTCCACACGAATTTAACGTTCCAAATTCAAATCACATTACAACCCTTGGGAGTTTCATACAACATTACCTCCCTAGAGAGGTAATGCTTTGCTTTACCTTGATGATAGCATGATATGTAATTGGACATTGTCGAGCAGGTGGTGTGAAAAATATTTTTTTTAAACACCTGGTACAACCCGGCGAAATGATGAATAAAAGTAAATTATTATCAATAATGAAAATCTATAGGAAAATGACTAACGGTAAGTTATCCGATTTTTATAACATTAATTTTGATTAAAATTTAACTTATTTTTTTTTATTTAAATTTTACTTAATTTTGCCATATCTGTGTTAAGTAACGGCAACTGATTATATGTATTTTTTTATTTCTGATGATTAAAAATTTGCGGTGTATATTTATAATATCCATAGGTACTAAGCGGATGAAGTCGCTAACAGCAGTTAGTACGAAATAAAATACTCAGTTAAGTTAACACACGACACTCTACATTATTTATGGTCGCCATCAAACCGATGGGTTTTCACCGTTGATTACGGACCCCTGAGTAATAAATACTGCAATCAATCAATGCCAGATATAATAACATTTTATTTAAGGTGAAGCATAAGAGGCCAAATTGGAAAACACAGCCGTGTTGGCCGAGTGGGAAGTGTCTTGACTTTGCGTGTTTTGTGCAAAAAAACCACCGTGAGGAAACCAGCATTTTATGGAACCTAAAAAAAAGAAAAAAAAGTTCGAAAAAATTTGTCAAGTGCACGAAAGGAGACACTTCGAGGTGCACTTGAAATACTTACACTGATCTCAAATTAGCTACTAAAAACTCTAAAATTAATGCTAGATGTGGTCTTTGAATACAAAAAGCCTAGAAATATTATAAAAGCATAAGTTTCAAACACTTGTGGTTTTGTGACGTGATATTTTTTTCACCGGTTCGTCGATAAAAATTACATATAATTTTGATCATTGACTGTTTTAGATATCGTCGAGAACATTTTTGTGCCGAGTCTATCATGTCTACTAACGCGCAGGCTACGTCGGCAGTGCGGCAAGCGGCGGCGGTGAACGAAAAATACAAAAACACGAGACGAAGGAGCGCGACCACGTTGGCGTGACTAGCGGGCGGCGGCGGTGAACAGGGCCGCTTGTTTTTGCCGCTCATCGCTGCTGCTTGACGCGTTTTTCCAATCTTCTTTTTACCGTGAAAAGATTTCAAGTCCTCGAAGTGTCTCCTTTCGACGAAACGAATAGTATGAAGAAATTACTATAATACGGTGTACTCTTTGAGTATTTGTCCGAAACATTTTGTATGGCAATTTGCCTTGAGGATTCCCCTTAAACAAAGCTATTTATCCACATCACAAAATAACGCATGTTTTATTTTACACGCAAACATTCTGCAATGAAACCTCAGATAAAGCCAAAGGTCAGGTAAAAATTATGACTGCGATTTTTTTCACAACCTCATATATTAGATTATATTAAGACACTTTGACAAAATGTACGCCATAAGGCCTAATACATACATAGAATATATAGAAAACACCCAGACTCAGGACAGACACCGATGCTCATCTCACAAAATTGTTGATGTTCATCACATAATTGTTTTATGCGGGAATCGAACCCGGATCACCGGCGCGTAGCAGTCCGACATACTTGCCATTCGACAAATCTTGTCATCTGTTATTAGCTTGTGTTTTTCTTAACTGCGCCACTGAGGCCATTCTTCGGCTATTCAGGTTTACTTTATTTTAACCATAGTTCTTAGTACAATTACTGTCATAGAAGTAGGCACGAAAGGAGCCTCTTCGAGGCGCACTTGAAATCCTTTCACCACGCTGCTTTGAAAGAACTAGACACGATAAGAAGAAGTACATAGTTGTATCAATTTATTATGTATTCATGATAATGTTTTTTTTTATTGCTATACACTTGCTTACATTGAATACCAACCAGCTACAAACTTTTATACTAAAACTTACGTAAATACCTAAACATAAAAAAACCAATGAATCTACATTAATTTAAAACATTCTGCGTTTCATAAAACATTTTATTTTCAAAGCAAACAGTAGGTATTTTCTCTAAACCACCTTCCATTTTCATAACTTTGCTAAAACTAACATACTTTAGAAAAGGTGCTTATAAGCTCAAGTCTAAAAGACCGAGGTTGAGATGAAATATTCATTTTATTTACATGAAAAGGTATGAAACCTTTGATAAATGTAGACAGATGCAAATTTTCATAATAACGGGTGACCCAAAATCAACAGTGAAAATTATCGAGTATGTCGTACGACGTAACGCGTACTATTACCCTTAGTACCTATTACCTTAGCAATTTTTCAGTTATATATTTTGATTTCAAAACCAAAATACGAATACTGAACCGATTACCGATACTGGACCAATCTGGATGTATATCCTTTCAAATAAAAAAAAAAAATCAGTTTATTAACGCGTTCGCGTACGTCGCGTTCGTTCGCGTTCAATACAACAATGCGTTCAGGATGCTGTTGGGGCTGCCGCGCTTCTGTAGCGCATCAGGTATGGTCGCGGAGGCGCGTACGGATGGTTTTCCAGCCATCATGCGTAAGAGGGTCGCCTCCCTGATGCGGCGGGTGCGCGGCGGCACCAACAGCCTCCTGAGGACAGTGGCAGATCGGGTGGATGGCCCGATACTTAGCCACTGGAGGAAGACGCATATAGTGCCCTCGGGTAGGTACGCCAAATAATTCACTTGACTCCGATAATACCAATTCAATTTCAAACTATACAATTTAATTTAATTTTATGACTGGCTATGTGTAATTTATAATTTTGAATGTGTTACTAACCCTAGAATAAGCCTTATATTAACAAAATGTGGTGAAATTATTTACTGAAATAAAAGATTTGATTTGATTTGATTAACAACAAAGTTCTGAGGTAACAAAAAATCAACCGGTTGAAAAAAACAATAATCAAGGTTTTACAAAAACATACAACAAACGACTTCAATCGGACGGTTTTAGTAAACGTAAGGAACTGACAAGTCACAAGGAAGCAAAATTGTCAATTTTGATCAATTTTGTTATTTTTTACCGAATAAATATCAAAAAAATTAACTTTCTTTGAGTTCAACATACAAACTTTTGGAAAAAACATACACTCCTAAATTATTCCAAACAGTTAACCAGTTATGATGCTGATCCAAACAGAACTTACTTTTTATGGTAACCCAATTCACTCTTCAAGGCTGAACTTTATCAAGACCTGCCCTAATATTAATCAAGAGGAACCTTCCACCTTTCCGACTTCAGAAGAAACGATTCACTAAATCAGCCGAGGGTCGAACGAAATATGCTGGAGAAGGAATATTCCAACACAGAATGAGTAGTTTCTGAAAGCAGTTATGATAAAACATGTTTTTATTTTTGAACTGAAAAATTATTTAGGCGCACTGACCAAAATATTTCATGGAGAGTGAATTAGACTGAGCTACTGGGCTCCAAATGCTCGCATGTAACACTACTTCGGGTATTATTGATTTGCGGCTTTAGTGACACTGCGACCGTTGTCGATCTATTGTGCTCGCAAAAAGTACTTCGAGTAAAGTTGGATGGGATAATATTACTAAGTGAAGATGGTAATGTATCTACTGCCTTTTATATTACCTGAACGACATCAAATAATGGTAGCGTAACATTATCATGAGCTATATGGACCACAGAAGATCTTGAAGAGAATCACTTTTTTGTCTATGCTATGGACATGAACAAAAGCTATTTTTGAATTAGCATACTTTTTACTAATTGATTGATTCAGGCGTTACTTTGCGGAAATCCATAAATATCAACAAATTATATAAATATATTTAGTAATAAATCCGCTTAATTTCAAAGTTTAAAGATACGACACGTGTTTCGCCTCTACACGAGGCATCATCAGGAGGTGTGGACTCGCCGAAATCCGAAACGAGAGATACTAGACTCTCGTTTCGGACTTCGGCGACGCAGAACACGTGTCTTATCTTTAAACTTTGAAATTAAGCGTATTTATTACTAAATATATTTATATAATTTGTTGATACTTTTTACTGTCATGCCAATATACTCACTGACAAACTGTAAAGTTGTATTTCCTATTGTTAACCTTCCCTTCGAAGAAGTTTCCCTTCTTTCGTCTCTATATATCTTAAGCAGATATTTTTTTTTATAGAAGGCAATGGAAAATATTGAACAGTCTATACTGCTTTATAACTATAACAGACTCGGACGCGAATCATAAATTGTGAAGCATTAGCCAAAAAGGGCTACTTCGTATTCAGCTGAAGTACCCTCGACCCTTGCTGTCAATCCTGCAACAGTAAAACTATGTTTATCATAGAAGTATTAAAGTATAGATACCTGATACATTAAAAACGCACCAAAAAAGTTGGACAATTCATCCCACTTCTTCATTTTGGTTTGGTGCTGAATTTCGGAACAGAGAAGTAACAGTGCTAGGCTTTTTCATTGATCGTAAAAGTAAGAAAATATTTAAAAATTGAGATATTGAATTTTCACTGCTCATGCTCGTGAAGTTCAACTTCATGCACGCTTTAGCGGGAGTAAAACTGCATTTGAGGCCCTAGGGAAAGAAAAAATGTTTATAAAATCTCTCTAAATTTATAATTTAGAAATATATTCTCTCTAATGAGCTGAACCGCCTGCCAGTGTCCCGTGTACCGCTCAAAGCTAAACACAAACAAGCTCACTTGAATCCATTAGCGGATTGCAACACGAATTATATCAGTTTTCAACAGTTAAGCTGAGAGTAACAATTTTATTGTCATCTTGATATTGTAGATAGCTAACGGCTGAGCCGGGGTCGATGCTCATTTGATTATCGCTGCTCTTTAGTAAGCATAGGTTTTCTTTTGTAAATTAATAGGTCTGAACTTCGCAGTCAATGTGCAGATCACACCTCGTGAAAAAATAAGAGAAATTAGGAGTATGGTAGTAGGAAAAGTCCAAGAGTATGCTATGCGAGATGCTGCTCAAAATCTCATACAAATAATAACTATCGTAAGGGTCAAATAAAGCGTCTTGTGAAATGCGTACTGTGGAGCAATTTTGTGTTCTGGAGAGCACTCTTGCTGTGGATCTAGGCATCAATCAATACGTATATAAAATGCTTAGACCTGACTTCTTCTTATCGTGTCACTAGTTCCTTCGAACCAGTGTGGTGAAAGGATTTCAAGTGCGCCTCGAAGAGGCTCCTTTCGTGCACTCGACACATGTTTTCGAACTTTAGGTTTACATGCCGGTTTCCTCACGATGGTTTACTTCACCGTTGCGAGAACGTGGGATGCATACATAGATTTTTTCGACCGAAAAAACCCATTTACGCATGACTGCCACCGGGATTCGAACCCGCGACCCATCAGATCGCAAGGTAAGAGCCTTATCCACTCGGCCACCACGTCCTCCTCAGACCTGACTGACTGACAGACAACATACAGTATCTATAGGCCGAACCGTTAAATGTAGAAGCTGGAAACGTGGAGCACTCTCCAAGTTCAAGCTTCTATGTTTAAGGGGAATCCTCAAATCCAAATTCCATACAAAATAATTCGGACAAATACTCAAAAAGTACGTCGTATAGTTATTTCTTCACACTATTCGTTACGTCCATGTTTTTTGATTTCGTTAACAAAAAAAGTGAAAGGTTTCATACTTTTATTTAGATTTTATACGTGTTTTAAAATTAACCCTACTAACTTAAAAACTCGAGAAAAATTATTATAATACGGCGTACTTTTTGAGTATTTTTCTTGAGGATTGGCCTTAACAGTTCTTTGTCAAAAAGTGCAAACGCGTACTAAGAAATAAATTTTGAAAATTCGTAACGCAAACGAACGAACAAGGCGTTACAGGCGTCAGCTAGTAAACAATAAATAAGTATTAAAGCTTTGACTAGCTGTTATTTTTAAATTTATTTAAATCTTGATATTGAAACAAAGCGTTCAGTTATCAGTGTTTAGGTCAAAAGTTAAACTCTTTGTTCAACTTCATCCATTTTACCACATAATTCAATTTATGAGCTGTACATTTGTCGATTATGAGAAGTAGCCCAAAACCCTTGCAAAAGACCGTAGTTAAGGTTTTCCTTATAACCTTATTGCTTAGAACAAGATGTCTTAATAACATATGTATGTATACAATTTCAAACTGTAAGCATATTTTGACTTACCAGTTACCAGAGTTTTGCAATGTAACATTTTGGCTACCTAATAGATAAAAAAAGCTACTGGATCGTTCGAAGGATCCATACAGTTTTATCCCTCCAAAGTTTTCAACAATGGTTAGGTTCCGCCGCGGGCTGCGCTATCTGACGCAAATTTTTATTAAACTCTTAAGCTAAAAATGCATTTGGCGAATTGTTTTAGCTAGTTGGTTGGTAACAGAGCTGGATTTATGCTCAATTTTATTAACTTTATTCATGAGATTGGGATATAAAACTTTAGGAGTATCTTGAAGGTAAATTTAGCCATATATTTTATGACTAGTTGACTCCCGCAATTTCGTTTGTGTAGCGAATTAACAAAATTATTTTCTTAGTACGCTTTTTGACAACCATTCCCTCGAAATGTTAAAAAGTCTCTGTCGAAAACTCGAAAAGTCTCTACGTCCAGTGGTTTGACCTGTGCGTTGTCTGTCAGTCAGGACTAAGCCATTTTTAGACAATGATGATTTGGTCTTTGATGTTTGGTTTACGCTTAAATTAACTTTAATTTTATGGAGTCGACATTAGTGATAAATAACTCAAAACTTCTTAGGCAAGACCACCCATTATGTTTTTCCTATAATGTAAAATAAAATTTAATTTAAAAAAAAACAGCATAAATTTGCGTAAATAGGTTTATTGGTTTTCAACTAACTTTATTTAGATCTATAGTGGTAAATAGATAAGAACCCTTCTATCTAAATATCATAGGTATTTGGGGCAAACCTAAACGTGTTATTGAGTGGAGACCGCGTCTATGCCAACGATGATCTATGCGCTGTGCAGAAGGTGGATAAGGAAAGCCGAAGATTGGACAAAGTGTTTCGCTTTGAAAGAGACCTATGTCTAGCTTCTTCTTCTTAATATGTCACCTAATTCTTTCGAACCAATTTTCGTAAGAGATTTCAAGTGCGCCTCGAAGAGGTGCCTTTCGTGCACTACATCTAGCAATGAGCTGCTATATAGACTGATGATAATATATAGGTATAGGTATTTTTAAATTCCTGGGTCATTTATGCCGTTTTCAAAATACATGCCCCAATTAGGCGCTAACCGTGTTGAGTGGAGACCGCGTCTAGGCTAACGATGATCTACATACGCGCTGTGCAGAAGGTGGATAAGGAGAGCCAAAGATCGGGAGCGCTTTGAAAGAGACCTACGTCTAGCTAGTTCTTTAGAACCAGTGTAGTGAAAGGATTTCAAGTGCGCCTCGAATAGGCTCCTTTCATAAACTACGACTAGCAATAAACTTTTAAAATCTTTAAATGGCTCTCCTGAAAAAAAAAATATTTTGACCTGTGTCCCTTTTGTATTCAAGCAGCGATATGAAGTTAGGTTTTTAAATGCCTAGGTCATTTATGTAGTTTTCAAAATGCATGCCCTAATTAGGCGCAGTGCCCCGCATGAAAGCATAAACCGGATTTTCATTGACAATTCGATAATTACTGTTGACCGAGCGCGATACTGGATTTTCAAATGGATTTGCAGCAGTTATCGGTGGATTTCAATAATATACACAAATAAGAGCAATTTTAGTATTGATGTTAAGCGGCTGCTCTTTATCAAAACAAAAGAAGTATTTTATGTAAATTGTTCATTCATTTTCAGGGATAAATGAATATATGTATTTTTTAAAACTCTGTGGGTAATGCAGTGGGCTGTAATATTGTTAATCTAAGTACTATAATTATTAAGTAAAATGAGTCTTGCAGTTATTTGTTGTCCCGAATAAGAAAAAATAAAATTAAAATAACATAAAAATCGTGTTAAATATTATTTAAGTAGCCCAATGATTTACTAATACAGATATTAGATAAAAGAGTGCAAGTAAATATGTACAAACTTTTTTTTAAATAATGTTTGGACATTTCACACAGTGCTATCTAGCCCCAAACTAAGCAAGCTTGTACTATGAGAGCCAGTTGTGTTTTTTTAATACACAGAAAACACCCAGACTCAGGACAAACACCGATGTTCATCGCACAATTGTTTGTCCTGAAGCGGGAATCGAACCCACGATACTTGGCGTAGCAGTCCAACGCACTTGTAACAAGAGTATTATGATGGACATTTGAGATGTCATTTTAAACCTTTGAAAAAGGTACTAAAATGTTGTATTTAACCTGTGTACTTAACCCATACAACAATTTAGCACCATGCAACTAACTGTACATTATTATTATGTAGTCATAGTTTTGTGTACCTCAAATATGAGGCAAAATGTAGAGGACCGATTTAAAAAAAATCTTATAAAAATGATCGCTACAAAATGGCCACATACAGTCTAAAACACATCAGCAATGTGAAATGCAAAAGATTTCTTCGGTTACTGAATGAAAATTTGTAAATCAAATCTTTTACTATGTAGAGAAAGTTCAAATTTGCTTGGCAAGCATTGAATGATCCGATTTCGATCAGAAAAGGTGATTTTCAAAGACGGAGAAGAATGAAGGTTTACTGGATTCTGAAGGTTAAGCTTTACATTTTTCACCTGAATTTTTTATTTGGTTTAGTAGATTTTAATGAGGGTAATAAACGTAAAGTGCCTATTACAGTTATTTTATATGTTGAAACGAACGGATTTTAAGTTGCGTTAGTACAAACACGCGTAGTATTTAATTTTTTTTTGTCAACAAAGTGCAAAGTGGAAATCATTTGTTTGCAAAGAAAGATGACGATACATTTACTTTAAAGTTGCATTAACTCTTACTTAGATTATTTCAAACTATATTTTATCTATTCCAAAAAGGCTGCCTTATTTAGCTACTGAAGTCCGTCACACACGTAACTATAATATATATTAATATAAATTATAGCATGGCATATCACGATAATATATTTTCTATACAAATATTCAAGTGACCGCACACGCAGCTATAATATATATTTCTATGACTTCAATATTTGTATAGAAAATAGATCGTAATATGCCTTGCTATAATATACACCACAATTTTTTTTATAACCAAAAAAATTTAATGGGCAATGCAGACTACGTTGCATCTGTGCAGTCAGAATTTTGGATTTCTACAAAATGGCAGAGTGGCGGTCTCGAGCTAGGTATATATTTACTCATCGTTTCAAACCCGGGTTTGCCAAACGATGAGTTGGTGAATCTTAAATTATTATCAATAAAAGGTACCGCCTGACGCCAATCCATAAGAAAACTAACGGTAACAGTTATCCAATTTTAATCAAATTTATTTTGACAAAAATTGACTTAATTTTTTCAAATTTTTTTGCCGTATAGTAGGTAGTAGTATGTTCAGTAACGGCAACTGACTAGGCGTATTTTATTTTTATGGTGATTAAAAATTTACCGTGTATATTATAGCTACGTGTGTGACGGGCTTAACGCTGTTTTTAACTATAATATTAGTTGTTTGGTGATAGTCAAAGTTTCTGCAGTGGATCATCATCATCATCATCATCAGCCTATCACGGTCCACAGCTGGGCATATGCCTCTCCCAAGCTGCGCCATCGCACCCTGTCTTCGGCTCGTCGCATCGATCTCCTAACTGCAGCCTTTGCAGGCGATGAAACACCTCAAATTGTGTTTCAAACAATGTATACAATCGAAAAGCCGACAAAATCAATGGATAACAAAGAGTTTATGCACGTAAAAAAATTTGGCGGGCGAAACGTAACTGCATGAGTGTATAGAGCAAAAGCCCAAGGCAGATTTTTATAGGTTTAACGATTAATAATACCAGTTATGTCATAATTAAAAGAAAAAATCAATCAATCACACTTATCGCAGCAATTATTGTAAAAAAAATTTTTTTATGTAAAAAAAGCACGCCTTTCCAACATAGCCGCCATACAAATCTTCTTATATTATTTAAACTGAGTGGAGAGGCGTGCATTTTAAAACTAAATTTATCTCTATTATGAAGACCTCTACTTTGTAAATATGCTGTTACTTTCCGTAAACTATAAACGGTATTATTTTTTAAGTTTGGTACGTCTAAGAATTTTCCTCCTAGCTCCTTTACTTTTTAGGAAAAATTGAAACTTTTTGATTTGTCCGCGAGCGACGGATACGCGCGCCCGCTGGCTGAATATTAATGAATTGGTTAACCGAGGATTTAAAAACAAAAAAGTTTGTGTCAGTTCGGAGATTTTAGCATTTAACGAAAAAGACTATTTCAGAGATAGTTTGAAATATTTTTAGCTATTAATCATGAAAATGTTCTCGCTCACTATTATTATTTTAAGCATGCTCCAGTAGATCTTGAAACGTCCATTGAGACTGGTCCCGTAGTAAGTTTACCTACTATCTGCACCTAACCACTCTGACCAGTCTACCAAGCACCGTCTCCACCACAATCTTGTAGACCAACCAAGACCAATCAAGCATAAAGATGCCTAGCTACCGTATAGGCCCTAGGACAGTACACGCTCTGCTAACTTGACGTTATTATCTCGCCTTGTACATGACCACATACATCTAGCTAGGTATATGAATTACAAGTAGAACGGGAATACCTATCTACCTAATTATTATTATTTTTAACCTAATAATGTGTCCCACTTTTGGGTAAAGGTCTCTCCCATCTCCTTCCACTTTTTGCGGGACTAGCGACATAGCGATCGCAAAAACTACTTAATACGATGGCTCTATAAAGAGATCGTTAAATATATTGTAACGTAAAATAAAATCAAATAATGTAATGCAGTGTAACGCATTGGATCTTATTAAATGTTATGTTTGTAACAATAAAGAATTGAATTGAATTGAAAAAAAAAATGTTAGTGCCAAATCATAAGATCATTCCATTCCAGTTCTAGTTCACATTACTGAAGTGGCATTCCAGTGTTGGATTCGACCAAGAATGCTGACTGAAATAATTTGTACTGAACGGACATATTTAGTATTGCGTATTTTTTATCTTCTATAATTATATAAAACAAAGTCGGTCTAAAACACCAATAAGGTTTAACTCAGGAACGGGTGGACCGATTTTCATGATGATTTTTTGGACTTGTTTCCGCCCCGAACAGCAGATTAACTTTCTAATAAAAAAAAATATCGCATTATGTTGCGGTTGGTAGCGATCTCCCAGCATTCTCGGCCGACCCCTACGCTGCCATTTGTCTTTCGTTCGTCTTTAATAAAAAATAGAGAAAAAAATTAAGATCCACGGGTGGACGAAGTCACACGCGGGTCAGCTAGTGGATATAAATAATCTATAATAACTGGTAAACACAGACAGGTAAATACCCATTCTAAAATCAATGCAAGTACGACACCATTCTAAGCCACCTCACAAAAAGGCTTTCCGATACCGGCGCGAGTTCTATGCATATTAATTCCGTTCGATCCAGGATTTACTGAAAATGAAACAACCTGACAGGAGATTACAAAGCTATCAACTGCAGGTAATTTTAGTTCATGGATCTTGTTTTTATATTTATGTAGAGCTAACTATGTTGAACAGAAAAATGTATTCTAATTTGGACCAAATCAATTATTATTACGTCCCACTAATATAAGATAAAGTTTGTTACAAGGGATATTAAGTTATTAGGTATCTTGTATTTGTTCCGTGTAAAGTCTTTTTTGTGTCAAATAATATAATAAAAAAATATATTTCAGAACAAAATCCATAAATTTTTTAAACAAATTGAAATAAAAAATAAAATAGAATTAAATTTGAGAACCTAAGCGTAAGTGGACACTACAAGAACCAAATTTATATGAGCAAGCAAGTAGGTATGTACATTGTACTTATGTATTTAATTTATTTTATTGATATCCTACACTTATATAATGTATCATATGGATGTTTGTTGTTTGATCACGCCTAAATACAGAACTGATTTCGCAGAAAATCAGTATGGGTATTAGGTATAGTTTTTACGTTCTGAAAGAGGCTTTAGAATTTTGAAAACAATAACTAACATTATGTAGGTATAAGCTACTAGACCAGATTTCGCAGGGTCCAAAAACGGCTCTTTTCGTTCACTTGATCACCTTGAACACTCGAAGACAAATAAAAGCAAAATACCTCATCAAATCTCGTTAATAAGGTCTCTGTAACCTAATCCAAAGCGTCAAATTAAGGGATCTAACGAAATAAAAAAATCAAATCAGCAATAACAAAACGAAATAAGATTCCCCTAAAATGCTCATTTCCCGGTAAATGTGCAAAAACGAAACGCCCGGAATGAAAAAACGAATATTAGAGCAACAAAATATAAAATTCTACTTCTTTTTAATTAGATTCCTCCCTGGCTTGTTTTCTATTCTTTTATTTTATTTATTCGCTTTCTCACCTCTTGTTAATGCTAACGGTCCTTTAATGAGAAAAGTTTAAAGTGCTCAGTCAAAGTAGGGGATAAATTCTATGGCGGCAGTAAGTATGTACTTCTATTAGGTACTTTCCCTAAGAATATTAGATTGAAAAATTTAAAATCTTGTTGATAAATATGGGTCATTATGACCTATTGAGAAATAGGGTAAAACAGGGTTAGATACACGTAAAGCCTTATTTTCAAAAATTAAATGTATGTTTTAAACAAGCTTAAAGTTTAAAAAAACTGAAAACCCGACTGCGAAATATTTATACATTCACTGCCAATTCATTATTCCAAATTAAATTTAAAAAACATTGAATGTAGTAGGTACTCAAAACATTGTAACGTGACAACACAAAGTAACGTGAAGGTAGCTCAGCGAAATAGGCTATGGAAGAGGCTATGCTCGAGGTTTCCAAAATTCAGAATGAACCCATCTAACAGAACGGAGAACTAAAGTGGTCGACATAGCTCAGACAGACGAGACGATCAAGAAGCTAAAGTAGCGGTTGGCCGACCACATCTACCAAAGAACCGACAGCCGTGGGGTCAACGTGTTCTAGAGGGAAGATCGCGTCTCATCTACGCAAGCGCAGTGTAGGACGATCCCTGGCTAAAAAGAGCCATAAACTGCGCTTGATAGCTGGCAGAAGGTGGATGAGAATTTCCAAAGATTGCGATCAATGGCAATGAAAACTGCTGTAGGTATATTTATATGTGTGATGATGATGATGACGACAAGTAATGTTGTGTGTGCTTCAAGTACCTAAGGGTTCTAGCCGCATGTACCCGGAGAGGTGGGCAACACTAGCCACTCTCTGGAGACCTGAAGACGGGCGGCGGCGTAGGGGTCGGCCCAGAAATCGTCTGGACGGATTCGAGAGGGAATGGTGGGAGGCTGCAAAAGACCGTGACAACTGAAAGGATTTGGGGGAGACCTTTGCCTAACAATGTTTAACCTATGGTGTCACAGGTTAAACAAAAAAAAATGGGTTCTTACCTGGAATTAAATTTTATTTCTTTATAACTACTTAAGCTCGTGAAGTTCTTGCTTCTGCCCGAAGTATTTGTTCTAAAACTACATTAAGGATACGATGGGTTCCCATCAAGTAACACCCAAACGTGTAACACTGTTACACTAGTGCATGAATACCTACTTCTTTAAATCTGTTTATGAAGTTCAGTTTGTAAAATAAACTAGACGCAACTAAAACGCTCTTCTGATCGTATTACCTACCCCTGAAATTTACATACATACATACATACAAGATACGCGCGAAAAACATAACCCTTCCTTGTCTATCGGGTAAAGAGAAAAGACAAAGCGTTTTAAAGTACATACAGCGCCATCTAGCGGTAAGTAGCGAAAGTGTAGATTTTAATAATTATTTACTTATTTTTCATTTTAAATTATAATTCCGGATAAAATGCGTAATACGAGGTCCAACACGCACGTGGCTGAATTTTACGCTACCTTTACTTACCGCTTTATAGTTTTTGATTAGGTAGCGTAAAATTAATTAAAATGAATCCCTTAATCGTCCATTAATTATACCCAAATATATGAGTTATATATAATTTTGTAATCTCCTTTTAATTTCCTTCATTTTGATACCCTACTCGATAGGTTTGGTAAACAATTTTTTTCCAACGACCAACTATTTAGCTCCTAAAATCCGCCATTTTGTTATTTTTTTCTAAAAACCCATCTAAGAACACTCGGGTTATTGAGACGAATCTAACAACACGTTAATTGTCAATATCCATCCAGCCGTTCGGGAGATACGAGGTAACCAAGAAATTTACATACATACATACATACAAGATACGCGCGAAAAACATAACCCTTCCTTGACAGTCGGGTAAAAAGGTGATTGATTCTGGTGAGGAGAGCGCGTTGTTTAATAGCATATTTACTTTTTCCAGTCAGTCAAATATGTAAAGTTCATCAGTAAGTGCATTTAAATTATAAGAGCAAAATTTAATTTAATTTAATTTATATTTTATTTTTATTATTGATGCCAATTTCAATTTAATCTTTATGACTGGATATTTGTTATTTTTAATATGTTACTAACCTTGCCTTATGTACTAACAAAATATGTATGGTGCCATTGAATGAACCGAAAAAAAATTGATTTGATTTGAAATAGGCTTTCAGGCAGACTGAATAATCCTAAACTAAATTCAGTTACATCTTTGCGACAAGAAACTATGCAAGGTGTTAAAAATTGGCGCTTATTTTTTTTACAAGATGCCAAGTAAGAACTCCCTTACAAATTAAGGTAGTTAAGGCGCCCGTATTCAAGGAACTAGCAAACTTGCAACATCGTAAGCGGCTGCACTAGAACTAACTCACTTAACTATACAGCGGGGTCGGTTTCACCGCGTCATAAATCAAAAGTTATGCAATTAGCACCTAACTATAGTTTAAGCGATTCTCTCAATAGATTTGTTAGCTGGTTTGTGGTTGTAGAACACTGTAATTTAGTTTACCCAACGCAGTTTCTCACGTTATTTCAGTATACTATCTTACTCGCTCTATTTCCTTTACTCTATCATTTCAAACTGATCAATTTACTAGTTTGTATATTGAGTTGCTGTTTGTCAATTTACAGTAGTCGTTTAAGAAAAAGAATAATCCGAGTGATTTATTCTGTCGCAACTTCGATCGTATGGTATTAGGATATAAAGTAAGTATAAGTAATATGTATGGACTGTCCCAGCTCCTAAACTTAAGTTACCAAACCAAACAGCTTAATCAGTTGAATTGTTTCGGCATAACACATCTGTCAATCTATCCACCATTAAAAACTTTCGTATTGTAATAACAATAGGATGAAAAAAAAGTACTTACCACGGTTGATTAATGTTTGGTGGAACTGAGCTCGGCTCAGCAGTCATAAGCACTCGTTGGGCGGGTATTTTCATATAACTTCGTAAACTTTTGTATTTATAAATGATTTTGGATGAATTTAAAAAAAAAACGCGATAACCGCTGATTAATGCTTGGTGGAACCGGGCCCGTTTCAGCAGTCATGAGCAGTCATTAGGCGGGTACACACGAGCCGTCAAACTACCTGCAGTGCTGGAGGCGGCGGTAAACACAAGGATATGTTTTGGCTTTAAACAACATAGCCTCGGTAGGGCAAACTTGGTACAGGTGTGGTAACTTGGTACACAACCTCGCTGAATACGTTGTCCAAATAACATACGAAGCGTAGGCATGAGTTATATCAAGTTAGTATTACTGCATCTTAAGGTGAATCGTTCCCCTGATTTACCCTATCACTCGCGCTCACCCTACACTTATGAAGATTTAAAAATTAGTACTTCTTCTTATCGTGTCACTAGTTATTTCAAACCAGTGAGTGTGGTTTAAGGATTTCAAGTGCGCTAAGAAGAAGCTCCTTTCGTGCACTAAACAAATGACTGCTTAAAATTACGAAAAAAAAAGACCTCCAGGCACTAGATAATAACATAACACATGTAGTAAAAAATCCAATTCAAACAAGTTTTCATGCGCACAAAGATTTATTTTCTTTGTGCGAGGTTTTACAAATACTAAGCTTAATTTATTTTAAGCTTAGTATGTGTAAAATTTGCAGTATCCTGAAATAAAGACAAACTTACTCTTTTATAAGAGTCACGCTTGCCCATGACTAAAAAGGTGCAAAAATATTTTTGTCTCGTACAAAAATGGCAATCTTTGTTCTCTGTACCAAAACAGTGACATGAATTAAAATCGTATTATTTCGTTTTCTATTCTATAACTTGAATTTTAAATCTTGTACCCTTGTCAATGTCGATAGCCGTAACTTGCATCGTAAAAATTACAAATTTTATTCCCTGCTGAAAAATTCCGAGTTAATTTTCGCCTGATATTCAGCCTCTCTCTGCTAATCTTCATAATAGCAGATAATCTGCCGTTTAGTAGAGAGGACTAAGCTCCTGTAATTGTTCTTGGGAGTACCAATAACCGCTAAGCACATGGATATACATATATTTTATGTATTCATTGAGAAACCATGTTTCGGATACACTGTTTCAGAAACATCACGTAGATGTTTACAAAAACAATGTTTCGGAAACTCTTCCGTCCACATCGTCAGTTGTTTACAATAAATATTTCTATGAATTTAAACATTTTTTCGTCGCTCCACACTATCTGCATGTTTATGAAACAAGTTTTATGCGCATCCACACTCATATGCATCTATTGCGAAACTGATTTGGTTCTCCATCCTGAGCACAGAAACATGCTGAGAAACACGTAGTGTTTACCGAAACAAATGAATATGTTTCTAATAAATGGATTTTCGAGTATAGATGTATGTTCGTTCCTCGGTCACGCCAAAACTATTGAACCAAAAACTTGGTTTGAGTATCGTTTATGAGCTGGAAATAAACACAAGCTATTTTTTATCTCCAAAACACGTGGACTAAGCCACGAGCAGCAACGCATCATCTATTATTTGATTTGTTTTGGATTTTGATTTTGTTTTAGATTTTGATTTTGTTTTGGATTTTGTTTTTTGTCATTAGTATTTTATTTGTTTTTTTTGTGTTTATTTCTACTTGTACTTTTAATTAAATATATTTTTTGTGTTGTCTTTTACTTGTACTTTCAATTTCTAATTTAATTTAATTTTGTTTTGACATTTACTCCTACTTTTATTAATCGATAACACAAAAGTTTAGCATCTTTAAGATTAGATAAGATAATCATTTATTTTCTTTGCAAATATTTTAATTGAATATTAAATATAATGTCTTTAATTGAAGATAACCTCCTCCTTTTTGAAGTCGGTTGAATACGTGGTAAAAACCACAGCCAAAATATATGTACAGGTACTTAATGAGGGTGCGAGATAATCGCGAAACCGGCCGTAATTTGCATCGAACGTAAATTTTTATCTTACAGCGAATAATGTTATGGCTTTCGCCTGGGGTCGGGTCAGTTTTGAACATAAATTCATGAATAGGTGCTGCTCTTCGGGGTAGGCAGTGGCTTTTCATGTATGCAAAGCTTAGATTTGGTTTATTTGAGTTTTTATACCGAGACTAGTTGGCTCCCACAACTTCGTTTGTTATACATTGTTTGGTCAAAAAGTGTTTGGTCTTGAGTTACTGATATTTAAGGGGGTTGATTTTCAAGTTTTTTTTTATCGATTTATCTGCCCTCCCCCCTCAGCCTACCCCATGTAATAGCAGCCATTTTGTTTTTTAACCAAAACTACGCCAGTTTGTGTACGAAAATGACCATAACTAAATACTTATAAGTTTTAGAAATATAAAATTAATGTTATTTAAATGACAAAAGATAACTTTAGCGATCGTTATACCGTTTTTATTGATACTATGGGAATATCAGACAAAAATATACCAATTGAGAATATAATTAGTGAAAAAATACTACTCTTTTATATATATATATTATTTATGTTAACACTTTAACACTTACATAATTATGTGAGGGAGGACTCAATGCTATAATAGTATTTTCTACCAGTCAACCTGGGCGTGCAAAAAATATACATTGTGTCAACACGGTTTACCCTGAGGTATATTCGTAGTACTGGTAAAGTCGGTATATTCATCACCTTTTTCCACCACTTTCTGAACATTTAAAACTCCGTTTTTTGATTGAACACCCCATTATATATCACTCAGAAATGTCTCAATTCTCAAAGTCATTTCCCATTCATTAGCGATACGAAAGAGCTCATGATTGCCCACTGACCTCTGAAACAATGGAAATGCTTCAAATATTATTTACAAAGTGGATACAAAAGAGCATCATTTGCAATTCATTTCCTGGTTTCCGTTTGCCAAGAGATAAAATGCTATTATTTTGCTACTTTAAAATGCTTTATGCTTAGCTCCTGACTTAGTTTCGCCAGTTTTGTCTTACTTTTAACTTAACATCAATTGACGTCTGAAATGACGACAGGTAACGAATAACATCTTAATTTTATCCCAATGTAACAGTAGTTTTTGTGTAGAAACAAACTTCACCCATCAAATCTACGATTCAACTTCGTAATGCACATGTTCAAATTAATTCTAAATTATTTTCCATAAATTTGTTGTAAATTTAATTTATGCAATAACATATACCTATACAAGTTTTAAGAGTTTACCTGTTTTTTTTTCCTAACAAATAATTTACTGAGCGTTAAAGTAAAATAAAAAGTTTATTGGACATTTGTTCAAATAACGCCCAAGGTTTTATAAATTAACATTTCTAATATCTCAAAATTAAAAGGCAGTAAGAAAAATATTGAGAGAAAACGAGAATCACCAAGTTCATTAACAATTCTCATTGTTTCCGGAACATAAAAGAATATAATTAATTTACTTTGCCCAAAAATAGAGGCTTTAATTTTTCGTTACAATTAAGGAAAAAAAATATTATATTCCCATTGATTGCTTTAGATCGAATAGAAATAGATTAAGTTTAAATCGGAGTGCTGTTGAATGGCAGATAAAATAAATCATTTGTGATAATGAATTTACTTATATAAGATAGTTTAATCTGTAAAAATGAATGTACTTAATACTATTGCATTATTAAATAGTATCATGTAAATGTATAAGTGCCCAATGCTCAATAATTTTAATAATTAAAAAAAACATTTCCAATCATTACAAGGAATGTAATTCTTAGTTTAGCAAAATACTCCTGAGTGAAAACAAAACCTTAATATTTAGCTATTAATTCATGAAAATATTTCATACAATAAAAAATAAAAACCCCTTAAGACATTTTCTGTTATAGAAATACTAGAAAAAAAACAACGCAAAAGTTTTTATTTCGAATAAAAGTTTCTGATATAATAATTCACCATATAAAGGTTTAGTTAAAGTATCGAAATTGACTTGAGCGAGTATTAAAATAGTTTATTTGGACAATCATATCCAAATAAATAATATCCAAGTCATATGAATAAATAACATTCCAAAAGCCAAAGCAGAAAATCAGAACTCGCAATTTTTATGTTACCGAAAGCCAATGTTATTTATCATCGAATTTCGAAAAAAAATAAAAATATTTCGGGTTCAATATATTTTTTTATTTCCATACAATACTCGCTAAAACCCGCAACTAAGTTTGCGTTACGAATTAATAAAATACGTTTCACTCTTTCACTTTTTGACATTAACCTTTATTCATTATTCGTAGACAACGTCCGCCAGTTTTGCGTTTAAGCTGTTTGTGAATCAGTCAGTCAGGGCTCTAAGGCCTTTATAAATACATTGATCTGAAGCTTTTCTTTTACGTCAATTACGCCTATTTCAAATTTCCGAATAAGTTACGATTTATAAATTTATTTTTTTCAAAATCACAACATGTGTGAACATTCTACAGATTAAAGCCATTAGGGGAGCCGATCTCATTACGTAGTCATTATGTTCCGGCTCCAATTTAACGCTTAATCTAGCGATTTACCACCTTAATACCAGTTTTCCACACATTATAAAAAATATATAAAAAATCTGTAAAGTTGATTTACGGACGATAGTTTAACGTGACTACCAGCGTAACGGGACAATGAGCGATACCGGACAAAGACAGTGTTACCGTTACCGGACCATTTCGTCAACGTTTTCGTGCATATAGCCGGTGTTCATCGATTTATTAGACGTAGTCACGTCAAGAAGTACCTAAAAACGCTCTATTGTATGACAATTATCATAAAAATATCAAACAGGGTAAAATTCGGAACAATTGTACAATATAGGTACTAAAATGTCGATGACACACGGCTGTTTTACAAGCTTATTGTTGGCGAGTTTAAAAGCTAGCATGTGAGCGAGTTAGCTTTCGGGAAGGATTGTCAACAAGCAGATTGTAAAAAATCCGATGACACGGGGCGATTTTACACGCTACAAGCGAACTCGCTGGCTTGTAGCTTGTAAAAAAGCCGTGTGTCAGTACGTTTCTGAAACCACACGTAGGTACTTTCAAAATTACTTACCACTAATAATATAGTTCAATAATACACGTATACTTTAGAAGCTTGATAAATTAAAAACTAAAGAAACTTTGATATAACTAGCGCTCTGCAAGTACACAACGAATCGTGAAGCGAGTGTGGCACCCAGTGGGTAACTCTGAAAGTTGTGGTAGAAACTCGACGGAGTTTCATAAACTAGCTACGGGACGGGTGCGTAGTACTCCACGATACTACGACAACGCAGCGTGTGGCGTAGCTGCTACGGCGTAGGTACTACAGCGTTGCTTTGCAAAACAACTTACTCAGATAACTACGATCCAATGTTAAAAAATAAAATAAAAACTTACAAAATCAGGGTAGCACAAAGGGCAATAGAGTGTGCAATGCTCGGAATCTAACTTCTCGACCACATACACAACATCGAGATACGACGTCGTACGAGAGTGGTAGGCGTTGGTACACGTATCGCAAGGTTGAAGTGGAGATGGTCGGGGCACTTGGCTAGAAGGGACGACGGCAGATGGACCAAAGCGACAACGGAATGGTGGCCGTGGGATGCACGCCGACGTAGAGGCAGGCCATCCGCCCGATCGATGGTCGGACGACATAAAAACAGCCGGAGGCCAGTGGATCAGGCTAGCCCAGGATCGCAAAAAGTGGCGTACTAAAAAGGAGGCCTATACCCAACAGTGGGTGCAAGATGCTGGATAGAAAGATAGATTGAAATATTACTTAATTAAAATTTAAAATATAATTTATTTAATAAATTTGTTCAGTGTGGGGGTTTATTAGGGCTCATTCGTAATAAATAATAATCTATGGATGTTAAGATAATCAAACTTACTATTAAAAATGTAATAATTACTTAAACAGAATCACAAGCATTATTTTTTAAATAAAAACTATTTTAAAATATAATGGATGGGTGTTAATGAAGCGAGTAAAAAAAACATTAAGCTTATATTACTCAAATTATTTTTTTAAATACTTTGCGGTAAAACATTGTCACAACATAAATATCTAAAACATCAAAAAGCAGTCCGAAACTCCGAAACGATCGCTCGAGGAATGCGTGTCCACTCACACATACTTGCAAGAGGAATGCGAGGCCGGCCCTCGGCGAATTTCATAAAGCACGCCGCCTAAGCGTAGGTTCATAGGGATGGAAACTTAGTTGCTCACTCCGAAAATAAATACAACTTCGAAAACTACAGAACTGAAAATTTATTTGTAATCTTACTTAATCTTTGACTCGTGCTTCAAGCTGGATTCATACATCTTCTGGTAAATATATATGGCTGAAATTATGTAATTTACATGCTAGGGGTACCTCAAGCCTCCACAGACTTTAATAAAACACACGTTCGTAAATTAAACATGGCCTGAGTAGGTACGAGGAAGGACTGTATCGCACTCATAACCAAGTTTTAATGTGCATAATGTGTTTTTTGTTAATTTTGATTAAATTAAACGTAATACTAACATTCTAAGTTAAAATTATTTGTTTTTAATTCAAATGTTTTGTAATATTGATGCAAGTACCTATTAAGACAGAATACCTAAGTCCTAAATTTCGCACACCGAATCATTACATAATTTTCACATCCCTATTAACATCTCTAATATTTCAGACATAGGATGGAAAATGTTCTAAACATAAAAAGAATTATGACAAAAAAATTAAATAAATACTCTATTAAAGTTTCACAATAACGATATACGTATGCGAAAAAAAAATGTTCTTTGAATTATATACAATAGATAACGTCACTTTTATAATGGATGATGAACTTTGATAGTTTGGTGCAAGTTGGCATAAGAGAGCTGCACCTGAGTCCCAGAAGTAGGAACATTATAGTCTAAATTATATTAAACTATGAGTAAATACTAATTTTTATAGAATCATCATAAACTATCGCAGTCGGCTAATGATATGAAATAGCTTTTTCCTTTATGTTTAATACTCATAAATAATATCAACATAAAGAATTCTGTTTTAATAATGTTTTCAAGCATTAAAACGAGCAGTTAAAAGGTCCATTTCCAGCAGATATGAGATCGTCATAAAGACATAACCAGCTGCAGTGAGCTTCATTGAGTAAGCTTTTGTGCGAACGATCCAATTTGATCCGAACGATTTTATTACTACTCAGGCGAATGAACATGACACCTGGCTCGAATGACGTTTGTGCAAAGTACAGCGTGGAATTGAATAATCTTGATAGAGAAGAGGTCCTGTAATATTTGGTAATGATAAGGCTTCGCAATTAGAGGAAGAAGAAACACGGAGGGCGCCGCGCGGGGCAGCGGAGGAAGCATTAAGTTCCAAGAGAGAGTGAGAAAGTCACTTACCATCAGGTGAGGTTGTGGTCAAATGCTTGCCTATTCCATATAAAAAAAAAAGAAAGAAAGTGGTAGCCAGGTGTCATGTTAATTCGCCCAAGTAGTATTCACAGGCAGCTTAAAGCTGATGTGTGTATATCTTGATTATTTTTTTGTCAGTGCACTTTAAATATTGGTCCAGTCTATTTTTGAAAGAGTTCACTAATCACTGTCTGTGGCAACTTGTGTATGGCAACGCGGTTGGGCAAAGTGTTCTTCCTAGGTTTGCTAGGTTTGCTGGCACCTGGCATGATTTGGAGCTTAAGCATGTCTCCTATCAAAAAATCCAATTAAATGCTTTAAATGACTTATAGGTTATACTCCCACTAGATACTAGTTTATTATGCATAATCAACAAAAGGTTTTTTCATCAATGCTTATATTTATGGATCAAACTTTTTGATAGGTTACATCTTACCTCTCCCTTTCTGTCAATTTGTGGAAGCAGTGTGAGCGTCTTCTACGCTGTGACAAATGAGGATGTGGTGAAGTACCTGCGAAAAAAATCCGGCATCATTTTGAGAGTCTAGAAGTTGGAGTCTCGACGTAATGTGAGCTTCGCCTCATTTATGGTGAGAGTACCGACGGATCGACTCTCAACTTTCATGGATTTCGGACGAAGGGAGTCGTGTTCTGGAAATACTATGGACGACCTATACACGACACCGCGCGCACGTAATTGCCCCAGTGCCAGTGGCACGATAATTGATAAGTTTTTATAAATATATATGTTAGTCTCTAAGGTATATATCATATTGGCCCTAGTTAAGCTACATTGTGCATGTCTTGTGTCTGAAATAAAATTATTATTATTATTATTTATTCCATACATGCCAGCTTTGGAAAATATACATGTAACTAATTGGATCCAATTAACGAACCAATCCACCCGATTAATTTGGCTCGTTTACGCAGTCCCGGCTTGTGACACACTCGTTCTCGTAATTATCTTGGACTGCAGCCAGGGTTACGGACCGGAGATACGAGCTTCATTATAGGCGACCTAAAATCTAAATTACTATCCTAAGTTGCGTTCAATTTAAAGTAACCTTTTGGCTAGAAACTGGGTTTTTGAAATTAAATCGTATTCAAATAATGTTGTGGTTTTCTGAGAATTGCCCTTTCGAAACGGGAGTAAATGTTGTATTTTTCCAACGTGAGGAAACCGGCATGTCATAGAACCTAAAAAGTTCGGAAACATATTGTGTCTAGTGCACGAAAGGAGCCTCTTCGAGGTGCACTTAAAATCCTTTCATCACACTGCTTCGAAAAAACTATTGAGACGATAAGATTATCAACGTGCCTAACAAAATAACTTCAAATATGCTCTAGGCTTTATCTAGGCCCTAGAGCCTAGAATATAATACACCCTAGAGTCTAAGGTATATGATGTATGTATATTCTAGGGTTGTCCTGACTGACTGATTGATGTCCATCAGTCAGTCAGTTATTCAATTGGCTAAACCAGTGGACGTAGTAACTTGAAACTACAACAACACGGATGGTCGAGTGGCAAGTGTATAAGACTGCAACGCTGAGTGTCGAAGGTTCGATTCCCGCTTCAGGACAAACATTGTGTGATGAACATCAGTGTTTTCTATGTATTCTAAGGTATGTTCTAACAAAAAAAGTATAATAAGTATTCTATCAGTTATCTGATTCCCATACAAGCTTGCTTAGGTTGGGGCTAGATGGCGGTTTGTGTAAAATGTCCAAAGTATTAATAAAAAAAACTTGAAGCATGTGATCGTCAAGAGGTGAATGTGCGTACCACACCGTAAAATTGCATGAATAAATTACGTAGCCTCTTCGTGGCGCACTTGAAATCCTTTCACCACACTGGTTCGAAAGAACTAGTGACACGATAAGAAGAAGAAGCGCGTACCAAGAAAGGATATTCGTTAATTTTAATACGTTGTAGGTATCAGCTAGTCAAGTTTATTTCTAAAGCACGTATCGTACATATCCCACGAGCGAGCGAACGCGGGCCGGTTCGTTAGCGATCGAGAGCTGTGATGAATGGAGCCAACTCTACTTGATCAACCATTCAATTGCTTGAAGTATGCTTTTTGTGTACTATTAAGGGCGCGCAGTTCCATCAAATAGGTATATAGGGTTGTCCCAAGCCGCGCGCAAAATACTTCGCATGGATTTTTTCATTTTTTTTATAACATATCCAATTTCCAGAAAAATGTGTTAAAATTGATCAATCAACGCAAATCGTGCAATCAGCACACCAAAATCCTATAATAAATGTCATGATTTTCTAATGTATAAAACTAAAATGGCTATCAGGGATAGAAGAAATTTGAGAATTTTGTGTCTCCTGTTTTCAGTTTTGGAGGATCCCAACTCTCCGCAGTTTTTAAAAGAGATGTTTACTTATTTGTCCGACACCCATGACCGCAATCTCAGATCCTCTAACACTCTATGCCTACAGAAACCAAATATTCTACAGCATTTCGAGGAAACTCTTTGCAATGGGGCTGTGAAATGCCACTCAGTATTAAAATGGTACCCACCAAACCAGCTTTCAAAAGATTAGTCCGTGAACACTATTTAAAACCCACGAAAAAAATTATGTTTGTATCATTTTATAAAATATATAAATATATAATTTATTTAGTAATTTAATATTAAATATATTTAATGTTAATTCATGTAAAATTATAAGCCTGATTTAGGTAATTAGCATTTAATTTATACGGCATTTTTTCTTTTTCTACCATCAACTGGTTAACTGGTACAAAATGCTCTAGCATTAAGTCCTCCATTTGTACTACATTTAAGTGTGTGCAATAAAGTATTAAATAAATAATAATAATTAAAAATTGTGTAGGCACTTATGATCTTAAAATTCTACAAAGTTTATTTCTTGTAGGTATATTTGTACCCGATAGAAGCATATTCGGTATCTGTGTGTGGTGTTTCATAGGAATCTGCAGGTGGCAGATTCATTACCGTGGTGGCGTCCATGTCAGTTTCCTGACTGACTGCCCCATTGACTTGTAACGATCTTCAGTATCTAGTCATACTGATTTTCATAAACTATGGCACTTCAAAAAACTTGACTGGATTAATCTTGGAATCAACATAAACGGCGAATATCTGAATCATTTACGTTTTGCAGATGACATCGTGTTGATAACAGATAACTATGCTGACCTTGAATATATGCTTAACACACTAGACAAAGAGAGTCAACAATGCGGTTTACAAATGAACGCTACCAAAACCTTTGTAATGACAAATGACGAAAAGCACCCCATAACTATCCAATCGAAACGAATTGAGTATGTAGATGAATATCTCTACCTGGGCCGAAATATCTCGTTCTTAGACTCAACATATAAAGAAGTAGAACGTCGCATAAAGAAAGCTTGGAACAAATACTGGTACCTCAAGGATATATTTAAATCAAAACTCCCTATGAGACTCTGAGATGGTTTGTTCATCCACTTTTAATTGTAATAAAAATACTGAAGCATTGTAACTTAATAATTGTTTCACCTAACTGTAACAAACGTAATTCATTAATCTCAACATTTTGATTTAAATCTAGAGTTACCTACTTACTAATTAATGTCTGTCTTGTCTTGCATGTTCTCTATAATTCTGTAATTCAGGAAATCGTTTTTCGGATCCCCGCGATACAGACTAGCCCTAGTGCGGGGTCCATTGGTTAAAACTCTTCCTATGTAACCTGTTTTGAAATAAATATTTTGTATTTTGTATTTTGACTCAAGAAGAAAGCTATGGATAATATAGTACTGCCTACCCTGCTGTATGGCTGCCAAAGCTGGGCATTGACAAAAGAAATAATATACCGAATCCAAGTCTTTCAAAGATCTGCTGAAAGAAGTATGTTAGGCTTAAAACTAGCAGACAGAAAAAGAATATCCGATATAAGAAAAATAACAAAATTGATTGACGCCGGAGAAATGGCCTGCAGATTAAAGTGGAGATGGGCTGGACATGTAGCCAGAGCAGGAGATGGAAGATGGAGTGAAAGAGTACTTCACTGGTTCCCAAGAAACTCTACTCGTCCTAGAGGAAGACCAAGGCGGAGGTGGAATGACGACCTCATGGGAGTGGCAGGCGCTACCTGGACTAGACTCGCCCAAGATAGGCAGAAATGGCAAGGGTTGGAGGAGGCCTTTACCCAAAAATGGGTGCCCCGAAGAATATAATCAAAAATAAACTAAAGAAAAATAACGGGCAAATACGGCTTAATAATAATAATAATAATAATAATAATGGCACTATGGCAGAGAATGACAGACTTGACAAACTATATAATGTCGTGCATAATTAATTTGTGTTATCTGTCATCGCGGGAAAACTGACACAGGTCCGGCCACCGTAAGCGCCAGCGCGCGACTGAGCGAGCCTGCCAAGCCGCCGCGCTCGCGAATTTGTAGTTATTTAAACTTAGTAAAAAAGAAAATCGTTTTATCAAGTCAAAATCTACGAAAATGTCTAGAAATATTTAGTGTCTATAATTACGTGCAAGAATTAATTGTAAAATATCATAAGGCTAGTCATGATTTTGAAAAAACACTACAAAGAGGGGTAACTTTGGGATTTTTTTCTATAGAGTGAAGTAATTATGATCTTGGTACTGGCTACGAATTCGGCTAGACTATATCCTCAACTAATGCATATCTTTTTTTCAGAATTTATAACACTATTTTCGATTTCTCAGATGGTTTTAAAAAACTCAAAAATGTGGCCTTAGTGTGACTGCGCCGCCTTAATTGCTTAGAAACAGGTTGCTCTATCCTGGATAACAACTTATAGGGTAAAAGTTTCGGCTCTGGTTGAATAGATGATTATTTGCTAATATGTCATGCCAAAATGAAAAACATTGGTAGGTATGTGTTTTAGATAGAGTTTGCTACCTTTTATATATGTCACCGTATTTTTTTAAGAACCGTATATTCACGTAATTTTACGGTTTTACGTAATTACGTGAGGTAATTTTGGCGATTTTTTTAATAATAATTCTTACAGTATTAAACTTTTTCTTGCGGAAAAAAAATTTAGTGAAATTTGCCGAGACCACCACGTGAGATTGGGTAAGGTTTGACTCGAGCCCCTCCTGCCACCCCTAAGAACCTCACGTAATTAATGGACGCCCCCTTACCTACCAATCTGAGGGTGACTGCGTAAGCATAAGCATAATCAGCCTATAATGTTCCCACTGCTGGGACTCAGGCCTACTCTCGGCAGGAGAGCGAATGATCTTAATCCACCACGCGGACCCAACGCGGATTGGTGAATGTCACATGCCTTAGAACATTTTTTTCTGACCTTTGACATACCGGTTTCCTCACAATGTTTTCCTTCACCGTTGCATAAACTTGAGATGCATACATAGATTTTTTCGCAGAAAAAACCCATTTACGCATGATTGCCACCGGGATTCGAACCCGCGACTATCAGATCGCAAGGCAAAGGCCTCATCCACTCGGCCACTACGTCCTCGAGGGTGACTGCGCCCTAGATCAAATAAATTCACCTCCAATGTTAAGCAATACTCATATCTCGCTTCAGTGACCTGTAAGATAAAATGTAGCAATTTTTCGACTTTTTAAATACAGGCCAAAAAAGCCGCATAATAAACGAGATTCTTTCAGACAGACTTTCGATGTAGGCTTGTTGAAAATATATCGATATAATTTTTTCAATGTAACCAATGATATTTTTTTCAGACAAATAAACATTTATTAATAACTTATTAAGGCATAGATACCTAGTTGATGTTATATGTATCTACTTACATTTGTACCTATACCTACTTGGAGGAGCCAATAAACAAATTTTCTTTCTTTATTTTCTTTCTATTTATAAGTTTTAAGATTCAAAAATCCTAAAAAGGAATACTTTTATTAGACATCTTTCGAATTATATTTATAAATTCTTAAATTTTTATTGCATACAAAAAATATTAAAACACGTAATTAATAAATAATAATATGTATATAATAAATAATTTTTTTTATATTTTTTCTTGATTTATTAAAAATGATGTGTATTGATTAGTATTTATCTAATAATACAAGATGATTGAAGTAGATTAGGCCAAATAAATTCATTTTTAGAACACTAATATTCTCTTTCAAATCATACCGATATATCGATTTATCGATATTTTTAAATAAAAATATAAATATCGATATATATTTTCCAAAAAATATCTATACGATATACATATATCGATACTTTAATGCATTTCCGACATCCCTAACACGATGTAACCTCATCCACACAAGTTCACAAGTTCACAAGAATAAAAAGATCAAAGGTCAAATTAAGAATAGGCGCGCAATACCTCGGCCTGCGTAATTATCTCTGATTTATTTAATTACCACTTTAATTCCGACTGAAAGGGATGAGATTAGGCTTTGTGTAGCGAAAAGGACACAGTGGGATAGTTAAGTCTTTTCTTTTTTAGGCTAGGTCTACACTCGAATCGTTGCATCGATCTAGTGTTGAACGCAATGGATTTATCTTTAGAACTGTATAAGACAATCAACAAATGAATGATATTTTTAAGACTAGTTCTAATATTATTTAAATTAGGTACTTATGATAAGTGCACCCGCAAACGAGTCGCCGGCTACAGCTACCGATGGCCGGGGTACATCAGTTTTCATACATGTTGTAGCGGTCCCGTGTAGCGCAGAAAGCGTAGAACAGAGTGGTTTTCGCAAAAATCCGCCCTATTGTTTTTTTTTTTAAACCCTTCTGAGGACACTTGGGTTATTAGGACGAATCTAATGATACCTTAACTTTCAAAATCCATCCAGCCATTTGGGAGATACGAGGTATCTAAGAAATTAACATTTATGTACATTCATAATTTACAAGATACGCGCGATAAACATAACCCTCCCTTTGCAGTCGAGTAAAAAATAGACCTTTCAAGGTTTACATTTTTATAAACTGGTGTATGAGGCACTGTGTAGTCACGCCTTATTAAAAGGGTTGGTACCCAATTCTCGACTTAACCCTAAAGCTTAAGCTTTGTGACCCTAAGCAATAAAAATAAGCGATGTTCAACAATTAAACAAACAACACAGTGAACACTTAATTGTCTGGAGTTAAGCACAAACAAGTACGTTTTTTTAAGCCGGACTTAATGCTGTTAAAACGAGCTTAGTCCCGTGCAGTGTGATAGTGTTAAAGTTTTTTTTCTACTGACTTCAAAAAAAGGATGAGGTTTACATTGCGGTTATTTTTTTTTTATGTTTGTTACTTTACAACTTTGTTGGTTTATAAACCGATTTGTTTTTTTTTATTTATTTAAAAGGATATACTTCCAAATTGGTTGTATATCGTGGTTTTTTTTAATCAAAATGACGTGATATAAGTAAATGAAATTTTCTATTTTACTTCCCTGTGACTATTCGGTGGTATTAACAGTCACTAAAACATTTCAATTGAACTCAATTATAATTATATATAATGTAATATAATGTAAGTTAGAGGACGTGGTGGCCGAGTGGGTGAGGCCTTTACCTTGCGATCTGATGGTCGCGGGTTCGAATCCCGGTGGCAGTCATGCGTATGCATCCCACGTTCTCGCAACGGTGAAGGAAAACATCGTGAGGAAACCGGCATGTCGTAGAACCTAAAGTTCGAAAACATGTGTCGAGTGCACGAAAGAAGCCTCTTTAGGCGCACTTGAAATCCTTTCACCACACTGGTTCGAAGGAACTAAGTCACACGATAAGAAGAAGTTATAATAACTGAGTATATTCGTTGTTGTTATAACGCGAGTTAATAGCCAAACCAAAGAATAAGTAATATTATATACCATAGCCAAACGCCATCTTGTTTTTACTAGCATGTACAGGCTTTTATAGCAATTGGCTTACAACATGTTTTTTTATTGTTCGTGTAGTTTTAATTGGGAGTTTCTTAAATTTGAACAAAATGGCTTCATAATATAATTCAAATCTAGTTAAATCTTTTAAAACTTTTGTACAATGTAGTATTTTAATTGTCAAAAGCACTTTGCTTCTATCGTTTAGGATGTTATCAAACTAAAAGGACTGGAAAGCCGCCATATCTGATACAACGATTTTATGAGTAACTTCATAAAAGTGAATAGCTTCTCGTAGTTTTGGAAATATGCTTACGAGGCTAAAAGCTGGCAGAAAACGCTATAAAATAATAGTATAATAGTCAAAAAAGGTCGGTTGTAGCCAACGACTTGATAATATACTCGTAAGTCAGAAATGATGACAACTCTACCTAATGTCTATATATTTTGTAGGTAGGAAGGTACAGGGACGTGCAAGTCGATATATACGTCAAATTTTTAACGATTTTAATTTCCTTGTGTCTGAGAGACGTATGTCAGGTGGTTAAGGGTTAAAAGTGTTTGTATAGCTTATTATAACAAACATATCTACAAAACACAACTGAAAATGTAGTTGAAACTTACCAAAAATTCGCCAGGCTACGTTATTTCTTCGGTACAAATTCGTGGTTTTCGTTTTTATAAGTGCCTTTCTGAAGAAAAGTTACAAAAGATTATTTCAAATTGTTACCTATATTTTTTTATTTCAATTGGTTTAATTTCACAGCTTAAATCTCATGCTAAGATCGCAATCCACATCCTTCCACATCGTGTATCGAAGGACAGACGTCTTGAGAGGTTACGGGCTACTCGAGTCTGCGATTGATAACCTTCCCTTTGACGGACCACTTGTCTGTTCAAGCTTGTAACTTGTACATTAAAAGGGTGCCTATCCACCGAAAGCCGTGCAAGGAAGAGCAATAACAAAATATAGCCTTTTTTTGCTTACTAGCTGCAATAAAAAGCCTAGTGGAAGGTGCTTCGACATTCGATCCGAAGGTTGTGGATTCAAACCTGGTGGTACACCAATAGATTTTTCTGTTCAAAAAATCTAAAACACGTTCTTAACGGTGAAGGAAACCGGCATGTCATAGAACCTAAAAAGTTCGAAAAACATGTGTCAAGTGCACGAAACGAGCCTCTTCGAAGCGCACTTGAAGTCCTTTCACCACACTGATTCGAGAAAAAGAACACGATAAGAAGAAGAAGCTACCTTACACTGTTGTTAGCCGGCCATGAATATTTAATACGATCTCCAATATTTCATCTCAATATTGGATATTTATCTATATATATATATATATATATTATAGATAATCTGGATATTTCCCTCTGACCCTGGACTCCATTCATCACGCGGAGGCGAGCGCAATAGATCAGTGGATAAAGGATTTATTTTAACCAGTTTGCGCGTGTAGCTGCACCCGAAAAGTACAAAGGGATTAAACATTAGAAGTATTAAAGTATAGAAACACAATGTAGTACATTGAAAATGCGACCAAGAAAAGGGAGCATTGGCTAACTTCTTGTACATTTTGGTCCGATGCTAATTTTCTAAAAAGAGAAGTAATAGGGCGTAATAAATATTATATGTTAAAACTTATAGGCATTTCATTGTCAATAAAACGAAATCGTAGAAATTAACAAACATTATTTGAAAATAGAGATTTATTTTTTATTGACAGGGTATCTGAAAGTTTTCGGTCCTGTATACCGCATCTATTCTTTTGCCACTACTATTTAGAGAAGTTGAAATTGCTGTCATAAACGTTTTGTAATAATTAGGATGTATAATATATATATATTTATATTATTTATTATAATATATAGTATGTATCTGTGTAAATATTTGTATGTATGTATCATACATATTTTTATTACGACCTACCGTCCAGACGCCAACTACTATCACTCCTCTCCATCCAAAGGTTGCCTGGAAGAAATCGCTTTTAGCGATATAGCCGCCCATTGTAGCCTCTATTATTTTTGTTTTTTTTATTTTTAAGCTTGTTTTTATAATGTATATTTCCTCGGGGTGTACAATAAAGCGTTACTATCTATATATCTATCAATTTTGGTCTGGTACTGTCCATCTTGCTCTATGGGAACACCGTTATTCATCTATGGATTAAAATAACCCGAACGTGATGCACTATTTCTGTGCTAAAGCGAATTTTTATCGAATTTTAACCAAATCTGTGCGGCAGTTTCAGTTTGATGGAATAACAAACTTATAAATAATTTGAACTTACATATTTTTGTGTGTGAAGTGAGATAGTTATTTTTGATCTGTTTTTTTAGGCTGAGAAAAAATGATTTGTGTTTAATAACTAGTACATTAGCCAAATTTAATATTTAACTAATCTAGTTAGACGAATTTTCGATTTTGTATGAAGTGTTAATGTAACCTAAAATTTTGTATACCTTAGGTAGGTATACAACATTTTACACTTAAAACAAATTTAACAATTATTTTTAAAAAATATCTCATTATTTAACAACGTTATGAACGATACGATACAAATTCATTACAAAGGAAAAAAAATAATAGTTCACGCTTCCTCCCTCCCTCTCCACTCCTCCCCCCACCCCCTCCCCTTTCAGCACCAAAACGAATTTGCCTCGAAAACTTTGCTTTGTAAAAACGCTTTTTGCCTTTGCTGTTTTCTGTGACGTACGTCAAAGAATGTCTACACTTACGGCCGGGAAAAATAGACGTTTTAGAATTTATGGCTTGAAACTTTGCAAGTTGGAAAACTTCGAGCCAGAACTGTTACCTACTCTGTATCAGCGTTAACTTTAGAAATTCAATTTGAAATAAAGTTTGATTGGTTTTTAACTAGAGTTTTGAAAGAACTTATTACTTAAGTTTGCGGTGAAATATCAATGATACGTTTTATAAAAAGGTTTTTGAGCAAAATCCGTATTTTTCAAAGTTACCTACTTATTTGATTTATATCGATTACTTATTACCAGCATACAGGGTGCAATTTTTCAACTACGTGAATATTGAAAAAAAGCTCAAAGAACTCTTGGAGCCGATTTCGATAACAACGAAAATTGCATACCTAGATTTTTTTAATCAATTAGCGAATTACTGACGGTGACGTGTCAAAAAATGATTCCCACTATTCAAATATATTTTTTTCACAAAAAAATGAGAAATTTTTTTGCTTGCAAGTGTAATCTCAGTTGTTTGCAAAATAGAACACTTTGATGTCTGTCGTTTGTTTTTGCGGGTGTTAATGTGCGGCTTTTGTACACACGCGTTACGATGTGATTCGAACCGAGCGGTGAGAGGCTGTATCGCGTTTGTCATTATTTCACTGTACTGTGATTGTACACACAATTATATGGACCTCATGTGTAGGGTTAAGTCATTAGAAGTTTACGCGTAGCATTATATATAGGTATCATTATACACAACATTTTAATTACCAAAAAAACGAACCGAAAATGGGTAATGCTGAAGGGATATTGCAGTGTGATTGTACACACAATTATATGGACCTCGTGTGTAGGGTTGAGTCATTAGAAGTTTACGCGTAGCATATATATAGGTATCATTATACACAACATTTTAATTACCAAAAAAACGAACCGAAAATGGGTAATGCTGAAGGGATATTGCAGTGTGATTGTACACACAATTATATGGACCTCATGTGTAGGGTTGAGTCATTAGAAGTTTACGCGTAGCATATATATAGGTATCATTATACACAACATTTTAATTACCAAAAAAACGAACCGAAAATGGGTAATGCTGAAGGGATATTGCAGTGTGATTGTACACACAATTATATGGACCTCATGTGTAGGGTTGAGCCATTAGCAGTGTAGCATAAATATATCAGGATGCACAAAAAGTTTTATTAATTACCCAAAAACTAAATGGGCATACAGAAGGGGTACTACGTTGTATCTGTGCAGTCAGAATTTTACTACAGAATACAGAGTGACAGCGGGGCGAGTGCGACGCCCGAGCTGACCTTTTGCGAGCTGGATGGAGCTAGGTACCCGAGTTGTCCAACCGATGAATGAAATTTAAATATTTATCAATGGTCCGTACCTATTGACGAAAGTCTATAGAAAATTGACTAACGGACATCGACAACTAACTAACTAATATGTTTATTTTGAAAAAAAATCTACTTCATTTTAAGTATGTAAAAGGCAACTGCGTATTTTGGTTTTTATTCTGGTAATTAAAAACTTATGGTGTATAATCACTCCTGACTCTCCTCAAATTTGAGCCTAATGTAATACCTATTTAACCCAAATTTCAAGCAGTGACTGCTTACAACACAAGTACCAAACTTATTGTTGGCACTGCACACCAATGAATGCATTATCATAATGCTAGCTTTGATGCGGTCAGTGCGGATGGTTTGTGAACGCAATCCTCAAAAGCCCTTTCCATGCTAAAGATAAAAATCAGAAACTTTACAGCCATCAAAAAGGTCACACAGTCCCCTTCGGAAATCAAGAAACAATTGCAATCACTCAGGAGCTTATCGCAGACGCCATTGGTCCAAGCATTACCTACTGAAAACTTTGGCAAAAAACCTCACAGCCCAGACCATAATCCTTATCTCCCCGCTTTGGGCAGCGGTTAGCACCCTATCAATTGGACCACCGTCAATAAATTACTGTTCTGATAAAATACCACTTTCAATCACTGAACTTTAACTTTTGTTCACAGGCCTACGAACCGCGACAGATTTTTTTACCGATCATCTTGGTATTGGTCTATTATTTAGCCCATTTGGAAAATGTCCTACATTTTTTATGCCTCTACCAACAATCTTTAAAATTTTAGTTAGATAAAAAATACAGGAACCAACTGAATAGGTACACACAAAAAAAGATAGACCAAAGATTACGTATGCAAAATGATTACATTATTACCAAAGTACCTAGTAGTATACATACTTCTTCGAGAATCTAGCAAAAGGAGACGTCAAACGTCAGAATCTGCAAAGATAAATTTCTCTCATTTTTGACGGGGGACGACCTGGACCGCCCACACTAGCGTTTTTCGAGCGTCAACGTCGGGCCAGCGTCCGCATAGCGTCGACGTCGCGTCGACGTCGCGACGTGACGCCAGCGCTGGCCGGCTACTGACGCTTTACTAGCGTCAAGTAACCGTGGCGTCGACTACTCGATAGTACTTGTTCGCCAAAAAACGTTGCGTTTAGTGTGGGGGGTCTCGTAAACCACGCATTGCACACGCGCCTAAAAAACTTATTCATGTAAGCACACACTATAATCATCTTGCACACCATTTTAAAATATGCATACAGCTATCAAATACAGCCTATAGTTTTATTTAACGTGAATGGCCAAGAAGGTTATAAGACCAGCAGAGGGGTACGCCTTGCATTAACATCTCCTTTGGCTAGATTCTCGAAGACATACTTAGCTACTCACTCGTGTGCATTGCACAGTGTTAGATGTTACCTAGATATAAACCTAGTATTAAGTATTATCACGAGGTTTTAAAAAAACGTAGGTAGTCTCAAATGTTTAGCATAACCAAACTTCTTCTTCTTATCATTTCATTTCATTTATTCACAAACAATTTTAACATTGTGTCGGAATTTCTAAAACTAAGCGAATTTGTAAATAGTACTTACATTAATATCGTGTCACTAGTTCCTTCGAACCAGTGTGGTAAAGGATTTCAAGTGCGCCTCGAAGAGGCTCCTTTCGTGCACTCGACACATGTTTCGAACTTTTGGTTCTACGACATGCCGGTTTCCTCACGATGTTTTCCTTCACCGAAGCCTTTGCGAGAACGTGGGATGCATACATAGATTATTTCGAATTTACGCATGACTGCCACCGGGATTCGAACCCGCGACCATCAGATCGCAAGGTAAGGCCTCATCCACTCGGCCATCAATTCCTCGATAATCAATTCTTAGTAGATTTTTTTTTTTTAATTTTCTTTTTTTTTCTTTTTTGTTCTATTTCATTTTTATACGTACTTAGATAGAAATGTAACTAAGATGATTGCACGCCCGATACGGCAGAATATATTGACACTATAGAAGATATTTTACATTTGTAAATATATATAGGTAATTCAGGTTAGTAATAAAATTAACTTTTACTGTCACTTAACCACTTTTCTAACAAACTATTACCTTAGCGTTTACTAATTTCGCCTCATAATTCTGACTCAAGGATAAAAACAGCTATTTTTCACCTAAAGCTCTTAATTTTGCAATGTCTTCCTCATTACGAATACGATCCAATATCCAAGATCAAAAATAAGTAGAAATCTTCGCTGCATCAGCTGTCTATGGAAACTGTAATAATTGCAGTCGGCTGCTGGATTAAAATTGTAATATTAGCTGGTCATTCAGGAATACGCTAACATGGAGACCGCTTCTTTTTAAAGCTGGAAAAAATATTCTTTTCAAAAATAATGTTCATATTACTGGTAAGCCTTTGCTTAGTTGACGGCTCAAATCTGCATTTTACTGATTCTGTTGATCAAATACAAAGCTAACTACTACAATCTTTATTACAAAATTTACAAATGGTTACAATTGGGTCACCCATAGACCGTTGCAAACGATTTATAGGTAGCTCAACTGCTCCAACTCGATACCCAATAGCAGCGCGCCGAGGATACTGGCTGCATTGCCTCTTTGTATTGCAAGGCTTATTCTTTGGCAGAGATGAGCTGCCAGCCCTCTGATCACGGGTCGCTTCGACCAGACGCTCTGACACATAGTTAGTTTTAAGATAAGATATTGATTGATTGATTGATGTTAAAGCTCCAATCTAACCAATGCTACATAACTTAACTGACATGACGGAAGTCATGATTCTGAGGATTATGAATGGAAAATCCATCAGATTGTATCGATCAGAGAGGATCGTTAGTCATTTATTAGTAGTAGACGACAGTAGACGACACGGATCGACGGTTGACACTTGCCACTCGACCGTCGATCCGTCGCAAGTGTGTAGGACTTCCTCGCTGGTGTCGCGGATTCGATGCCTGCTTCAGGACAAACATTTATTTGAGTCTGGGTGTTTTCTATGTATTCTATGTATGTATTTACAAAAAAGTTTTTATGTATTCTATCAGGTCTATGGTTTACATAGTACATAATAGAGACTTTTTAGCTCGATCTTTGACTCCTTTATTCTACCAGTTGCAGCGTGCAGAGCTAGCAGTCTTGCGCTTGATTCCATTGTAAAAACAAGAAGAAAAAGTTATATTTTTTCTCATAAAATAAGTGTTTCGTAGGAGATTTTTTATATAGCAGTTATTTAGGTAGACATTTTTCCTGTGTGTTTTTAATTATATTTTTTGCCATGGTAATACACATTATACATACTGATGTTATGATCTTATTGCAAAAGCAATACAAGGAAAATATATTTTTGTTTATAACCAGTTCAATTTAATCTGATAAAAGGAAATCCAAGATATAACTCATCATGAGGTATAACGCCATAAACTCGGCGGCCAAAAAAACAGTATCGTAAAAGCAAATTGGGATGGAGGAAATTAAGAGATTTTGGATATGCAGCCTTTCACCCCTTATAAGGGTAAGAAAGTAGATAAACCCTTTACATTTGTTTTTACACTAACTGCCTGCTCTACATTTTTTGACGTGACTACGTCTAATAAATAGATAAACGCCGGCTGCATGCACAAAAACGTTGACGTTGACATTGTCCCGTTACGCTGTCAATGTTTTGTTATGACGTCACATTAAACTATCGTCCGTAAACCCACTTTGCAGACAAAACTATGTTTTTCTCCGGGTCTCACAGCAAAACTTTTACAAAATCCAAATGAACGAACAAAGATTTTCCCTCAAAATGATGTGGTGAAGTATTTTTTACCAAAGCCAATACCTAAGCGTGTTGTTATGAAATAATCAAAATTTAATAGGTGTAAATATAAAAGTAAATATTTTTTCACGAAAAACCACGCGCAAAAGAACATAGTCGCTTTTGCACGAGTAGACGTAGAAAAACAAAATGGCGGACTATCCCCTTAAATCATTTTAAGCTCGGTCTGAGATAATAATCTCAAATTCGCTGCATTCATCATCTTCGTACACCGCTTTTCTATTTCAAAGGAAGATCGATCGGTTTAAGTGTTAAAATTAAATCTAAATAAAGAGTTACAATTTTTGCACTAAAGTCATAATTAAAGTAAGTAGCTTAGATACTTATCTATGCATTCTAACAAATTATCGCATAAATAAAGACTTATGCCCACGGTTTTACTCGCGAAATACAAAGTATCCCAATCTCCTCCTCTCTTAAAACTAAATAAAGACTTATGCCCACGGTTTTACTCGCGAAATACAAAGTATCCCAATCTCCTCCTCTCTTAAAACTAAATAAAGACTTATGCTCACGGTTTTACTCGCGAAATACAAAGTATCCCAATCTCCTCCTCTCTTAAAACTCTACCTCATTTTTTATTTTCAGAGACAATTTTTATGTCCAAAAATATACAAATGTGCAATCGAGGTAGCGCGGGATTCTGGGATTTAACAGACATCCTGAAAAAGCCAAATAATAAAGCGTTGGAGAAATAATAAGTGCTCTTCGCCGAGCGAGACGCCGCTAATTATTCCACAGTCGATTGGCGAGTGTTTTCACGTACCGCGCTCCTTCAGGCTGGATGCTGATTGGTGGATAGTGATTACAAAACGAGCCACGGTCTACGAGACTAGCACCCGTAGGTATTCTAAATCAGTCCTTATACTCAAACTCACCTTACGTAAGTACTACAAGGGCGAATGAACATGACACCTGGCTCGAATGACGTTTGTGCAAAGTACAGCGTGGAATTGGATAATCTTGATAGAGAAGAGGTCCTGTAATACTTGGTAATGATAAGTAATGATAAGTCTTCGCAATTAGAGGAAGAAGAAACACGGAGGGCGCCGCGCGGGGCAGCGGGGGAAGCATCAAGTGCCGAGCGAGAGTGTCAGCCAGGTGTCATGTTCATTCCCCCGAGTAGCAGTAAAATGGCCGCAGCTTTACTAAAGCGTCGATTACAAGGGCTTTCGCCGGCTTGTAGCTTGTAAATTAGCCATGTATCAGTCACCTGTCAAATTTTAATGTAAGAAGGTTTCCTTAGTGTAAAATTAGAATTTACCAATTATGGGTACCAACCAACTGGCGCAAAGGGAGTTTTGGCGGGAACATGAAAAATGGCGCATTGGCGGCATTAAATTAATTGACAAAACTTGTATAACTTTGAGTGTTTAAGAGTAAAAACGGTGGTTTTTTATCCATTTAGTGCTCGTGAACGTGTATGAATGTTGGTGAATAGTGTAATGCTGTAAAACGTGACTTTTCGTGTTGCCTCCAAAACTCCATAGAAGCCAATAGTAAAGTCGCAACTACCACAACTTTACAGGGGCATGACTTGACTTAACGACTCTGACACTTATGACAAAATAATCTCTCCAATTACTTGACACTGGCTATTTACCTTTGATGTGAAGCCTAAACAGAAGAACTTAGATTCTTCGAAAAAAAAAAAAAAAAACTGGCGCAAAGCCATGGGAAAACGACTAACGGTTAACAGTTTGCTTATTTTTTCAAGTTTTTTTTCCATAAACAACGGCAACTGATTATGCGTATTTTTTTCTGGTGATTAAAATTTGCGGTGTATAAATACTTAGTACCATCATCATCAATCTATATTATCAAGGTTTTACAAAAACATAGACAAACGACTTCAATAGGACTGTTTTAGTGACCGTAAACACCACTGAAAAGTCAAAAGGAAGCAAAATTCGCAATTTCGTTTACTTCAACGACATATATTTTTCAGTTATTTGGATATACAAACTAAACTACTGAATCGATTTTGATGAAATTTGTAAGAGGCTAAATTGAAAGAATATCCTCTCAATCAAAATAAGAATTTTCCAAATCGGTTTATAAATAAGAAAGTACTAAGGTAACAAACATTAAATAAAAAAAAAACATTCAACCTAATTGATAACCTCCTCCTTTTTGAAGTCGGTTGATAAAAGGCTTGGACCTGACTGACTGACAGACTTTAGAGAGAATTAAGACATGCATACTTAAACTTTCGCGATTATCACACATAGTAATTTGATTATAACGGGTATTTATCGCGCTCACCTCGTATGTTTTTGTGTCTTTTATATTATTAAAAAAGAAACCTCGAAATAATCAAGGCTAAAAATCCAACAACACAAGTATTATATCTGAATCGCATTGAACCTTTAGCACTGAAACTCTCAGGCCGAACTTGAATAGTCGAGAGTTGAACGCCACAGAGTAAGAAAACTTTATTTTCAGTAGTCTAAAATATGATGAGTAAGGAACTAAGAATTAAGTTTAGGTTAGGTTAGGGCCGCCGTCTCTAGCATATAGGGTGTCAGTGTGCGAAACTCAGCATGTTCCCCTTTACCAGAACAGCAGTATAGAACGTCTCAAACACTCGTAATAAGACGGTTTTTGACACCTTATTGCTCCACGAAGGTCTATATGAGGCTATGTATTACGCGAATGAGGTAGTTGGAATTTCTTTTTACTTTTCCAAGTTGAAATAAGGGCATATTTTACACAACATTTTAGCTAATTTTTGCGATAAGCCTAAGATTGTCAAAGAAGATATACATAAGTATCAGTTTAGAAGTTTTTTTAGGCTTAGTCCTGACTGATTGTAAGAAAACGCACAGCCCAAACCACTTAAAAATTAGAGAGTCTAGCGTGTTGATTTATTTACATAAAAAAAATATGGAGTCTACTTACTCGTGTATTTGCACTGTGACAAAGGCAGAAGATTCGATTACCGACCCACTAGAGCGGTGACGCCTGTCGCCTCTAACAAGAAAAATGAATTTGTCCAAGTATTCCGCGACTATGCGTTTTTATGCTTGACTTAAGTTAAAAGTTATGATCAAACTACATTTTAAACGAAATGAATAAATTTATTGCTGAATAAGATATTTTAATACGATATTTGTCTATTTGTTGTTATAATTTTATGATGAAAAGATTTTATGTCTACGCTTTTCAACAGTCAAAAGTCATGTGAGCGATTAGCAAGTGACATGAAATTCTAAAGTCAGGACCTGACAGAATAAGGCTAGTCGCAAACGAGCCACCGACTACAGCGATTGCTAGCCGGTGACACGTGTAGCGGCCATGGGTTACAACAATATGTAAAGAAAATAAAATTGATTGTCGCCGGCCGCCCGCCTGTCTCTATCGGGGGGCTCGTTTGCGAGTGGCCTTATTTATTTAAGTACCTACCTATATGTATTTTAGTTTTAGATGTTGAGTATCATATATATTATCAACAGGACTGTAAGTAGGTACAATGCTTTCCCTTTATCATATCCAAGTTAATAAAAAAAATGATTGTTTAGAACACGGACGGTCGATCTTTGATAAATGACGATATTGATGGGATATCTACTTACGTTGAGAGGTTGCCTTTTATATCGATAGCTAATTTACAAAAAAATAAGGAAATATGCGTCATATTATGTAACCTCTGTTACGGACTACGGTCATAAGGGCACTGTAGCTTATACCTATGCCATCAAAATGTTTTCAAGTGGATAGGACTAACGCTAGAAGTCATGAGGCGTGATCTATCACCATCAGGAGAGCACTTTTTTCGTGGTTTTATAAAAACATAATACATCCGACTTCAATTGGTTTTTTTTTGTAACCGTAACACTGAATCACTGAGTCAGACGGAAGAAAAATACCTAAATACCTTTTTCAGTATTTTCAAAATAAAGTACGTTCTAAACAAATGTTCATGAAATTTCAATGGCATCAATCTGTAAGTAAATCAATAATAAATATTTTTCCAGATCTGTTTATAAACAATAAAATTCAAGCAATTAACATTTTGAAGTCGGTTGAAAAAAAAGGGTTGAATTGAGTTGAGTTTGAGTATTACCCGTGGTAGGCATACAAAATCAAAATACCAAAAACCTACAACGTTGGTAATAATAGTATCTACAGGATTGCGTGCTGACAATATCTTTCTTTTCTAAGGCTCACACCACTTCAAAGTAAACATAAGGCAAAAAGAATCATTACCTCTAAGTTCTAAGAAGAATGCAAACAAATCTCGCCCTTGAGGCATTTAATAGAATGTTTTTACGGAGAAAACGCGATGAATTCGTTTCCTTTCCCCGGCAACAGGAAGAGGATTTGCCGGCAAAAGATGGCTTCCGTCCGACACGACGAGAAACTGTCTGGCTTGAAGACCCTTCAGAAGATGCCGTACATTACTGTCATGTGAAAAGACCAGAAAAACTATTAAGGACTGTGCACAATTGAATCTAGACGATTACATTTTCGCCTTGTTTGTATTTTAATGATGTTATTAGAACTTGATACTTTGTTCATACCTTAGACTTAATTAACCATGTACGTCTGTTGATTATTTCTTTACCTAATTGGTTTTCCAATAACGCTGTTTGATTTTCAAAAAAGGAGGAGTTATCAATTCGGATAATGTTTTTGTTTTTTTTATGATTGTTGCTTATAAACCAATTTGAAGAAAAATCAATTTTTTTTGTTTGAGAGGATATACTTTTATATTAGTCCCGTACTTTTATCAAAATTGTTTCAGTAATTTAGATTTTAAATCAAAGTACCTATCTGAAAAAAAATGTCGTTAAAGTAAACGAAATTGCGTATTTTACTTCCCTGTGACTTCTAAGTGGTATGAACGTTTTTAAAAACTTGATTATATTTTTATTTTAGTAAACATAGGACATTTTGATGGTCAGTATTGAAAAGTCACTTGTCATCTGCAGTGCCCTTTGAATCAGAACACATCAATACTTACGCATTACTGTTTTGTGGCAGAAATAGTGACAAGATTAGAAGAAGCAGAAGAAGTACAAACCTACATATTACTTTACTCAAAAATAAATAAAATATAGACCTTTAGAATCTTATAAAATCAAATCAATTATTTATGCCTACTTGCACTAAACTGTCAAAGTCCTTAAGCAATTACTTTACTCGCTTGGTAGTTCTTATCAGTCCAGATTCTGACCGTTAAGAACTGCCAAGCGAGTAAAGTATTTGCTTAGGAACTTTGAAAGTTTGGTGCAAGCCGGCATTAATCTCCCAACTGATCGCAACTGAAATTGAGAATAAAAAGATATTGAGTTGCCTTTCGTCTAGACTGCAGCACCATATCAAATGTCATTACCTCCAAATGACACAGTTCCATTAGCCAAAGTGGTTTCAAACTTAACTTCCATACAAAAGTTTCATTCTATATCGAGCTCGTTGTAATTGTGTGTCCCTGGAATGCCCAACATGTACAGCCAAAGAATGCACGACCCAGTGGCGGATTTTCAAATGCGCCGCCTGTAGGCTATTCTAATTTTGACGTCCCTATCGACCTCTACATTTCAATACCCCGATAATATGGATTTACATTTAGGTACTTACTTACTAAGATTTATACGAATATTTTTACATCTGGAAAGAAAAAAAATTGCCCCAAATTTGCCGCCCCCTAAAATCCGCCGCCCTAGGCTACTGCCTTCTAATCCTATTGGTAAGCCCACCACTGGCACGGCCCTAGATGTAGGCCTAATCAAACGGCTATCAACGTGCGTTCGTATGTCATGCGTTTCTGGTCGAATATTCTTCTAACCAAATGATTTAGTAATTTTTTTTGTTTTGATATGTTTAACATAAGCGAAAGAGGTTGGGGAAAAACTGTTTTACGATCTACTTCCCTTACGTGATTTCGTAAGGTATTATTAAAAAATGCTATTCCTCCTTTTTTTTTGTCAATGTATATCTTAAAATATATACAAATGTGCGAGTGAGATACAATCGTGCGATATTTTAGGCCTTAAAAAACATAATCAATTATATTATTTATTCAGACAATAAATTAATACATAATTTATAGTCAAATTAGGCACATTTCCAATTTTAGTGGTATAAGATGATGTAAATCTACCATGTCGAGCATTACTGTGTCCCGTAATTGTCTACCAATTTTAGAGTTCCGCGGCGGGGCCGCTAATGGAAGGCAGCAGTCGTCACGAAGTCGCAATTAGATCGAAGCGAGCTGCGGAACCCTTTAGTAATTTTACGTAGTTAGTGTAAATGCGTCTGTACACTGACCCGTAACGTTGTCGGGCTCTTTGACGTTATTAATTTAGTTCAGTTGTTATATTGAATGAAAATATTTTGGTTTTGTAATTTACCTTGATACTAACAAGGAAAATCACAAAAGTAAAGCATTTGCTTATAATGTTAATATGACTACACTATTGCATTGGAGATACCTGTAAAATAGTTGTAAGAAGATTTTAATAAATACTAAAATAAGTACTAAATAATTGGATGACTCGTTTCATCCGAAGATATTATTTACCTAGTAGTTTAGAACTTCACTCAGGAGTTCGTTTCATCATCTATAATAAAGGTTTTTCAAAGACATACTGCAACCGACTTAAATTAGATTGTTTTAGTGAGTGTAAACACCACAATACGCTTCATTTACTTGGATGACGTCATTTCTTTCAGTTATTTTGATTTAAAAACCAAAGTACAAAACAGATCTTCATCATTTTCATCAAATTAATATAAAACTACTCTGAAAGTTTATCCTTTCACATAAAATAATTTGTCAAATCGGTTTCTAAACAACAGAGTTATGAGGTACCGAACTTTAAAAAAATAAAAATTAACCGAATTGAAAACCGCTCCTTTCTTGAAATCAGTTGAAAAGGAAAATTTCATAGTTTTAACTAGAAATTAACATCCATGCTTTTCCTTTTATTATGTTGAGCTCTGTAATATTTTTAAGCTAGAATATTATACCTTAGTAATCAATAAGGTAAGTAGATGCCTAGCTTTCTCATAATTTATCTGTATATGTAAAATCAAAATTGTACCGGCACGTTTTTTCTGTAAAATAAATATTTTTACTTTTTTACTTTACTTTACTTTATAAAAATTGTGCTGTTACTCGGACCATGAAAAATGATAGCAATTTTGCGTACAACATCATGAAAAATTTGAACACCCTCGTCCAAAAACAGCGATACATCATGTGCGAGTTGATACATGTTCGTATACAGGGTGTATGAATAAACAGCTGAGGAGAATGAGGTTGGTACAAAAAGTTATGTTAACAGACTCTTTCGTTTGATAAGACAAAACCTTTTTGTCCATGACTTATGGTAAATAAGTAGGCTTGTTTTATAAATAGTCAATTTAATAGCAAAAATCTAAAATGCTTGGACTTGACTAACTAACTAACACATCACACAACCTAAAACCCTGAGCGTAGAGACTTGAAATTTGGAGGGTATATTATACGTCAAGTAGTATAGGCCTTCAAATCCAAACTATCTTCTCACTACTTGGCACTCCAGAATACTTGAGCATTTTATTTATTATTTATTAGTGTATTTTGTATAATATAGTAAGTATTATGCTACTAAAAATAAGCTTTATACTATTTTCTATCTTCAATCACACATCTAGCACTACCACATCTCCATAATACGCAGAGGTTAGCTGGAAGAGAATGCTAACTAGCATTAAGTTCGCCTATATACTTGTTTTTTACTTTGTGCAATAAAGCATTTTCTATCTATCTATCTATAGGCGTGTTCTAAGAAAGGACTTTTTATATTCGCAACGCAAAAGTTGCGGGCATCAGCTTGTATTCGCAATAAACAAATAGTAGACGTTTCACACTATGAAATCTAGTTTAAAATTTAGAAAAACCTTTTGAATATTATTTTTTTGTAGTTTTCAATCGACTTCAAAAAGGAGGGTTATCAAATCGGTTGAATGTTTTACTTTATGCTTGTTACCTCAGAACTGAATGAATGAATGAATGATTTATTTCAGAATCTTAAACTAGGTATACATTTACTTATTGTAGGAAAGTACCTGCTGGAGTACAGAGGCATTAATTAGGTAAGTTTGGAACTTAGTTTTATATAAAACTGATTTGAAAAAATATATTTATTTAAATCGGTTCAATAGTTTAGTTTTTATATAAAAATATTGGAAACTGTGACTTTTCAGTGATGTTCACGGTCACTAAAATGGTCCAATTGAAGTTAGTTGTACTATATTTTTGGAAAACCTTGATTATTTTTTACTTGATAGATATTACACATTACGGTCAAATCATTTAATCATTTTATGGTATACGTAATGGTTAATCTATGAATGTATACCCAGCTACGAGGCTATACCAATAAGTAATAATATGTACCATAGCTATACGTCGTATAGATAGTCTACAGCGTGGAATGTCTATGGCGTAGAATGTCTACGGCGTAGAATGTCTACGGCGTAGAATGTCTACGGCGTAGATTGTCAACGGCGTAAATTGTCTACGGCGTAGAATGTCTACGGCGTTCATTTATTTCGCACCTACACGTCTCGACAAAAACCCACGAAATTTCCAGTGTCTACGTTCAGGGTTAGGTTAGATTTTTTATGAAAACTAGTAGAAGCGCCACAGTGGCGCAAAATGGCGCTTCCTCGCGCCTCTAATTTGAAGGCGCCGTTATGCCTGTGCGTTGATAAATTTGACTGAAAAGTTATCATAAATTATATTCCTATTATACTACATTTTTTTATAAGTATATCAGTGAAACCAACATTATTTACTGTGTTATGAAACTAGAAAAATGTTGAGATTTCGCTTTACAAACAACATTTACAAGTTGCTGTGGTTTCATTCCTCGCCGGCTCGCGCGCTGCATCGCAACGAGGCATGAAACCTTTTTATGGCTCGTTCAGACGAAAGCGCGCCCGCCGCTTTCTCTTGTAAAAATCTATGCCCCTCTCCATTCGCACAATCAATTGGTCTACTAAATAATGTCATGCCAGTGATAATGCAGGAACTTGCATTATATTACAGAAAAAACTGTACCAAGCTCAGAGATTTTTTTTATTAAGTTATATTTTACTGAATGCTATACGTAATAATTTTGATTAACAGCCTAAGTTACCAAATAAAATAACAAAAAATTACATAAAATTACGAAATTTTATAAAATAACTCCTTATTATCGTTTAAATAGAATTTATAAATCACAAACTCCATTCCTGGTGCATGAACCAATGACAGAAAAGTTGGAGTAAAGGGAATTTTTCATTCCTTGTGATCCAACTACATATTTTCAGTTAGACACAATAGTTGGACAGTAATCTAACGGAAGTAGGTATCCCTACTCTTTTCAACCGACTTGAAAAAAAAGGAGGTTATTAATTAGATTGAATGTTCATTTTTATGTTTTTACCGCAGAACTTTAAAACACATAACATAAACATTCACACACTCACACCCCTGCACTAGAATTCCCTGTGTCGCATGTGGCGTGGACACATACAACACATCACAACAACCAAGACCCGAGAACAAACATGGGGATCGAACCCGGAACACTAAGCTTTGTAGGCAGGGTCACTATCAACTAAGCCACGGTGTCGTCAACTTTGTATTTTATACTTTGTAATTTATGAACCGATTTGGAAAATATTAGTTTTGGAAAATTCAGATTGGTCCCTTAGAAATTTTATCAAAATCGGTATAGTAGATTTTAAATCAAAATAACTGAAAAAATGAGTGTTGAAATTAACAAAATTGCGTATTTTGCTTGCCTGTGACTTTTCAGTGGTGCTTACGGTCACTAGAACAGTCCGATTGAAGTCGATTGTTGTATGTTTTTGTAAAACCTTGAATATATTTAAGGCCAATCCTCAAATCCGAATTCCTTACAAAATGATTCTGACAAATACTCAAAAGTACGCCGTATAATAGTAATTTCTTCACACTATTCGTTTCGTCCATGTTTTTTGATTTCGTCAACAAAAAAAGTGAAAGGTTTCATACCTTAATTTAGATTTTATACGTGTTTTTAAGTTAGTAGGGTTCATTTTAAAACACGTATAATTTGAAGATTCCCCTTGCTACGGTGGTAATTTCCTAAAAAAAATTGACAGTTTTCATATTAACAACCCGTTTGTCTGTACGCACTGTTAAACCTTTTTAATCTGTTGGAAGTCACGCAAGACACACAGAATTTAATTGGGGAGCCATTTTGCGCAAACAAGCGGTCGAATTGAAACCAATTATCGTTTTCGCGTTTGGATATCGAAAGTTTGTAGCAGGTGCAAATAACGTCGTTGTTACAAGCTAGCTGATGAAGCGGGTTAATTGTGAACACTTTGTGTAGGCCATAGGTTTTAAATTCATTATTTATTTTAGAGATCTATTAGTTGATAACCCTTCCTTGGCAGTCGGGTAAAAGAGGCAGAGTAATAGGTAATATTATGTATATCAATACAAGTATATTATAGAGACAACGTATGAGCCTAAAAAGCCAAGGCTAAGTATTGTAGGCGCCGCGCGTACTAAGAAAAGAATATACCCGCGGGTTCGATTCCCGCTTCAGGAGAAACATATTTGTGATGAACATCCGTGTTTGTCCTGAGTCTGGGTGTATTCTGTATAGTCCATTTAGTATTTAAGTATTTTATCAGTCATCTGGTTCCCATAGTACAAGTTCTGCTTAAATTTGAAGAAAAAAAAATTAAAAGAAAAAATATTCACAATGAGTAACAGTACCTATAATCAAGGAAAGCATCAAATATTAGTAAGGTGTTACTCGATGGGAATAACGTATCACACTTAATTATAAGGAGTGATGATATTTAACTCTCCGAAACCTGAATTTACCATTAGGTAGTTCACATACCTTTACCAACTCGCTTGAATCTCATGATTGGGACAACATTTGAATCCGTAGCTGTTAGAGAATAAATCACGATTGGCCCGCCAGAGTCGTTAGTGGCAACCGCGGGCAAGTCTGCCGATTGAATTGTGACCGTGTCCCGGGTTTAGCGTCAACTAGCAAATATATACGAGACACGAAGAGCTTGCCTTTAGTTTTAGATGCCTACCTGGTGTGGGTATAGTTCAGTTGGCCAGCATTCCGATGGATTGGCACTAGCATATATGTATATTTGAGTCACGAAGAACTTTCCTTGGGTTTTAGGTGCCTACCTGGTGTGGATATAGTTCAGTTGGCTAGCATTCCGATGGATTGGCGCGAGCTACAGACTAGCTTAACAACAAGCGTAAAGATAATAAAAAAAGTTAACCAGACAGAGGAACATACTCTCGAAATAAGTCTCTACGTTCAGGGGTTTGGCCTGTGCGTCGTCTATCAGTCAGTCAGACACCGTAAATTTTTAATCACAAGAAAAAAAAACGCATAATCAGTTGCCGTTATTGAACTAAAATAAGGCAAAAAAACTTGAAACATATAAGTCAAATTTTTTTCAAAATAAATTTGATAAAATTTGGATAATTGTTACCATTTGTCGCTTTCCTGTGGATTTACGTCAGGCGGTACCCATCATTGATAATAATTTAAGTTTTATTCATCGTTTGGAAAACCCGGGTACCTAGCTCGAGCCAGCTCGCAAAAGCTCTGTTCGGGCGCCACACTCGTCCCGCTATCACTCTGGCATTTAGTAGAAATCCTAAATTAACTGCACAGATACAACGTCTGCATTGCCCTTTTTTTGATAATTTAAAATTAGTAGTATATATTGGTGATGTGTATAAACATACCTACATATGTATATTAAATAAGATTTATAAAAATAAATTATATAGGTACACTTTTTAGAGAGCCTCTACAAAGTATTCTTTCTTTTCTGCGCATAATATATTCTGTGCTTTCATGTTACGTGTTTTACGAGGTAGCTGTGTACAAGATACGGCGCTATCTCCAAATGAGTTAACATTATTTATGTCAGCAAATTTAAGTCACGTGATGTAATAAAGGTATTGCAAGATTAACTGTAGTCACTTAGGCTAAATTACTAGTGACGTGATGGAAGTCACTAGCAAAGCCAGTGTCGCGGGTTAGATTCCCGCTTCAGGACAAGCACTTGTATGATTTAAAAAAAGCCGTGTTGGCTGAGTGGAAGGTTCCTTGACTTCCAATCCGAAGGTCGTGATTTCAAACCCGGTTGTACACCAATAGATTTTCTTTTAAAAAAAAAACTATGGGTGCATTGAAAGACGTACTTTACCGGCATGTCGTAGAACCTGTACCTGTATTACGCAAATAAAGATTCATTCATTCATTCATTCATTCAACCTAAAAAGTTCGAAAACATGTGTCAAGTGCACGAAAGGAGCCTCTTCGAGATGCACTTCATTGATGCTTTCACCACACTGGTTCGAAAGAACTAGTGACACGATAAGAAGAAGAAGCAATCGGGTAAAAATAACTTCCAATTTCTTAATACATCTTCACACGACTTTAAGTTCCACTCCATTTCTTAAGTTGGCTCTAATAGCCCCCAAACCGCACATTTGCTATTACCCTGCACTTTAGATTAAAAGCGTGTTGGTAAATTGAAAGCATCAGTGGGTAATTGAAGGAGTTTAATCACAAAGTTGGCGTATCAACGTGGCGCTTTGTGGCGCTCGCGGCCTGATGGAGAGGTAATGTGGTGTTTTAGCTTGATGAAAATCGCAATATAACTTTTTAAACGGACCTTAAAGCTCGTCACATAGTAGCTATAATATATCCTATCCTACTAATATTATAAACGCGAAAGTTTGTAAGGATGGATGGATGGATGTTTGTTACTTTTTCACCTAAAAAACTACTGAATGGATTTTAAAATATTTGTTGCCAGTATTTGTTTGCCGACGCGGGTGTAGACGGCTTTCCGGACGGCTACGGCGCGCATCACCGCTGCACCAGCCGCAACACGCTCCTGAACGTGGTAGCCGACCAGATGGACGGTTGCCTTTTGCGGCATTGGATAGGGGCACACTCAGTGTTAGCAACTTATACCTGGCACTGAGTGTGCTGCTACCTGTACCTACTTGTAACTGTGTAATTGTAATTTATTATTTTTTAGTAGCTTCATTGAATTTGAATTTTAATAATGTTTGCGAAATATGGATCATAGTAGTCTGAAATATATATATTTTTTTATTTTTTATTTAATGAAACTTTACAATTATATAGCTTAAACACCAGAATAACACATAAGCTACAATTAATAAAGATACCTGCCCAGATCAAGTCGCGGGCAACAGCGAGTATTTATATAAATTATAGCAAGGCATATTACGATATATTTGCTAATCAAATATTCAACTGATACACACGCAGCTATAATATACACCACCAATTTTTAATTACCAAAAAAAATTAATGGGCAATGCAGACGAGGTACTACGTTGCATCTGTGCAGTCAGAATTTTGGATTTCTACAAAACGGCAGAGTGACAGCGGAGGGAGTGCGGCGCCCGAGCCGAGGTTTTGCGGGCCGGCTCGAGCTAGGTACCCGGGTTTGCCAAAAGATGAATAAAACTTAAATTATTATCAATTAAAGGTACCGCCTGACTCAAATCCATAGGAAAACTACTAACGGTAACGGTTATCCAATTTTAATCAAATTTATTTTGACTAAAATTTGACTTAATTTTTTAAAGTAAAAAACTTTGCCGTATATGTGTTCAGTAACGGCGACTGACTATGCCTATTTTTTATGGTGATTAAAATTTGACCGTGTATATAGCTCGTAGTAGTACCTACTCTACTAGTTCGTAATAGCCTCTGGTTAGAAGCGTGAAATAGCTAAATTTTAAATCTCTCGTTTCGAACTTCGGCGAGTCCACACCTCCTGATGATGCCTCGTGTAGAGGCGAAACACGTGTCGTATCTTTGAACTTTGGTTTTCTGTTCGTTGACTCTTTGGTTTATAATATAGTAATATGTACTAAAGTTCTAAACTAAAGTTAAGTTAATTAAAACCTTTGTTTAGAAATCAAGCGGATTTATTACTAAATATATTTATATAATTTGTTGATATTTATGGATTTCCGCAAAGTAAGGCCTTAATCAATCAATTATCTAAATTTTGGGGCAACCTAAATGTCATGACGTGTTCTCAAGACAACTAGACTTCCATAGGTAATCTCTTCTTATGAAAACTCTAGCTATTAAACTCCTGTAGTTTAATAGCTCGAGCCAGTAGAGTTTGACCTAGCAAATTCTTGACTCACCGACAATGTAGGTGAATGGTTGAAGATAACGAGGTAAACAATGCAATGTATCGGACATTCTTACACTCGTAATTCCACGTACCTCTGGTTTACGATGTCGTTGCAGGGTTTACTGCCATTGCCGTATACTGTGGGGTGTCATTAACTATGGTATGGACGTATTATTCTAGTCATGCACTAAATTTTGGTCTAGGTAATACTTTTTGCGACAGGTTTTCTGTGTACAGTCAGCTGCACAGACATGTATACACTCCCAAGCTTTTACATTTATACACCACCAATTATTTATTAGCAAAAAAAATGGTTAATGTAGACGGGGTACAACATTGCATCTGTGCAGTCAGAATTTTGGATTTCTACAAAATGGTAGAGTGACAGCGGAGCGAGTGCGGCGCCCGAGCCGAGGTTTTGCGAGCTGGCTCGTGCTAGGTACCCGGATATGCCAAACGATGAATAAAACTTAAATTATTATCAATTAAAGGTACCGCCTGACGTAAATCCGTAGGAAAACGACTAACGGTTACAGTTATCCAATTTTAATCAAATTTATTTTGTCAAAAAATCGACTTAATTTTTTCAAGTTTACTTGCCGTAGGTATATGAGTTTAGTAACGGCAACTGACTATGCGTATTTCTTTTTATAGTGATTAAAATTTGACCGTGTATATTATATATTATACATACTCTTAATTTTGCATAGACATTCTTCTTCTGTTAAAGATATCATAACTACTTCAATTTGAAAATGCTTGCGTGCAGTCTTTTTTGCAAAATTAAGAGGAATATAAATGTGAAAGCTTGGGAGTGTATACATATCTGTGCAGCTGACTGTACATATGTACTGGTTTTTCTTCTTTTTGACAACACGAATGGTCGAGTGGCAAGTGTGTTGGACTGCCACGCCGAATGTTGCGAGTTTGATCCCCGCTTCAGGGCAAATGTGATGAACATCGGTGTTTGTCCTGAGTCTGGGTATTTTCTATGTATCCTACGTATGTATTTACAAAAAAAAAAGTATATGTTCTATTAATTATCTGGTTTCCATAATACAAACTCCAAAATATTTTTTACTAGCTGGTGCCCGCGACTTGTATCTTTATAAATTGTAGCCTATGTGTTATTCTGATGTATAAGCTATATTATTGTAAAGTTTTATTAAAATCCATTCAGTAGTTTTTACATGAAAGAGTAACAAACATCTATCCATCCATCCATCCTTGCAAATTTTCGTGTTTATAATATTAGTAGGATAGGATAGGATTAATAAAATTATTGTAATGTTGTGTTCCCGACATTTAATAAGAAGAAGGTTCTGAATTTGATGGTAAGTTTTATTATGTATGAATTTTTACGCTTATTTTTTAACCATACATAATTATTTCACAAGTAAAATTGTTTTTTTGGACAGGTCAGTAATGAAAAATTAAAATGTTTGACTAATTAAGCGTCTTTAGCGATCGCGATCGTGTTAAACAGTAATCGATGCACAAAGACGCGCTCCGAAACATATATATTACTCACATGTAAGTTTGTAAACTAAAATCGCAGGCCACCCATTTATTTCGCTCATAAAACTACATGGCCACACTATCGCTTTGTTGAAAACTTGCATTTCATATTATTCAGGATTATGCTAGCGTAAAATCACTTGCGCTTTGCGCTATAAAGTGTGAGATTCAATTTGGTTGTTTATGAGGGAGCGTACGTGACAGACCGAATTTTAATCTTTTCAGGCGTAGTACTGAAAAAGTAAATAACGGACAATAAGAACAGATTTCTTAGATTTATTTTTTTGTGTACTTTCACGTGCTTGTATTTGGTATGTCAAAAACATTATGTTTTTGAAAGTTTTGACTGGTTCCAAGTCTTGTTGTCGAGTCAAGTTGAATTGGAACCAACTCTACCAAAGAATACAGTTCTATCGCTCGCTTCTACCAAAATAATTCTTATGAGCCTATTGCAGTCCACTACTGGACATATGCCTTTCCCAATTTTGCGCGTTTCTATCCATCACGTTCTATCTCCGTCTTGCGACATCCATCTTCTGCCTGAATTTTTTTTTTTTTTTTTTTTCTTTCGAAGAACCTAATTTCTTCGGTTTTGGCTTCACATCAAAGGTATATAGCCAGTGTCAAGTAATTGGAGAGATTATTTTGTCATAAGTCAAAGTCGATAAGTCAAGTCATGCCCCTGTAAAGTAGTGGTGGTTGCGACTTTACTAGAGGCTTCTATGGAGTTTTGGAGGCAACACGAAAAGTCACGTTTTACAGCATTACACTATTCACCAACACTCATACACGTTCACGAGCACTTAATGGATAAAAAACCACCGTTTTTACACTTAAACACTCAAAGTTATACAAGTTTTGTCAATTAATTTAATGCCGCCAATGCGCCATTTTTCATGTTCCCGCCAAAACTCACCTGAAAACTTTCAGGCAACTGAAAACTTCAACAACAAAACGCTAACTTATGAAAAAAAATAAACTAAACATCTGAATTACTAATTTCCTCCGTACTGTGTCATCTCTCCTTACTGTAATGTCGCACTGCGTTATTCAGTTCTGTGCTATACTGCCATGCAATGCGCACGTATGCGGTCGTCCCTAGCCATAAAGCTTGAGTGTCACTACTGCCTAATGTATATCTATTCGGTGGACGGTAGCTCGGTTTTAGAGCACTTGTGGTTCTATTGTGTCGACGGAAAATATGTTTGAAAAGATTTTTTTTTTTCGTTTTTACCCTCGCGTTTCTTAGTGCTATGAATAACAAGACCGGGGTCCCTGCAGTATACGAGCATAATGAATGCAGAGTATAAAAGATTTTATGAAACAGGTGCGTCACAAAACTACACGCTACAAAAGTCTTTCAACATGTTCGACATTCCAGCTTATATCAACAATGTTATGTACAGTCGCCTGCATGAGCTTAATCGTCACATATTTTTAACAGGTACACTTATAACAATTTCGTTAGGATGTGTTTTTAAAAAAAATACGAGACTCGCTCGACGTTCTCCTGGTGGTAAGAGATCACGCCTGCCCATACCCAAAACAGTACTGCACAGAACTTTTATTGACTTAGGCCGGTGCAACACTGCTACAGCGCTCGTCCTTTGAGTCATTTTGATAGTCAGTCTCGAAAGCCCAGTAGTTTCAATAGCTACAGTGTCCTTCGAACAGAAACTCAGTAATAATTACACTACTGCTTTGCGGCAGAATATCTGGAACTGTGTTGGTTAATTATGCTTGAATTTTTGCCGCAATTTATATTTGACTTTATTAATTTATTTAAATTTCAATCTAATTTAGTATCATTTTAATTAATTTCAATTTGTGATGATAATTATTAACCTATTTAATTTTTAATGTGTCTAATTAAAATGTGTTGTATATTTTGTATGGATCTTGTTGTCCGAAATAAATCTTTTATTGTTATTATTTTCCCTTTAATTATCTTTTTAACTCATTTATATATATTTTTTACTAAACTATTATAAAATAAACTATATAAAATTAAAAATATATATATTATAATTTTACGTATAGTTTTACTATGTAAAAGAATACATATACTTACGTAAGCAAATTACATTTAGAAAACCAGCAATGATGAAGAAATAGAAAGAAGAACAAAAATAGTTTGGAAAAAATTTTGGTCGCTTAAAGAAATTCTTAAAGGAGATTATAACCTAAACCTGAAAAAAACTGTCATTGATACAACTCTACTACCTAGCTTACTGTATGGCTGCCAAACCTGGGTATTTACAAATAAAGTCAAACAGAAAATTACAACCACACAAAGAGCAGCAGAGAAAGAAGCATACTTAAAATCAGAAGCAAACCATAAGAAGGAAGACTAAACTAACCGATGCACTCACTCATGCTCTAAAATTGAAATGGAAATGGGCGTGACCAGCCCATTATTCCGATAAAGTGACAACAGGTGGACACTTCTGACCACCACTTGGAGAGGACCAGCAGGAAGGCGGAAGGTGGGCAGACCAATTAGAAGGTGGGCTGATGATATTACACAAGTAGCAGGCAAAACCTGGACATTACTCAACCGGGAAGAATGGAAGAAGCTGGAGGAGGCCTTCACCCGAAGAGGGATCCACATCCTAAACAAAGACACTAACCAACTAACAACTAGCTTAAGTAACAACTAACACCAACTTACTAACATTAATGTAAAATAACCAATTAGAATGTCGGAAATAAAGGCTATTTTATTTTATTTTATTTTATTTTATTTTTATTTTATTATATTATAATTATAGCATTATTATTATGTGATGTCATGGTGTTACTTTTTTTTTGGTTTATAATTAGTTTTATTTACTATATAATAAAATTTAGCTCTGTGTCATAATTTTGGCATTTCAGGACGGATACATTTTAGTGCGGGCGACTGTACATAGAAGATTTTGCTTTAAATAAAAGCAATCTCATTATACGTTTTAGATTATTACAACATAGCATAATGTCTCTCCTGAGTTGCTAGAGCTGCTCCAATTTTCCACATATTTAAAGGTTCCACATAGATGTTCTACTATCGCCATAATAAAGCCTCTTAAAGTGGGTCGCTCTGCTATGCCCATTAAGACGATATTCCTTTGTGCTAAATGCTTTTCATGCATCTTTCATCTCATGCATTTTTGAGGGCGCGCTCCGAGCCAAATTGGGTCTTATAGGATTCTCATACAAAGCTCCACTCTTTTTGCAAAGATTATTGTGTCAAGAGGTTGTTGGTTCTATGTTATACATAAATAAAATGTATAAACTGGGCCACTATAGGACATTTTTTTTACAATATGTACATATAAATCTAGTCTTCATGCTATGCAAGACATTTTTTGACAACATATTTGATAATACACACGTTATTTGTTATTATTTCAATGATTACTGAATGCAACTGCATATTTTTAATTATTGTGACTGACTTGTAACAATTAGTGCATCCGCAAACGGATCGCCGACAGCCTCCGGCCGCAACACGTGCCTGCCGGTGCCTGCCCCGTGCAATAGCTACCAGATTTATGAAAACTGACGGACGCTGGCATCCGGTAGTTGTAGTCGGCAACCCGTTAACGGGTAACATAGGGCAAATTTTTTATTTGTGTAATATGAAAAGACTAAAATTACAAAATGAAACTATAAAAGTTAAGATTATTTTAACTACCTATACTGGGTTAGTTTTTGTTTATGCGAAAGCCGAAACTGGGCTGAGGAAAATCCTGGATACGGGTCCAGATGACCCTACCGGGAAACTGGAACACACCATCCATCAACCCAGGGTCCTGCTCCGCTACTTTGGGGAGCTGGGCTGGCTGCGGTAGAGTTAGTACAAAAAGGGGTCAATGCACAATACACCCCACAGCGGGACGTCCGTCAGTGCAGACTACATGCAACCCCTTACCCAAATTCGAATAAGAATATGACTGACTGACTCACAGACAACGTGCAGGCCTTTAATTTTTTTTGAACTTCGTTATCGATTCTGATAAAACTAATTTCTGGTTTCGCATAAACAAAAACTAACACAATATATGAACTAGGAATACAAATCTGCCACTTCAAAGAAAATGTAATGGACGTTTTCGTCTTTTTGAATTACATTGGATGTGTGAACCATAGATAAAGTAATTCACATTCTTATAAAGCAGTCTCTACCAAGCATAAAATTATTTCCCCATTCCACTCCCCATGTTGTCAAAACCGACAAATACCCGAACCTTCCCCCAAAAACTTTTAATATGAACCCAAAAGCACTCACAACAACAAAATTCGGTTACAATGATCGTTTTAAATCAGGCGGGAAAAATTACTCGAGCACTTTTGAGTCTGAAACTTTTCTCTTTGGCCGCTCGGCTCTCATTATTGTGTTCACGTTTTGGACGTGGGTTGTGGTTCAATTCATACGCGTTACTTTTGGAACCTAATTTAGAAAGTTGGTATACCTACATACGTATATTTTTTATTATTTATTATGATTGACACCGTAAATTTTGAGCACTCCGGCAAGCACTACCTACTTATCTTCGATATTATGTACTTAACAACCCAATCTGTAACACTCATTCAAACCATTTAATATCGTGCAAAGACCTACAACTTTGTTAATTATATTATTATTATTTATTAAATTAAAACGGTTAAATCAATCACATTAATTTAAAATTAGAATTAGATTAGAATACAATTTGCATTAGATTAGAATATAATAAATTATTAACAAAATAATTAAATGAAGGAAAAATAATAATGTAAATAATATAATTTTATATTACTGACAAAAAATAATTTAATAAAGTTAAGAAAGTTAAAAGTTAAGAATTCTCGACGTATAGATTTGAATAGGTTGATGATAGCTATAAATTCCGTTTATATAATTAGCATAAATTCCATTTATATAATTAGCAATTTTCACTCCCTCTTTAAAATAATCCTCGCCTCCCATTCATTTATTTAGTGAAATCTTTGAGTAACCATGACACCCAAATCCAAGTCTGAGAAAATCCATTCAACAAACTCCATTCTCCCATAACCCGGAGCGTGCGACTCCCGCTGCAGACACGGCGTCTACTTCAATCTTATTTTTACAATCTCTCACAAAACGTCACGTTTATAGCCTCCGTATGCGGAACCCACACATATGGGACTTGTGCCGTTTCTAATGGATTGTACTGAACCCTAAATTGTAGTTAAGTTATTGGTAAATGCAGGTGTCCCGTAGGTATTACGTTGTAAATAGTTTATTGGCGTAGTGGATTGTGATTTAGCGACCAACCAAGCTTTTTTTTTTGACGTGACTACGTCTAATAAATCGATGAAAACCGCCGCATCGGCTATGAAGCCGAAGACGTTTTCGTGCATGAGCACGAAAACGTTTACGTCATTTTCCGGTAACGCTCATTGTCCGGTAACGTTCATTGTCCCGTTACGCTGATAAACTATCGTCCGTAAACCAACTTTACAGATAACCAATTTTTTATTCGTTCTCCATTCAAAGGTTGTCTGGAAGAAATCGCTTCCTAGCGATAAAACTCATTGTACTTTTTTTATGTTAAGATTTAATCATAAGTTCTGGTGTACAATAAAGTATTTCTATCTATATAACTAAGTTTTAGTTTAAATAAATAGCGCTCAAATCGTAGAACTATTACGTTATCTGTGACTTAACCCTTAACAATTCAAGTGCCCGTATCTTCAACATGACATTTAACCCTGACGTTGTGTCAAAATAACGAGGAAGAGGGAAAATTATGATCATTATCCGAGGAGGCGCGATTTGCGGCTGTCATGTTACTCACATACAGATAAAGACAGGGTGAGGGCATAGTGAGAAGAAACGTGATAGGAATATAATAACTTTCCTCCATAGAAGTATTAGAGTAAGAATCACACTGTAGTACATTGAAAACGTACCAAAAAAAGGGTCTAAATCCGGAGAACTTCTAGTAAATATACATAGGTATACATTTTGGTCTGATTCTAACTCTGTAACTGTTACTTCTCTGACACTGTTACTTCTCTGTTTGCTAAATTTAAAAACAGAAAAGTAACAGTGCTAGTATAATATTATACGAGTAGTTAATCATTACTATGCTTTTTCTTTTTGATAAAACTTCATCGTAAAAAGTTATAGAAAATATTTCATAATGGAGATATTTAATTTTTGTTGAAGATGGAGGCAGAAAACAGGACAAGAATATTATTTAGTCTGAAATATTCTTGTCATGTTTCTGCCTCCATCTTGGTTTAATACTGTCAATCTTTTTGTTCCAGAGGAACACCGTTTTTAATCTATGCTTCCCTCATTTACCAAGTACATAATGTAAGGTAAGGCTGGCCATATCTACATAGCTTCCTTTTAAAATGTACCTATGTTTCCTCGGAGTGTACAATAAAGTGTTACTATCTACTATCTATGTACCGGAGAAGCCATAACCGCTGGAGCAAACGAATTCTGCGTGGTGCGCACCAGCAGGGAGTGGAACTCGCTGCCAGCGTCTGTTTTTCCGACACACTATAATCTTGGAGTCTTCAAATCAAGAGTGAATAAGTTCTTACTAGGCAAGCGTGCTTCATCCTCGACCACACCGTCACTTACCATCAGGCGAGGTTGTGGTCAAATGCTGGCCCATTCCATATAAAAAAAAAAAAAAAATCTAGTATGAAGATTGCGACTTGGCAAGTGTAGGACGCCCTCCGGCTAGGTGGGGTGACATATAATCAAATAATTACAGTGTACGAAAAGCCGACAAACACAGCGAGTCTCTTTACCAGGCGGCTAAAAGCAAACAACAAAGGACAAAGTACAAAAGGCCGCAATAGTTATTTCCGCTCAACATGGTAAAATGGTAAACATTCTGCGGAGTTTGCTAAACCGATTTTCTTAAGTACAAAAGAATTAAATAAGTAAGGAGTTGGACAATGGATATTTAACCACTGGACAAAATATTGTTAAGAAATCTGTAATTTTCATTTCTGTCTGCATTCACATTCTCGTAAACTTGAAATTTGATTTGGGCAGTTGTGTACTGTGTATTCTACCAAAGATATTCCACAGAATAGCAGGGCAATCTCTTGAATTTAGACTATCCCATTTAAATAATTTTTTTAAATGAATGTTTTTGCATTTCATAAACCTGTCATTTTAGGTAGTTTTCCACAAAAATATATTTTAAATTTTTCACAGAATTTTAAGCATAAAAAGCGATGCACAAATCGCTTTAAAAACTCAACAAAAGTCACTTCAATGGCGAATAGAGTTCTTCGCTCTCCTGTTTTTTTTTCGCCTTCTATTCTTTCAGAAGGTATTATGGAACGGAGTCAATATCTATAATTTAAATAAATGTTTTAAACAGTGCTTACGTATAATTTTATTGTAATTCCTCTACGATTAACAAAGAGCTTTTAAAAATAAAAACAAACTATTTGTTCTTTGATGGTGGGACAGAACCTCGCACTGTTTTGGTATTTTTATCTTTTGGGTCCAGATGATGATCCCTCATGGAAATGTTGGGACCGCAACAGAGTCGTCTCGGGGGGCGAAGACATTGTATTCATTACAGTGAAATGTAAAATGCAGAGCTTCAGCTGCGAGAATTCCAGAGCAAAGTTGGTTATCATTTAGGTAATCCTCAACTTTTATCTTCACTTCAGCTTGTTCATTCAATTTTGTTGACTTTACAAATACCTACTTTATTTCTTGTAAATTTTTGTAAATGTATGCAAATGCCTTATGAGATTGCTAACAAAAAAAAATATCGTGTCACTAGTTCCTTCGAACCAGTGTGGTGAAAGGATTTCAAGTGCGCCTCGAAGAGGCTCCTTTCGTGTACTCGACACATATTTCGAACTTTAGGTTCTACATGCCGGTTTCCTCACGATGTTTTCCTTCACCGTTGTGAGAACGTGGGATGCATACATAGATTTTTTCAACCGAAAAAACCCATTTACGCATGACTGCCACCGGGTTTCGAACCCGCGACCATCAGATTGCAAGTCAAAGGCCTCATCCACTCGGTCACCACGTCCTCAAACCTTACAAAGACCTATTCTATTGGATTCGCGCATGAAAGCTTAAAAAACGACAATTTTTACGATTCAAATAGAATAGAATAGAATTATGCTCTATTGTATCACCTTAAAATAAATAAAAATAAGAAATACAAACTAAAATCACAAGCGTGTCTTGTTGCTAGATCGCAATCTCTTCCAGACAACCAGACTTCATATTGATAAGAGAAAAAAATATATGGTGTACCAAAAAATATAGGTATCGATAAAAACATAATACCTACCTACATATAAGTCAATTTTATACTCGTTACCTCATCATCATCGGATTAGGTTAAGTACACTGACTGATTGACTGACAGATAACGTACAGGACAAACCACTGAACGTAGAGACTTGAAACTTGAAGGATGTGTCCGTCTTTAGCTGAAAGTGAGTACAAAGAATGAAATTTCAAAAATTCGCAACGCAAACAATGTTGCGGGTGTCAACTAGTTTAGTATATAAGAGAACTAGGCATGGAAAGTATACCGAGTAGCATGTTATTTTTCATGGTATAAAACTGATCGACGACACCGTGGCTTAGTTGGTAGTGACCCTGCCTACGAAGCTTGGTGTTCCGGGTTCGATCCCCGGCCGGGGCAAATATTTGTGACGAACACAAATGTTTGTTCTCGGGTCTTGGATGTTGTGATGTCTTGTATGTGTCCATGCCACCTGCGACACAGGGAATCCTAGTGCAGGGGTGTGAGTGTGTGAATGTTTGTTTGTTTGTTTTGATCATAAATTGTTAGTTCCTACAAGTTACATTCTGAGACCAAGTTTGTTATTAAATCCCCGATGATATCCGTCCGGCGCGCTCTGGCCGACGATTTTGTACGCCGGCAGACGTCATGATACTTGTCACCATTCACAATTTCATTTTTATCGTATTGTAAATAAATATAACTGTCAATTAGGAGTGTGCTTCCTGTGATTCGGAGTTATTATGCGTGAATTACAATAATGACATTAGTCACATCATGCCACTGATGAAAATAGCAGTGTAACAGAATCACCGGTTATTGAAATGTTACAAAATGAAATCATATCACCATGTGACAATGAAAAAAAAGTAGCAATCATTTCCATGCATGAAGAGAACCTAAGAAAAAAAACTTGTATGGAACATAATGACGAGCATAATTTTAGTAAAGTGAATTAGTCGCTGGCACGTCCACAAAGCGCTCGCTCCCAGGACCCTTGTTAACTCGCGAGGTAACTCATAACTTATAATAGAGGCTAGCTTTAGTTTTCAATCGCCTCTATAAAAGCTGTTCTCTAACGAACATTCAATACAACCTGCTGAAACTGACGACCAAAATGTCTTATGTGTCTATCGCAATCCACTGCTGGACATATGCCTCTCCCAATTTGCGCCATCGCGCCCTGTCTTCGGCTTGCCGCATCCACCTTCTGCCTGCAGCCTTCCGCAGATCGTCACCCCACCTGGCCGGAGGGCGTCCTACACTACGTTTGCCGATTCGCGGTCTCCACTCGAGAACTACCCCAGCGGTTATCAGTTCTTCGGCTGATATGGCCAGCCCACTGCCACTTCAGCTTGCTAATTCTCTGAGCTATGTCGGTAACCTTGGTCCTCTGTCGGATAACCTCATTGCAGATCTTATCCATCAGAGAGACGCCGAGCATAGCCCGTTTCATAGCACGCTGAGCGACTTTGAACTGGTGGACTAGCCGTACCGTGAGTGTCCACGTCTCAGCTACGAACGTCATGACGGGTAGCCTTGTCTATTATAATACATTTTAAATAACTTAAACACTTTCGTGCGGATTTCAAACTACGAACATAATCTTCAAATGTCAAGTCTGTACGTCCAGTGGTTTGGCCTGAGCGTTGTCTGTCATTCAGTCAGGACTAAGTCTTTTAGATAATATTAATATTTTGATGACTAGCTGATGTGATTAGAAACGCTGAATTGTATGACGTACTGCAAATCAACACAGTGGCTGAAGAGATGCAAGAGGCTGCTCATGCTTACCGAAAACCACCCAAGCAGTTGGCTTGTTGTTGTGTTGGTTGGTTGGCCCGAGAGCTCTTAAGGCGAAATGAGCTCCTAAATTTACGTTTCGACCTCACAACAATCACTAAATAAAGTTTGAAAACCTCACAAAAATTATAATAAATAAATATATTATGAAAGTTAAAGATATTTTCTTTTACAATTGACCAACCGAATCACGATTATTAAATATTAACTCGATAAAAAAAATCGCAAACTTTCACAAAAATACACAATTGAAAATGAAACCCCCGATTGACAAACCTCTGGCATTTTGATATAGTAATAGATATTCGGATAATTTTTTTTTTTATATGTCAATTGAATTTTTTATGAATAATTTAGGCGTACTTTTTTGTTAAATGCTATATTTATTTTTTTATAAGCAACACGAAGTTATCCTGGTTTTATGACTTTTTTGATACCGTTTTCTACAGGCAATTTTAGAATTGAAGATCTGAAAAAAAAATATGTTGTAATTATGTCTTTCGTCTTTAAAATATACTCCTTGAAACAGGATAGACTCTACTCATTTCGTTAGAAAATAAATCTGAAACGATTTTGGAACTGTATTTCACTCATAACTCCAAAAATTTTTGAAGTAAGTAAGAGAATATAATTCGTAAGGTGAGGTAATTTAATTATTTAGTGTTTGGAATCGATAACTTTTTTCAATTTATTTTTTTTGTGTAAATCCCAAAAAACTGTGATTATAAAACTAAGCGCATCGCATATTTAAATTTAGTAGGCCGTAAACGTAGTGGTTATATTCTCTTTGGTAGGCCGTTGGCCGCCTAACAGAGCAGACCCACGTCTGAATGTCCCGTTTTGACAGCTCAATAATTACGTAATTTTTGTTCAAAATCCCTAACAAACGACAACGTATAAAAATAAAAGAAGTAGCTAAACTGATTATAGGACCACTGATTGATTGATGCGAATGAAAAATATGGGTTTTCTATGGATACAAGCTGTTTGGGCTCGTTTGAAGAAGTTCCAAGTAGCTTTTGGTTGGTGTTCAAAACTTGTGTTTGAAGCGCGAGGAAGATGGCAAGCAAAGCGAACCAGCGACCTCCGCAAGGCGAAGCGAAGGTTGACGGATCACAGCTAGAGTTGAAGGTTAAAATTTTGGTGTCAGATTTTGAAGGCATTTTGGCGGAAATTTTTTTATGGGTTTCACTTGTGCAAAAAGGGGTTGAGGATAAAGAATTTTATGTCAGATTTGAAATCCAAGATGGCTATTTTCTTTTAATACCTTTAAATTTTAAGTCTCTGCGTCCACTGGTAATGTCTGTATACTGTATGACAGTTAGTCAAGAGGAATTGGGCTTTTTTATACATAGATAAATTGGTTTTGATATTAACGATACTACCAAAATTATTTAGATTAAAAGTTATAACTGTATTCAACTGCATGTAATAATGAGTAGACTTAAACATAGTCACGTCATACACTCGCTCGGGTCGGTTTGGTAATTGTCGGCGTTTCTTTAGTACAAAGTTCCATATATAATTTTTAATTAGCTAGGTATAGCTTATTATCAAGAAATAAAAATTAAAACAAAAAAGTTTTTAACATTTTATGTTGTATACTTAACTTTACATTAATGATAAAAATGGCGTGTGTGTATGACCAAATGACAGAAGTGAAAACTTCATCGAGGTGACTTGAGCCTACTTTACCTGAAGGAGCGTTACATAATCGAGCGTTACGAGCCCAGTTACATCCAATATCCATAAAATATTTTGTAGGCGCGCTTATAGAAGTTTTCACTTTAAAATATATTTCAGTAACTCAATTGACATTTATTCATTGGGCAGTTGTGATGAAATCCGAAATAACCAAAGCCTTTTGTAGATTAGACGTTTACTAGAAAATCACAATCAAAAGAAGGCAATTATATTGCACGATTGAAAAGATAACTCTGGATTAGATTGTTAGACTCAGAATTCTCCAATATGAACCGAAATCCAAAATAACCAAAGCTTTCTGTAGTTTGAACGTTTACTAGAAGATTACAATCAAAATAAGGTAATTATATTTGCACGATTGATAAGGTAACTCTGGATTAGATTGTTAGACTCAGAATTCTCCAATATGAACCGAAATCCAAAATAACCAAAGCTTTCTGTAGTTTGAACGTTTACTAGAAGATTTCAATCAAAATAAGGTAATAATATTGCACGATTAAAAAGGAAAGTCTGGATCAGATCCAAATTAAATGGAAACGTGGCAAGTTCCACACAGACGCTTCGGGACCAGTGTTCTCCTCTGATGTCACAGATTATTCAGAGTACTACGATCTGAAGTCAATCCAAGAGTGAGTTGATTCGGCTCGTCAGCTCGTTCATTAACCTCAAGAACGAATAAATGCACGCAAGATCTAATGATCTGAAGTTGTTACACACTGGCGCCCTCTAACAGCTCTTCATCGACCTTACCCAAGTGACAGTGAGACTTACAAATACCACTTGACGTTTCCAAACTACGCTAGTCACTAATAAATGGCGATAATAACGATTCTTGGGTAAGATCGGACCACTACGAGTCAATCAAGCTAAAATTTTGATTCAATCTCCGATATATATGTATATGTATGTGTGTTTGTGGGTATTTTTATTTCTTATGATAATTGTCGCACCGTTAATCCAATTTTGATAAATTAGGCTGCTGGGTAAGTTCAAATCATTTTTAGAATACGTATTATGAACGAGATCGATCTAGATTTTTTGTTAGCCAGACTTTTCATTTTCTTTATATGAGTAAGTATATACCTAAATTTTTGACAAAATAATGACACTACACTTAAGTACGTATAAAATTGTTTTGGAATAAAATACAAACAATTAATTATCAATAAAAATGACAAATCTTGTTTTCCTTTGTTAGCAAGGGATAGCTATGGCGCTAGCAATAGTAACCCACGTATTTTAAAAAATGACTGTTAAAGGTACACTTACAAAATGTAACAAATTATTGATTGGGATGTTTATTATACATTGGATTGACGATGACGTCACAATAGTAAAGTACATTGACCTTTCGGACTTACTGTCAATATATGTACTATGTTTATGCGTCAAAGCGAATTGACAGCTAAAGCCTTCATGAGACAGACTCACATCTTCTTAAGTCCCGGGTACAAGCGAAGGCTCAAGCGCAAAGACGTCCTAGACGACAACGGAAGTGCGAGTGCAGGAGTGTGCTCCCCCCAAAATATAAAAACAAACCCTAATATTTGCTCATAGTAAATTCCACTGATCGCAAATGAAACTTAAAAAAAAAGCTGATGTGATGGCCACTGATCTTTATTTGCGTAGCGAATTAACTGAATTCCTTTCTTAGCACGCGCCTACACTTATTTACGAACATACCCTTGAAAATTTCAAGTCTGTACAACAAGTGGTTTGGCCTGTGCGTTGTCTGTCAATATATCAGTCATTCAGTCAGGACTAAGCCATATAAATAATAATAATAATTTATTTCAAAATCAATAATACAAGCACAATTAACCTAAACATAACCTACATTTACAATTGAGTTAATTGTTGTTAACCATTTATGATTAAATTAATAGGGCTTGGATTATCTAAATTGATTCATTTCATTTCATTTCATTCACCACACTGCAGTGTGGTGCAGTGCACTGGTTGGAAAGAACCGGCCGTTTACGCTCATTTTTTCTAGCGAGTGTCAGTACAATGACAACGAACTTTGTCGCGCGTACACGCGCTTCTCCTTTTTATCGTGTCACTAGTTCCTTCGAACCAGTGTGGTGAAAGGATTTCGAGTGCGCCTTGAAGCTCTCAGCTTAAACTCTTGACTTGGTGATAGTGAAGAGAATTTTCATATTCTGTGTTGCAACTTGAGGCATTTATGATTAAATTAATATGGCTTGGATTATCTAAATTGATCGTACGCAGCACCACTAAGTTGAAAATTGTGCTATAGGTACTGTTGCCCTTCCATGTACATTTAGTAAATAAAGCCATAGTAATGCTTTGATTATTACAGAATCAAAGTTATTATTATTTATTGAACCTTTAAGCTAATCATTAAGTTTACTATTATATTATTTTTATTTTACTTTATTAACATACTCAAATGCTTTAATTTAATTATTAATTATAAGATCATTGATGACACAAGGAGTTAAGAATAACTTTTAATAAACAAACGAAAGAACTCTTCTAAAACCAACGTGCTAAGCGTCATAAAAACTTAGAAGTAGGTAAGTAGTTTGAACTCTCCTTAAAGTTATGTAGACGAGAAAATGTGGGGCATGTTTGATTCTTCTTAATTTATTTGAGTAAAACAAAACGTACCCTAGTGTGTTTTTGTTTCATAAAGTTTCTACATTGAGAGCAGCTTGTTTGTTTGCAAAACAACAGATTAATGTACCTACCAACCAGAGGACAATGATGTATTAAGACCGTGTAGGATAGAGACGAAGTTATAAAGGATCTGACTACACAATCTACCCCGAAAGATAATGAGAATAGTGCAACAGTGCGTGAAAAGAGTCTCTAGTGCACGAAAGGAGCCTTTTCGAGGCGCACTTGAAATCCTTTCACCACACTGGTTGGAAAGAACCGGCCGTTTACGCTCATTTTTTCTAGCGAGTGTCAGTACAATGACAACGAACTTTGTCGCGCGTACACGCGCTTCTCCTTTTTATCGTGTCACTAGTTCCTTCGAACCAGTGTGGTGAAAGGATTTCAAGTGCGCCTTGAAGCTCTCAGCTTCAACTCTTGACTTGGTGATAGTGAAGAGAATTTTCATATTCTGTGGTGCAACTTGAGGCATTTCAGGCTTTTCCCGACTTAATCAAAGTTTCCTCTTTACATTAATTTCCATTTTTGAAGGAGCAAGGCTAAATATGGATTAGCCCTGATTTATTTCACTTCTTACTTTCAAGGAGTGAGGGATGTAAACCACCTTTTTGAAACATGATTGGCTTGGAGCAAAATTGAATCAACTGAGTCCAAGATAAATGAAATAATAGGATTATTATTTCTTCTTTGGGGTACTGAAACTTTTTTCTTTATCGGCTTAGATGAATTGATAGTGTCACTGCCAGAGAAGAATGGTGTTCCGGGTTTATAAATCTACGCAAGGTGTGTCGGTGCGCGTCCGTCCGCTAAATTTCGCACCGTGGAAACGACCCCATGAATAATCAAACTTTTACAAAAACATACTACAGCTGACTTCAATTGGACTGTTTCAGTGACCGTAAACACCACTGAAAAGTTACTTGAAAGCAAAATACGCAATTTCGTTTACAGATGACATATTTTTTCAATTATATGGATTTAAAAACTGTAAACTATTCAACCTATTTTCATGAAATTTCTATGGGACCAAGAAAGATTTTTTGACTTTCTTGGTCCCATAGAAATGTAATCCTTAGGGTTCCTTCAAATAAGAGGCTTGAGAAGGCTACAGTAATAGTAGATTATGCACTAAGGGGATAAAGCAGTGTCTTATGTCGTGGGTGGCATATTGAACCCTGAGCTAACGAGGGACTCAGTTAACTCCTGAGCGAAGCGAGGGAGTTATATAGAGTCTTGAGTGACGCGAGGGGTTCAAGCTGCCCAAGACGAAGACAGGCTTTATCCCAGAGGAGCATACTCTACTTTTCACACCTTCTGCGAGGCAATAAAAAGCCAGGGCTCCGAACTCAGCAGCCAACACCGTCTTTTGTTTCACAATCTTTGAAGTCGCGCCTTTTTTCTTTTTTTTATGAGTGGCCAGTTCGATTTTAGAACAAACCTTTTTACAATGCCATATGGGCGTTCTTTTACTTAGAGTTTTCCACGAGTTTCCACACGAATTTGACGTTCCAAATTCAAATCACATTACAACCCTTGGAAGTTTCATACAACATTACCTCCCTTGGTAGGTAATGGCTATGGTAGGCTTTACCTTGATGATAGCATGATGTGGAAATTCGTGGAAAACTCTAAGTAAAAGAACGCTCATATGGCATTGTAAAAAGGTTTGTTCTAAAATCGAACTGGCCACTCATAAAAAAAAAGAAAAAAGGCGCGACTTCAAAGAATGTGAAACAAAAGACGGTGCATGTTCGCTGCTGGAGCCCTGGCTTTTTATTGTCTCGCAGTAGGTGTGAAAAGTAGAGTATGCTCCTCTAGGATAAAGCCTGTCTTCGTCTTGGGTAGCTTGAACCCCTCGCGTCACTCAGGACTCTACATAACTCCCTCGCTTCGCTCAGGAGTTAACTGATTCCCTCGTTAGCTCAGGGTTCAATATGCCACCCGCGACATAAGACACTGCTTTATCCCCTTAGTGCATAATCTACTAGTTCACACCACCTGCTCGATAATGTCCAATTACATATCATGCTATCATCAAGGTAAAGCAAAGCATTGCCTACAAAGGGAGGTAATGTTGTATGAAACTCCCAAAGGTAGTAATGTGATTTGAATTTGGAACGTCAAATTCGTGTGGAAACTCGTGGAAAACTCTAAGCAAAAGAACGCCTATATGGTATTGTAAAAAGGTTTGTTTTAAAATCGAACTGGCCACTCATAAAAAAAAGAAAAAAGGCGTGACTTCAAAGATTGTGAAACAAAAGACTGTGTTGGCTGCTGAGTTCGGAGCCCTGGAATTTTATTGCCTCGCAGAAGGTGTGAAAAGTAGAGTATGCTCCTCTGGGATAAAGCCTGTCTTCGTCTTGGGCAGCTTAACTCCTGAGCGAACCTCGTTAGCTCAGGGTTCAATATGCCACCCGCGACATAAGACACTGCTTTATCCCCTTAGTGCATAATCTACTATTCGAAGTCGGTTGAATAATAAATTAAATTAGGCTTTAAGATATTGTATCCCTACCAACATTTTTGACAAGGACCTGTACAGCCGCTTACCCTGTAAATAATGTAAACAAAGACGAATCCAGTGTTCTTGTATGTTCCTATAGAAAATAAAGTAATTGAATTGATATTATGACGAAGTTCTTATGCAAAAATACTTAAAAAACGATTTGAAAAGCTCTTTTTTTAAGTCCGTTGAAAACTTGCGTTAGTTTTCGCCAAAATTACTTACGACGGAAGTCAGTTTTCGTAAGTAAACCATCATGCAGCATGGGGTAGCTTATCAGGCAATGGCCGAAGTCAATGGCCGGCGTGAGGCTGTTATCGTGTTTTTCGGGTTGAAGCCTACACAGAAGTCTTCATCACTGGATATGACATGAGAAAACCTTTACTGAGGTCTTATCAGGAAATATTTTTTATTTTGAACAACTAGATCCATACAAAAAATAAAACATTATAAAGATACAACATAATTTTAATCCTATCGTTATGATCATGAGCGTTGGATGAGCACCTCCAATTGAGCTTTAATCCAATAGCGGAAGAGCCTATTCGAATCAAAACTCGATTGAAAGTTTGCATGATGGTCGAGTCATATCTGCCCCCGATGACTTGTAGGATGCTGTTGGTAATGTTCCACGTTCTGCAGAGCAGTGAGGCGGTTTTCTTGCGTATGATGGCATGAAAGCCGTCGACCCGCGCCTCTGCAAACATGGTAGATGCACTGCAGTAGCGAGGCAGCCCAGTGAGCGTAATGAGCATGCGTGATGTCATACCATCAGGAGAGTGTTGTTTATCTCGTCTCGTCCCATGTTCACATAAAAAAATATAAATATTTATAAAAGTCTCTTCTAGTGTAACCTACTTGTTATTCCTCTCTCCATTCTTCTCGGGCAGGATCATTAAGTTTGAAGGCCTCGGTGCAGTAAACTTTAATAACCTTGCCCCTAATTGGGGGAATCTTTATGGTTTTCTATCAGGTGTTACTCACCGTAATGCCCTGGGATCCCTTTAACTTGCCGTTGAACAAACTTCAAGTTTTTACGACGTGGCGAAAATATTTTAGAGAAAATAAGTGAGCAGCGTACTTTTAAGTTTAGGGGAAGATTTTCCGCATTCAACATTTATGATAATTAATACAATGTGGCCGTTGTTACCTTTAAAATATTTTTTTAACGAGTAATAGAGTATAGATCATACAAAACAATTATTGAATGACTTAGATCTATTTGGTGACTCTATAAATGTATTTAGAAATAAACTAAGAATGCAATTTGTGTTAACCTACTTAAAGTTCTAAGACTTAAGACTCTGACTTAAAAGTTGTGTTTTTACCTATTGTATTTTGTTTTAGTTTTCATTTACTTAATTTTAGTTTCATCATCTTTCTATTTTCTTTTGTATTTAGGTTAAGTATTTAGAAGTATTTTTTTTTAACTGTTGTCTGTCTATTTTTGAGTGTTGGGCCTGTAACTGGTCCACATTTTAGATACCTAATTTATATTTTCAAATGTTGTTTATACTAAAAGTAAATTATGTGTGCTGTTGGCATTTGCCATAATAAATAAATAAATAAAAATAAATTACTAACTGATAAAAATAAAACTGTTACCTATCAAAAGTTGTAAATAATACACAGAATTTTTAAATTAATATTATCTCACGTGCCCTAGGATAGAATTTTTGTAATAAATTGTAATTTTCCATAGCTTTACGGTGGCTGATACGAGTTTTTAATTAAGAGCTTTTAAGCTTCCCGTATTAAAAAACATGGTCTTAATTTAAATTAAATTTTCTGTAATTAAATTAAAAAATAAAAAAATTAATGTATTCAAACTATGATGTAAAACGTGGACACTGCTCAAGTAAAAAAATATATTTGACTTGATTTATATTTTTTTCAATTAAATGAATATGTATGGCATAAACTAAATACTACAATCTACATTAAAAAAATTACAAAAGGAAACAATTGGGCCATAGACCGCAAACGATCTATAGGTAGCTCAACCGCTCCAACTCGTGATCTATGTTAGTTATAAAACCTTATAAACAATTACCTTATAAACTTTATATTTTGTTCCCTGAAAGAAACTATTATTGTTATAATTATTTCAACCTATTTTCACTATATATAGTCCACTGAAAAGTAACCAGAAAGCAAAATAAGCATTTCGTTTGCTTAAAATAAAATAACATATGCATTTTAGTTATTTCGATTTAAAAACTAAACTAATATACCAATTTTAATCAATTCAATTCAATTTTAAAAGTTCCTTTATTCATAAAAAGTGGTACAAAAGTATAAATCCAGTGTTTATTATCCTAGATTATACAAACATAATAGAAAGGTTAACGTTTTGAAAGCATATTAGCTTATTAAAACTTTTAGGCGAATGATTAATTTTATCAGTACTACATTATTTACAGTGGTTTCAATATACTCCTTGAAGTTATATGAATATATTTAGTAATAAATCCGCTTAATTTCTAAACAAAGGTTTTAATTAACTTAACTTCAGTTCAACTAAACCAAAGAGTCAAAGAACAGAAAACCAAAGTTTAAAGATACGACACGTGTTTCGCTAAATTTAAATAACTTTTAAATTCACTCTCGTTTCAAACTTCGGCGAGTCCACACCTCCTGATGATGCCTCGTGTAGAGGCAAAACACGTGTCGTAGTGTCGTCGTTAAGTTAATTAAAGCCTTTGTTTAGAAATTAAGCGGATTTATTACTAAATATATTTATATAATTTGTTGATATTTATGGATTTCCGCAAAGTAACGCCTGAATCAATCAATTATCCTTGAAGTTATCATAAAAGTAGTAAATACATGTAGCTTTTAGAAGATCAATTACATTTTTAGCAATTACATTTTAAACCGATTTTAATGAAACTTCTACATATAGGACCAATCTGAAAGTACCAATTTCTTTCCAAATAATGACAAAGTTCTGAGGTACCTACTTAACATAAAAAAAAAAAATTACAACTCCCTATTTTTTTAAATACCTACCTATAGAATGCAAGAAAAATTAAACAACTAACACACTCTTTCCACGTATTTACACTTCCGCTTTATTTTTTTACGTTTCCGCAGTATACCACAAAAAGCGTAAAAACCTCCGAAACAATAATATCATTAGAATAAATATCGCGTTATCACCCGGATCGGCTCCTGAGTCCTGGCCGAGAGACGCCCAGGGGAAGGGTTGCTGTAATGTATGGAGGTAAACACGCTCATCAATACTGGCAGGGAATATATTGAATGGATTGGTTTGTCTTGACTTTTATCTTTGTTTTACTCCTCTGTTCATTAAGGCCCAGAATATCGCGTGCCGCTATCTCACTCGCACATTAGTTCAGTCGGCTCTAAAATTATCTTTTCACACCACCTGCTCGGCAATGTCCAATTGCATATCATGCTATCTCAAGGTAAAGCAAAGCATTACCTGCCAAGGGAGGTAATGTTGTGTGAAACTCCCTAGGGGTTAAAGTGATTTGAATTTGGAACGTCAAATTCGTGTGGGAACTCTTGGAAAACTCTAAGTAAAAGAATTCCCATATGGCATTGTAAAGAGGTTTGTTCTAAAATCGAACTGGCCACCATAAGCACAACTCAAAAAAAGAAATAGGCGCGATTTCAAAGATCGTGAAACAGAGTATGCCCCTCTGGGATAAAGCCTGTCTTCGTCTTGGGCAGCTTGAACTTGCATAATCTACTATTACATCCAGCTTACACTGATGTTCTCCTGTGATTAAACCACTCACACTAAAACATCAAATGTGTGTGTGTGAGTAAACTACTGATGTGATAAAACCACTTAAGATATACCCATAATGTAATATAAACCACCAGTGGTTTAATCACAGGAAAACACCGGCGTAAGCTGGGTGGACAATTACAGAGCCGACCCTACTTTTTCTAAAGATATAAATTGACCGAGCATATAACAAAAATGTCGAGCTGTGATTTTGTTACTACAACCTCACGAAATGTTTTAATATATTTTGATATGAATAACATAAGCGAAGGATATTAGGAAAAACAGTTTCGCCGAATTTCCTTTGCTTATGTTAAACATAATTATCATATATAACAACAGGAAGGTTCTGAGAAGGGTTCTTCTTTGGAACGTCATTGGAATTTTGATCTTCAGAACCCTGGATCTCCTCAAGCGCCTCAACACAGATATCCGTTACGAGACCCGATGTCGAATCCAATCGAGCCAGCCACTATCAGTCGTACAAACACACATTATCCGTGGCTTCTTCTATTCTCATTGTTAAACCTTTCATCATCACCAACCATTCCACCACGTCTTACAAGTCCTTATCACACCACCAAGATTATTAAAGTTCCGCGCGGCAAAACTCTAAAGCCCTTCGACAAGTGACATTTGAGCTGTCAAATCTGTCAACGTCAAAATCACCTATCAAGCCACGTAACGGACCCATGTGAAGCGCTCAAGCTAGATAACCTGGCTTTAAGTTCATCAAGGCCTTGACATATATGTATATTGTATATTTATATGTAATTAATTGCGTGTATGACATTTTTCATGCGTCGACAAATATCAAATATGCCGAAAGCTATGCTGAATTCAAATAAAAAATGTAAATAAACGTGTTTCAGTAACTTTTGACTGAAACACGTTTATTTGCACTACTAAAGTCATGCCAAAACACGTCTATTTTACCCGACTGTCAAGGCAGGGTTATGTTTTTGATAAGTATATTTTTAATGGAAGCTGTAAACTACGATAAAAGTTTCGAGCAAACACGCGCAGAACTTTAACTCAAAGATCATGTACTTTTTTACTCCATTGTTTTTAAAAATATCCTCAACTATTCAGCAATTAAAATTGCAAACATAAAGAGAAAACAAGCTTAAAAAAACTGAAAATCCGACTGCTAAAATATTACACATTGATTACCGAATTATTAATCCAAATAAATTTAAACATACCTATGACTTATACATATTTTAGTAATCTCCTTTTAAATTCCATCATTTTAATACCCTACTCTATAGGTTTGTTAAAGTTAGTATTTATTCATATTATTTTTACTAAGTACTAATATTATAAGTTACTTTTTGCGTCAAACATCCGCCATATATTTTTTTACAAAACCTATCTAAAGTAAGGGCTTAAAATTCATCCAGCCGTTTGAAAGATACAAGATACGTGCGAAAAACATAACCCTTCCTTGGCAGTCGAGTAAAAACTAATATTAAAAGTGTATCCACGTTAAAATCGTAGCGAACTATAAAACCAATGAAGACATAAACCAAGTTTCATCGTAAAAACCAGTCGAAGATATCGGCAGGTATCTGTAGAAGACAGTTTTAGGGTCCCGCGGCGGGGCTCGCGAAACGAAAGATTTACCGTCGACCTGTGTACGGAACACGTACGAGGTACAATTGTGAGGCTTTTAAAGATATACGGGCCCTGAAAGCTCTGTAGTCACTTGCAGAAAATGTACTTTTAGCCCCTGTAAAATTATTTTTATCCGACTGCCAAGGAGATGAGTAGAATAAGACAGTTTAGGGAAAAAATTATAAATAATAAATAAATAAATATTTTGGACATTTCACACAACGCCATCTAGCCCCAAACTAAGTAAGCTTGTATTATGGGAACCAGATAACTGATACCATACTTATATACTTTTTTTTGTAAATACATACATAGAATATATTATAGAAAACACCCAGACTCAGGACAAACATCGATGTTTATCACACAAATGTTTGTCCTGAAGCGGAAATCGAACCCGCGACACCGGTCATGGCAGTCTAACATACTTGCCACTCACTCAATCCGTGTGTCAAAATGTTTTCTTTTTACCCGACAGCCTAGGAAGGGTTATGTTTTTCAAGGATTTTTTTTATCCAATATCTTAATTTTGTCCGCGGTTTTATCCGCGTGGTGTCAGAAAAAAAACTAGCTTTAGTATTTCTTTTGCCAGCTCTCAAACATACATAAGGTAGATATACCGATTTTCAGACCTATCGATTAAGTAGTTTCAGCGTAAATCAAGATGTGAGCAAATATCTACATATCCGTCATCCTCAAAAAAATTGCTTTTATAATATCAGTAACATACATATTAAGCACACGAGTAACTTGTTGTGGCAATAGGCAGCTCACAATTACTATCAGTTAACGATTGACAAACTTACGATTTTCATATAAAATTTGGCGGCAATCGTAATAAGCTACTTTTTATTGCTGAAACTGGGGAAACGAAGGTGCTCCGTGTGCAAAGCCCGTAAAGGAAGCCTTCCAATATTGGCGCCCGCAACAGTCGACCACAACCGGGTCGCCCGACCCATTTCTTATCGTGTCACTAGTTTTTTCGAACCAGTGTAGTGAAAGGATTTCAAGTGCACCTCGAAGAGGCTCCTTTTGTGCATTATCCGACCCACTGCTTAGTATGTATTAATATGAAGCTCTGTTGGATGCAAGCGACCGCGTAGAGCGACTAGCGCATAGATATCTGGATCGCGCGGTCGCGTGTCGCGGTTGCCAACATCGAAATGCTACATTATATTGTTTCCAGGTCTTCCTCGAAGTTTTAAGCAGTTTCCAAATTGTTATAGCACATAACTGCCCCAAACTAACCTACATTGTGACGAACCAAAGGGCGCATTAAGGGCTTAAGACACCCAGTACTACAATATTTCATCGTAAACCGCCGCTCGAGAGTTCTAAGCCCTGTATTATGCATAGGGTAGAGACGCGTAGAGCCCTAAATTCGGCTTCTAGCTGAATCCGAAGATTTGGAAATGTTTTTGGCCGAACATCGGAGAAACACCAACAGTTGAAACGGACGGCCGATTGGCAAGTGTGATGGACTGCCACGCCAGTGTCGCGGATTCGATTCTGGCTTCAGGACAATAATTTTTGTGATGAACATCGATGTTTGTCCTGACTGATGAAAAATATATAAGATATGACATGTATTCTATCAGTTATCTTGTTCCCATAGTTCAAGATCAACTTAGTTTGGGGCTTTCTTCTTCTTATTGTGTTACTAGTTCTTTCTAACCAGATTTCCATTGCACCTCAAAGAGGCTCTTTTCGTGCACCTTTTACTAACTAAGTTTGAAGCTTAATGACGTAGTGTGAAATGTCCAAAAATATTTCCTCAAATATTTAATATTCACGATAAGAATTTCAAAAGCATTCTTAACCCCACTCCACCCCATATCTTATAGCAGAAAACTCTTCAAAACTTTTCGAAAGAGTCACGTCGCGAATGCGAAAAATATAGCCGAAACGCTCTCGCCTTATAAAAAACTATTTTGTGAAGTTTTCTCTAAGACTTGTCACGACTCTATTAAGAGTTGAGTCATGGCTCAATTGTCCGCAAACATTATGCGAAAGCACGACGGGCAGATCGTCGCCTGAGGGCCTAGATAGTACTTACAAGGGCAGATCACATGAATACACCTACTGAAAGGGAACTGAGATGAACTTCAAAAACTTTATTTTACGACTAGCATAATTTCTACCGACAAAAAAAAGAGGAGGTTTTTAATTCAGTTGTTTTTTTTTATGTTTATTACCTCATAATTTCGTCGTTCAATAGTTCAATAGTATTTATTGGTAATAAGAAGTAATTACAGGTCAATAAACACAGAGCATTGCTGTATACATATACACGTCTAAAATAATGAAATTAATTACACAGGTAATAATTATTATAAGAAAAAATCATAAAAAATGTCAATTAGAATTACTTAAATAATTAAAATAAAATATCAATAATTTTCATAAATTAATGAATTCTTCAAATGTATAAAAAGTCTGCTTAACATTATATACCAATTAAGAAAATTATTTTTATTTGTAAGTGTATGTATACTATCAGATTGAACCCATAAAAATGTCGTTGAAATCGGTACAAACGAACTCGCCGGCTTGTAGGTAGCTTGTAAACTACGACGCTTTAGACAATATTTTTCGAGTCATAATTACACAATTCATAAGTAAATTATTGTTTCAATAAATAAAATATTTTCTACTAATTTGTTACGAAATCAAAAACGTTAAACAAATATTACCTACATGTTACAATCATGTAACATGATAGAACCTACTGAATGTTCATGAACATGTCCTACAATATTGTTTGCTCCAATGTTTCAGTCAAATAACTCGAATAAATACAAGCGATTTATTAAAACGGAACACTATTGTTTATCAAAAACATAAAGTTCCATCCAACATGTTAGCTTCATGCGAGTAAATATTTATGTCACAAGGGTTCCGTATTAAAATAATAAAATTATTTGAAAGATAAACTTCACGGAGCTATGCAACTACGCGCTACGTTTCGGCATAGTTGGCGTAGTTACTATATCAAATGACATATAAAATATAGTTCCGCATACCCTTGACTAGGTTTAATATCCTGCGCATGACTCGTCATCATCGATTTACCTATTTGACAGTGTCAAAAAAGCAACGTTTGAAGTATGGAGTGTAAAGGGAGTCAGATACCTATTTAACCGACTTCAAGAAAGGAAGAGGTTCAAAATTCGGTTGATCTTTTTTTAAAGTTTGTTACCTCAGAACTTTGTTGTTTATATAAACCGATATTAAAAATTATTTATTATATACTTTTAAAATGGTCCCATTAGAAATTTTAAGTTTCTGTAAAACCTTGATTATTTAACTACAGAACCCTTTTCAGGCCGGGTGCGTTCAGTTGGATGGAACAAACCTGTCGCTTGTTTTGTGTATCTCTGTGGAAGTCGTAATTTTCAGTGACGTGATCTGACGTGATCCATTGGAACTATATTTATGTACGAATTGTATCGAGTTGGAGCAGTTGAGCTACCTATAGATCGTTTGCAACGGTCTGTGGGTGGCTCAATTGTTTCTTTTTGTAACTTTTGTGATATAGATTGTAGTAGTTAGCTTATGCTGCAATAAATTAGTGTACGAATGGTATGTCAAGTTAACATTACGGCCGCTGCAAACGAACTACCGGTCGCTGTGATCGGTGGCTGGCGACTATCAGTTTTCATACATTTTGTTGCTGTAGCGCGTTGCCGCCACAGGCGCGGCGACACGTGTAGCGGTCATACGCTACACTGAAAAAACTAAACTGATTGTCGCAAGCCGCCAGTCGCTGTGGTCGGTGGCTCGTTTGTGACAGGCCTTACTGGGCCTGACACTGTAACTAAATTTTTACCATACTCAATAGATATTGACAAAATAAGAGCAAATAGATCATGCAAAAGACACAGAATACATTTATTTATTTTATTTATTATTATACAAAATCCACAGCTCTTAGTATTTATATAACTTAGACTTATTATTTAAACTTACAGCCAATAATGGATTTACATTTTTTAGATTTGTCCTAGTGTTGACATAAAACGTTAAGAAATCCAACGAGAAAAACCAATCTTAGTTGATTTGATTTTCATTAATGAACTATTTATGTTTGGAATTGCCTTTTTCTTTTTCGGAAAATTAAATTGACAAAAATCTAATAAAGCAGTATTTCCGCAGACAGGTTTTTTTCTTTTTAAAGAGTTTGTGTTAATTTTTTACTGATCTATGTTGAGTTTTAACTCATGAATAGGGGCTATGATCTAAAAGTTTTGCTTAAATCAACTGTCAAGTTAAAACAAAACTCGAAAACAGTTGCGAACCCCTGACAAACACACTGGGGAAACTTCGAGTAAGTAAGAGTTAAATGATTTTGTTTTTTCCGAGAACGGAATCCCGCCCTTTTGTTTATGTTTCCACTATTTCTGTCCCTGCGTTAAACTTTTTTAGGACTGCTGGTTTGACAAACAAGACGATTAGGCAAAATGGATTTTGTAGAATAGGCCCTTTTTTTCTCAATTCTATTTAAGGAAATATACATCGAACATTTATGATCACTAGGAAAAAAAAATACGCATAATCAGTTGCCGTTACTGAATACAGTTATGGCAAATAAACTTGAAAAAATTTGGTCTTCTTCTTATCGTGTCACTAGTTCCTTCGAACCAGTGTGGTGAAAGGATTTCAAGTGCGCCTCGAAGAGGCTCCTTTCGTGCACTCGACACATGTTTTCGAACTTTAGGTTCTACGACATGCCGGTTTCCTCACGATGTTTTCCTTCGCCGTTGCGAGAACGTGGTATTCATACATAGATTTTTTAGACCTAAAAAAACACGTTTACGCAAGACTGCCACCGGGATTCGAACCCGTGACCATCAGACCGCAAGGCAAGGGCCTCATCCACTAGGCCAACACGTCCTCAATCTAATTTTTGACAAAATAAATTCGATAAACATTGGATAACTGATACCGTTGGTCATTTTCCTATGGCTTTGCGTTAGTCGGTAGTCGGTACCCATCATTGATAATAATTAAGTTTTATTCATCGTTTAGCAAACCCGGGTACCTAGCTCGAACCAGCTCGAAAGCTTGGCTCTGGCGCCGCACTCGCCCCGCTGTTACTCTGTCATTATGTAGAAATCCAAAATTTGAACACTCACGAAATGTTAAGTATATTTTTTGATTGATATGTTTAACATAATCGAAGGAAATATGGAACAACTATTTTGACCTATTGAAAAACTTTAGATGAAAAAGTGTACTCGGGCGAATCAACATGACACCTGGCTCGAATGACGTTTGTGCAAAGTACAGCATGGAATTGGATAATTTTGATAGAGAAGAGGTCCTGTAATACTTGGTGATGATAAGTAATGATAAGGCTTCGCAATTAGAGGAAGAAGAAACACGCAGCGCGCCGTGCGGGGCAGCGGGGGAAGCATCAAGTTCCGAGCCACGTGTCCGCCAGGTGTCATGTTGATTCGCCGGGTTAAAGTACCAAGTATACCAGCAAGTAACAAGTAACCTCTCCCTAAAGCAAAGGTCCCAGCTAAGCTGTGGCGGAATGCCAAACTCGCATTAGCTATTTATACACTCACTGCGAAAACTTTAAACGGCCAATTTGCATAAATAAAACAGTGGGCATAACACTAAACAACGCGTAATAGCAGGAAACGCAAGCGTCGACGCCGTGCCCAGGCCGTCCGTAGAACTATATATGAGGCAGAGATGGCTTTGTGAGGGAAATAAATGCAGCCACTGTCAATTTTTAATGTGTAACATCTTTCCTCTCGCTTTCTGTCAATCTTTGGGCGTGATTTCGTGAAAATGGCGGAAGTGTGTAACATTGAGTTGGCCGTTAGATGGTGCCAACCTCAGAAAAATAAGGAGAATCCCTCCAAAAAATGATGCCTATTGCCATGGTGAGATGTCAAATCATATATGCGACTACTGTAAGGCTCGCTCGATTTTTGATGTGTAACATCTTTCCTTTCACTTTCTGTCAATTTGTGTGCAACAGGAAGCTTTCCGTCAGATGTAACCTTACTCTAACTTACGTAAATTATTTTCATTTCAAGCACTTATTACTGATAGATACTAACATGAAGAGACGACACAAGTCAATGTATAGACAAAAATTAAGTACTAAACCGCAAATAAACACTAAAGTCAGTATTTTTCCCTCATGTTCTGATTTATGTCTCTGTATTTTATAAGTCTAATGTACACGAGTAAATTTTATTTCCTGGCCGGTGCCCTACCAATTGAGCCTGAGTGTATAATCCGTACGTAGCTAATAGACCCATTTAATTTTCCTTACGGCAGCTAGCGAGGGTAGCGACGTAGCGAGGCGGGCGAGTCTAGCGATCTCGCCTGTATGATGCCAAGTTCAAAAAGTTGGCTGCTTATTCGAATCAGTTTCCGGCTTTTAAAAAGCTATTTTTAAATGGCTTGTTGGGCTAACATGAATTTGTCTTATGAATTTTATGATATTCTTGGTGCCCCTGACATGTTTTCAGGGCTAGCTAACAAGAACTTTTACTTCAGATTCATACCACCATCACTTTTGATGATCGAAACCATCATCGTCTACGTCTTCATAAACGATCATGATACGCGTCGGCGATACATACATAATTACTTACAGACGTGTACATTCGATAAAAATTAAGCCTCGAAAATGAATGGCGATAATTTTTTGATAGTCGGTCGTGTTTTTGGGTTTTTAAAATACTATTTAAATCCAGAAAAGCGAAGATAATCCTATCACTAAATTGAGCATATACGCATTTATCGAGGCGCGTATCGTGTTTATACCCGAGATTCGCGCGTCTGTTCCATTACTAACGTAAAATATGAATTAATTTCTTCATGCACATGTGGTGTAGGGATGGGGTGATATCGATGTTTTTATCGATAATTATAATCACTAAAAACTGCACCAGAATTTATTTTGCTACACGATACTCTCCTCCGCCTTGACTCATTTTTGCTTACTATATTTAAATAATCTTTGTGTTTGTAGGTAGGTAGGTTCTTCTAGATAATAATAGGATAATATTACATTTCATTTAACTCACGTGGTATTGGAATAAAAATAAGGATAAATTTTGATACTGAATTTTAACTCGATCGATTTCGTATAACTGGCGTCATTGAGCTTTTATTTTGCAAAGACGCAATGGTGCCCCAATGCCACCAAAATACAATATTGATTAATTACTGCATGACCGCAAATACTAGTCGAGTCGAAACTTTTGCCACTATGCAATTTAAAAAAAAAAACAATATCTATTACTCCCTCAGCGGAAGAATTATATCCTGTCAAACCTCCGACTTTATCGACTCCCAAAGTTTATCGATACAAATCAAAAGATTTTTTGAACATAGTCCCGACCCTATTTTAATTGCGAATTGTTCTCGCGAAGCATTAGGGTCTCAGAGTAACATGCTCTAATAGATCGCTTTTAAATATTTTTATAACGAGTTTAATTGTACAAAAACAAAATTATCAGAAGAAACGTCAGGAATGTAGTTATTGCTAGGTTTCTGCTAAGCAGTTGTGTGTATGTATTACTGTGTTCCGGTTTGAAGGGCACTATAGCTAGTGAAACTACTGGGCTTTCGTGACAAAATGTCTTGTCCTGAAGCGGGAATCGAACCCGCGACACCGGCGTGGCAGTCTGATACTTGCCACTCGACCATCCGTGTCGTCGCCATACAGGTATACCCATCTTCTATGGAGAGATATAAGTTCGTATGTGAACCTAACTCTAGAGAAAGAAGTGCAGTTTTTGATAGAAGTGTATTTTTTATTTTGTACTTTACGGGTTACGGGTCACTTTTTGTTAATTCATTTTTTTACCACTGTCTAACTATACATAGTTTTTTATTGTGTTATCTTTAGAACTACCTTATTATATACTGTAAAATAGCATTAAGGGTAATCCTCAAATCCGAGTTCCATACAAAAATGTTTCGGACAAATACTCAAAAAGTACGCCATATTATAGTAATTTCTACACACTATTCGTTTCCTCCATGTTTTTTGATTTCGTGAACAATAAAAGTGAAAGGTTTCATACATTAATTTAGATTTTATACGTGTTTTAAAATTAACCCTACTAACTTAAAAATGCCCCTTAAGCTTATTCAAAGTGAACTGTAAAGTCCTTTATGAGTAATAAATGGTGGGCATCCATGAAGATGTCCCCATGTAAAAAAACAAAAATAAAGGACCGGGTAGCGTGGCGAGAGCAGAGAGAGGCCTATACCCAGCAGTGGGCCAAGTCAGGCTGCGGATGATGATGATGATTATTTTCCCAGAAAGCATCACATTCCCTCCCTCTATAGCTAATTCCTCTCACTCTGAGTGTAGTATTTAATTAAAAGTAGTCTCACGCCCACTGTTTGCGGGTGACGGCCCGAGTTTTCATAATTTCCTCGAATCTGCACAGCCTTTGAATAGGTACGTTTGTTGCAAATGGTTCCCGTTGATTAGAACATTACTGGAAGATACAAGTACTAAGAACCGGATTTATTAAAATATTAATGCATATCACTCAAATCAGTATAGGAGGCTTGGACCTGACTGACTGATTCACGGACACACAACGTACAGGCCAAATCACAGAATGTAGAGACTTGAAACATGGAGGATGTGTTCGTCAAGAGCTGAAAGTGAAGACTTAGAAAGGAATTTTGAAAATTTGCAACGCAAACGAATTTGCAAATGAAATGAAATGAAATGGAATTTATTTGCCTATACAATACAATAGAAACTTATAACTAATCTAAATAATTCTAACTTAAAAGACTTACTCTTACCTTCTCGTATTTATTAATGTATTTGTATGGAAAAAAGGACTCAACGCAGCGTTATGATTTCGTTATGGTTTTCAGTTGAGCCCTGCGAAGGTTAACGACACGACCTATGACTATTAACAAACTTATTTTACTAAAAAAAAAAAAAAAAAGGAGCCAGCAACAGCAAAAGTTGCTTGTAATATTATAAATTTATAATTAAAAATATAATAGTCTTAAATAAATGTTGCACTGGCCTATGTGATTTCAAAGCCCTATAGGCAGGCGCGACCTTTTACCACCAGAAAGAAGAGAATGAATAGAATGTTTGACAAGACAAAGCTAGTTAGACTAAATTTTATGACACAGATAAGACAGATATAATTGTTTAGAACCTTGGCTTGGGTTCAGGCTTGTTTTTGATTTTGATTCAAGACATGATAAATAACAAAGTCCCAGAACCGCAAATGCAAAAGAATTTTTTTTTGCGTATTTAACCTATTTTTAGCAGTATTTCATGTTTCTTCCGAGGCCACATTCGGAGTCGCATCACACACAAACCGTCGAAAGCTTTTCCCGATCTTTTCCAAATCCCACTCAATGGATCCCAAGATGAAGATAATAAAAGAAAAATTAATATTCCCACCTCGTTTCGGATCACTCTACGTTATTTTCCCCGAAATTGGGTATTTGGGACATTGTAACTGGGAAATTTTAAAAAGATCAATGCCTAATAATCCAATATGGAATGAATCGGCTGTAAATTTGAGTTGGACGTGTCTTGCATCCACAGTCGAGACGACTGGGAAGGGTAGTAAAGTGGTGACAGAGTAGTGAAGTGCCAGAGATATCCTTCTAAAGCATCTTCTTCTAAAGCCCAGAATCTCGCGCAGCTATCTCGATCGCACATTTGTACATTTTTTTATTTCTCAAAACCTACTAAGGTAAGGTTTAGAAATTGACTGGTCTATGCTATGTTTTGAAATGCTTTCCGAGCATTTTTTGACTCGTTCTTCGTTTTCCACGAAGTAATCTCGCACGAATGGGGGAGTCGCTGAATTTCAAAATAAATATTATTTCTGTTCAGTGACTAACCCGAACCGAGTTACTGAGGCTGTTTTGCTTTAAATTTATGATTTTGTACAGTCAGAGCCAAAAGGGATCCTCTTGATGCTGGGTTTTAAAGATCGAAATACACTTGCTAGGTTTTTGGGAGTATTATTTTGGTTTGTGGGCGTTTTTTTCAAGCAATGCAATTCTGTGGGGAAATACTTAGTAAGATGCAAAATGCATAGGTAAATACCTATTTTTCAAAAGTTGATTCATACTAGGTTTTGAAATTTTACAGCCGATTAGAGCTGTTTGAAAATCATGAGCAGCTTTTCGGAAACTAAGTATAATTTTATGTCTTGACATTAGATTTTCTTGATCAGTTTATTACTCTGTAATCCAAGACATTCTGACCTTCTGTCCGCGTTTCACAAATCCTTGAAGCTTGAAGTGGACCTACCAATAATACCACTAATACCATAAATACTGGTAGGTACCGAAAAAAAAGTATTTTTGTAGTAATCCGTTGGGACCAAGTTTGAACCCACGACCTTCGGATCGGAAGTTGAGGCACCTCCCACTCGGCTAACATGGCTTTTGAAAAACTGCCATTGCACTTGTTAATTCAAATGAGTCTTAATAGCTAAGTTTCACAAGACCCTTCGAACGTGAACATAGTAAAGCTTACACAAGAAAAACCTTACGTCAGAAGTTTCTCATCTCACAACGTATTTACCTGCAAACAAAAAACATATAAAAATAAACAGATAGGTATGTTTAGATACGGATAAAAGGATGTGTACAGAAGCACAAAAATATCATCTGTGTATAAAGTGTCTTATTTCACTCTATTGCTTTCAATTCGAGAAAAGTACTTGTCTATTTGTTCTTTGGCAGCTATCTGGGCCAAAGAATAAGCCTTGCTATACAAAGAGGCAATGCAGCCAGTATCCTCGGCACGCTGCCATCGGGTATCGAGTTGGAGCAGTTGAGCTACCTATAGATCGTTTGTCGTCTATGGGTGGCCCAATTGTTTCCTTTTGTAAATTTTGTAATATACCTATATATAGATTGTAGTAGTTAGCTTATGCTGTAATAAAAAAAAATTGTTCTTTTGTAAATGATATTGAATAGATTTCGCCGTCGTAGGTAAGTCGTCGTCAGAGGGAGTAAGAGTCAAATTTTTGACAGCATCGATTCGATCTTTTTATTGACGTGTAACATCATTCCTCTAGATTTAAGTATATCAATTTGTGGGATTAATTTCGAGATAATGAGACGGAAGTAAAGAAGACAGACAGGAAGTTGGCCGTCAGATGGTAGTGATGGTACCAATCTCAGAAAATAAAGTAAATAGTCATCATTCCAAATTTAAATGTTGCATATTACTAAGGTGACATGAACCACTATTCCAATCATAAAAAAAAACGTGATAGGTATTACTTACCTAATATAAGAAGAGCGCCCGGCCCATCTCGTCACTAAAATTGGCTTCATAGTTTTCAGATTACTTATCTTACGATAACGTATCGTCAAACATCTTGTGCTTAGCCTAAATATGAAATCAGAATGAAATGATTTGTCATTCAAATACAAACCGGATGGCGCACAGACTCAATGATATTGTCTATGGTTGGTAACTCGGAGAAATCTCATTTCCGTTGGTAAGCAGGTTTCTCTACTAAAAGGTTGTGCCTAAATTAATTCAATTGATAGAAATAAAGTTGCGGTTTTATTAAAACAGAGTGAGGATATTGTAAGATTGGATGTTAACTTCGGCTTTGCCCGCATCGAATCGGAATAAGGTGTATATGATGTGTTTTTCCAGCTCATGAATGAAATGAAATGAGATTTATTTATTTGTATCACCTTAAAATAAATAAAAACAAGAGCGGTCTTATTGCTAGCTAGCAATCTCTTCCAGACAACCAGATAAGACATATAATGTTAACAGAAAAAAATAATTGATTGATTCAGGCGTTACTTTGCGGAACGAGAGTTTCGTTTCGAACTTCGGCGAGTCCACACCTCCTGATGATGCCTCGTATAAAGGCGAAACACGTGTTGTAACTTTAAACTTTGGTTTTCTGTTCGTTGACTCTTTGGTTTATAATATAGTAATATGTACTAAAGTTCTAAACTAAAGTTAAGTTAATTAAAACCTTTGTTTAGAAATCAAGCGGATTTATTGCTAAATATATTTTTGTAATTTGTTGAGAAAAAAATATTTAAATTACAGTGGATAAAGGATGTACCAAAAAAATATTATAGATAAAAAAAAACAATGTCTTATACAATGTCTTTTTAAAAGCAAAGTATAGGTACTCATCATACCAATTTTATAAAATCTGAAAATGTTGTTCAATACTTTTCAGTTTTTTGTCAAAAAAAATAAACTAGTTGATGTAGAAAAATAACTTTATTTCCACAATCATTATTCCACAATTAATATTGCGTAAATTTATTTAAGTTTAATTTTATATATTTTTTTTTATATTGCACTAATATATGTAAGTAGATACACCGCAAATTTAAAATCACCGGCAATAAGAGATACCATTAGTTACAGTTACTGAACTGAAAAAACTTGAAAAAATTAATTGTGGTGTATACTTACACAATCATGTAAGACTGTCTAAAATACCTAAATAAATTTAAGTTAATTTAATTTACCAATTACTTATGGACAAATCAAAACCTTGAGCACAGACTAAGCAAGGAAATAAATTAAAACTTAAGAGCGTTCCTATTTTCAAAAACCTCGGCTCAAAATTACGGAGTCGGCGTTTTGTCGGCGGCCGCGCCGACTCATGCGTTCTGTTTGTAGAGCGACAATTAAAATGCTAATTATTTGCAGACAACTCATATTTTGGATGGGACAGAGCTAAGAAAATGTTTTAGACCTGTCGTTAATTAAAGCAAGTGTTTTGGTACTTGTATAGTATTAAATTTTATCTGTGGTTTTGGTAAGAAACTAGGTATATGAGAAATTAATGCTAATTAAGTATGGGCTACTAAGCTTTAACTATGTACGTACGTATACGTTATACTTAAAAAAATAAGTTTTACCAAATAGTTATTTAACATTTTGAAGAACAATCGCTTGATATCAATAAGTAGGTTCATTATATTAACAATATTAATAAAATATTTTATTTTAGAATCGCATAATCATTGGTTTAATACTTCCATATTTCAAGGATTAAAATTTAATTAAAATAAATTTAATTACATTAAATTAACAAAAATCAAGGAGGCCTCTCCGTGTGCACGCTCATCCAGAAATTTATAATTAAAATATTAAAAGGCTTTGTCCTGACTGGCTGACTGACAGACAACGCACATGCTAAACAACTGAACGTAGAGACTTGAAATTTGGAGGGTGTGTTCGTCAAAAAGTGAAATTCGCAACCCAAACGAAGTTGCGGGCGTCAACTAGTAAATAATAAAATTGACAGGCCATGTCGAAGCCCTTTTGTGGCTTGCAACCTACGACACCAGAGCTATCCGACAACCAACAAACATTTTTGTTTCGATGAGAGTTATTGCTCAATGAATCATTGCGAAACAATACCTATGCCCCTTCTATGGATTTCGCATTCACACGATTGCGAAGTCGATGTTTGCGAGTTTGCGAACACGATAACAAAATCGCTTTATTTTGAACGCAGAACTCCACAAATTATTAATTAAGCCAACTCCGTAAAATATAGCCTTGCGGTGTTGGTGTTGCCCGATTCAAATATAATTTTGTTGCCAGATAATAAATTACCTTGACATCTGACGTTGAAAGTTTAGTAATAAAATTAGGATTTCATTAAATTGATTAATTTTAAACGGAGGCAAGTTTATTATAATGTTTGCGTGATTAATTTTCTGTTGATTAATAGCAGTAACTTCACTTGTACTTAATTCAAACTTGGCCCAAAGCTTGACTCAATTACCTACACCACAATCATAAGTCAGAGTACAATTAAATTTTGCCGTTTAAATACAAGATGGTAACACTTATTATACAGGGTCATCCAAAAAGTGACGTCAAAAAAATTTTTTTAGATTCCTCACACCTGGGTGTATCCGAAAATACCCCATGTATGTTCCGCGATTTTTAGTAGTTTAGAAGTTATGATGTTTTTATGTGTATTTTCGAATTGACTTCCGGAGCACCTTAAAAAAATCATAACTTAATTAATAGTAAGATTTTTTTATTATTTTTTCTCAAACATGATTGTCTTAAATTATTCTTTCATATGTTACAATCAACTACACGACATTCTTCATTACAAGTTACCGAAAAAAAGGTCGAAAGTGAAAATTTTAGGTTTGAGTTGAACGGAGTAAAATTTGCAAAATTTTCTCATCAGTACAAAATTCTTGTTTCATAGGTTCAAACTACTTTTAAAAACTTCAACACTTTGTCAGCCTGCCTAATAATAAAAAAAAAATTGCTCTTAATAGGCAATTTTACGATGAATTTGGCACCAAACTTAGTTAGGTGAGCATGCGTAAAGCAAAAATTGTCCGAAAAAAAAGTTTTACCTTATTTATTTAATTTGTATGGTCTACATCATTTGTAAGGCATCATCAAAAGTAGTCTAATAATCTCAAATTAAACGATCAGTGATACATTAGAAAACAGTTTACTCTAAAAATGTTTGGTTTATAATACATTAATACGGTTATTTTGGTTAGTTTTAGTATCAATAAACAATTACACACAAATTAAGTAACATTACTTTATTAGATTTTCAAAATGACGCCCGTCAAGTTCGATACATAGTCGGCAACGTATTAAAAAAATATATTTTAGTCTACGCTCTATCGATGTTGGAAATTTGATGTTCTTGCAAGATGTGCGTTTCCAATTGCCCAGCTGTGATAGTCAAAGAAAATTCAAGTGGTTTCCGTAGATTTTAAAATACTTTTTTAAGACGTTGCCGACTGTGTATTTTTTTGTGTTGTGTCGATACAACAATAAAAAACAATTTAAGTTACATTTCTTTATTTAATTTTCAAAATGAGCCCTTTAACTTCGATAAGTTAAAGGGCTCATTTTGAAAATTAAATAAAGTAATGTAACCTAATTTGTGTGTAATTGTTTATTGATACTAAAACAAAGCAAAATAACCTTATTAATGTATAATAAACCAAACATTTTTAGAGTAAACTGTTTTTTAATGTATCACTGATTTTTTGAAACTATCGTATTAAGAAAATTATCAAAATTGTCATGTTAATTATGTTATTCATATTTTATGTAATTATTTTTTAGAGTTTTATAAAAGAGAGTCGAGACACTGTAATAAGCATCCGATCTTACCCAGATATATCGGGGTAAAATTTAAGTAGTAGGTACTTAAATTTTGGTCCTGTTTTTATTTTGCTAGACGGTCACGTGCCGTATTAGAAGATTAGGTTTAAACATAAAATGTACGCTGGTTTCTTCTACAAGTTATTTGTTAAAGCCGCAATATTTTGACTAAGTTTTAAAAACCTTAACAAGCTCTCTACTAAGATAAGTGCTGTCCTAAAAGAGACATTAATAATTCAGTTTTCTGAGTAACATTGACCTTAGAGATCAGTCGGGACATAAATCATTGGAGAAACCAGACTTTGTTCAGGTTTTTTGTGACACTGTTATTTCAAATAATTTGAGCAAATAGTAAAATTAATATTTAATCTTTTAACAAAATCTTTGTTTGAGCTAACCGCTTGCTATATCTAAGGTTGTGTATCGAAATCTCGCCAAAACTACTGGATCAATTTAATAAATATTGGATATGTGTATATGTATTATACCTAATATCAGTCAACGGAGTCATTGACATGACGAAAAATAAACAAAAAAAGTTTTCAGGGGAATTATTATACTAAAAACATAAACACACAGGCAAATCTACGGGCCAGTTCTTAGAATTAAAACAATAAAAAAAAAAATCGTTTGAAAAATAAACTTTATTACATAAATCCAACAATTTCAAAAGAAACTAAAATATGTTTATGACCATGCACGCTTTTTGACTTACTTATACCGTTCCATTAACATACTTTGTTAGAAGTTTAAGAACAAACGAATTAAGTTAAAATAAGATTAGGTCCAGCGTAAATAATGTGCCTGTCCTAATTGAAATTGATTGAAGTGCGAAACGGAAGGGCGACTTTGGGTCAAATGGTGGACGTACGAACAACTGGACCGCAGCATTTTATTATTACAAGAGATGTTGTTGAGCCAATTGATGTCAAGGAGGATTTTCTCAATTCAATTGTATTTTTTTAAGTAATGTATGTGACATCAGATCTTGTTTTTTTGTAAACAGATTTGAAAAAATCTTTTTTTTTTAGAGAGCGTATACTTTCAGATTAATCCCATAGAAGTTTCATCAAAATTGGTTCAGTATTTTAGTTTTTTAGTAATTTTTTTTTAAAAATTGATAAAGTTTTTGCTTTCCTGTGATGTTTCAATGGTGTTTACCGCCACTAAAAAAATCTAATTGAAGTTTGCGGTCAATTAACGATTAACATAACTTATTTTCTAAGCTACAGAGTCGGTTTTTGATCGAAATCCGATCTTATCCCGTCAAGGTCCGGTGTTTCCCTTAATTTTCCTACGTCTCTGTCAAACCTTAATAATTTAGAAATTTTATTCGGCGCTAAATATTTTATTGATCTGACCGATGATTTTTTTCGCGTCCAGTACTGTTATTTAAAAGGACAGAACGCCATTCCACTCTCAAAATTTAAGGCGAAGTTACGTGTAATGGAAACAAAGCTGGTCTTCGTATCGTGCGATGGTATTGTTCTAGTGGCCTTTAGAACGAGTTCACACTGGGTTAATGTGGTTGCTCCGTAATGGGAATGTTTTGAAGACCTCTGCTTTGGAAATAATGGGATTTGTAATGACAATACGAGAAGGCGGTCTACTGACGGGGCAAGCTGCTAATGACTAAATCACTGCAATGCATAGACAGAAAAAGCGATTCTGTGCTTTCTAACTTCTGTGCTGCTAGGTTTATTTGTAGGAGGTGTATATAAATAAATAATTATGTAACTAAAAAAGTGACGTCATCCAAGTAAACGAAATTGCGTTTTTTGCCTCCTTCAGTGGTGTTTACGGTCACTAGAAAAGTCCAATTAAAGTCGGTTGTAGTATTTTTTTGTAATAAATATTAATATTGCAAATTCATTGCAACTCAATATTGCAATGAACTACCTATGCGTCGAACCGAAAACACATGATGATATGAAAAAATGATCGTGTACTATACCTAGTCTGTATCTACCACTTAAGACCTAAAATACTTACCTGTATGTACAGCGCCTGAGATGGGCCGGACACGTAGAGAGAATGGGAGAGGACAGGGCGCCCAAAGTTATCACTAACTGGAAGCCGCAGCAGAAAAGACCGCGAGGAAGGCCGAAGAAGAGATGGTGCGACTGCATCGACGAAGATCTCAAGGCCATAGGGAAGTTTACCACCTGGAGAAGGAAGGCCAAAGTTCGCAGCGAGTGGCAGTCCATTGTGGAAGTGGCCAAGACCCATAAAGGGTTGTAGCGCCGAAGAAAGTAAAGTAAGTAAGTATGTACATGGAGGCAATACCTAAAGAGGTACACCCTAAAAACCTATTGGTTTTATTAAGCGGTCAAACACCGAAATTTGACCCTAGCCAAAGGTCATCTGGACCCGGATGATAAATCACCATTTCTCATACAGTAGCTCTATCACCAAACTTTTTAACAAGTGTATGCGTATCGAATCCGTCACCGAGAAGTCAACAGTTTGTATAACGGTTTATTTTGTGTTTTATTTGTTGGTTCATCAACAGTTTTCATAGTATTTATCAATAATTGTTTTCTTAATAGGTACATCCAAAACCAATTACAGGTGGACACAGCTTGCTTTAATGTTTTTAGTTGAGATAAAAAGAAGAGAACCTTATTATCCTTATTACCTTATTATTATGCATAGGTAACTTAAGTTATAGCGATTGCCGATTAGTTTAGCTTGAAAAATCATACAAATTTATAACCCTTCTGCCGTCAGCTTTAATGCGAATATGTTTGTCAAAAAGTTTAGTGATGTGCTACAGGACATAAAAACACAAAAAATAAATTGTGTTACGGCAATTAGTTTAGCTTAAAAAAATTACAAATTGATAACCCTTTTTGACGGCTTTGATACGAATACGTTTGTCAAAAACTTTAGTGATATGGCTACAGGACATAAAAACACGCGAGAGCTGCGTCGAAAGCCACTTAGCCCCAATACATCATAGAGATATAGCGTTTGTTATAATCTTATCCTACTTCTGATATTCTTTATGCTTTGTTCGATAATGTACCACCGAAATTATTTATATTCGCCTTATATTCTTGGATATTTCGGATTTGGCCAAGGTTATTTAAGCCATTATCTACTAGTATTTTTTTTTTCTATCGCTCTAAACTTCTATCGGTTTCAAACCTGACTAAGCTATGATTTTCAAAAAGCAAATTCTCTTTATTCTGCTCAGTTATAAACAGCAAAACTGGAAGACCGCTTATTATCACAATACTTAATTAAAATAAAATTAAATATTATTTTTTCGTTTTACAAGTCCAGTGTAATTGCAGGAATGTGAATAAAACTCGAATCCCACACGACGCTATCTTAGCTCGCACTTATGTACATTTTTGAAGATTTATGAATTATTTGACTGAATATAATTTCCAATAAAGTGGAGCGATGATGTTTTACTACAATCTCACGAAATGCCTCACAGCAAACTGTTTTTCCCAATGTTCTTCGCTTATGTTAAACATATTAAGACCAATCCTTATATCCGAATTTCATACAAAATGTTTCGGACAAATACTCAAAAAGTACTCCGTATTATAGTAATTTCTTCACACTATTCGTTTCATCCATATTTTTTGATTTCGTCAACAAATAAAGTGAAAGGTTTCATACTTTAATTTAGATTGTATACGTGTTTTTAAGTTAGTATGGTTAATTTTAAAAACATGGATGAAACGAATAGTGTGAAGAAATTACTATAATACGGCGTACTTTTTGAGTATTTGTCCGAATCATTTTGTATGGAATTCGGATTTGAAGATTCCCCTTAAAACAAAAAATCTACCAAAACATTTCATGAGATTGTAGTAACAAAATCACAGTTCCACTTTTTTGAAACTAATACCTAGATCACACGTACCGAGTACTCTGCATAAGACACAGTGAATTAAAATCTTCAAAAATGTAAAAATTTGCGAGCAAGATAACGGTACGAGGGATGCATGCCCATTTTCGCTAAAAGGCTATTTATATGTTGCCAGCGCTATTTTCACAGCAATTGAAACTTATTATGTAACGATTAATGTATAGTGCGCATTGAAATAGAGTAGCCGCTTCATAAATTGCTGGAATCAGTCCAAAACGATGCAAGTGTATGCCCCGTAGGCCCATTAAAAGTTGCAACTCTGCTTTCAAAACTTTGAATTGTTTAAAACACGAAAACCCATTGTGGAAATTGTTCGGTGAACATAAATCGCTTGAATAAAACTGTAAATGTATTTAATAAATTGTTGTTTATCTCGAATTGGATTGTAATTAATGATGTTTTTGATCGGATTCAATATAGTAATTACTGGAGATTAAATTGTCACAACCGGCCTCAATCAAGCGAAACTACTAATTTCAGTGTTTTCAGAAATTAGCATTTATTAATACCTATTGTAATAAAATAAAACCTTATATTAATCAATTGAAAAATAAACTATTTCATCTTACATGAAGAACTACGGAGTAATGTATTGACTAAAGCACGCAAGAAAATCTACTTAATAAAGGTGGCAACTCGGATCTCATATCTTATCTCCTATAGGAGATCAGAGTTGAGATAACAAAGCGAAGAATGGGACTGAAGGTGTCGGAAACAACAAAAACCAATTAATAAGAAAGAAAACAAAGATAGGAGACTTAAAAAATAGATTAATACAATTGAAATAGAAGTAGGTGGTACTTGCAGATTAGAAAATGCTAGGTGGACAAAACGTGTTACAGAATGGATCCCAATAGAAGGGAAATGGAAACAGGGAAGACCAAGAAAGAGAGGGACACTCATACACAACGATGCGGACCGGAATGGATGAGGAAAGCCAGGGAAAGAGAAGCAAGGAAGAATTTAAGGCCTACGTCGATGAGGCCAATACTACAGAAGAGTTAGTTAGTCCTATACACATTTTATCTAAATCGGTTCAATAGTTTCATTTTTAAATCAAAATAACTGAAAAAGATATGTCGTCGAAGTCAACGAAATTGCGTATTTTACTTTCCTGTGACTATTCAGTTGTGTAAAGCTTACGGTCATTAGAACAGTCCAATTGAAGTCGGTTGTAGTATGTTCTTGTACAACCTTGATTATATTTTTATAACAAAGCGAGCCCATTAAAATATTATACAGCACCTTTATTCAATTTTATAAATTTTCCGAAAGATAAACGAACGAAAACAAGTAAAGGAACTTTCCTGGCTCAATCGGTTCGTTAAACCCAATTATCTAGCGCTAATCTTTTGATTTCTCACGACTTTTTCTAAACCCCTGCTAATTACTTAATTGATTTTCTTTTGAAGTCCCGTTTCTTGGTCGCTGATTACTTTATAAATTATCAAATTGTGGTCCGGAGGGAGACTACAATATAAAGGTTAGTGTCAAATTTTCACTGGCAACTAAGGTTTGTAACTTGTTGTTCACGAGTTCTTACTTTATTCCCAACAACTGTTTTAAGAGGATATTCGAAACTGTCAGAAATAACAGCGGCCGAATTGCAACGGGGAAGAGGTTAGGTATAGATTTTCGTCGTTCAAAAGTATCCGACAAATGATAAAACATCGTATTGCTTGAAAACTATTGAATTTATAAAAAAAACCTTTTACATTTATCTAAGTTCTGTGGTTACTCACTAAATAGAATAAAAAATAACCGTAAGTATACTCTAAATTCGGAGAATGTATGTAAAACAGATTTTATGAGGGCAGATTTCAAAAAATAAATCTGTCGAGAAAAGTTTCACCTATCGTGTTTCTGTCTTACTTCTTTATTTAGATTATATCCTCAAGTAATCACTGTATTAACATCAAGTTTGTAACCTGTACCGGTACTGAGTGAAAATGTAACGCAGTGACTCCAAATTTTCACATATCCTTTTAAGTGTCACATTCCGTTTTTCTTTCAAGCAATAAAATAGCATTTAAATATCGCATCGGTCCAAACTAATCCGCCGTTTGCGTAGCGAATTTAAAAAAAAAACCTTTTTTTATTACACACTTTCAGCTCTTGACGACACATCCTCCAAGTTTCAAGTTTCTCCGTTCAGTGTTTGGCCTGTACGTTGTCTGTCAGTCTGTCAGTCAGTCAGGTCCAAGCCAATATATAATATTGATTGATGATATTGATATTGATTGATAATAAAATTAATAAATGGGCAAATTAAACATCACCATCTAGCCCCAAACGTAGAGCTGGCAATGAGATAACATTGTGACATCTCACACTCCAGGTATCAACCTAACACCCAAATACTACATCAGCTTAACATCCCGTGTTACCTACCTTCATGAATTATCTCCTCTGTGTTAATCTACGTCACTTCCGTCCGCTGAAGTCCCTACCATTCCAAGTGAGGGACAATCAAGCCGGTTATATAAAGCTTTGTCTATGCGAGGCGTGGATTAGCGTCCGGACCGGACCGGACCCGGTACAGCTTCCGGGGATCAGGGTACAATGAAGTTTTAGTAAAAATACAGTTTTAACCTGTGAATATTTTACCAGTAAAACTACGCTCAACCAGCAGAGAACTTTAAAAAGTTAAAATATTTTTTACTTAAATAGCTAGGAATCCATATCATTAAATGTCCATATTTGTTTAAACTACAGGATTTCTTATGATAGTAATATTTTTCACAATTTTTAGCTATCGCTTTCATGATACTTGCCCTAATCCATATTTTGTGCGCATAGAAAATACTCGCAGATGCGTCCTCGGAACGTTATACAGGTGCTCTAAAATAAATACCTATCATCCTACCTATCCTACTAATATTAAAAACGCGAAAGTTTGTAAGTATAGATGGATGGATGGATGTTTGTTACTCTTTCACGTAAAAACTACTGAATGGATTTTAATGAAACTTTACAATAATATAGCTTATGCTATGAATCAGAATAACACATAGGCTACAATTTATAAAGATATCTGCGCAGACGAAGTCGGGGGCACCAGCTAGTATATCATATATCTATGCATATAGAGCTTCCCATGTTTTTTTTTAAACAGTTATTTAAACACCATTTTCTTTCTATTGTTTGTTGTTAATATGTAGAAATTCTGTTATTCAGAGCACCCCTATAAAAAAAATATACCTACATTTATCATGTTTCTTATGTTCATTAGGCTGTGCGCCAGTTTATATAGTAGATATAATAAGGTACTTTAAAAGGGATACATTTTGGGAGCATACTGTATAATCGTCGCCCTCAGCACGAGCTTCCCGCATAAAAAATAGAGTCGGCATTCCTTATTAGAATTTATTCGCGCGCACGCAAAGTTTGGGCGATGCAAGACCGGAATACAGAGCTCAGTTTAACGGCACTGTTGCAGATAAACAGGGCCCTACAACTTCTAGATAAGACATCAATATTTTTTATATGAATTATCACATGAAATCCAATTCTTTTACAATTTTCTATCGTTCAGCTCAGCTGCTCATCTTAGCCGTTCATCATGGAAATTTTAGTTACAAATTCATCATTGACGATACGGTCAAGTGGCAAGTGGTCTGTCATGCTGGTGTCGGCTCGGGCGCTGCACTCGCCCCGCTGTCACTCTGTCATTTTGTAGTAGTAAAAATTTTGACTGCGCAGTTACAACGTAGTACCCCTTCTGCATTGCCCATTTAAGATTTTTCAACCGCCTTAAAAAAAGAGGAGGTTATGCAGATTGGACCCACTGAAAATTTCATGAAAATCGGTTCAGTACTATTGTTTTGAAATCAAAATAATTTTAAGTCGTTGAAGTGAACAAAATTGCGTATTTTGCTTCCCTGTGACTTTTCAGTGGTGCCTACGGTCACTAGAACAGTCCGATTGAAGTCGGTTGTAGTATTTTTTTGTAAAACCTTGATTATTTTGTAATCAAAAACTAGTGGGTTTAATCAAATCGAACGTTGAATAGATTCAAAGTCTTATCAAGTAACTCTACATCTCTGTACATAACAAGATCGCGCCGCAAAGTTCCTGTTTATCTCAAAACAATGGTAGTACATAAGTACATACAGTAAGTTAACGCGCTATGTAGGGAAGGTGCTCGTGTGATTGTTAATATGAATAAAGTATTTTTACTGGCGCGAATCTAAAGTGTTATTCTGTTTGTTCACACTGTGATCTAGTTACATGCAATTGTGCTTTTAATGGGACTTTAAAGATAAATTTGTAATATATAGAGTATTCAGTACGTACCTATGTATACAGTATCTGGTCTATTTGCAATATTGTGTAGGTAGGTTACATTTCGGGTCTTGGTATATCAAATAGATAAGAGTACACAATATTACCCGTTTACGGTGTTGCAACTGATAGAAACCAGCCGATTTTTTTAACTATATTGTTACGTTACTGAATGAGTAATTCATAAAATCTTGCAGCTCGTAATAGCATTTTTTTTATTCATTTCAAAAATGCTATCATTTTACTGGATTTTTATTTTATCTAATAAATTACATCGTTCCGCCACCAACCGTGAGTTCCATGCAATTTTATATTTTGCCGGTACTGACACGCTCCGTGCATGGCAGGCGACGGGCTAGTGGGCAGGAGCCATTATGGATTCGTTATTTAGCAGGGGCCCGGGTTCGACTCTCAACCAGTCGGGTGGGCCAACAAAATAATTAATTATAGGTAGGTACGAATGGGTAAAATATTTCTACTTATAAATTATTATGTTTTTTCCTAGTTTTTTTATTTCCACACCTTGTATAGGTTCAAATGTTAGCAAACAAGGTATTATGCCTGAGCATTTGTGCTCGGTATATATCCTTTGTGTCTGCTGCAGTTAGCGATCGAGAACAATACCCAACACAAGTGATATTAGGATCGATTACAAGAATATATCTACTAATATTTTTAAAACATTAATTTATGAGGAGGATAGACCAAATCAACTGAACCATGTTGGCTGAAACACTATATTTTGTTGAGAACATAGTTTAATTTTTATGCCCTTTTCACGTGGGTGAAGCCGTGAGTAATAGAGACGGCATTAGATATGATAAGATATAACTATTTATTTGCCAGAATATAGTTTCTTATATTGTTATGAATGTTTTCTATAGCGCTCGTCCACCTTGAGACATTTCGATGGTCAGTCTAGAAAGCCCAAAAAATTCACTAGCTGCTGTACCATTCCAACCTGAACACGGCAATGCTAACACATAACTGCTTTGCGACAGAATATCTGGTACTGTGTGAGGTACAACCTAGACAGCATCCTGCAGGGGTTTCCTCCCAACGATCGGTGAAAGAATGTGCCTTCTATGAATTATCCTAAACTTTATTCTCGTCAGCCATTCGCAGTTGCTATCCTAATATCACTTTTGGCGAAGAGTCAATGGAGGATACGAGGAACAGTCCGAACAGTCGGATCAAAGCATCGCTGCCATAAACGGATGTTGTTCACATTTTTATTGCATCTTCTGTTGATGTTGGTTGGATAGGTTTGTTATTAATTGATAATGGTGCGTATTCAACCCAACAAAAGCCCTTCGAATCTACTTTTATTACCCGACTACCAAGTAAGGGTTATGTTTTTCGCGCGTATCTTATATGTATGTAATTTTTTTTATTACCTCGTATCTTCCAAACGGCTGGATTTATTTTGACAGTTAAGGTATCGTTAGATTTGTCTCAATAACCCGAGTAGTATCCAATTTATCAGAGGTTTTCTGGAAGAAATCGCTTTTTAGCGATAAGACCGCCCATTATCCACTGTTAAATACCTAGCTTTGTTTTTCCAATGTTATACAAGTAGTTCTAAGGTAGTGAGCAATAAAGTATAAGACAAGTATTCTATCTATCTATCTAAAGTGCCTATCACCGAGCGAACAATTCAGTGAATCGTAAAACACAATGTTCATTTTACAAAAGTTAGTTTTAGTGTTACTGACTAATATTTTACAGATCGTCAAAGCCATTTGAATAGTTTAGACTAGTTTTAGTAGTTTGAACAGTTGAAAACACGCCATAAATGTTTAATTGCACAACTTTTGAACTACGAGTGAGATATCAACTTGGAATGTTCTGCTAACTTTCCTCCAAATATCAAAGTCTATGAAAATAACAGAATCAGAGAGAAATGGGAAGAAAAAACGAGGCCCAAAAAATTAAAAAACGTAGAGCATAATTTGAATTGTGAATTATTAAGCAATTAAATTGCTATAAGTATTTGCCAGATTGCACTCCAAATACTAGCTAGAAGTATGTCTGTTTCCTCCATCTATATACTTTATTAGCCATTTTCCTCTGAAATTCCAAAAAAAACCACTAAAGGCATCATCAGTGCATCATACATACATACATACATACATAATTTTTGATTTCCCTTATTTGACAGTAACGGACATGGTAGTGCTTTTTTTCGGAGATTATTAGGACTTTAATTTAGATCTTGTCGACTGATGTAGGTACGACTGGTGCTGCCTCTGGTGGACTTTTACACTCGTGTATCTCGGGCTTAATGGCATTTTGTCCTGACTGACTGACGGACACGCACAAACCAAACCACTGAACGTAAAAACTTGAAATTCCGAGGGTTTGTTCATCAAGCACAACTACATACATGCATATAAGCGAGTACTAAAAAAGTTAATTTACAAAGCAATCGAAGTTGCGCGCGTCTGCTAGTATACCTACACCTATAAGAAGGGACAAAAATACAGAAAGGAGAAATATTGCTGTAACCAAAAAATATTGCAAAAATATTATTTACAACTACAACATTTTTGCAATATATCCCTCATACAATATCTGCCCTGTCTCCAACTACAAATCCATCTTCTTTATATTCAAAGGGCACAAACAGAACTCACATCTCCGTTTCATACGGACAGCTAATTTCCCAAGAGACCAGACCACGTCTTCTACGCGTAATTACAATGTGTAAATAACCCGGGTAGATGAAATAAAATTGTTTTATGTGGTTACATTTGACCAATATCTTAACCCCGCTTTGGCAATATTTGCTAGTGATAATAATCCTTGCAAATATTTGAGGTGCGTTCTTTATTATTTCGACTAATGCATAGCGAAGACACAGGTTCAAATTATTATTTCGACTAATGCATAGCGAAGACACAGGTTCATGCAAGACAGCAAAAAAAGTTCGGGTTTGTGCCAAAATTTAATTTTTGTTACTTTTTAAACGATTCTTGGCCAAAGCACAGAAATAAAACAGCTATAATCAAGATTTTACAAAAAAATAGAAAACAGACTTCAATAGGACTGTTTTAGTGAGTATTTTTTTTTCAGTGGTGCGCCACTATACACGTACCTATGCGTCTATATATATTATATACGTTACCTATTAGTCGTCAGGGCAAAGCGTTCTTCATAAATCGATTTTAATTATTACGGGTCTTTGATCAATATAATATAAAAGGCTTTGTCCTGACTGACAGACAACGTACAGGCCAAACCTCTGGACGTAAAGACTTGTAATTTCGAGGGTATGTCCGTCGTGAAGCGTAGACGCGTAAATACCAAGAAAGGATTTTTTTTAATTCGCAAAATGAAACGAAGTTCGAAGCGGGTATCAACTAGTAAGCGGACAATAATGGGCTGAAAAAAATACTAAAGGGACTTTACTCTATCCATTTTGATTCTTAATTATGTTGTTTAAAGCATCAATAACACACGGCGTTTAACAAGCTGATTGTTGGCGAGTTAAAAAGCTAGCGTGCGAGCGTATTAGCTTTTGGGAAAGATTATCAATAAGCAGATATTATAACGCCGATGATACTGGGTTTACACGCTTCAAGCAAAGTTGCTGGCTAGTAGCATGTAAAAAAGCTGTGTCATCGACGCTTAAGTCTGCCAAAGCACCAAACAATGTAGATACTATTTCGACCAACAAAAACTGGTCTGCGTTTCGATACGGGTTCATCACATAGGTCGTTTGGCTCTCTACTAGACCCTTTTCAATTGTATTGTTAGACTTGGGTAGTTTTTGCTAGTGGCCCTAATTAATTGGTTTATGAAGTTTTGAGTGGTCTATTCTAATCATTTATTGGCTCATTAAATTATGCCAATTTTCAAAATACCTTTTCAGGAGATTAATGGAACCATTTTTATTTTTTATTAAGTAAGTAGTATTTTTTTTTAACCATTTAGGTAATTAAATATATATTAAAAAGTTTTCAGGAATAATAATGGAATACTTTTTGCTCTACAATCTTACAATCTATATTTTGAGTTTATGTTTTTATGATAGAAACAATAAAATAATTCCGTAGAAAAAGAAGAGATAAAAAATATTTGATTATTTCATTTCATATACGTTATTTTTTTTAATAAAATGCACAACAATGGTGTCAAATAAAAAAAAAAGTGAAAATTGAAAATATTAGTACGAGTGATTCCTAGATTAAAAATAATAATTTACTCCACAGACAATTTGAATTCGACGATTTTACTTATTTCTAGTACTTAAATCTCAAATATTATACCAAGAGTAATTAAATCTCTAGACAAGGTCAAGTTAAGTAGTTCAAAGACATGAAAGTCAAGAACCAAACTATTAATTATCTATATTATTACAACTTTGACAAAGTGTTCTGAAGATCCTGCGGCGAGACCATTTCGCAGAACCTCTACTTAGGAACGGTATCCATCCAACGAGATGAAGAGATGTATAACGTTCATTTATTTATTTAAGTAAGTACAACAGCTAGAAATCCTACACCACACTGGTTCGAAAGAACTAGTACCTATATTATTATTAGGTTCACCATTGTAATTCTAGTTGAAGACTTGAATCTTCTACACATATTGATTAATGTTTCGCTAAAAACTCGCAGCGAGTCTGACGCTAGTCACCTTCTTGTATACCTACTTACTTACTACTACTATCTTACTGTATTTTCTGTCATAGTATATAAGTGTTACTCCATAAGAAGTGGTTGTAATTACGAGGAAATAAATAAATTATCTTATCTTATCTTATCTAGTGAAACCATGATAAGAAGAAGAAGTAAGTACAACAGCAAGGTATCGTTCTTTTAAATGCTGTATCAAATACAAATACAAATTAATTTATTGTGAAACACAGGTAATAAGATGGTAATAATATGGTTTGTCTTCGAGCTCTATGTTTTACTCTATGCATAATGGGATTGTAGGGAGTGAGAGAGATCCGTTGTCTGGATGCACTAACACTTTCCTATCTTGAGTTCAGGAGATTTTAAGTAAAATAACTTCTTCGATTTGTATGAACCAAATGGTGCTTTATTCACAAAAATGCGCTATTAAAATCGTACATTTTAGGCTGGCGTTAGTATGCTATGTGATTGAGTAAAACGTATATCTATTTCGCTCTTGCTGTGTCTATCTCGTTCTTGCTCTGTCATTGGTCGAGGCTGTCCTAGAATATTCGAGAGTTGATACGAAGGTATAAATATTTGTTCGTTCCGGAGTTGCACGTCAGTAGAGTGAGATGTTGAACAGAGAGGATGAATGATATGGTAGTGGCGGAACGCTGCTACATAACTCTTCCCCTAGCGAAAGCGTACCGGAAGATTGATGGCGCGCCCTGCTCGAGTGGTTCTTAGGATGGGCGGAGGATTCTGACTAGGAGTTGCTGTTGTTACTGGAGCTGGCGAAGGATTTCGTGCGGTTGGTATATCTTGATTTGTTGAAGGTGGAAGCGATGAGTTGTCTGATGGGTCCTCGTTCACAGTGTAGGCTGGTTTGAGGCGATCGATCGAGATGATGTTCGATCGGTTTCCTGGCAGCTGTAGTTTGAATGTCTTGTTGTTTCGCTCTAACACCTTGAAAGGGCCTTCGTAGGTAGGCTGGAGAGGTTTTTTCACGGCATCAACTCGGATGAAAACTTGCTCGCAGGTTTGGAGATCTTGATGGATGAAAATGGGTCGTTTGTTGCTGTGTGATGATGTAGGCAGGCACGGACTTAGGGAGTTGATTACGTCGCGTAGTTTGCTAACGTAATCAAAATCCATTTCTTCTTGATTTTGATGTGATGATGTTTCGAAAAAGTCGGATGGTAGGCGTAAGTTGTATCCGTAGGTAAGCTCGGCGGCGCTTACGCCGGTGTCTGAGCGTGCTGCAGCGCGGAGTCCCATGAACACTGTAGGTAGCTCGTCTATCCACGTTGAATGTTGAGATAGGCGAGTCTTGAGTGCGGTCTTCAGTGATCTGTGGAAACGTTCTACCATACCGTTGGCTTGTGGGTGGAATGCGGTTGTGCGTGTCTTTTGTACGCCCATTAAATTGAGTAGTTTGGCGAATAGGCGGCTTTCAAAGTTTCGTCCTTGGTCCGTCGTGATGATTTCAGGAGACCCGAAGCGAGTTATCCAGTTCTCGTAGAGAAGTTTTGCGATGGATTCTGCTGAAGTATCGTCTGTAGGTACTGCTTCAGGCCATTTTGTTGCTCGGTCGATCATCGTAAGTAGGTATCGATGGCCTTGTGGAGTGGTAGGTAGCGGCCCGACGATGTCAATGTGCACGTGCTGGAATCTGTCGGCCGGCGCGAACGAAGACAAGCTGCTCATGGTGTGTCGCTGAACCTTGCATCGTTGACACTGTAGGCATTGTTTCGCCCATGTGCCCGCGTCGGTGTTCATTGATGGCCAGAAGAACTTCTGTGTGATGAGCTTGCGTGTTGTTCGGATTCCGGGATGGCTGATGTTGTGTACTGCGTCGAATGCTTCACGTCGATATTCCTTGGGCAGGTACGGTCGGACGTGAGATGTTGACGTTTCGCAGTAGATAGGTACTTGCGAATTTTGCAGATGGAGTTTTCGAATTTTCAGGTTGTTTCGGCCTTGCAGTTGCTTGATAGTTTCTATGTCTTTGTCTTGAGCTTCGGCGATTTTGGCGTAGTCGAGCGTGGTAGGGCTTGCTATGCTGTCGACTGGCAATCGGCTAAGTGCGTCGGCGACTACATTTTCGCTTCCACTAACGTGTCGGATGTCGGTGGTGAACTCGCTGATAAAGATGAGCTGTCGTGCTCGTCGCGGAGTTTCTGATGCTGATGGTGGCTTCTGGAGTACGAATGTAAGCGGCTTGTGATCGGTGAAAATGATGAGGTTTCGCCCCTCGAACATTTTCCTGAAATGCTTGACCGCCATGTAAATTGCGAGTAGCTCTCGGTCGAAAGTGCTGTAGTTACGTTGCGCATCGGAAAACTTCTTTGAAAAATAGCCAAGTGGTTGCCATTTCCCGTTGATGTGTTGTTGAAGGACAGCTCCCGCTGATTGGTCGGAGGCGTCGCTGAAGATAGCGAGAGTGGCGCTGTGCGATGGATGGGCAAGTAAAGCGGCATTTTGTATCGCTACTTTACTTGCTTCAAATGATTTTCGTGCTTCGTCGGTCCATTCAATGAGAGTCTGATCACGCCTTTTTAAGTTGTGCAGATAGGCGTTTAGCGGAGCTTGTATTTCAGCAGCCTTCGGAATGTGTTCTCGGTAAAAGTTGAGCATGCCGAGGAAACGCCTTAATTCTTCGATTGTTTTTGGAAGCGGGTACTCGGTGATTGCTGTCACTTTTTCGGCAGGCGGCTTGATACCGTCTTTGCTCACGGTAAAACCAAGGAACTTGACTTCGTTTTGACCGAAGACACATTTTGCAGGATTGATGGTGATGCTGTTGTCTTCAAGGCGACGAAGAACTGCTCGGAGGTGCTTCTCGTGTGTTGTGGCGTCAGGGCTGGCAATCAATAGATCGTCGATGAATGCGTACACGAAGTCGAGACCTTGGAGTACTTCGTGGATGAATCGTTGGAATGTTTGTCCAGCGTTCTTTAAACCTGGGCACATCCGAGGGAACTCGAAAAGACCCATGGGCGTGATGATGGCGGTCTTCTCAATGTCTTCTTCTCTGACTTTGAGTTGTTGGTAAGCTCGGTTGAGGTCGATGGTGGAGAAGATGGTCTTGTCGGACAGTTGAAATGTGAAGTCTTTGATGCGGGGTATCGGGTAGCGGTCAGGGATTGTGACGGCGTTCAGTCTTCTATAGTCTCCACAGACTCGTAGATCTCCGTTTTTCTTGGGCACGATGTGGAGTGGAGATGACCAAGGGCTTTTGCTTGGGCGGCATAGACCCTGTTCCATCATGTTCTGGAATTCTTTTCGAACTTGTTCGTAGCGGTGAGGTGCGACTGGTCGTGCACGGCAGTGAAGTGGAGGTCCCGTAGTTTCGATGTAATGTTCGACGTTATGCTTTGGAGTGAGCTCCATTGCAGTTAGTCTGGTAGTTCCGGGAAAATCTGCTAGGATGTTGTGGTATGCTTGTTGAAGATCGATGCTTCGTATAGTCGGCACGTTCGTTGCTCTGACAAATGAATGTGTTGCCAGGTTGGTTTTGCCGTCGATGAGTCTTCGATTTTTGATGTCGACGATGAGCTGGTGATGTTCGAGAAAGTCGGCACCGATGATAGGTTTACTGACTTTCGCGATGATGAAACGCCATTTGAATGGTCGGCGTAAGTGGAGATCGAGTTCTAGAGTTTTCTCTCCGTAGGTTGGTATGACTGTGTTGTTAGCAGCGTAGAGTTGAAAATCCAGCTGTCTCGATAGTTGTCCTTTGGCAGGAGGTATGACCGAGACGTTGGCACCGGTGTCGATCAGGAAGGTAAGACCGGATTTCTTGTCGGTGATGAATAGGCGGTATGAGTGTTCAGTTACGCTAGATCCCGCCTCATCTAGCGTAGATATTAGTTTTCCGGCTTTTGATGTTCGGCTTTGTATGAACACGGCGATGTGCATCTGTAGGCTTGAGCTCCGAATCGGCGATGATAATAGCAGTAGGGTGACGGCGTAGGACTGCGCGATCTGTTGGTTTGTTGTTCTCTGTTCGGTGAATGATCACGTCGTAAGAATGGTCGTCTCGGCTGGTCGTTGTTTTGACGTTGTTGACCATATCGTTGATTTGATTTGAGAGCGGCGACTTCGAAAGATAATTTTCGAATTTCCTTAACCAAGGATTGCATCTTGTCGTTTGGAGGTTGTGATTTTGAAGCGGCGTTGATTGCTGAGATGTTTTCAGCAGGCTGATTCTCCAACATCTTGTCGGCTAGTACGGCGAGTTCATCCAGTGTCGTGTGTTTGTTGAGGGATTCGCTGACCGCCAACACTGAACGGACGTGAGAAGGCATATGGTTGGTCCACAGTAGGCGTAGCGTTGAATCGGGAATGTTATCCCGCGCCAGACTGCGCATGTGCCGTAGTAGTTGCGTGGGCCTTTGGTGTCCGAGTTCTATTCCGGAGAGAAGTCTTTGGAGGCGACGGCTGTCGGATTCTTCGTAGATAGAAATCAGCCTGTTCTTCAAGGTGGTGTAAGGCTGAGCGTCCGGTGGGTTGTAGAGTAAGTCAGAGATTTGCTCAATGTCCTGTTTTTCCAGCTGAGCTATGACCATTTGAGCTAGCTGGGCTTGTCCTTTCTTCAAGTCATTGGTTGCGGCTTCAAAGCTGATGAACCAGAGACGGGGTTTGTCTCGCCAAAACGGCGGAATACGCAGGGAAAGCGAGATTCCGGCGATTTCTCGTAGATGCGTGGAAGATTCTGGAGGTGGTAGTTCATGTGAGGTGGAGGCTTCGGTCTGGTTCGGCGGTTCCATGGTGAAAGGTGTTTCTTGATGTTTGGATGGAGACGTAGGTGGCGTTCGTGGTAGCATTGAATCTTGATGATGCTCCGTAGGGATGTTCTGTTCGGGGTCACCAGTGTAGGGAGTGAGAGAGATCCGTTGTCTGGATGCACTAACACTTTCCTATCTTGAGTTCAGGAGATTTTAAGTAAAATAACTTCTTCGATTTGTATGAACCAAATGGTGCTTTATTCACAAAAACGCGCTATTAAAATCGTACATTTTAGGCTGGCGTTAGTATGCTATGTGATTGAGTAAAACGTATATCTATTTCGCTCTTGCTGTGTCTATCTCGTTCTTGCTCTGTCATTGGTCGAGGCTGTCCTAGAATATTCGAGAGTTGATACGAAGGTATAAATATTTGTTCGTTCCGGAGTTGCACGTCAGTAGAGTGAGATGTTGAACAGAGAGGATGAATGATATGGTAGTGGCGGAACGCTGCTACAGGATAATGCATTGACCCCTTTGTGAACTTACTTTACCCCAGCCAGCCCAGCTCCCCATAATATCGAAGCAGGACCCTGGGTTGATGGATGGTGTGTTCCAGTTTCCTGGTAGGGTCGTCCGGACCCTTGTCCAGGATTTGTCTTAGCCCAGTCTTCGTTCTGGCTTCTTCTGTACCTGCGCAATGCACAACCACGTATTCCACGGTTTCCTACTCTGTGAAACAACCGCAGCAGATCACGCTGTCTGTCGCACCCATCTTAAACAGATGGTGGTTGAAGTCGCAGTAGCCGGTTATGATTCCTACCATTGTACGTAGTTCTTCTCTTCTCATATTCATGAGTGTATTTGTTAGTTTCTTATCAATGTTCGGTAGAAGCATCTTTGTGTTTGCAGTCCGTTCCCAATTAATAATTCCCCGTTAATGTTTCCCTCTATTACTAGTCTGAAGAACAGTATATAAAGTGTATGAAGCTTCCAATGAAATAGGTAAATGAAATGCAGCTCAGCTGTCACCAGCCACTAAACAGAACTCCACTAATTACAGTATTTGCACCAGTCGGCATGTCAGTTGCTGGACTAACGACGCGGACTAGTTAACTGCGAAACAGAATTAACAAACAAACAGTACACAAGCTTAAAGTTTATAAAAACTGAAAACCCAATTGCCAAATTTTTTTCGCCAAATTCGATTTGTGACACTTGATGTTTGTTCTATGATACTTCCATGACCAAAACGAATCTAAACATACTTACTTCATTTACCGAAAACCAGGCAGTAACGACGGTTTTTTGTAATTTTTTCACAATTTTTGGGGCCTTACAGCCGCGCCATCTTGGATTTGCTAGCGCGACCCACGAATATGACCGCGAATCCTTTGTAAAAAAACTCATTTTCGACTATTGACGAATACATCCTGCAAGTTTCAAGTCTCTACGTACCTGTACCTTATCTGTCAGTCAGGTCCACGTCTTTTATACACTTATATGATGATACTCGTATATTGATGTGTTCTTTCTGCATTAGATGAAGTTATATATTTAGTGCTAGCGATGACTCGCTGGCAGAAAGTAGTTTCGCTTTCCGCCGCTCGTTAGCGGAAATGATTGGGGGTTAAATTAAGTGGACCGGTTTTTTGGTGGGAAAATTTATGCGTCTGTTTTCGTTGAATATTAAAACTTGGAAATGGTGTTTTTATGTCAAGTTGAAATGCAGTTTGTGATTGGTTTTAATTTGAAGAGAGAGTAATGACTGTCTCCGTTTAGTTTGTATTTGAGATATTATTTTTTTGTAAAATGGTTGGTTTTAAAATGATTTGATGAAAAAGTATCAGGGAAGTTTGTTTCTCTTTAGCTATAAAAATAAGTTTCAATTCAATTTCTACTAACAAGATATTCAATCATTAAAGCTCCTTGAGAAAAAACAAACCTGCAACATTTTTGCCAGGTGGTTCTTCTTCTTATCGCACTAGTTCTTTCGAAACAGTGCTGTGAAAGGATTTCAGGTGCGCCTCGAAGAGGCTCCTTTCGTGCACTTGACACATGTTTTTCGAACTTTTAGGTTCTATGACATGGCGGTTTCCTCACCAGGTGGTATTAATTCTCTTTGTATTAATTCGCTCTACTATTTTTAATAGGTTTAATTAGGTGTAGATTATTATTTCTCAACCATCTTGAACCAGAAATATAAAACGCGTTCAAAGCAACACTTCCAAAGTTTTTAAATTTACAATATATTTCAAGTGTCGTAAATATATTTCGAACAAAAAATTCGAACTATTCCACTATGAAAATAGTTCCGGTGGGTCCGGCTAGCCACGCGTGAAATCGAACGCGTCCGGTCATCCGGTCACTAGTGCTGGATACCTACGTCACTTTTGAACTCTACATATAGTGTCCAAACAGTCACAAACCAACAAAATCCCGATATAGGTAACTTTCAGTAGCATCTTTTTAGTGCACGAAAGGAGCCTCTTCGAGGCGCACTTGAAATCCTTTCACCACATTGGTTTGAAGGAACTTGTGACACGATAAGAAGAAAAAGTAGCATATTTCAGTCAAATGCAATAACCCTCCACTATAACCGCTTTTTTCGCAATTTAGCTGGCCTATCTTTTCGGGACTTTATGGTCTATATCATAGACCCGCTAAGAAGAAAAAGATCGCCGCTATACAAATGCCCTTACGACTTACGTAGACTGATCATACAAATAGAGAGATAAAAGATCTTATGACCTACTCGTACCTACAATTTTTATTGTGTAATTACATTTTAATTAATATTTATTCCAGCATAGCTAACTACTACAATATATATTTATATATAACCTAGTAATATACATGTTGGGAACCCCTACTCCTATTTACTCAAAGTAACAAAAAATCCTTTGTTCGGTGTTGGACAGATTCGTAATTCGGCAGATTCGCTACTTGACATACTCGTGAATTGGGCAGACTCTTGGATTCTTCACATGCACAAACATCACAAATATCTTTCCAAAAAAAGTTCACAGGAGATTCGAACTCTTCCAGCTAAACCTCTTGTAGAGATGATAGTATAAAAAAACTATAATTGTATTTTTTTGGTGTATGGTATCCACACTGTCCCTGCACTACACGTATCTATCATAGTGTTCCATACTGGCTTTTGTTCACAACTTTTCGACAAGTTTCCTGCGAAAATGGCATTTTTCACTCACATTTTATGCCACTGTCGATATACTCATTACTAATAAACACGAATGATACAAGGTTCATATTAAAATAGTATATATTTTAATATGAACCTTGGAAGGTACTCATATTATAAGTTAAGTGACAATATCTGATCTTGGCCTCAAAAAAAAAATAAGAAGCGAAACCATAAGAAGGAAGACTAAACTAACCGCTGCACTCACTCATGCTCTGAAATTGAAATGGAAATGGGCTGGTCACATATCCCGATATAGTGACAACAGGTGGACTCTTCTGACCACCACTTGGAGAGGACCAGCAGGAAGGTGGGCAGACCAATTAGAAGGTGGGCTGATGATATTACACAAGTAGCAGGCAAAACCTGGACATCACTCAACCGCGAAGAATGGAAGAAGCTGGAGGAGGCCTTCACCCGAAGAAGGATCCACATCCTAAACAAAGACACTAACCAACTAACAACTAGCTTAAGTAACAACTAACACCAACTTACTATCATTAATGTAAAATAACCAATTAGGATGTCGGAAATAAAGGCTATTTTATTTTATTTTATTTATCTGTTCTTGGCCTCACTATTGTCCTTTAAAATAATTAAATCTTCTTATTTTTTCTGAAATTTTATGCATTTATCAATATGACTGACTAAACTGACAAACACACTCATGAAGATGAGAAGAGAAGAACTACGTACAATGGTAAGAATTATAACCGGCCACTGCGACCTGAATCACCATCTGTTCAAGATGGGTGCGACGGACAGCGTGATCTGCCGCGGTTGCTTCGCAGAGGAGGAAACCGTAGAACACGTGGTTGTGCACTGCACAGCTACAGAAGGGGCCAGAAAGAAGACTGGGCTGAGGAAAATCCTGGATACGGGTCCAGATGACCCTACCGGGAAACTGGAACACACCATCCATCAACCCAGGGTCCTGCTCCGCTACTTTGGGGAGCTGGGCTGGCTGCGGTAGTGTTAGTACAAAAAGGGGTCAATGCACAATACACCCCACAGCGGGACGTCAGTGCAGACCACATGCAACCCCTTACCCAAATTAGAATTAGAATTATAATATGACTGACTGACTCACAGACAACGTGCAGGCCAAACCACTGAACGTAGAGACATGAAATTTGAAGGGTATGTTCGTCAAGAGGTGTAAACGTGTACTAAGATAGGGATTTTATTAATACACAATGCAAAGAAAGATCATCTTATAAGATGATAGATTGCACACTATAAAACATGTAAATAAACAGGAACACAAAGTATATTCTATTAGAGCACCTAACCGCCTTCTTTTTACTAAGTTTCCTTTGAAGATAGAATTTTAGTAGACAGTCGGAAAGCCCGGTAATTCTACTAGCTACAGCGTGTTTTGACCGAAACGCACTGATGCTTACACAAACTGCTTATTGGCAGACTTTTATACACGTCGGCACCCAACCATATTTTAGCTCTTATTTCTGTGTACAAAAATAAATTACCTGCAATTCCATCTTCATTCGTCCTTGATACATTTAAACCCACTTCAGATTTATGATATAGATAAAGTTATAAACAATCAATGGCGGTGCCCATTATGTTATCAATGTTATTCGCGGCGACCGACGCATCACTCTGTCAATATTTGGTTATTGTTATCGGTATCTGATAACGACTGCGAAGTTGGTACCGTCACATGAAAAAAGGTTAACGTTTTTAAGATCATTATACCCTCGACTAATACCTAAGTCTAAGCCGATCCGAGCCTTTGGGATCGATCCCAGTAACATATACCTGATATGCCAGTATAAGATATTCCATTTCACGGAGGTTTGGCCTTGCTTGAAGTAGTATTCTTCTTCTTATCGTGTTATTTATTTATTTAACACTTTAACACTTACATAAGTGAGGGAGGACTTAATGCTACTTACTTACTTAATGCTTAGTGTTACTAGTTCTTTCGAACCAGTGTGGTCAAAGGATTTCAAGTGCACCTTAAAGAGGTTCCTTTCGAGCACTACTACGTGTTTTAGAAGTGAAATATACAGATGCATTCGCGTCGGATATTTAACAAACCAATAAAAGAAATCTACTTTTACTTTAATATGTAAAAAAAAATTATACATTTTCCTAAACTTTTACTAACAGTCAGTACAAAAGCTAACCTCAATGAATTCGTCAATAGTATAGTTAGATTTTCAATATTAATTAAGTTTTATTATTTTCAAGTCGTGCTGCGAGCCATAGCTAGAAGTTCCAAACACACCCATCTAGATTTCATCGAGAGAGTAAAGTTGTTGCGACGCGAACAATCAACTTCCCGTACAGAACGCGATAGGACATGGCTGGAAACATTCGCGAGAACTGAGAGACATAACACTTAAGAATACTAACATACGTATGGTAGCTCATAAATACCGTGTACTTAAATTTGATGGGTTCCCATCGAGTAACACCCAAACGAGTAACAGTGTTACTCGATGGGAATAAAATAATAGATATGGTGTTACGCGATGGGAATAATGTGTCACACTTGATGATTTAGGTAATTATATATATCAGACTCGTAAACTGGCCTGTCTTTAGTTCCCTGAAGAATAATATTATAAAGTATTTTGGACATCTCACACAACGCCATCTAGCCCCAAACTAAGCAGAGCTTGTACTATGAGAACCAGATACCTAACTGATAGAATACTAAAATACTTTTTTTGTTAATAAATACATATACATAGAAAACACCAAGACTCAGGACAGGCATCGATCATTCATCACACACATGTTTGTCCAAACTGGAATCGAAGCTGCGACACCGGCGTGTCAGGATATTGCGAGAATGGGTTAAATAACATTTTGTATTTATTATCATTACCATAAAAACCTGTGATCCTAAGAAAGTAATAACTAGGGAGAGAGAGCTATTAGTCTGAAAATTCATGTCCAATAACGCAATGAGTTTAAGTAAGAGCAAAATTCTTATAATCAAGGTATTACAAAAACATAGACAACCGACTTCAATTGGACTGTTTTAATGACAGTAAACACCACTGAAAAGTCACAGGGAAGCCAAATACGCAATTTTGTTTACTTCGATGGCATATTTTTTTCAGTTATTTGGATATAAAAACTAAACTACTGAATTGATTTTGATGAAATTTGTATGGGACCAATCTGAAAGTATATCCTCTCAAATAAAAAATATTTTTAAAATCGGTTCATAAACAACAAAGTTCTAATGTAACAAACATTAAAAAAAATATTCAACCGAATTAATAACCTTCTCCTTTTAAAAGTCGGTTGAAAATGAAATATATCCACTACTTTATGATTTCCCTTTCCTCGTAGTTCATTCCACCTCTGCGGCTCCAAACGTAAGTTGCTTGGCAAGTTTCACAAGTGGTAATAAACAGGACAAGAACAAGTGAGATTGCATCTTAAGCGCCAGGATTTGTGAGGACGTGCTCGCATCTCGTTTAATTGGGTAAAAGGGTTTTAATGACAGGCTTAAAGCAAGTGGACTAATGCTTAAGGGGAATCCTCAAATCTGAATTCCATACAAACTTTTTCGGACAAATACTCAAAAAGTACGCCGTATTATAGTAATTTTTTCACACTATTCGTTTCGTCCATGTTTTTTGATTTCGTGAACAAAAAAAGTGAAAGGTTTCATACTTTAATTTAGATTTTATACGTGTTTTTAAGTTAGTAGGGTTAATTTTAATTAATTTTGTTGACGAAATCAAAAAAAACATGGACAAAACGAATAGTGTGAAGAAATTACTATAATACGGCGTACTTTTTGAGTATTTGTCCGAAACATTTTGTATGGAATTCGGATTTGAGGATTACCCTTAAAGCTGTAATTTGCTTCCCGGTGACCTAAAAACTACATCTCTCGGTAAAGCGTCGATGACACTCGGCGTTTTTACAAGCTGATTTTTGGCGTTTTTAAAAGCTAGCGTGTGAGCGTGTTAGCTTTCGGGAAGGATTGTCAACAAGCAAATTTTAAAAACGTTGATGACACTGGGCGACTTTACACACTACTGTAGCATGTAAAAAAGCCGCGTCACATCGTACCATAACTTATTTTACTTTAAGTCCCTATTATTCTAGTAGGTGTTTTAAAATATAAGCGTTCGTTTTGAAAATAGTTTTTTTGCAAGCTTGTTTTTAACTAAAAAAAAACAAATGAGATTACAAGTTGCTCTATAAAATTTCAATTTCAATTTATTTATTTACACACTAAATTTGAATAGGTCAGTTTTCTGTGTAAAATAAGAAAAAGGAATAAAAAAAATAGAAATAAAATAAGAATCTTAAACTCATCTACAAATAATATGGAAGTCACTTTTGTTATAGCCTGTACGACATAACTGCGCGTTCAACTTATCTTTAGCAATCTTTCAGTCACCATTGTGCCACCGTCATTATACATTATCAACAAAATGAATATTATACACATTTTGGGAATAACAATCTTGCTTATAGGCGCCCATTCAGAAGCTGCCGAGCTGAGAAGCAAAACACAAAGAACACTTTTAAGAAGATTGCAAAGCTACCAACCAAACGATGAGCCGAAACCACTGATGTGGAACGAAGTACTAGCCGACGTGTTAGTGAACAAAATACGAATATTCTCTTCCAAGAAAGACACAGAAGACAAAGAAGATTCACTTGGAACAGAGAAGTCAGTACTTACCAAATTCGTCAGTCAAGTATTTGTTATCTACAAGAAGTTTGTATACGACGTTTTTATTGCAACTACTCCTCTAAAGAACAATAAATCAGTACATGAAACACACCTCAATCCAGAGATAGAACAACGAGACGTAGCAGAGACGGTGAGCGAAAGTACTGGTGTTACATTCAGTGATGGCCCGAAAAGTGAAGTTGAATTGGTTGAGCCAAGATATCATGGGAAGCAAATAGCCGGGAATGGGAGTGCTGGTGAAGAAATAGTTGTAGAGTGTCCAGAAGGATCAGTAAAAGTGGAAAATAAATGTGTGAACAATTCTAGATTGATCTTTGCAATTCCTGGACAATGTCCGGTTGGCTACAGGCGAGATAGACGCGGCTTTTGCAGACTACTTTTTTAGGTAGAGTCTAGAGTATAGACTTTTTGCTTTATTAGTGATTCGTGAAAATAGTGATGTCTATTGAAAGTTTGTAAATAGTTAAACGAAGTTTATAGATGTAAACAGGAAGATAGGTACATGAATAAATGAATTGTAACAAAGTCAGCCAAGTTTAAATTTCCAAGAGAAAATCAAAGTTATTTCCAATCAAAGCGAGCAAGTTTTTGTGTTTGAAAATTATTATTCATCAAAAACAACCTGAATACACCCATTATTACAGAATCATGAATTCAAGTCAACTCTATCGGCAGAGCAGGTCCTTTGAACTAAAATGGCCAAATCGATTTAAATTGAAAAGACATTGGCTAAATTGCTACATTGACGTCACAGGAAGTAATCTCGTAGGTAGACAAACAGGTCTTTTTGTCTGACAATCGCTAGAGTCAATTTCACGGTGTGCCGGACGCCAAAGAAGTCCGCAACGATGTAGCTTCCGTGCTTGGTATACCTACACTTGGTACAGGGCGATTGGAAGGGGCTACTGTGAAACAGGCTGTAAGTTCCAAATGTCAAGGTTTTATGTAAGTCCTTTTACTTTTTAGAGGCAGGGATAAGGTTAGCACACAATAGATAAATGATACCCATGAACTGAATCGACAAAACCTACAATATGGTATGAAAATTGTAGCATCAAACCCTAGTTCTAAACAGATATAATGTCTAGCACAAGATTCGATGGACAATTTAGAGTTTTTTTACATCATTTTACAAACGGCGGCGCTTGAATTGTCTATCAGTGTTGTGGCATATTATAAAATGACGAGGCAATTTACAAATTTCCTTCGGCATATTACAAAACAGCGAGCGTTTGTAAACGGACGTCGCCGCTTGTAATGCAGAGTAGGACAAATGCCTGCGACAAATACATACCTACAGACACATAGAAAACATGGCAGTCTATTACTCATATTTAAATCTTAATATTACCTAAACTCATTATAAACAACAATTTTTCCTAAACAACAAAAAGTTACGGGCTCGAAGCGGTCGCGGAAATAGTGCTCAATGTGTAAAAATATTATTTTACAATCTTACCAGTGCGTTTGCGTTTTAATTTAAGATTTACGAAACCATTTTATATAAATTGAGACTAGTTACGTTATAGTAGCACCCCATGGCAAATTGACTGGGGCCGAAAGCCTCTCGCTCGACTAAATATGGCACCACTCGGTAAATAACGCCTTTGAACTGCGGAAACATTGGCGGAAGTATTCGGGATTCGCCGAACGACTGTTTGTTACCTGTTCCAAATTATCACCGATTGTTACCGAGGCTTTCAAATTACTGATGAAATTGCGGAAATTGTGGTATTAATGTTGCGGTGTAGGCAAATAGAGCTTAGTTCTGTCTGTCCCCCTGTTACTGACGTGGGAACAGATATAACTTTTCAATTTATAAAAATTCCATCTGTCACCCTGTTGCTGAAAGGTGGACAGATAGAACTTTTTTGGCCCATCTGTCACCCTAGGCGGACAGTGGGGTGATAGATGGGAATAATTCTAAGATAATTGATTGATTCAGGCGGATAATTGATTGCGGAAATCCATAAATATCAATAAATTATATAAATATATTTAGTAATAAATCCGTTTGATTTCTAAACAAAGGTTTTAATTAACTTAACTTTAGTTTAGAACTGTAGTACATATTACTATATTATAAACCAAAGAGTCAACGAACAGAAAACCAAAGGTTAAAGATACGACACGTGTTTCGCCTCTACACGAGGCATCATCAGGAGGTGTGGACTCGCCGAAGTTCGAAACGAGAGTTCGAACCGAGACTCTTTGGTTTATAATATAGTAATATGTACTAAAGTTCTAAACTAAAGTTAAGTTAATTAAAACCTTTGTTTAGAAATGAAGCGGATTTATTACTAAATATATTTATATAATTTGTGGGGAATAATTCTAAAAAGATTGCTCACCGCGTGTTATGCACTTCATGAGTACATCATCATCATCATCCTCAGCCAGTATCAGCCCACTGATGGACATAGGCCTCCTCCACATCCTCTGTGCTGTGCGGATCTAAACCAGGTGTTGCATTCTGTTCAAGACGATAGAACCAATGTCATCTAGCGACGGAAGGTGGCGTTACGCGCCCACTCTGAAGACCGTCGCGCTCTCCGAAATACTCATTTTAAACTGTCAATAACGCAGCTAACTTAAGGCTAATCCTCAAATCCAAGATATTATACGTGTTTTAAAATTAACCCTACTAACTTAAAAACACGTATAAAATCTAAATTAAAGTATGAAACCTTACTAATTTTATGTTGACACAATCGGAAAACATAGACGAAACGAACAGTGTGAAGAAATTACTATAATACGGCGAACTTTTTGAGTATTTGTCCGAAACATTTTGTATGGAAATTTGCCTTGAGGATTCCCCTTAACTACAATTCACTTGATTCGTTGGATAGACGTTAAATCCTTTTTAATTTCAATTTGTTATTATAATATACTTTTTATACTGAGAAAAATCAATATCTCATCATTGAAGAAGTCCTTAGCTGCATCCTAAACAAGTAGGAAGAATCGTTCACGCTCAATCACATGAAATATTGCGAATGTCATCGATCAATGGGGCTGGTTGTCGCCCAACTCTTCATGAGTACACAGGTAGATTATTATTACATAGAATAATCAAGGTTTTACTAAAACAGTACAACCTACTTTAATTGGACTTTTTTAGGGACCGTAAACAACACTGAATAGGCACAGGGAAGCAAAATATGCAATTTCGTTTACTTCGAAGATATATTTATTTCAGTTAATTTGATTTTATGCACGAAAGGAGCCTCTAAAGTGCACGAAAGGAGCCTTTTCGAGGCGCACTTGAAATCCTTTCACCACACTGGTTCGAAAGAACTAGTAGACACGATAAGATGAAGAAGTTAATTTGATTTAAAAATTACCGATACTATTACTACTGAACCGATTTTGATGAAATTTGTATGGGACCAATCTGAAAGTATATAATCCTCTCAATCAAAAAAATCAAATCGGTTAATAAACAACAAAGTTCTGAAGTAACAAACATGATTCGAAGTCGGTTGTTATTGTATGTTTTTGTAAAACTTTGATTTTTTTTAGTTTATTGAAAATACTTGCATCCGAAGCATTCTTTTATTTTTATTATATATTCTAATTGATCGATTCAGGCGTTACTTTGCGGAAATCCATAAATATCAACAAATTATATAAATATATTTAGTAATAAATCCGCTTAATTTCAAAGTTTAAAGATACGACACGTGTTTCGCACGAGGTTTTCTACACGAGGCATCATCAGGAGGTGTGGACTCGCCGAAGTTTGAAACGAGCGTTCGGCGAGTCCACACCTCCTGATGATGCCTCGTGTAGAGGCGAAACACGTGTCGTATCTTTAAACTTTGTAATTAAGCGGATTTATTACTAAATATATTTATATAATTTGTTGATATTATATATTCTGTTTGGTAGGTGCTTAAACATTTCAAAAATCTAGTAGAAAGATTGATTAAAACTACCTTAACGAATAGAAAAATGAAAGCAAAAGATTCCATAAAACCGCTGTTCCATTTCGATTGCTCGAGGCTTTCCTTTCAGCGTCCGACAGAACGTTACGTGATCAAACTTATAATTGCCTGCAGGTGCCAAAACCACAATATCCATCTCCAATTTCAACCCTTATACAAACGAATAAGGTTTAAAATAACCCTATGATAAGATACAATTGGCAACTTGAATCACGCGGTAGCCGTTGACAATTACAAACTTGTTACAAAATATCATTAATTTCAAACGATCACATTTTACAATTCATAACTTTGCAGTCTTCGTCACTAGTGCTTTTGAACCAGGGTGGTGAAAGGCTTTCGTGCGCCCCGAAGAAGCTCCTTTCGTGCACTTGACACATGTTTTAGAACTTTTTAGGTTCTTTGACATGCCGGTTTCCTCACGATGTTTTCCTTCACCGTTAAGCATGTATTAAATGAATGCACACAGATTTTTGACAGGAAAAATCTATTGGTGTACGACCGGGTTCGAACCCACGACCATCGGATCGAATGTCGAGGCTCCTCCCACTCGGCCAACACGGTTTTAATTTGAAATTGCAGTGAAATAATGATATTACCTACTTATCTGTGTTTGGCCATAGGTTAAAGTGCTACATTTTGGTGGCAAAACTTGGTCAAAACACACTTGTCATGCATTCCACTGAACCGAGACTGCTGGCTGCATCCCGTGTTCTCGAGAATACTGAGAAGTTTTGCACAGGGGTGGATTCAGGATCTGAATACTCAATAAAGCAGCTGACTATAGGGGTAGGTAGTAGGTACGATTAACCTATGTTACCTCAATACCTGGCGATAAAAATATTTTAGTAATATTTGAATGAATGTTTATCCATCCCATAGTTAAAATTCGACTAAGTTTGGGGTTGGAGCTAGATGCAGTTGTGCAGAATGTTTGTAATGTGATTTATTGTAATGTAATATGTTATTATTTTCAGGGATTGATCATATTCATGTGATTTACTATAATTAAAGATTTACGTACACTAAAACAATGTCGTCCTTGACAAACGAATCGCCCAAAGCTTGGCGTCCTTACTACGATCCTGGCAACACTTACAAATGGCAGACATCCATACCATGTCAACTACAGTAATTAGTCAAAACTTCAAACTTTTAATGAGGGCAAGTGTGGCAGTCCAACTTTTGAGTATGAATTTCCGTACAACTTTTTTCAATTCAAACTTTGAACTGGTTATTTTCAACAGAAATTATTAGTTTACGCGTGAAAGTGTTTTTAATGAAATTATATTTTTCTCAATTTATAGTTAAAAAATGGAGGAATTGGTTAGGTAAACAAATGATAATATATAATTATATAAAAAAGTTTTTTAAAATTTTCATACTCGTATAGTTCACTTTATGCTAAGCACACGGGAAGTAAAAATGAATTTTAGCCTGGGTTCAGTTTGTAATAGGTTTCATGCCGGAAGTTGAGAACTTTTTTCAAATTTCAAACTTCAGTTCTTTAAAATACCCATAAATCTGTGTATTATGACGGACCTTCAACATTACCACTATTTTCGAATTTTGAATATCGTAGTAACATTGGATCTGTCTCTGTTTATGGATTACGAAATGGTAATTATTTACTATTTCAGGTATTTTTTATTATTTACTCCAATTAAATGGAGTAATCTTGTGTATACCTCGTTCCTGAAGTCCATTTTATTTTTGACTTAAATATCTATGCTCGCCTTTGGCTAGGGCTAATGGCTTGAATGGCAACTTCCGGCATGAAACCTATTACAAATTAACTTTTTTGAACAGATTCAATAAGCAATCACTTTTTTTACCTAAGGTCCAAAATTCAGTTTTACTCCCCCTAAAACTATTCTTGGTTTAGGCGCTGACCATCACTAGAAAGCAAGCAAAGCATGGGGCAGGCATGAATTACAAGACAGACCTGAGGCAGCAACTATGTGGTGGAATAATTATAACATAACTATAACAAGACAGAGTGTACACAAACAGAGTAGAGCGGACCGCAAATTGCAACTTGAACTTTGATAAAGCAGGTGCCAATTACGACTTGCTATACTTTATACTTCGGTAAGCACTCTAAGTTCCAGTATGATTTAATAGTCTTGTAGTCTAAGACTGAAAATTGGTTTAGGTCTTACAAAAAATATTTCAAAAAATTCAGGTTGGGGATACTTCAGTCATTCGATCCATATGATGGATGGATAGGTACAGGATGTTCCATTAGTTATGGATAATCTGGTAGTTACCTACTTGACAAGGAAACCACGTGTGCCCAGACAAAAAAATAAAAAAAAAGCCTTTCATATACCTATAGGTTCAAAAAATCTATGTGTGCATTAAAACACGTGCTTAACGGTGAAGGAAAACATTGTGAGGAAACCGGAATGTCATAGAACCTAAAAAGTTCGAAAACTTGTGTCAAGTGCACGAAAGGAGCCTCTTCGAGGCGCACTTAAAATCCTCACCATACTGGTTCGAAAGAACTAGTGACACGATAAGAAGAATATATTATGTATTGTTTATGTATCATACATATATACAAATATATACACAGATATATTCTGATTTAAGCGCTAGCACCAAATATTCATACACTGTCAGGGCTCAAGCTATGTCGGTTCGGTACACAAATGTTATCGGCTCCGTATAAATTAGTGTTACAATAGAATGTTAGTAGATGTGTCTGTTTGACATGGATTCTGGCTCTAATTGAAGTGGGTGTGGGTTCAGTATATGTTGATTTAGTTGAGCCAGTGGAGAGATGAGTTTTCGATGGATTGTACAAATCAAAACTTTCATATTATTTTGTTCATTTAGTCATTCAATTAAAAAGAGGATATGAATAAAGCAGGCGTGAGTACAGAGATGACGGCTGAAAGCCACGAATGGAAGAAGACATGTTGTGCCCCCACCTAAGTGTGGGATAAGGGCAGGGCGATTTTGATGATTTAGTCATTTAATTATTCTTTTGATGTAAACTTGGGACGAAACTAATCTAGCGCTCTCCTGATGGTAAGAGATCACACCTGCTCATGATCAAAACAGTGTTACACAGGACTTTGGTAACGTGCCGAGGATACTGGCTGCATTGCCTCTTTGTATTGCAAGGCTTATTTTTAATTATTTCTTTTATTTATTCAATTCCTCAATGTTAATGAAACGTAGACATAATATGCAGTGCAAATTTTGAACAAAGCAATATGGGCTTTTGTGTAATGATAATGAAATGACAGGTTCAACAGCTTCCAGTGTCTCCAGAAATATGACAGTGCATTTTCATTTCAAGCTGCGAAGCCGGTCATTCATCTTGTTCACGACGCGACACTTGGATTTAGACCCGAAACGTCAGTTAACGGTGTGGGGCGCTTTCAGCATTGTACCTAGTAGGTACATTTTAACTGTAGTTTCCCCCAAACTTTAACCTCACACGCCTAATACCTGAATTTACCTACTCTACCACTACTCTACCTGTCTTTCATCAAGATCGGATGAGCAGTTCGAATGTTATCACCGGATAGAATATATTTTCAGTTTTTGCCACATACACTCATACAAACGCATTTTCCCAGTATCTAAACTCTGACTCAAATAACATTAATATCCATTTTTTCATATTCTTATAACTTTTTTATTAAATTATTTATTAATTGATAGACGAGCTGCTTTCGCCGTGTCTGTGTAACACAGTGCTGGAATTTTTAATAGTTTTGTGTCACTACGGTATTTTTTCTAACATTACGGCTTCCCATGACCAAAACAGTGCTACATCGAACTCGGATTCATAAAACCGACGCGACACTGGTGGTATAGAGCAGTATCACGTCGGTTTTATGAACTGCTCGTAAACTTTGTCAATGATGATCAGTCTCTAAAGCCCACAGTAATTCCATCCTCACAAATATTCGCATATTATTATAATACGTATATTGATCCAAAAACAGCATATTTGAATGCTGGCAACACATAATTAGAAACCTCAAGCGTAATTAATTTGGCGTATCGTTGCCAACTACTAGTTCCGAATGCGCGGAAAGTACCGCGGCGAGATAATGAATATTTGATACAACGGGTATTGGGAGCTCGTTGTATGACGTAGAGCTTGGAAGATGAAAGATGTGGCAGTTATTCCATCGCCTTTAAAAAAATGTGTCACTAATCGCGCTGAAAAACTGGTAGGAAACTGCCAAAGATGGGGAAAGGTAAATTAAAACCTAAACTTCATCGTGAGGAAACCGGTATGTCATAGAACCTAGGACGTGGTGGCCAAATGGATGAGGCCCTTACCTTGCGATCTGATGGTTCGAATCCCGGTAGCAGTCATGCGTAAATATGTTTTTTCGATCGAAAAAATCTATGTATGCATACCACGTTCTCGCAACGGTGAAGGAAAACATCGTGAGGAAACCGGCATTTCGTAGAACCTAAAAGTTCGAAAACATGTGTCGAGTGCACGAAGGGAGCCTCTTCGAGGCGCACTTGAAATCCTTTCACCACACTGGTTCGAAGGAACTAGTGACACGAAAATAATAGAACCTAAAAAGTTGAAAAACTTGCGTCAAGTGCACGAAAAGAGCCTCTTCGAGACGCACTTGAAAACCTTTCACCACTTTGGTTCGAAATAACTAGTATTCTTCTTATCGTGTCACTAGTTCTAATCGAACAAGTGTGGTGAAAGGATTTCAAGTGCGCCTCGAATAGACTCTTTTCGTGCAATGAATGAATTTTAATTGAATTTCGTAAACTGAACTTAACTCCTTTCATTAAGTATTTGACAGGACAAGAAGAACACGAAGAAAAAAATCTCGTTATAGTTACTAAAATTATGTTTGAATTTGTGACAGCGAGAATAATTTAGTTACGATTACAATAAAAATAATTCCTGCTAACATAATTAAGTAACGATTACATTATAATAGTTCTAGCTAACAAAAGTTATTTAACGGATAATATATTATAGGTAACTATTTAATCTTGCTATCACATTTTCTTTCTCCGTGAAGAAGTAGAAACCCGCACCTAATGACGCATCTAGGTTATTTTCTTCATCCTACATCCACCACTCACCGCGAAGAGTGGACGACTGGTTTACGTAAGTAATTATTTTGGAAATCTGCCAAATAATATCGGAAGCTGTGGAGGTTCGGATTTGGCGGTACATCCCGTATTATCTGCTGTATCGGGTTGTATCATGATCTTCGTTTGCATTGATACCCGCCATTTTATTCAATAGGCTGTTGCTAAGTGCGGTTTCAGACCGAGCAAAACCGAGCGAATTCAAAGTTCGTGTGATGTTTTGCGTGTACGCGCGACCTGCCAAACGTACGAGCGTTTTCGCGCGTTGTCGCCCTTACGTGAACGACATCCCACTTCAGTACGACACTCGCTACCAAAAAAAAGTCGTACGTCTGTATACGCGCGTATACGGGCCCGCTGCAAAAAAAAATAAATCCGCTCGGTTTAATACGCTAGATTAAAACCGCTTTAAGGCTACTCGCAAACTGTAAGAAAATTGTATGTCAGAAAATTTACGTGTTTTGAATTATGTCACCGGAATTTCAGGAATCATTAGTTCGGCAAACCCGTCAACTCAAAAAAAAAATCATGAAACTAAACTTACGAAACTACCTTTACGAAAATCTGCTAAAAAATGGACTAATCAATGCCAAAGTTTTAGTTTAAAATGTGCGGTTTTTCTATCACCCGTAAAGTTGTGAACTATACGCTAAAACTAATATATATATAAAACATAATATATATATAACCCATAATATTATACATAATATTATATATATATATATATTATATATAGATAGACAAATCTAGTTTAAAACATTTGTTTAGGATCTTATACCACGCGTACAAAGTCGCTCGATAAAGCTTAGCTCGCAAACTTGACACGCTACGTGTACGCGATGAAACAAATTTTAGCACCTACGGAACTAGCTTAAGTGGCTTGATAAAAGTTAGCGAAAGCACTTTCGCGGCATAAGTAGCTTCTAGCTCGCTCTTACGCGAGTTACTCGCAAAGTCTAACTAGAAGAAAATAGGTTACGGCGGAGTTAGGAATGGTAAGGGATAAAGGAAATTCGTTGCGCTAAGATTTTTTTACTTCAAATAGCTTCATACATTTAATTAGCCTCTTGAAAAATGTACTTTTTCAAAGCTATGGCAATTGGTAAAATTACTTTTGTAACGTAGCGGAAAATCATATGAATTTCGAATTTGTATCATTTCCTGGGTTGATACAATTAAAACTATATCAGAAATACCGTTATAGAACCATATTTTTGTAATCATGTTTTGTTTCAAGTAATCACTTATGCCGGTGCAACACTGCTACAGCGCGTGCACATTGAGACATTTTGAATTTTGATGCTTAGTCTCGAAAGTCCAATAATTAGCTACAGTGCCCTTCAAACCGGAACACAGTAATGCATACACATTAATGCTTTGCGGCAGAATATCTGCTATAGCAACCTATAACCCAGTATACTGGGTTGGTACCTATATAGACGGCATCCTGCAGGGGATGCCGTTAGTTTAGTTATAGTTCACAAAAGGAGCCTTTTCGAAGCACACTTGAAATCCTTTCACCACCCTGGTTCGAAAAAACTACTGACACGATAAGAAAAAGAAGGGAGGGACGCCTGCCAACGGTACCTGTTTTTATTTCAATAAATTTCAGTACGGAACACTTATCCGAAGTCAAGTGCCCTAAAAGCTGACACGAATCCAAGCCGAAACAGCGTTGCATCTAGAGGCGAGCATCAATCCAATAGCTTAATAGCTTGGAGGATCGCCAGATGAACTATTTGTGCAGCCACTCGCGCTTCATTACGCTGTCCATAGGTTCACGGGGTTGGCAGCTTCTTCGCATTGCATTCTTGGCGAACAAAGATAGCTTAAATTTAGGAGGGGTTCGCTAGCTTCAAATGTTGGGAATTTGGTTGTATTCTCAGAGTCAGTCAGTCAGTCGAGTGAATCGGGTGGTATCCTATAGAGCAATCCTGGATTCGGGTCTTGAAGACTCTACGTCGAGTCTAGTAGAGTCTTCAGTACCCAGTTATTATGTATTTTACTGGGTTAAAATACGCTACAATACAAGCAACGGTTAAGGAAAATAATAAGCATAGCTGTATCATTCACTCATTCATATGATAATATAGTTTTAACGTATTACATTAAATGTAGTTTATAATAGTAATAGATAAGAAAAGGTTGTATTTTTATTATAGTATGGGTCGAATGTAGGAGATCTAGTACTTATTTTAATGTAGAGTCCGAACCGAGTCACTATAACCCTACAATACAGGCTCTTGAGGAGACCTAGTGCCATGATATCCATTACAATGTACCCGATCGATATTTAAGAAACCAATAATTTTTTTTAAAAAATCGATCGTGAGGAAACTGAAATGTCAAAGGACAGAAAAAAATGATTTTCTATGACATGTGACATCCACCAATCCGCATTGGGTCCGCATGGTGGATTCACTCTCTTGCCGAGAGTAGGCCTGAGTCCCAGCAGTGGGAACGTTATAGGCTGATTATGCTATGCTATGGGTTAGTTAAATAAGGTTAGTTAAATAGCTCAAAGATCTGACCGTCAAAAAAAAGTACTTACGTGCTTCCGTGCCTACTATATTCAAGGTTTCTAGTAAATGTTTAGTTAGTACCTAGGTACATTGACTTACTAAGTTCCTATACCTACATATATTGAAAAATTCTAAAATAAAACAATTATTTTGTGTATTTTTTTATGATAAACATAAAAAAAAACTTATCATTAAAACTTTTTCGCTAGCTCCATTTTATGCTACGCCATTTTCATAAATATCCTTTGCAACTCCAGCCGTTTTTGCAGGCCCCATGTAGAGATGCGATTAAATTGGAATCGTGTGGTTCGTGCTACCGATTCCCAATTAACAGGTCCATAATCGATTCCCACAGCCTCAGAACCATTTCCCGGACAGACGTCCGCTCCTAATCGCACCTATTATCGTTTTGAGTCCGGCCATAAAATATTTTTGGGTTTTACGACCTACGGCGGTTTCGAGCCGCATCGTTTTACCAGCTCGATTTCTTTGTTATTTTATCTGGAAAGTGCACTGAGGTATATGTGGTGGATATTATATGTAATTTCTACGAGATAATGATACCACAAATACCAGGAAAATTTATTGGTGTTTTGGTTAAAGCTAGTTCTAGGATACCTACCAACCAACTAGGCATGGAAATGATTGCTACTTCAGTTTCAGTGTCACATAGTGTTATTATTTCATTTTTTAACAGCTCTATAACCGATGATTTTGTCACTGGTGATTTTTCATCAGTGGCCTAATGTGATAATGTCACATTTTGTTAAAATAATTCACGCATAATGCGATGTCACGCAATCACACCCACTCACAGTCAGCACACTACTGACTAGCTCTTTATGTTATATATGATACGAATAAAATTGTGAATGGCGACATGATGACATGAATCAATCACAGCGACCGCCGGCGTACAAAATCGCCTACCGGGCAGATGTCACCGGTGATTTTGTGACAAACTTGGTATCAGCAAGTAATAATTGTTATGTGGGATTAGTTTTATACCATGATAAATAACATGTTACTCGGTATACTTGCCATGCCTACAACCATCTCAGTATTTCTATATGTGAGCTTCTTATGGTGTCACTAGTTTTTTCGAACCAGTGAGTGTGGTGAAAGGATTTCAAGCGCGCCTCGAAAAGGCTCCTTTCGTGCTCTTGACACCTGTTTGACACATGTTTTCGAAATTTTTAGTTTCTACGACATGCCGGTTTCCTCACGATGTTTTCCTTCACCGTTAAGTACGTGTTTTTAATGCATAAAAACATAGATTTTTGGAACCGCAAAATCCATTTGTGTACGACCGGGTTCGAACCCACTACCTTCGGATCGAAATTCGAGGCACCTCCCACTTGGCCAACACGGCTTCTAAATATTATGTACCTAAGCTAAAACACATCTCTATTACTCGTAAATGGATAACAAGTACAACAATAGATAACTAAATGGTTACACACGCATTCAATTAGTGATGGAATCAATTGTGATGAAGGCTCCTTGGCTTGATCCGTTACGAGGCGATTGTGTTTTGATGCGGAACTGCCGGGTCGGGGAATGACCCCGTCGACACGCTCCAAGGCACAGACTGAAGCGATTTGTGTAATGTCAGCTGTACAGATATGTATACATACAGTCCCAAGCTTTTTTGACTTGATTTTGACAAAAGCATACCGCTCCACAAGCACCGCGGCGCTTCCGGTCCTCGCCGGGGTACTTCCAGCAGATTTTGGACTCACCCGAGCAGGTCGCAGGGCGATAGAAATTCGCGAGAAAGCTAGAGCGGAATGGGGCGTCATTCGCCGCGGTATCGACGCGTCGGTCTTAGACGCTTGGCAGGAGAGATGGTAGAAGGAGCAGAAGGGTCGCGTTCTGTTTCGGTTCTTCCCAGACGTGGGAGAGCGCATGAAGGCGCACTGGGTGGAACCGGAACATTTCGTCTCTCAATTACTAACCGGCCACGGCTGTTTCCGTGGCCGACTGTTTCAGATGCGGCTGAACGAACGTGCGGAGTGCAGTTGCGGGGAGGTTAAGGACAGGGATCACGTTCTGTGGTCCTGTCCTCTGTACGAGGAGCCCAGGGCGGACATGCTGCGCGGCATCACCCGCGCCGGAGCGCAAGAGGGGCCGGTGTACCACACAGACCTCGTCAGCGAGGCCAATTTCGGGCGGCTTTGCAAGTTCGCCCGGAGCTGGCACAGGCGACGCAGACTGGAGGACGTAGACTAGCGGACGACACTTTGTGTCATCTACTCACGACTAACAGAGTTGACAGAGACCTACAGACAGACAGACCTGGGGGACCGCCCAGCGACGAAGACTGTTTACGTGACAGTCGATCCCAAGAGGCACAGACATTGACTCGGGGACACTCACATGAACTTGTAGGGGTGGACTAGCTTCATTAGAAGGGAGTCCCAAGCTTTTACGTATAAATAGGCTCAAAAATCACTATTGACTTTTCCAAACCTGTTAACGCAACTATAAAGTAATTTTAAAGACCAACCTAAAGCTGCATGTTTTAGGAAAAGCAGCCTACACATAGGGATAACCATTCGTGGCTTTTTAATGGTATGTTTTAATTTTTATGTACTAATTGTTAAACAATAAATAAAAAATAATTAGGTACTGTAAATTATTGTCATTAAAACTTTATTGTACATACACTTGATAAAAAGTATGTAATACAAATGAAGGACTTGAGTTGAATGAAACTGAAAAACTTGACTTGAGTGCTAGAGCATTTTCTAGCAGTGAACCAATTGATGGTACGACAAGAAAAAATATGGCGTACATCTTAAATGCTAAACTATTGCCTAAATTAGACATATAAATTTTATGCATAAACCAGCTAATTTCTTATCACTCACTCCACAAACCAACGAGCAGGATTACCCCGGATTTTTTCCTACTAAGCTGGACGTAATTGGTTCCTAAATTGACCGCGGTCCGCCCGACTGGCGTTGCGTCATTTGTATTGGTTATTACAATATACAAATGACAGTTGGCAACACTCACCGAGGGGTGAAATATACGGGATTGGGTGAAATGTACGGATTCGGTGGAATTGATTTAGAAGTGTGTTGTGTTGCCTTATTAAGTAAGGATATGTAGACTGAATAGTGACGTTTTTTTTGTCTGGACAAAAGATGCCAAGAGATTAAAGCAGTACCTACTAATCAAAAAATATTCGGAAATATAGATTCAATCATATTGATGTGTATGATTTTTTTGCCTTGTTTTACTACTCTGATTTGGTTTCATACAGTTTATCTTGGTATTTTAAAAGCCGTCTTGGCCGAGTGGGAGGTGCCTTGACTTTCGATCCGAAGGTCGTTGGTTCGAAGCCGGTCGTACACCAATGTATTTCTATTCAAAAAATCTATGTGCGCATTTAAACACGTGCTTAACGGTGAAGGAAAAAATCATGAGGGAACCGGCATGTTATAAAACCTAAAAAGTTCAAAAACATGGTATCTAGTGCCCAAAAGGAGCCTCTTCAAGCCTCACTTGAAATCCTTTCACCACACTGGACAAAAAAAACCAGACACCCTGGCAACAAAAATTAAATACCTATCTCCAGTTTTAGATTATCATCATCAACCTATAGCAGTCCCAGTCTATAGCAGTCGTAGATCTCTCCCAAGGCGCGCCACTGAGCCCGATCTTCGGCTCTTGTAATGCAAAAGAACTAGTAACACGATAAGAAGAAGATAGGAACACCATTATTCATCGATGAATACAATCCTTATGACTGGCAACATTTGTTATTTAATGGTTCCCAGTTTGACCGCAATACCGCGTAAAACACTAATTTACACAAATCGTAGTCAAACATCGTAACGGCAGCGGCGAGCCGCGTCTGTTCGTTTGCATCACAATTAGTTGCAGCAAATTACACGGTTAATAATAATATTGCAGCATTGGTACTAGATAACTAACATAGGATTAGTATCAAATGATTGTAATCAAATCAAATTATTGTGTTGTACCGTATCGAAATTACTATGGCAAGAGTGAAGGAATCAAAATGACTATGGAAAGAGTGAAGGATTATTCTAGGTAAGCGTGCTACATCGTCGAGCCATCGTCACTTACCATCGGGTGAGATGGTGGTCAAACGCGAGTCATTAGTAAAATATCAATAAAAAATCAAAATAAACTTTTTTGTTAGAACTTGTTTGTTTTGAAATAAAAGCTCCCAAAAATATCATCCAACATTTCCGAGAAATGTATATTGTATTTCCCTAAATACAGAAGCGCTATCATCAAACTTTTTGAGAAGCGCATTCGTATCGAATCCGTCACAGAGGAGTCAACAGTTTGTATATTTTGAAAAAAAACATACAAACAATACATTTTTAAGAACTTGTACTACATTTTATTTCATTAAATCACATAAAATAAAAATAAAAAAAAAACGAGTTAGCCTTACAGGGGCCTAATTTACAAAAATGTCATCGGCTTTAGTTATCTAATGGTCAATTTTGGCACAAAACCAAAATACCAAAATTGTCGCACCATTCAGACAGCTAAGTGAATTAGGACCCAGTAGTTGTACATGATGTGTAAAATCTAACATCTCACCGTGGCAATAAGCAACATTTAAAGGAATGATTCTATTTACTTATTTTTTCTGAGGTTAGTATCATCTGACGGTAAACTTCCTACATACTTCCGTCCCATTTTCACACTCTCACAAATTGACAAAAAGTTAGAAGAAATATGTTAAACACACATCATAAAACTAATTAATAACCCTTCTTCAACGGCTTTAATACGAACACGCATGTCTTATTAAGGTCTCTGTTTAAGGTCCAGCGCCCTCAGCGCTCACCAAGAGTCCGATCTGCAGACACGTTCATCCGAAAAAAAAACGTATACGCATGTCAAAATGTATGGTAATAGGTCTACAGGTATTCAAACCACTCTCAGAATGCCATAAAAGCCTACAAAGGAACGTTTGCCACGAACAATAAGTTTCAACAGCCATCTTATTTACGAAATATTGAATTGCGCTGAATAGGAATGGCGGGAATACACGAAGTACGTTGTTTTTACGAAGACGTTTTGTTTTGAGTTCCCCATTTTTGTTATAGGCCACTTACGCGGTTAAGACTGAAATACTTTGTTGCAATGCTACCTTTATTACACATTTGAAATCATATTTGCCGTTTCATAGGCACTTACTTAAAAAACAATATGAAAAACGAGTAAGTTGGTTCCGGTGAAAATAAATACAAGTTTTATAGAATACTATCTGAAGCCTGCAACTTTTTTTTGCGTTGCGAATTAACAAAATTCAGTTCTTAGTACTCACCTTCAGCTCTTGTCGAACACATCTTCCAAGTTTTAAGTCTCTACGTTCAGTGATTTAGCCTGTAGGTTGTCTGTCAGTCAGATATATGATGATTTTTTAAAGATATCTATACTTATTGCGTTAACTAAATTTTACGGAGTGAGTTCATTTGAAGTAGCTAATGAAATCAAAGTGTTTCTTTATCTAGAGAGAATGTAGCCGCATTCACTCGCGCATACTCCCCTCCATAATCACGTTATAAAGTAATGTGTGAATTTCTGCGTCCACAGCTTGACGGGACGGGAAGGGTCGACAACGGCACATTACCCGATAGGTACCACATAACATAAAATATACTGCTCTTATTTTACATTCATTTGTTAATTTTACTTATTTTTATTATGCGAACCGCAATGGAAGGCTGTACCGGCGTCAATGTTTCCCGATCACTATAATTTGGGTGTCTTCAAGGCAAGAGTGAATAGGATCATTCTAGGTAAGCGTGCTACATCGTCGACCACATCGTCACTTACCATCAGGTGAGATGGTGGTCAAACGCAAACGCCTATAAAAAGTAAAAAAAAACATCCCTTTAGATAAAATATGAATTATCTGATAAAATGGAAAATGACGTTCACATAGGTACGATAGTATTCGAAGTATTCTAACTTATACAAATTAGATACATCGTACGGTAATCATGCGTCAAGTTTCACCTACAGTCTCGCGCCAAGAAACTCACGTACAATGGATCAGTGGTTAGTGATCATAATGCGATAGTTAAAATCTCCGTATCGTTTCCGTTCCGGCAAAATCAAAATCCGCGTACATTTGAAACAGTCAAAGTTGAGCGTGTAAGTGAATCTTCCCGGAAAGTTCCGCGATAGCACGGATGAGTTCGACGCTACGTAAATTAAGAGGAGGGAGCTTGAGCGTGTGAACAGAGCTTTATTTTGCAGATTATAAATGGAGATTGTGGATGAAGATGTAAATTCTGTGTGGAGGCTGTGGTTTTAGCCTTTTTGACGTGACTACGTCTAATAAATCGATGAACACCGGCTGCATGAAAACGTTGACGTCATTGTCCGGTAACGCTATCATTGTCCGGTAACGCTCATTGTCCCGTTACGCTGGTAGTCACGTTAAAGTATCGTCCGTAAACCAATTTTACAGACAACCAATTTTTTTTTTATGTTTGAACTCAGATCTTTGTTGTTTATAAACCGATTTGAAAAATTATTTTATTTGAAAGGATATATGTATGTAGGTACTTTCAGATTGATGCCATAGAAATTTATAAAAGTCGGTTAAGTACTTTGGTTATGAAATCAAAATTACTGAAAAAAAAGTCGAAGTGAACAAAATTGCGTATTTTGCTTCTCTGTAAGTTTTCAGTGGTGATTACGGTCACCAAAACAGTCCATTTGAAGTCGGTTGTCTATGTTTTTATAAAACCTTGATTTATTTGAAGGCGGTTGAAAATGAAAGATATGGTTTTGCAGCTGGGTTTTAGCTTTTTATAAGCTTCAAGCTTGTTATCCACGCTTACTTTGACACTGTCGCAGTAAAACTAAGAAATTCATTGCTCAAGGCACCATCCCCTTTAGCTAATTATAAAAATCCTTATAAGCTGAAATAATTTTCGCTAATTAAATTTAACGGCAAGCGCCCAGCCTCACCTGCGACAGATAAACATAAAACTTCATTTTTAAACGAAAAAAACGATACACTTGTCTGCCTAATTAGTATTTGTGCTCGCTAAGACCTGGGTTTTATTAAAGAACTCGTTTTTCACTTTCGTAGAATTACCAAAGACTTTTTTGGCAAAATGAATTTGGCAACGCGTCGATGACATATTTAATTAGGAAGGATTATTAGCTTTCGGGAAGGACGCTGATGACCCTGAGCGACTTTACAAGCTACAAGTGAACTCGCTGGCTTGTAGCGCGTAAAAAAGCCTTGTGTCATCGACGTTTTTAAGTATGGTTTTAGATTAGCTGAGCCGCGCGTGTTTTGTTTTTTGTAGCTCGTGTACGCGCGATAATGCTCTTAGTCACGCACGTGTACGCGCGAAAAGCCTCGACAGACGCTTCTCGCTAGAAAAAGCAGAGCGTAAACGCGACACGCTTGTTAAGTTTCAATCCGCCCGTATACGCGCAAAAATACGCTTGTCTGAAACCGGACTAACACATGAAAATGTCGAGACAAAAACCGGCCACTGGCTAACACGAGGAGAAATGAAGTCCAATCCCAGACTGAACATCACTAAAATAATGTCATCTCCCAGTAATTTTAAACCGATTACAAAAGCCATTTCGAAGTTGAAACATCATTTGGAGAGTTATTTTGTAACAAGCACTTTTAGAAGTTTATTAAACAAATACTTGGAATGCTCAGAAACAAATCCAACGGGAGTCGATCTCGTTAAAACAGCATCTTAATGATATTTACATTAAAAATTAGGGGAGATTCTTGAAATATACGGACGGACAGTTCCACTTCAAAATAAAAAGAACTCGTTCGTTCTATACGTTAAATATGGCTTCTATGGTAGGTTATCATCAACTTTACCATATTATTTATAAAAAAACAATTAAATTTAAAAATCAAATAAATACAATGACAGTGGTTTCGGTATATAATGCAAGTATCGTGCGGAATAAATAGTTCTATCTGTCCCCCTATTGGTGACGGCGGGACAGATAGAATTTTATTAAAAAAATACCTGTCCACCTTTTAGCAACGAGGGGACAAATAGAACTTTTACGTCCAACCTATCACCGTAGGGAGGACAGAGCAGGGTGACAGATGGGAATAATTCGTGCGAATTAATGTAAAGTTGATGGATTAATTCTTAAAAAACTATTATTTTATTTGGGTCTGGTTTTTAAACTGTGATGTACATGCACACATACCACACTTAAAAAACCGAAGTCTACATACTTTATAAAAATGTTTAATGTAAAAATGATGTAAACAAAATTATTGAAACGCACAAAGCTCCACCGTATGTTTCCACCAAGACTTCGGCAAAGGATTTTTGGTCCTTTCGCTTAAAAATTAACACTTTTCCGTGCCTCTGTACATTTTGTACATTTCCCAAATCTTGCCGTCCGCGTCAGCCTGAATAATAAAATAACGCTGTTCCTTTGATACGAGTTTAATGTTTCATTTTTTGTGGTCTACTCGCAGCCTCAAATGTATTATTTAACCAAATAAAACTTTCGCTCGAACCGTTGAATTTTTATCTTTAAACATTGTACTCTGTCGTTATTACGTTGAGTTAACGTAACGATTCAGAATTTTAGAACAATAGACCAGGATAGATAGAGACCTTTGGGTAGATAGAGCGATGATCTGCGCGCTATAGCTGGCAGAAGGTGGGTGAGAAGAGCTGAAGATCGGGCTCAGTGGCGCGCCTTGGGAGAGACTTACGTCCAGCATTGGACTGCTTAAGGTTGATGATGATAAGATAGACACCACTTCATCGCGCACCATAAAACAAGAAAATAAACAGGAACACAAGAACACAAGAATATAAAAAGTAAAGTCACAATGGGCGGTCATATCGCTAAAAGAAATCTCTCCCAGACAACCTTTTGATAGATCTGGAAACGATGCGAACAGAAAATTACGGTGGCGTATTTAAATAAGTTAGGTATACCTACTATATAAAATAAATACAAGACTTATTAACAAGTTTAATTAAGTAAAAAATATGTGAGTATAAACCTATATGTCGAGATTTTTCTTCAGAAGTAAAATCATAATAAAACTGACCAAGTATAAATATGTAGGTAGATAAAAATATATCAGTCTAAATAGATACGGTTATGATAAGAAAATAATAATATGCTAGAAAAACATCGCTTTGAAAAATATTACGCTATCCTACGAAAACTACGCCGTAGCAGAATCCTCGTAGCTAAAGATGAATTTATCAACCGTTTGAAGTCGTTTGATAAATTATTCGTCTTTAGCTATGAGGATTCTGCTAAATAAGGAGATTATCAATTCGGTTAAATGTTTTTTTTTTATGTATGTTACCTCAGAACTTGGTTGTTTATAAGCCGATTTGAAAAATCCCATTTTTATTTGAAAGGATATACCTACTTCCAAATTGGTCCCCTATAAATTTTATGAAAATCCGTTCAAAAGTTTGATTTTAAAATCAAAATAACTGAAAAAATATCGTTGTAGTGAACAAAATTACGTATTCTACTTCCCTATGACTATTTAGTGGTGTTTACGATCACTAGAGCAGTCCAATTGAAAACGGTAGTGGTATGTTTTTGTTTTTGTAAAACCTTGATTAGTTTAATATATCCAATTCAAAACAAAAATCACGAGATCGTTTAATAAAATAGCACTTCTGAACTCGATTTCTCGTAAAAACTTACGTCATAAAAAGAACTGGCTTAAATCCACAAAAGCATTTCCTTAAAGCGCCAAAAGGGAAAATGTTAATTTTAATGTAATTTCGCAAACTACAGTTAGCGGGTGTGGCCATAATTTAAAACTTAATTTTTACCGACCTATAACCGCTTTTCCGGACTCTGGGACCTTTTTTCATTTTAATTATTATTTCCTTTGTAATTATAACGAACCTTGGGCAACACTTTCTTTTAGATTTCCGTTGGAACTAGATCTGAACTCCGGTTTTCATAAAAATATTTGTATCTGACTTAAACTCAAGTTTTGCGGACGTGATTTTAAATCTGTGCCTTGGACTTAAGCGCTTTAGATTTGTCCGTTTTGAAAGGCATTAGTGTGTTATGAAAGTAGGTATAACTATTTAATTTTTCGTAGGCTTTTGCGATTATCACACTATATTATATATATAATAACTATATTAGATTATAACGGGTATTAATACTCAGTTAAAAAAAATCTACCGTTAGAAGGCGTCTCCTAAAGAATGCCGTCTAGATGAGTACCAACCCAGTGCCAGATATTCTACTGCAAAGCAGTAATGTATAAGCATTACTGTGTTCCAGTTCCAAGGACACTGTAGCTAGTGTAATTGCTGGGCTTTCGAGACTGACCATCAAAATGTCTCAAAGTGGACAATCGCTAATAGCAGTGTTGCACCGGCCTATTTAAATAAAATTAACCCTTCAACCTGGAACACAGTAATGCTTACACATTACTACTTTGCGGTAGAATATCTGGCACTGTGTTGGTACCCATTTAGACGGCATCCTGTAGGGAACGCCTCCCAACGGTAAGTCAATAAAAACATTGCGCAAACTTAAATCGAGCTACAAAGCTTCTTCTAGCGCCGACTTGGATCCAATTTCACACTCATTTAGTGGCAAAAGAACGGAATAGCTTTAAACTTTTTCAATAATCTGGTTGGATTCTCTATAGGCGCCATTAAAGAGGAAACAAAAGATCATTCCGGGTCACCCCTCGGTACTTGAAATTACTGTGCGGTATTGCTCACTGGGACTGTATGAAGTGTATGAGTATACGCTGTAATTTATCGTAAGATCTCATAAATAACTTTGACTTGAATATTTTTATAAATAGATAACAGCAACATCAGCGGAGTCCCTAACACGGCGCAAATATGTACTTCTAGATACAGGATACACATATTAGAGCCCTTTTGGGTAGAAGCATTAGGTCCTTAGGGACCAGGAGCACACAATATCTAAAAAGATCAAAAATCTACATGTATCAAATCTATCAAACTTTATAACGAACTATCTCGGCCAAAGAATAAGCTTTATAATACAAAGAAAGAGGCAATGCGTAGTATCCTCGGCACGCTGCCATCGGGTATCGAAGTTGCAGCAGTTGAGCTACCTATAGATCGTTTGCAACGGTCTATGGGTGGCCCAATTGTTTCCTTTTGTAAATTTTGTAATATAGATTGTAGTAGTTAGCTTATGCTGTAATAAACTTTAAGTATGTAAATGTTATCAGATCAAATAAAAATAATGATAGTTAATATTTTTATAAAAGAGCAACTTATCTCTTAGTTATAAGTTTGCATAGCTCTACCAAAATAATTCACATTTTTCACAGTGACGGAGGATTGTTAGGAGCGGTCGTGTTGTTTCAGTTGTCTGAATACGCTCGTTTTGAATTTATGTCTGAAAACGAAATTAAAAAGTCGTGTGTTCATTAAAATTGTTGACAGGAGGGAAAGCTGAAATATGCAGATGTCCTGATTGTAGTAACAAATATTTGATATACTTTTAACGAAGACAAAAGTGCGCAGAAAGTTTTTTCGGGCAATATACAGCAGAATTCGACGTGACGTGTGAAGACGTGGTTTAGTGACGACACCGTGGCTTAGTTGGTAGTGACCCTGCCTACGAAGCTCGGTGTTCCGGGTTCGATCCCCGGCCGGGGCAAATATTTGCGTGACGAACACAAATGTTTGTTCTCGGGTCTTGGATGTTGTGATGTGTTGTATGTGTCCATGCCAGCTGCGACACAGGGAATCCTAGTGCAGGGGTGTGAGTGTGTCAATGTTTATGTTATGTTTATGTATAATTATTACGGAAAAGAATTATAATGGAACTAGAATTCTAATGGAAAGCGACTACACGGTAATGCCTATGTGTGCTTGTAGTTAAAATACTTACATGTTTATCGTATTAATTAATTAAATTATTGCGCCAAAATATAATTAGGGAGCGTTATGTAGATAATAATTAATAAAATAATTATAATAATAGCGTTTTATTTGTTGATGATTCAGTGCTGAATTATACTTTGTCCCGTAAACAGTATGTTTGTGACGTTACATAAAGATACTATTTTTTATGTAAACATGGGAAGTGACGAGCTAAGCGCTCTCCTAATAGTAAGAGATCACGCCTGCTGACCAGAACAGTGCTACATAGGAATTTGATTCATAAAGGCCGGTGCAACACTGCTAAAACGCTCGTCCACATGGAGACATTTTGACGGTCAGTCTCGAAAGCCTAGTAATTTCACAAACTACAGTGCCCTTAGAACTGAAACACAGTAATGCTAACACATTACTGCTTTGCGGCAGAATATCAGACACTGTATTGGTGCCCGTCTAGACAAAATCCTGCAGGGGATGCCTCCCAACTGTAAAAAAATATTGCTTAGTTGAAAAATTTCCAATTACAAAAAAATATTCAAGAAGTAACACTGTTACTCGTTTAGATATTTACTCGATGGATTGGGTACCCATCACTAATCCGAACTTTGCAAGTCAATACAGCAATAACTTAAAACAACAGCCTCCAATCTTCAACTTCATTGTTCGCGACAAACATCTACACTTACATAGGTACTGACTTATTCAAAACATTAGTTTTAGTACTTCAAAAGCCCAACGCCCGTACACGCGCGTATACCGGGTTAACGTTAGGTTTTTCAACCGACTTCAAAAAATGAGGAGGTTATCAATTCGGTTATATTTTTTTTTGTTACCTTAGAACTTTGTTATTTGTTTAAAAAACGATTTGAAAAATTTTAAGTTTTTTTTTTTACATTTGTTCACCTCAAAACCTTGTTGTTTATGAACCGATTTGAAAAAAAAAAACAATATTTGAAAGAAAGGATTTAGTTCCAGATTGGTCCCATAAAACTTTCATGCAAATCGTTTTACTAACTTCTTTGGTTTTGAAATCAAAATAACTGAAAAAAAGTCATTGAAGTTAAACAAAGTAGCGTATTTTCTTCCCTGTGACTTTTCAGTGATACCTTCGATCACTAGATAAGTCCGATTGAAGTCGTTTATTGTATATTTTTGTAAAACCTTGATTACTAGGTATTTTATAACGAGTGTCAGTAGCATGAGGCGTCTCTTGCGGCTTGTCGCGCGTACACGTGCTGCAAAAACAAGACACGCGCGACGAATCCGCTCGGGTTTTCCGCTAATCTGAAACCGCACTTAATTATGCAAACTAACTTTCTCACTTCAGGGGCAACTACGAAACGACTTAGCCACATTTTATAGTAATGAAATTTAATCTGAAATTCTAAGTTCGTAAGGTTTATTTTCCATTATCAGTTGTGAAAGTAGGACTATTCTAAAGGGGCATCTATAAATGGAAAGCGTTCAGAAATCTCTGTAAATGGCGACAAATCACATCAAAACTATAGGACTGAATTTGCGCTGGCTGTCGCCAATAAATTGTATATTTGTCGGTTTGTCAACTGAAGTAACCAGCTTTATACCTACCTACTTCTATCAATATATATAAAAGTCATAGTCCTGACTGACTGAACGACTGACAGACAGCCTGCATTCTAAACCAGTGGAGGTAGAGACTTGAAACTTAGAGGTAGTGTTGGTCAAAAGTTGAAAGTGCGTAGGTATTAAGAAATGAATTTTTGCGGCATAAGTGAATCAAAGTCCTGTGTAGCACTGCTCTGGTCATGAGCATTCGTGATCACTTACTAACAGGAGAGCGCTTAGATCGTCGAGTCTCACGTTTACATAAAAAAATATTGAAGTGGTGTATAACAAAATGGTTTTCAAAAGTGTGACACTTTATTCCTTTATTTAATGTTAATTTTCAAAAAAACATAAGTAACAGGGCTAGATAAATATTATATGTTAAAACTACTAGATTTTTTCATTGTTAATAAAACTACATCGTAAAAAGTAACAAACATATTTGAAAATGGAGATATATCATATTTTATGACAAGATCTGATTTTTGTTATCCTGTATCCTCCATTTTGATTTGATACTGTCTATCTTGGTGTTCTATAGGAACACCGTTATTCATTTATGTTTCAAATGAACTAAATAATAGGCAATTGAGTCCTGCAATGGCCTGCGCTAATACAAAAGCATATTCGAATAATTACGTGGTCACGGAAATATTTGCTGAAATTACCCTCCGTGGAATATTTGTTTGAAAATTATACAGAAATTCATGCGTATAATTTAGAAAACATAAATATTAATGTGTTATATACCTATTTATCATTTTAATGAGATACTATTTAATAGGTGAATTATGAGTTAAGTGCGACAAAATGCTGGGTTAATGAGCATTTAGTTTATAAAGGCAAGTCACATAGGTAATTTCACCTTATAAATTATTATTATAATTATTATTCAATATGCCTTGAAAACTTTGATAAATAATACTTAATACTTCCAACTGCAAAGTCGAAACCTTTAAGCTTTATACACTGGAATCTTGCACCATTCTTACATGGCATATAATTACGACAAAATAAATGCTGTTACTACTACTTACTGTATTTTTTTTTTATTATTGATTTGAGGCTTTAGTGACACTGCGACCGTTGTCGGTCTATTGTGCTCGCCACTTGGACCTATGCGGTTAGAGTTCCTCACTAAACCCTGCCGCTATGATGAACTGCAGGAGTTTTTTGTGAGGAAGCTCAACTAATTCATCAGGGCTTAATATGTGTTTTCCCAGATAAATACTGCGCTTATGCATTAGCGGTCCACATTCCTTCAGAAAATGAAGGGGCGTTTCATCTGCCTCATTGCATTTCTTGCAGGAGCGCGTTTCGCTTAGCCTTAAGTTGTACATGTGCTTATTCAAGCAACAGTGTCCTGTTAAGGCTCTTACAATTATACTTACTGTAACGATACAAAGTATAAAATTCTAATTCCAATTTTTCATTCTAACCTAACCAAAATCCATCCATTCAGGGTAGAATCTTGCAACTTTTTTCAGAACTTCCCGATTAGCCATCCGGCTGAAACTTTCAGCTTTTCATAACTCAATGACAATGCATTCTAAATCAATTTAAAAAAAAAATAAAAAAAATCCGAACTAACTTGAAAAAAAAATAAGCCACCTCCACTATATCTGCGAAGTAGAGGTAAAGCATAAAAAACGTGGTTATTAGATTTTTATCTACATAATGCTTGATTGTACCTAGGTACTACTTGTGTTTATTAAATTGCTAGGACTGTTAAATCCAGTGGTAGTTTGGAGAATGGTAGTAGGAATCAATCGATATGCGTATCGATATTGGCCATAATTTGATAGAACCCGGTCACAGCGAATGCGGTCAGTGTTGCCATCTGCCTGGATTTACACATGGTTCGTATAAATTTTTATCTACTTTTCATACATGTTAAACGAAGTGAATGATATGTTCACGATATTCAAGTCCAGTATAAAATGGGTTTCAGGACCAGGACAGAAGATTTATTCAATTGCGAGGAAAATAGTTGTGTTAAGGTCCCTCATATTACCCTGATATAGATCAGGTACAAAGAAGGACCGAAGTTTGAAATTAACTTAAATAAAGTTCTCAAATTCCGGCAAGATATTAAAAATAGTTTTTCGTAGACTTTCGCGATTATCACACATAGTTATTTGATTATAACGGCTATTTATCGCGCTCACCTCGTATGTGTTTGTGTCCCGACGTTTCCGACTGTATTGCAACACGCTGAAACGTCGCGACACAAAAACATACGAGGTGAGCGCGATAAATACCCGTTATAATCAAATAACTATGATATTAAAAACTATTACAAACTGAACTTCTTTGCACAGATTTATAAGCAATCACTTTTTTCCCATAAGACGAAGTTGAACTTCACGAGCATTAGGTATATGAGAAGTGAAAATAATATTATTACATATTTTATAATCGTATTTTGAATTGAATCTATAAAAATAACTGCTATTTTAGGCCTAGGTATACTGTAGGTACAATACAATTATAAAAAGCTCCGTATAAGATATATTTTCGGTACTTTTGATTGACTACTTACATGGTTGGTTATTATATAAACGTTACACTTTGAACACTGCAAATTCAACATAATTTTCTTCTACAAACTATTCATGTTCCTAGATACTATGTACCTTTGTGCATTACTATAAACCCTACAGCTCAAAACTGCGTGGCAATCGAAAGTTCGTGCAAATTCGCTTCAGAGCGAGCTTTCATCAGCGCAAAGGAAATTATGTCACTATTAGAGAGATGATTGAATGCACTCCTAACCCAGGTACTATACGCGACCAGCAGCGGGTCTCGGTCCCGTTCATAGATTCACTCGCGGGTTATCGAGGTAGATATTAGTCTAATGTTCTCCAAGATTTGAACTGAACCCGTACCAAATATCAGCGTTTTCGCGTAATTGTGGAAAACATCTATCTATCCATCTAGGTATTCAACCATCTTTGCCAACTTCTGCCTGAATATAAGCCTCCAAATTATTATATGTGTATGTGACTAGCTTTTACTTTAAAATGTCAGTACATTAAAGGCTTGCGTTCACAGGCCGCACCGGACGCTCCGCGCTAATCGCATCAGACTGTTTTTAAGCGTAGGTAATGCCGGTACGTCTGTCAAAGGCATTTTGTATAACTCGGCATTTTACAAAAAGCGTCGTCTGTTTACAAACGCTCGCTGTTGTGTAATATGCAGAAGGCAAATTGTAAATTGCCTCAGCAATTTGTAATATGTCACAACATTGATGGACAATGTCACGTCCACTGTAAGCGCAGGACTGTATTGCAAACGCGACCGATATTTGCAAACGAATTTTCAAAATCGGCAATGACCTCATCCGCACTAACGGCATTGCCGACAGTCTGATGCGTCCACTCCGTGCTGTGCGGATCTGTGAACGCACTTGTATGGCAAAACCATACAAAAAATACTAAAATCCGTTTGATGGACATTCTGCACTAACCGTGCAGAATGTCCGATGCCGGCTTGTGAACGCTTGCCTTAAAAAAGAGTTTTTCGTTCGGGAAAACCCACTAAAGTCATAACTGTTAAATGTTGAACCACAGCTGGCAGTATAAAACTTTAAGTTCTTTCTTGTTTTTTTTTCAAAGTTGCAGTTTGTTGCTCGGAAAAGTATCAAAAAATGGTTTTAACACTTTTGAATCCGTGTAGGATTTATTTCATACTATACTTACTATATAAATATTATAAAAGTAGGTGCCTTTCTTGAAGTTGGTTGAAAATCAGCCCTTTACCTTGATATTATGTGGGTGGGGATTTTCTAATATTTTTATCATAACTGTTCTCAAAATATCGTTCATTCTGTACACTCATTAAAAAAGATCTCTCGTAGGTAGGTATCTCTCCAAAAAGTAAGTTTCCATTTCAACTATTGTTTCCTCTTTTCCAAACTTTTCAAAACCATTGGCAACTAGAAAAGTATCTTCCGCACTGAATGCACTTGGAGCTCCGTAAAAATCGAATAGGAAACGCCGCGCCGCCAGTTCGACGGAACCCTTTGTCCTCTTTACGAAAACTTGAAAGTTTCAATGACTTCGTCGAGAGTGCAGCTTCCGAGCTCTTACGGCGTTAGCACACCGACGCGGCGAGCCGCTGCTGTAGCGATACGCGAGCCAACACAAAAAGCGAAATATAAGCGATATTTAAAAAAATCCGTGCTGGCCGAGTATCTATATATAGTATAGAGGGAGGTATCTCGACTTTCGATCCGAAGCAAGTTCAAGTTCAAGTTTCAAGAAGCTCGTGGGTTCATACCCAGTCGTACACAAATAGATTTTTGTGTTAAAAAAATGTATGTGTGCATGTGCATTATAACACGTGCTTAAAGGTGAAGGAAAACATCGCGAGAAAACCGGTATGCCTTAGAACCTAAAAAGTTAAAAAAAAACGTCAAGTGCACGAAAGGATCCTTTACAAGGCGCACTTGAAATCCTTTCACCACACACTGATTCGAATTTAAGCGGTCGGTTTCGCAACATGTCGTCGAGACTGGTCACGTACGTTCTGCGTTAAAGAACAAACATAGCTAAGACAAGCTAAGAAAAAACATAATATATAAGACTAAACGTTAAATTAAACCTAAAAATGCAATGAATAGATCTTTTATATATAGACAAGCAAGTATATTATGTTTATGTTTAGATTATGACTTTAAACAGTAGAGAAAATAAATACAAGACATTTGAGATCGTGAAGCTATGTGAGCATATTGTGTGTATTATGTTGAGTATAGGTGTGGTGTCCCTTCAGCCCTCTTGGGTTCAATTTTGGGTAAATTGCTGAAAGTGTGTGTGTGTGTGTGTGTGTGTCAAACAACTTGTCCGCAACTCGTATGTCAAATTGGTTCTGCGCATATTTGTCACGTGGTTCGCTAGAGGTAAAGTTGTTTGACGCTTACTATACAACATACGCGATATTTTTCTTGGCAGATGACAGGTACCGCAATTTCGCTACCGCGAATCACCGCGTCAGCGTCGGTGTGCAAACGGCGCGCCCGTTAGTAATCAGAGAGTTCGCAACTATAACTATTTTATAAGAGGTTTATTAGGACAAAGAAGGTGCAGTCGGTGATATTGTGGCTGTGTTCTCGCCGAAGTTGGTTAATTTTTAAATTAAGTAGGTTACTCTGGTGTTTTAAAAATTCAGTTTACATCGCAGATTTTATTGAATTTTTCACTTTACATTTGGTGTAGGTAGGTTTTTCGGTTACACATTGTGTAGAAGCGGGCTAAAATTATAGCCGGTTGTAGAAGTAAGTATAGCGCGTCGTAAAAGCTTAAATAAATAATTATTTTTATTTTGTATTTGTGTAGGTATTGTATTTTGGACATTTCACATAAAACCATCTAGCCCCAAACTAAGCAGAGCTTATACTATGGGAATCAGATAGCTGATTCAATATTTAAATAATTTTTTTCAACCTAAATACATACATGGAATACCTACACAGAAAACACCCAGATTCAAGGCAAACACCGATGTTCATCACACAAATGTTTGTCCTGAAGCGAGAATCGAACCCGCGACACCGGCGTAGCAGTCCAACAAACTTGCCACTTGTCCTTCCGTGTCGTCAAAATTATCCGTAGCGTTTTCGAAGAGCCGTAGCTCGTAGCAGCGCTTCACAAAATCGTAGTTTCGTCGACGCGTATCATTTCGTAAAAGGGTAAAACCTCGTAGAAGCGTAGTATTTCGTAGAAGCGTAGCAAGTTGTATGAGTGTCGCAAGTCGTAGAAGCTTAGTGTTTCGTAGAGGCATAGCAATCTGTAGCAATGTCGCAACTCGTAGAAGCTTAGTGTTTCGTAGAAGCGTAGCAAGTTGTAGCAGTGTCGCAACTCGTAGAAGCTTAGTGTTTCGTAGAAGCGTAGCAAGTTGTAGGAGTGTCGCAAGTCGTAGAAGCTTAGTGTTTCGTAGAGGCATAGCAATTTGTAGCAGTGTCGCAAGTCGTAGAAGCTTAGTGTTTCGTAGAGGCATAGCAATTTGTAGCAGTGTCGCAACTCGTAGAAGCTTAGTGTTTCGTAGAGGCATAGCAATTTGTAGCAGTGTCGCAACTCGTAGAAGCTTAGTGTTTCGTAGAAGCGTAGCAAGTTGTAGCAGTGTAGCAAGTCGTAGAAGCTTAGTGTTTCGTAGAGGCATAGCAATTTGTAGCAGTGTCGCAACTCGTAGAAGTTTAGTGTTTCGTAGAAGCGTAGCAAGTTGTAGCAGTGTCGCAAGTCGTAGAAGCTTAGTGTTTCGTAGAGGCATAGCAATTTGTAGCAGTGTCGCAACTCGTAGAAGTTTAGTGTTTCGTAGAAGCGTAGCAAGTTGTAGCAGTGTCTCAAGTCGTAGAAGCTTAGTGTTTCGTAGAGGCATAGTAATTTGTAGCAGTGTCGCAACTCGTAGAAGCTTAGTGTTTCGTAGAAGCGTAGCAAGTTGTAGCAGTGTCGCAAGTCGTAGAAGCTTAGTGTTTCGTAGAGGCATAGCAATTTGTAGCAGTGTCGCAACACGTAGAAGCTTAGTGTTTCGTAGAGGCATAGCAATTTGTAGCAGTGTCGCAACTCGTAGAAGCTTAGTGTTTCGTAGAAGCGTAGCAAGTTGTAGCAGTGTAGCAAGTCGTAGAAGCTTAGTGTTTCGTAGAGGCATAGCAATTTGTAGCAGTGTCGCAACTCGTAGAAGTTTAGTGTTTCGTAGAAGCGTAGCAAGTTGTAGCAGTGTCGCAAGTCGTAGAAGCTTAGTGTTTCGTAGAGGCATAGCAATTTGTAGCAGTGTCGCAAGTCGTAGAAGCTTAGTGTTTCGTAGAGGCGTAGCAATTTGTAGCAGTGTCGCAAGTCGTAGAAGCTTAGTGTTTCGTAGAGGCATAGCAATTTGTAGCAGTGTCGCAAGTCGTAGAAGCTTAGTGTTTCGTAGAGGCATAGCAATTTGTAGCAGTGTCGCAAGTCGTAGAAGCTTAGTGTTTCGTAGAGGCATAGCAATTTGTAGCAGTGTCGCAAGTCGTAGAAGCTTAGTGTTTCGTAGAGGCGTAGCATCTCGTAGCTGTGTTGCATTTCGTATAAGAGTAGGTATTATTAGTTTTTTCTACACATTCTCCTTTCATCGTATCATCAAAATTGACAATAAAGAAAGGTTAATAGTTTAAGATTCATAATTGTGTAAATATTTATAACATTGTTAAAAGTAAGAAAATTTACTCTACTATTGCAAAATATCTATTGCATTGTACCGACAATAGCTATGTATGTTGTAGGCAGCAATAAAAGCTTGCGGTGTAGGCATGGTAAGTATACCGAGTAACATGTTATTTATCATGGTATCACAACTGATCACACGTAACCCTTGACACTTTCTGAGTCCAAATCTGTTATAAATCACCGGTAGTATCCGTACTGCAGGTGATTTGACGTCGGCGCTCTCGCTGTGATTCATTCATATCATCATGATTCCTGTCACCATTCACAATTTCATTAATTCTTGTCACCATTCACAATTTTGTTCATTTCATACTGTAAATAACAATAACAGTCGTGACTTCGCATCATGCGTGAATTATTTAAAAAGTCATATGACTGACATTAGTCACATTAGGCCACTGATGAAAAATAACAGTGTATTATAAAATAACCGTGATTTCACTGTTACAAAATGAAATTATATCACCATGTGACAATGAAATAGAAGTAGCAATCATTTCCATGCCTAGCTTGCGGTGTCTGTACCGGTCTTAGGAAGTAGGTAGTACTTGTAGGTTGCGGTCTCCACTGTATTTCGGCTTGAATACCACAATTGCTAAGACAATCCTACTAACATAACACAGTAATGCCTACTTGCACCAAACTAACATAGTCCCTAAGTAATTACTTTACTCGCTTGGTACAGTACAGATTCTGACCGTTAAGAACTGTCAAGCGAGTAAAGTTATTGCTTAGGAACTTTGAAAGTTTGGTGCAAGTCAGCATAAGTACCTACTATTTTTATTACCTATTTTTTTAAGTAAGTTGCCGTTTCACCGTTCGAAGGCGTCCCCTGCAGGATCCATTCCATCTAGATGACTAACAACGCAGTGACAGATATTCTACTGCAAAACAGTAATGTGTTAGCATTAATGTGTTCCGGTTTGAAGGGTACTGTTGCTAATAATACAATTACTGGGCTTTCGAGACTGACCATAAAAAATGTCTCAATGTGGACGAGCGTTGTGTTGCATCGGCCTTTATGAATCAAAGCCCTGTGTAGCACTGTTCTGGTAATGCAAATGGTAGCAGGCGTGATCTCTTATCATCAGGAGAGCGCTTAATTAGAAAGTTTCGTCATATTTTGACATTAAAAAAGTACCTATTTATTTATTTGTTGGAAGACCATTAGCTAGTGAAACTCACTAACCTTTTACTAGATAATACCTACATTTAATTCAAGAATTATTGCTTCGTATGGCTTCGCCAGCGCTATTTTAGGAGATAGAAAATCTTTGGCCTTATCCTGCTCATAAGCATTATTACTTGGTGGCATAATTATTTTTCGGGGCTTTAACGTACTTACAAGTTCAATGTAAACAAAACTATTGTATTAACAGTAGGTAATTAGTTAGGTATAAGTATATATAAAGTAACCTACCCGTTATTCCAAGTCTCTGGTCACTTATAACTACCTAGAACACAGAAAAATCCAAAGCAAAATAAATCCCAGTGAATCCGAGTTCGTTATAACTCGGACATAACCGTGCGGAAACCGACCGATTTCCCGCCGGAGATCATTTCGAATTTCGAACAAGATATGAAATTGTCGATACGAACGTCCAATGGAACTTGGGAGGTTCTAATTGGTCCGTGAAATTAAAAAAAACTCTAATAAAGCGATGGCGCGTCTCTTGAGAGCTCAATTTTGCCCCGACTCGTTACAAGCATGAATGAACTTGGATGACGAAGTAATTTGGATTCTATTTGATTAAGCGGTGTTTATACAATTTTTCTGAAGCGAAGTGATTGCTCGACACAAATATTTATCAGAATATTTAACTGTTTGCCCTACAGATATTCGCAAGTCTTTTTATTTGCGTAAGTTACTAGTTCTTAGTTCTCTGTGCGGTTTTTAAACCAAACCCTTTGAGATTAATTTGACTGTCGATTTTATTGTATGTAAGTACCTAGGTATTTTGTGTTATGAAAGTTCAGTGCTTAGAGCTGAAAACGATTCTACTGAATTCCGAAGGCAATTGAACACCACCTACCTTTGAACTGCTGCTCCTGGGCGTTCGGTTTGGTGGCAGGCAAGGTCCTGTGGACTCGCACGGCGGGTCCAGGTTCGAAAGTCTTTGGAAAACGCACACAGCACGGCTATGAACCCACGACACTTCACGAGACACACACGACACACACAAATGTTGAGATGCAGATTTGGCACGGCCAAAAAAAGGAGGGAAATCAACGGATTTTGAGTAGAACGTCCACACGCATCCGAGCACAATGAGTCCCGCCAATACACTGATCCTCGAGCTCTTCACGTTCGAGCAGGCGGTGATTTACCAAACTACCCTCAAAATAGGAAACAATAGAAACGCAACATTCTCTTTGGTAGGTAGTTAGATTGAATATGTGTTGTGAAATTAGAAATGTTATTGTCACTCAAATATGAATTACGGTGTTCATAAAGAACACTAAGATAGACAGATTCAACGCAAAATGAATGCGGGATGCAGGACAGAAAATTTTCAGATACTCTGTCAATAAAATGAAATATCTCTACTTTCCAACGTTTTGACATAACTATATGTAATATTTTTCTACGTTAAACGTACTAGAAGTTGCCCAATATGGTTCCCATTGTGATTATTATTCTGTGGATTCATAAATTAAAGTGTTGTGAAATTAAAAATTTTAACTATTGTCTCTGCTTCCTAGAATATTTTTCTAATCAACAAATAGCAAAACAAATTCGAGCGTTTTCAACTCTGCTTGGAGTTCTCACAATGAATGAAATAAAATGCGAAGCATTTACGAGTACCTTCTTCAAGTACCTACTTAGGTTAAGAAAGTTCCGGTAGAAATCCTCATGTTAAACTTTTTTAGTTTCCTAGGTACATTTTCTAGATGAGCTTTAAAAATAAATGTTTTATTTTGTTTTAAATCTAAAACATTATCTATCAGCTTCGGATATAATACCTAAATCATTTTGGGTTAAATACATTTGAACTATTTATTTACAACTCAACTTTTAACAGCGTAGATTTACCAAGCTCCTCATTTCAGGCACGATACGTTTTCCACTTTCATTCGAATTTTTAACTGAGGAGAAAAGGAGGTCTAAACTCGACTGTATGTTATTTGTAGGTTTTTTGCGAAATTATACGGCCAATTATAAAAATTTGATGGTTATTTTTTTGTGTGATACACATGTTGGTATTTATTTATAAATAGAATCATATTGTAGTATATTGAAAATGCGCAAAAAAAAGGGAGGCACATTGGCTAACTTCTAGTACATTTTAGTCCGATGCTCATTTTTGAAAAGAGAAGAAGCAGGGTTAGATAAAAACTACATCGTACTACCAAACATTATTTGAACAAAGAGATATTTCTAGGCTGTCTGAAAATTTTCTGCCCTGTATTCCGCATCCATTTTGCTTTGATACTGTCTATCTTGGTGTTCTATAGGAACAACGTTCTCATCTATAGTTAGGACATACCTACTTCGGAAGTGGTCCCATATTTTTATTAAAATTAGTTTGATGTTTAGTTTAAAAGGGGAATCCTCAAGGCAAATTTCCATACAAAATGTTTCTGACAAATACTCAAAAAGTACGCCGTATTATAGTAATTTCTTCACACTATTCGTTTCGTCCATGTTTTTTTATTTCGTCTACAAAAAAAGTGAAAGGTTTCATACTTTAATTTAGATTACTATAATACGGCGTATTTTTTGATTATTTGTCCGAAACATTTTGTATGGAATTCGGATTTGAGGATTACCCTTAAACAAAACAATTGGAAGTCCATTGTTGTATATTTTTTTTTAAACTTTGATTAAAATATCCGGCTTTTAATACTAAACTGGCTTTCGCCATCCCTAGTCCCCGCCGATACATTTCCCGCCAATCCACTATACAAATCGTCGAAACGCTATCGCCATTCCAAAGGCAGCGGGAACGTGCAAGCCGGATACGCTTCACATGTAAATAAGTCGGAAAATAGCCATAAACTTCGAGCAGTCTCCTTCGTATGCAGTAAACAAACGTATTAGGGGACGATTACCTACCTATTCGAATCGTTTAGTTTTCTCGAGTGACGTAGGTATCGTGGGACCAAAGACTTTCGAAACTTTGATAGTTTGAAGGGGTTCTGTAGCTAAACCCCGATTTATAATTTAAGATTTTTTTGTAAACAAAGAAGTGTCACTGTAACAGAGACAGGTCAGAGTTAAAAACGAGTTTATACCACGGATCACTATTACTAGTAATGGCGCGCGGTTTTGCTTGTGCGATAGTTTCCTATTTTACCTAAATAATTCTTAACCAAACATATTCATGTACTTTAGAACACTGAAAAGTAGGTAGAATAGGAAATAGAATTTGTGAATTTATACTTCTGAGATATTAATCATAATATTATGCAAAGGTGCATAGCAGATTCCTAACGAAAATTCATTCGATTCACACAATTGCACCCGAGAAGCGAAAAAAGAACGCATTCGACTTCATAAACGGACAAAAATTGTTTCGAACTTCTGTGATTTCCTCGATGATACCAATGACATAAAATATTTTTGGCTAATATTTTTTCGTCGTGATTTAACTTTCTGAAAAAAAAAAATATAATAATCAGTACAAAACTATTGGTATTTTCCATTCTATAGATATTGACTAGAAAATAAACCGTACCATAAGTATTTAGGAAAATTGAGTAAACGTCACTTTGATAAGTATTTTTTAGGGTGTTCACACCTTTGTTTACAAAAAAAATCTTGAATTCTGAATCGGGGTATAGTGAAATTACTGGGCTTTCAAAACTGACCATCAAAATGTCTCAATGTGGACTAGTGATTTAGCAGTGTTGCACCGGCCTATGTGAATCAAAATCCTGTGTTCTGGAAATGAGCAGGCGTGATCTCTTACCACCAGGAGAGCGCTTAGCTCGTCTCGTCATATTTTAAAATAATGTTTTCTATGAGGCACTGTTATTCTACTTATGCGCAGAAGTGGTTTCTCGTGTTTACACATTGATGTTTACATAAAAGAAGTGTGTTCGAAACTTATTTTACAATTATAAGTAGCAGTATGTATATAGCAGCAACCAATGGAATCTTACGACGAACTGATGGCTCGTCGTGCAAGGGCTTCGAGTTAATACACTTTACCCCAGCCTCAATGCTGCTATCGGGTGCATAGCTAGTTTTTTTTCACTGGACTGACATGAAAGTCGACGTGCATTTAAACATCTTCATGAAACCCTTGAAAGGTTTTCCGTGCTCACTCCTTGTGGAAATAATGAAGGAAGCACGTAAAACGTAGAGCTAGTGCTACGTGTCGCGCCTGTTAGTCGTGACGTTTTGTACGTTCCTACCGTAATGAATCATTTCCAGCACCGTCCATCTTGGCAACTATACAGCTTAAGTACCACTCCTTATTTCCTAAGCAAAGAAAAATTTATTGCGTCCGATATTTCACCTCTAATTACCAGTCTCCTAAAAGCCGCTCGCCATAGGAAGTTGCAAAGAGCGGGCGCGATGCCAAACTTAGCGATTCTTATTTTGAATTTTTGTTTTTTTTTATTCGGCAAGGATAGTAAGTTGTATTCGACCGCGCGGGTCCTCACGCGTTCACGGTCGATTGAATCGTCATGGAGTGAGGGTGAAACGGAGCGAACGCACCCGACCCGGTTTCCGGACGAGGCGCCGAAGTGACGCCGTCCGGTTCCGGCTCGGCTAGTGATGGGACGGAAAACTCTTGCTCTGGAGATGTCCAGCAAAAGTTTTTGTGAAGGGGAAAAGTTTGATTGTGAGTGGTTAGGAGTAAGTTGATTGGAAACAATTCTTATTGATCTCTGTGGATAAGTTGGTAGTTTGATGAACTGAGTATCTATGCATGTTCCAAGATAAGTTTGTTTTTAATTTCTTGGCTTAATAATAATAATTTAAATATTAATTTAGTAAAGACTAACTTTATTCAATTTAGTAATTATGGAAGAAGACCTCAACAACTTAGAATACATTATAACAATCAATGTCTCACAGAGGTAACGGAAACAAATTTTTTAGATATTGTGCTTGACCGTAACTGCAACTGGAAGGCCCATGTCGATGAAATTTGTAAGAAATTAAATAGGTTTGTATAAGTTCTATATAAACTCCGAAAGACTGCAAACCATAACACAATTTTAATGGCGTACCATGGATATGTGGCTTCTATCCTCAGGTACGGAATCATATTATGGGGAAACTCTACCGAGAAAGAATAGTACATTATTGCAGAGGCAGCGAAATAGGCAATTGCAGGTCGAGTATGAGTTTGAAGGCCGAGCCGCAGGCGAGGACTTCAATAATACGAGGCAGGCAATGCCCGTGGGAATCGTGTAAACCGATATTCCCCAAATTAAATTATTTGACCATGTAATAGCATGTACATCTTTGAAGCCGCTAAATTTGCAAAAGAACACTTAGATATGTTCACTAAAGCTAGTGATATTTTTAAAAGGAGTGCTAGGAATCGAGATAATATCGTTCTTTCAAGGATACCAAAAACTGCGCTCTATCATAAGAGTTGTTTTGTTATGTGCGGACGTATCTATAATAAGGTTCCAAAAGACATTAAAAGTCTGCCATATCGACAGTTCGTGATCAAGTTAAAACTATGGCTTATAGATCAATGTTTTTATAAACTATCGGACTTCTTAGAATAATCAATTTTAATAATTAATTTCGATCCTCTAATATCTTTTGACATCTTATTTTTTAATTTTATTGTATAATTCTGACATTAAACTAGGTAATTTGTAGGTATTGATTATTATAATTGTAGGCTAATTTTGTTTTATTTTGCATGCGATTATTTTACTGGACATTGTTATTCAAACTTAAATGTTAGGTTATTTTTAGATACATTGATCGAGATCGAGATAATGAGCAACTTAAGCCATAACTATAAATTAAGAAAAAATTTGTATACTGTATTCTTCAGTGAAGTATGTGACTCTACCTATAACCTACATTCATAAGACCAGTCTGTAATCTAACCATACTTGAGACAAATAAATAATTCATTCATTCATATATTATATTGCGCAGAAGACAGGGTTAGATGCCAAAGTTAGGAAAAAGGCACCTATCCTAGGTGCCATTTTTCCTATTTAGCATTCCCACATTTTTTCTGCTACATACTTTACCCATCTGTTATACCGTAGGTAGGTACCTACTTTAATTTAATTTTCGAAAGTAAGGGTTTCAAGAAAAGAGGCGTGTTTTTTTTTTACTATTTACTTGCGTTTGACCACCATCTCACCTGATGGTACCTAAGTCACGGAGGAACTAAGTGGCGTATACCTACCTAGGTACTTGCTTTAATTTGAGTACCCAAATTACCTGAAGCATTTCTTATAAGACAATTAAATCAAATTAACTACACTTAGATAAAAATAAAATACGAGTTCCTTAAAAGTACAGTGGGCTCTCTAATTGGCATATGCACATTACAAGTAGGTAAAGTACAAGTATTTATTTATATCTATCTGGATACTCACATATATTTTCTCGCCGGCCCCGTCACTAGGTAGGTAGGTATACAGGAAGGTAGGTAGGTATGATAATTTAGCTCTCCCAACACGTGCAAATGTCATCGTAAAACGTCGCACAATTCTCATCAAAAACCAATGCTACCGAATCCCATTCAAATCCCACGGTTAAAGAAAATCCCCAATTTGTGTTCAGAGAACATTCGACCAGAAGCAGGGACGTTGTAAGGAATTATTTAAGGAGGAATTTTTGGAAAAAAAATCATAGTCAAGAGACTCTACCAAGATAAATCACCAAGTAGGTATAAGTAGGCAAGTATTTTTTTTAGAAACCTTTTGAGCGCACTGAACATATTTCGTGGAAAGTGAATTGGACTGGGCTACTGGACTCACCCGACCCAACACTCGTATGTAACATTATTTCGGGTTAAGTTAGCTGGTATAATATCTTTTTAACTTTCAAAAATGTTATATCAATGAACATTAACACTTCTAATATTTAAGGACTGCGCGAAAACATTTGCAGTCAAATTGAAAATTTTTAAAAGGTTGCATGTTTTTTTTTCAGACAGCAGTGGACTAGAGCGTTTATTCATTACTGTGTCCTTATTTAAAGGGCATTGTAGCTAGTGCAGTTACTACATTCCTGCCTGACGCCAAATACATCACCAATTTTTAATTGCCAAATAGGTTAGGTACCTGCCTACTTATAGCACTGGTTGGTAGCCATCTAGCGAAATCCTGCCAAAGACGCCTAACGGTGACATTAATTTTACAAAGGTTTATTGTAGGTATGTATCTACTTACGGCAAGGATCATTCTACAACCCCATATAGTTGCCCCATTTCCCGCCCTGAGTACGTCCACTGCCAGCCGTCCATCCGGGCCGCTATTGAATTATTAATCACGCGTCACGCGGCCCTCTGTCTCCGCTAATCTGTCTTTTGTCAACGGATCCAATACGGACGTGGCTGGCAACACTAGCGGCTCGGATGTTGGACTTCGTACAAAGGTGTGTTTAGGTGGGTTTGTGGTTAGGTGTACCTTCTTGGACTTTGGTTACCTTAAAATTACAATGTGGTTATTATGACCTGATTGGTCAAGTCGCAAGTGTATTAGTCTGCTGCATGCAGCAGCTGCCGACCGGTGTCGTGAGTTCAATTCCCACTTCAGGACAAACATTTGTGTATTGAATACCGGTCTCCTGAATCTGGTTGTTTTCTATGTAGGTGGGTAAGGCCGCCAAAATTGTCAATTTTTTGTGTGACATTTTTGTCGTTTTTGTTACCAATTTATTTTAGTGGGAATATTTTATAAACTATAAAGTAAACATTATTACTTTCTATCACATTTTAAACTTGTGCAATCATTCTTGTTATTTAATTGTTTAATTAATACGTAAAGTTATGAAATAGTCACACTTTTGTGTTACTTTTTTTTTGTGTTACGAATATTTACCCCAATCCTTCGTTTTAAAGAGTCAAAGTGCAAAATCTCAGTATGGCCATGGCAATACTATTATGCCTAAACAACTAAACAATAAATTGGCCACATTGTTTCGTCACACAGAGGTGTCGAAGTTTTGCGTAATGAAGTTTGAAATCAATATATTTTTTTTCAATTGCGATTGTTTCAGTTAAAAACAGATAATTGATTACTCTTACTCCATATTTGTTAGCGGCGGTTTTCGTAGTGCATTTGTAAATATTAATTAGCGCCATATTGTAGTAAATAAGCGATTCATAGCCTAAAATGTATTTTAAAATTTTACTTTTGTGTTGCTTTTGTGATACTTTTTGTGTCATGATAAACAGGTTTTTGGGTTACGTATCACAAACGTTCTATAAAATCTCATTCATAATGGTCAAACAACGAAATTGATGATAATACTGTTTTGTTCATACGAACAAATATCAGATAAAATCCAAATAGGTAAAGTTACGAGTATTGTATTTTTGTCACAGATAATGCCGTTAACGGCATCAGAAAGGAAAAAAAAATATCACCAAAAATTAAAAGCCACAAATCCTGAAAAATTTAAAGATCAGAAAGAAAAAAAAACAGTGACAGAACTTTACAAAATTATAAACTAAAATATACAATTATTAGAGCGAAGAACAGAAAGAGGAAAGAAGGTGAAAATGGAGAGAGGATCGAATAATGATTCAATGATGAAAAGATGATTTTGATTATGTTTACTTTTGTGTTTAATATTTCTAAGCTTTTATATTTTATTTCATACATACCTAATGTCTTATAAACAAATGATACTAGTGTTATGTTTTTTATTTACTGAGGCCATTATGAAACCACCTTTACACAAAAATGTGTTACTTTTGTGTAACGATAACACAAAATTTTTTGTGTTGCTTTTGTGATACAATGGACAATTTCGGCGGCCTTACCCAGGTATTGTAGTTATTTACCAAAAAAGTAGGTTATATGATAAGTATTCTATCAGTTATCTGGTTCACTAAGTACCTAACCTACCTACAAGCTTAGTTTGGGGCTAGATGGCGTTGTGTGAAATGTCCTAAATATTTATTTAAATACATATAGGTATATTATTCAAAAACTAAAAACCTAATGGAAAAATATTATTGGAATATTTTATTTTTGACACTATTATTTTATTCTATGAAATTCCCTACTCAAACAATCTACAGATACCTATGTACGTCTCTTACCGAAATCCATCAAGTTTTGATCGTTTTTTGACATTTTATTCACACATTTTGTTAGTTTACAGCCGCTATTTGATTGTTTAACATTTAAAGGTAGCCTATGACCTAGCTAGTCAAATCCAACGACACCTCATTTATTAAAATCCGTTCAGCCGTTTAGCCTGCACGGCGGCGCATAAAGACAGGCATACATACATTAAACTCAAAAAACATAAACCCTCCTCCCCTTCTTCGCAGTCAGGTAAAAAGGTAATTTCTTGGTTATTTATTTGTTTATTTATCTGATAAAATCCCATCGCAAACATAAAATAATCGGAAGTAGAGCGCAATGAGTTTCCCGCGCACGTAGGCAGCGTCTATTTTGACGACATGAGCGTGGCAAAGGCCGAGACCATTCTGCCTGTAATCTGCCCGTTCATCAGTTAGTGCAAGCCGGAACACTAGGTAATTGCCTGCAGGGCTATTACCTACCTACCCACCTTCAAGTCTACACTGCGATTTACAGGCACGTTCATCTCGAATGAGCGTACCTATCTATGAGTACCTAAATGTGCATATTGTGTATGTATTCATTAGTGGATGTAGAAACTTCTGTATAATAAGATAGGTAATGGATGCATTCATCCTTTTTAATTTTGGAATTGCGATTTTATATTTGGGTTATTCCCATATTCATCCCATATTTCGGTTAATTTTGGTCGAAATGATTGTCTTTGATAATAAAAATATCTAAAAATGTGTATAATTATTATTCATAGTTCACTGCGGTTGGAAGTGGGGATGTCGTGATTTTTATCCCGAAATTCCTAAAAATGGGAATGGCTAGTGGGGATTTTTGGCGTGGGCGCTAACCTAACCATTAATTTTTATCTAATAATTTTATGTAATGTTATCATGCTGGAGAAGCCGCATGCACCCATTTATACCTATGCTAACTAGACTGGTAACAGCAGGTAACTTCAATCTAGGTACCTACATCAATATTATAAAAAAAACTCTGTTGATTAATTACCTCCTACTTAGGTAGATTGGAACATAATAAACTGAACTGAGTCTAAAGAGGTTTGGTTCAATTCGTACCGACTACCGGATAAATCAACACAGATAAACTAGCAGTTAGTACAGCAGTCACAGTTGATTCATTAGTAAGTAGGGCGCGGATAACAAAGTTAAGCTTCTTCAAGCCACAGCTCGGCCGGATCAGCGATGTTGCTGCATTGCGCTACTGTTGTTTTTCAATAATTTACATTGCAAATGGAACTCGGCAAAAAGTGGGTAGTTAGAAGCCGCGTTTTTTCAACACTACTATCTGGTTATTTCATGATAAAGTAGGAGAAATTCAAAGGTAGAATTTTTGTTTTTAACACAGATTCACTGATAAATCTAGGTACTTTTGTTCTCAAACGAAATTAAACTAACCATGCTCAAAAAGATACTTGGGTTTAATTAAATTTGGGAATCTGTGTTCATCCATGCTGTTTTCCCACAAAGAAATTCCGTTGCAGCAGAAATAACAAGAGCAGAACAGAACAATAGGATTAGTGTTAGTGTTTTACGCCACGGTTGCAGGTGTTCAGAACATCGCTTTGGTTTGGAGCTTGCTTTCAAAGGAAGGGTTGGTTGAATGATAGCGCGAGTGTTGCCTTAACTAAAAAGTTTCCTACTGTAAAGCAAACTTCATGATTCTAAACGACTTGACTTATCGAGTCTGACTTATGACAAAATAATCTCTCCAATTACTTGACACTGGCTATATACCTTTGATGTGAAGCCAAAACCGAAGAACTTAGGTTCTTCGAAAGAAAAAAATAAAAAAGAAATCGTGCGTTTTTTTTTGTAACGAAGGCATTTTAAATGTCATGTTTCACAGCATTACACCATTCACCAACACTCATACACATTCACGAGCACTAAACGGGTAATAAAAAGCCACCGCTTTTTTCGGGAATCGCACTTCACCGAAAGATCTAATAAAGCTATCAGTTTAATTCGTTTAGGTTAGGTACACTTAGCTTCAAGACCATCCTTCGAAACAATGCAGGTAAGTAGGTACCTACCTATAGAAAGACAAACAGTTCCTTTTTAATCGGTATCGGTACAAACCTCAGAAGATTATTTTGCGGCGTGTAAGTTCCAAACACAGTCCCAGTTGGAGGGAAAGAAAATACTGCAAGTTTGCCGACTTTCCGTAAGTGTTTACCGTCCCATAGGGGCGTTATCTATGAGCCTGTAATAGAGATGGCTCTAGCTATTTCCACGCATTTTCCCTGTTCTTTGATCTTTCATCTAAGGTTTAATAATTAACTGTAAGCTTGGAAAGATCAAGGATGTTTTTTTTATGATATCGCCAGAACTTTCTCCACAGACCAGAGACTATTTTACTTAGTTTAGTATTTAAACAAGCAATTAATGCCTAATTCAATTAAGAGGTACCTGAGTATCAAATTTAGGTACTGAATATGGCATACTGAAATACTAAGTAGGCGACAGATCGTGAGCGAAAAATGATTTTGAAAATAGCGCAATATCTACGGTTTAAGATCAGTGTCGGGCTGTAGGGTACCTACATCAATCTTCTCATGTAAGCAATAATAATATTGTTATAGAGCAGATACCTATTACTTATCTAAACATGATGAAGAAGCATCTAGCAAGGTTAGAACACAAGTAGTATGTAAGTAAGTGGCAGTAGGTTAGGTATGAAAGTCGAGTTTTTGGTCGAGTCAGCAAATAAAGTGGATAGTAACGTACAGATTTATAGTATATATTTAATATACCTACCTACCTTCGTAATTTTTTTATCTGGTTAGTAAAAATACATTGAGATATACCTATTTAGGTATTTATAAAACTAAAAGTAAGTAGGTAGGTAAGTATTTAACGATAATAGTTTGTGAAAAAATGCATGCTGGCAATTTCAATAGTTTTCAATTTCTTTAAAGACGTAAATAGCAGCATCAAGCATCATCACATCATGAATTCCTTTTCCGCTTCTCTCAAGATTGCTTTTGATAATTACCTAACATATATTAGGTACCTACGTCTACCCTTCCAGAGACGGATTCAGGATAATTGATTAGGGTATGTCAAGAATTTAGGATTTTCTAGAGCAGAAACGTGATGTTATATTGATCGAATAGTCCCAAAATTCTAAAGCCAATTCGATTTACCTACCTAGTCTTATAATTATTTTGTGAATACCTACAAGAAACAGGTTGTCTGGCCCATTTATTGTAGGTAAGTATCTAAGTTAGTAGGTAAGTACCTAGGTGAGCACCGCTCTTTAAGATTTCTTACCCCCGTCTTGAAAGAAACCCGGCTGTTATCCTAGTTTGTATTGTTGAGGTTCTAGCGCTAAAGCAAAACAGACGATTCGCCGCGTCGCGTTTATTCAGACAATGGCGAGCGTTTAGAAACGTCAACAATGAAGACGGGCCGTCATTGTCCCGCGCAAGTGGTTTGAACGCCATCTAGGTCGCGTACAATATGCGCGGGAAATTATAATTGCGACGGTTTTATGCAAATAGGGTAACGGTGACCTGAACGGAGAAACTGTTAGAATTATTTTTCCTGGTTTCATAACCATAGGTGGGTTAGGTACCATCTCCACTCCATTATTGTGATCAAGTTGCTAGATTCTCGAAGTAATGGATTTCAAATCCGTGGCTATTTACAGGTTTTATTAGAAACCATAGATGGTATTGATGATTTTCTAAGCATAGTAACTATTGGTACAATCTGAGGCATTGAGTTTTTGACTTTTCTTTCCTCATCAATCAAATACTTATGCCTATATAAAAGGCTTGGTCCTGACGGACAGACAACGTACAGGCCAAATCACTGAACGTAGATACTTTATATTTTGAGGGTATGTTCGTCAAGTGTAAACGCGTACTAAGGAATTTGTAATTAAATAAATGAAGATACCACTACAATAGGTTTCTTGCGTAGTTCTACAGACGCTATCGTGTCCTCAATGAGACATTGTAACTCTTTACTAAGTATTCTAGGTCTTCACTTCAAGTTCGTATTGTACATTGCTAAGAATCTCAATGAAAACACGGGAACAGATCAACAATGGAGTATAATAAAATTTCACAATAAATATATTAAAAAATATACACTTGTAAATTCGTAACATAACAAGTAATGATTCTATTTGTACGCACTACGTAGCTATTGGCTAATCACACTATATCATGGATGTACTCAGTTACAGGCGAGGGGGCATTATTCTACTTAGGTAGTTGTTTGGTAACACATTTTTCCTTAAAAAAATACTACAATTAAAAATGATTTTAACAAAATAATTTAATGTACCTTAATATTCGATTAATATCACTTATGAACTCACAGGTATACCTAGTTACATAGAAATATTCAACGTTTTGAAAAAGCAGCGCATTATTTTGTAAAAAACATTAAGGCAATGTTATTTATGATATGTTAAGATAGACGAACATATAAATCCTTATATTTATACCAGCCTAATAATTAGCACTATAGGCTCAAATCTTACTTATTTAAAAATATACTATACAAATTAAATATGTAGTTAATAATGATTCCAATCAAAATGTCAAGTAAATAAAACAATAGTTGTTATAGCGTACATATCTACGTATTTACACAGATTCACAGCACCTAGCCTCTTGTAACAAGGTCATGTCAGTAAATAATATAAAAAAACAACTTATTACGTATTGCTACATTCATCCAGATACAGAACCCAGATTTATAAAACTCGCTAATCCGCGCTATCAAAATCCGACGTACAAATAGCCGAACTTATTTTAACCCTTCCGCCCGATTCCTGAGTACGTCCTAATTGTCCTAGACTAGTCTAAGCCTAAGTTAGCTCTGGATATTATCCTTTTCCTTCTGTAGGTAGTTGTAGTTGATAAAGCGAGCGCCTTGCGTGAGTTGAGCGCACTCGTTGGTGAAGTGGCAAGCGAATAGAAGCATGTTCCTTGGTTGGACCCGCCACGCAAAGCGCATGAAACATAGCGAGTACAGGGAGAGGGCTGAAACAATATTATAATCAATGTAATAAAAGGCTTGGTCCTGAGTCCTGACTGACAGACAACGCCCAGACCAAACCGCTGGATGTAGACACTTGAAATTGGGAGGGTAGGTCGGCTGCCTACTTTCAAAACCTAGTATAAACCAACTTTTGAAACCAAATGGGTGATTCTGAATCTTACTTGGTGGTTTCGCACAGAATTGCTTTGTCAAAACTTCAAATAAACGCTCACAAGCCAAAATCATTCTCTCAAAAAACCTAGAGGTGCATTTCTTTATTTTAAAAATGCTCGATAATCATTTCAAAACATAGCATAGACCAGTGACCATTTCAAAGTATGTCAAGTGTAGGCGTACTAAGAAAGGAAAAAAGAAAAAAGTGTCGGGCGTCGGCTAAGTATTCTAGTAACAAAAATAAATTATAATTTAGGTAATCGCTAAATGTGTTGCTAAGCTCAAAACTCGAGAACGGCTGGACCAAATCAGCAAATATTTTTTTTTCATTGAAGACAGAAAAATTTATGCCAAGGTAAAAAATAAAGAAATGCCAAGTTTGTGTGGATGGATGTTATTTGCTCAATATCGCAAAAACTACTTCACTGATTAAGCTGAAAATCAGCATTATAGTTTAGGATCTTAGAAGGATATACCATAAGCTAGGTAAGTGACTTATGTTTTATCTTGTTTGTGTTCAAAGACAACTCATCATAAAAATGATAAGATTGCAATTTCTCGTCAGATTGAAATTCAAACAATGCATCATAATCATAAAACATCACAGACGCTAACATTGTGCTAAAACATATCTGTTGGATACCTAATCCTTTGTCATTTAACTTCTAAAGCAGTGTTGGCCGAGTGGGAGGTGCCTCGACTTTCTATCCGAAGGTCGCGAGTTCGAACCCGGTCGTGCACCAATAGATTTTTCAGTTCAAAAAGATCTATGTATGCATTAAAACACGTGCTTAACGGTGAAGGACAACATCGTGAGGAAACCGGCATGTCATAGAACCTAAAGTTCGAAAACATGTGTCAAGTGCACGAAATGAGCCTCTTCGAGGCGCACTTGAACTCCTTTAACCACACTGGTTCGAAAGAACTAGTGACACGATAAGAAGAATTCCATTAAATTATATTGCTAACCTCTCACAACCATTTTACTACAGAATCAAGAAATAAAACAATTTTATTGTAATAAACTTCTCACTTCATTCGATAAACCCATGGCGTTATCAATTAGAACGTCTAAAGAATTTATTTATAGCTAAAATAGATTTATCAGACTCAATCCAAGGTTGATTTGAAACTAACTACTTACTTATCCTACCTATTTTCTGTCCTTATTATTTTCTTTACTATTTATTCACCATTGTTATAAAATAAGGTAGGTACTTAATGACTATCTTCAAATTCAATTTTTCAATCAAAATAATCATTTTTTAATAGCTTTCATTGTTCCAATTTACCAATGGTTTTAAGGCCCAAAATCCTGCGCGCCGCTATCTCGCTTGCACATTCGTACATTTATATAGATTTAAATTAAATAATGTATGGACAGTAGAATTGATAATAATTTAACATATGTCTGAAAACCTAAATATTAGGTAAGTGCTACTAATATTACATAACCTCAATCGCGTCAAAACTACGAAACCAATTAAGCTGAAATGCAGTACGATTGGCAACAATAAGCTGGAAAAAAATGCCTTATGCTACTTTTCCCTCACAATATCACAATACCCCACGGCCGAGGCATCTGGTAACATAAATATAAACAGAACGGCGGGGCGTATAGAACGCGACCACGCGATCGTCGCGCGAGTAAGCGATGCGACCGTCGCGCGAATCCGCGATCAAACGTACTAACGTCAAATAGGCGTCCCAATTGGCATCGCATCGCGTCGCGCGATAGCCAATCGGGACGCCTATTTGACGTTAGTACGTTTGATCGCGCGAGCTTGCGATGGTCGCGTCATCGCGTTCTATTAGGACACTGCCAACGAGCATAACAACAACTCCAATACTATTGGTTGTTGAAGTTTAAGCAATCAATAAAGTAGTCAATTGACCACTTACCCAAGATTACTTCGCAATAAACAACTAAGTACTTATAGTCAGTGATTCTCTGAGGTTTTAGATAGTCTTACCTATTTAGTTATTGTACTTGTTTCATACAATATTTTTGAGACTGCTCTGAGTTTTATCATCAGTGATAAAAAGTTATGATGATTCTATTCATCTATTTCATTACTTCAACGGGAGATTGGAATGCTAATGTATTACCTCATTTTGTGGTGTATTATGGTTTAATATAAATAAATAATTAGGTTAAATTAAATTAATAGTTAATAGGCCCACAACAAGCAACAAGCAAGTCCTGGTTAAACATATGCCAATTTTTTTATTAAAAAAAAAGAAATCCTTACAAATCGGACTTTATGAATAATAATAATGATTCATAAAGTCCGAATTGTAGGTCCGAATAGTTCCACCCAAGATTTTTTCCACACTTGAAGGAAAGAGTTCAAAATATTTTATATTAAATTGAAAACACAATAAAAATTTAAAATATAAGCTAAGCATTCCAGTCTCTTTAAAATTTGGATATACCAGCTCACTCAAAAAGGGTTATTTCCAAAATCCCCAGAATCAACTGCATTGTTCATTACAGTGTGGATTTCAGGAAAAACTATACCCGAAATCCCCACTAGTGGGGATGGTTAGTGGGGATTTCGGGCATAACCCCTCAAGAAGGCAGGAATAAGAATGTTTATTTACCAAGAGTCATCTTTCCACTAATGAAGCTAGGGTCCTTCCTTGCGTCTGCTATTGCGGCTATCGGGATCCCCCAATTAGCGACTGGGCCCCAGAAATGTGTGCTGAAATTGGCATATTACAAATAAATATTAATTAAGGTTAGTAAGTAAACTACTCATAGGTCTCGGGGACTATCTGGATGAGAGATGCACAAGATCGTGGAGGCTGGCTAAATAATAATAATGATAACGATTTATTTCAGGCAACTTAATATAACAGAAAAGCAATAGGCCCATAGAAATAATAGGTACCTTAAAGACTAACATACATACAATACTATACCTATATATAATAAGGATTTTTTCTTTGATGATGCCATCCTGTAGCTACGAAAGGCACAACTAAAGAGAAAGGAGGCCTTTACCCAGCAGGGGGTTCTACCTGGCTGCGATGATGGTGATGATGAAGTGGCTGTCAATAATCTGGAATGCCTGCTACTTAGGAATATGGATGGTTGGTTATTTTTCGAGGAGCAATACAGCACGGTGCATTGTGGAAGATGCACCTCAATACTGAATTCAGTGATGGTAAATAATCAAAGTATTCTATAAAATGTAACCTTTCTTCTTTATATGGTAGTAGTAACCCAAATTGACAAACAGAAGTGGAGATGGATAGGCCACATGATCCGAGATCCTCAGGACAAATGGTGCAAAAGGGTAACTGATTGGTACCGCAGAGACGGCTAACACAATAGAGGGTGTCAACAAACAAGATGGGAGGATGACCTAAAACTTACAGCTTGACAGCACCGGAGAAGGTTACCCAGTGGAAAAGGTTAGAGGCCTATGCCAAGAGGCACACTGAACTGCGGGACATTCTTTAATAGAATCGGAACTTAAAACATCACAAAAAAACATATAAACCCAAAGTTTGGAATAAACGGCTTAGTATAGTAACTTCATATTATGTGAATAAAACATTTACCTCATTAAATAGTCTCTGAACTCCTTGCTTTTCAGCTGGTTCATCAACTTCCTGATAGCTGCACTCATTTTTACTGAAAATTTAAAATATATGTAAGTAACAGAAATAAGATCAAGGTTGGCAAATGAGTGGAAATTATGAAGAACACAAACCTGCACTGGTCTAGTTTAGACTAGGTACTTTTGGAAAATAATAGCTGTACAATATTATAATATGTATGTTAATTTTGTAGTGAATTTTAAATAGTCTTCATTGCCGCGCTGCACAATGATAAACAGGGGATATGATGTCAAGGTTATGTCGATTTTTTTTTATCTAAGTTATAATAGAGACAGCATTTCACCAGCTTTTGAATTAAAGTACTCACCTGCGATTTATTTACAGGGTTTTCGAAACAAATCTCTTTAGGCTGCCTGGGAAAACTAAAAAAAGCAGCCGTAGCCGTAATCACACAAAATCACCCTTGAATTTAATTTTGCAGAATGTCTAATTTTTCAAAAACGTCAAGTCAATCAATGTCAATAATAGAAATGGTCAAGAGTATGTCAGGAGTATGTTTAGTGGGGGGTTCCGAGCTGTTTCACGTGCCCCAAATTGCCCAAATGTAGGCCACACCACATGGGTTTATTTTTTGGTACTTTTTAGTATAAATAAGATTTTTTGTTAAAATGAAAACTAGCATTCACTATGCTTGAATATAATATATTTGACATAATCTGGCCATACACTATCAGACGAGAGATACCCAGCCATTCATCTCTCGTCCATAACATTTGCGTCCGTAAATATAGATGTTTTTTTTTATTTTGCTAAGGAACCCTACAATTTAAGGAGTTTGAAAGTGTTGCGTTTCGTTCTTGTTCACTTGAAAAACCTGTTGATGTTGATTAGCGATTTTTTTTCTACAACAGAGGCGGTAAATTCAATCAGGATCTCTTTGCTGGTTTGCATAGCCCAAAGAGAATATAACTACCAAAGAGAATATAACCACTACCTTGGCATAGCCATTTTATCGTTCAAATAAAGTTTGTCAAAACATTTTTTGCACAACTCTGAATAGAACAATTACAATAAATCATCAACAATGAATCCATAAACGCAAACTATTTATAAACAGATATTCGTCTCTCAATGAAACTGAAAATAAATAAAAATGAATAAATTGAGAGGTACCGATGGGCTTTTTTCGCATGCTTGTAATTTTATACATGCTCCTCTACATAACCATTTACTTCGGTCTAGTGGGAGCCTTAATCTATGCGAGAAGCATGTTTATCACCCACAAGTATGTTGAACCAAGGTACTTATCGAAATACATAAATCACCGGTTTCATAGGCTCTACATTATAAGTAATGAAATTACTGGGTTCTCAAGCAAGATTCTTGCAAGAAAGACAAAGGATTTATTTCAAGCAATACGTCTCAAAGTGGACGAACGGTATAGCTTTGTTGCCAATCAATGAGTTTTGCATAACGGCATGTGGCAATAAGTGATTTGAATGAAGTATTTTGTAGTTGTAGCGCTGTTCTGGCTATGGGCCGGCGTGATCTCTTAGCATTAAGAGAGAGAAAAGCTCGGCTTGCCACTTGTATATTACAAAAAAATCCTACTTATTTTTTTTAGCAGAAAGTCAGGAGCCATGAAGGAATTATTATTTTTTGTTTCAGTTTCTCTGAAGATGTCTATACAAGTCAAGAATAAAACACAAACATACAATATTGGCTTTAATACTAAAAAGGCACAAAATGGACGGTTTACAATCAGATCAGAATTCCTCAGTCATATAAAATAAGTACAGAATTAATACAAAAGTTGTGCTAAATTTATCTTGTTTACTTACAACATAGCTACCTATTTAATTTAAAACTTATGTTAGTTATAAAAATGGTATTTTATTATAAATACATGTATTGTACACAAAATAGCTGATTCTCTTCAAAATAACGGAAATATTACGTTTTTAAAAACTTACTTAGAGTAACAGCCTAGTGGACTTAGTAGGTACTCAGCTGCATAAATTCAAAGAAAGTATAAAGTACTTAGAATGCAAAAGATACAGTTTAAAAATATTTTTTTCTAGAAATAAGTAGAGTTCTAGAGTACTTACTACTTATTTGTAAAAATAAATACACACATAAATATTTATTAATTACATTAAGTGAAAGATGTAGCTACTATTTCAGATTCGGGACGGAGATTCTAAAATAAAAATGAAGTAAATCAGTCTAAATAGGATAAATTAAATATGTATAAATTCTGCGATAATGAGTATCTTATACATACTTACATTGATAATTTGCATATTAAATTGCAATATAAAATTTAAATACTTAATATAAAATATAAAAACTTATAAAATAGATCCATTATGGAAACGCAAAAGCTAAATAAGCAAAAAATATTAAAAAAAAGAATACATATATACAATATTTATTTACTAATCTAATAAAAAAATAAAGTATGTCTATCTCAGTTTTGACAAAACTATACATTTGGTTACGGAACTAGAGTGGACCAATACTCTGCTCTTAAAAATATCAGATTCATGGAATGCTTGTTTCGTATGCTTTTATGTTGTTGTTTAGGCTTGTTTTCAACCGATATCAAAAAAAGGGGAGGTTCTCAATTCATTTTTTTTTCCGTTCTTGTCACTAGGAACAGTCCAATTGAAGTCAAGCGAAGCACTCGGTCACCTACTGCGCTAATAATTATTCCTTTGATTTTTGCAAGTCCATTCTTTCACTAAATTAAGCAATGAAACTAGTAGTAAGTATAAAATATTCCCACTAGTTCCACCGAACATCTCATAATGGAACTACTGGGAACTATCTGGTTGTGGTATGTTTTTGGCTAAACCTTCTTATAATCATGACACTAGTTCTTTCGAACCAGCGCAGTGTGATGAAAGGATTTTAAGTGCGCACTTGAAATCCTTTAGACCATACTTCTTTTCTTTTTAAGTGTGTTGTAGTTTAAAAATGTTTAATTTGATCTTAATTAACAGAGGTTACAGTTACAACACATTGTGATGCGGAAAGATTCACAAAAATCTTTCAATTTACCTCAGTTTGAAAAGCAGCCATAGTACAGTAATCACAGTAGTCAAACTAGCTTGAATTCCAGCTGCGCCAGCCAACCGACACTTGAACATATCTATGCGGGTCTCTTTATCAGCGATGATGTTTTGGAACTCTGCCTCTACTATCTGTCCGTCGTAGTAGGTGATGGGGTCTTCGAATGGGTACTCGAAGCCTTGGAGGCACTCGCATTTATACCCGCCAGCTTCGAACCCGCGACCCAGGATTGGAACGCACTGAAATAATCAATCAACCCGTTAGTGAAAAGTGTTTGACACGAAAGTAATCGCCATCAATAAAAAACATAGTAGAAATTTTATTAAAATCGGGTTAGTAGTTAAGTTTTTGAATAAAAATAAATGGATAAAAAAAAGTCGTTGAATTAAACCAAATTGCGTATTTGTTTCCCTGTGACTTTTCAGTGGTGCCTACGGTCACTAGAACAGTGCGATTGAATTCGGTTGTTGTATGTTTCTGTAAAACCTTGACTATATTAATGTTTGTTCCCTCAGAACCTTGTTTATAATAAACTAATTTAAAAAAATCTTTTTTAAGTCCCATTAAATTTTCATTAAAATCTGTTCAGTAGTTAAGTCTTTGAATCAACATCACTGAAAATAATTCATAACCCTAATGCAGGGGTGTGAGTGTGTCAATGTTTATGTACAGGGTGGGCCATGAATTAGTTAACATTTAAATCTGATTTCCTGCGCAAATCCGAGCGGCGCGGGGTGCTTGGAGAGGTCAAACAGCTAACTCGTTTCAGGGAAATTTAGTGGCAAAAGATCAGGACACTGGGTCTCAAGGCGACATTTGCGTAAAACAATTTTAGTTCGCTCAATTTTTGCTTCAGTTCGACGCAATCCCGAGCTCGTTTCGAAGAAATCATTGCCTTGAGTCCTTATGTAGAAAATAAATGGGTGAAGAATTTCGAAAAAACGGCACTGACATAAAATTTGTAGCAAATCGGCGGTCCACGGACTTCTCAGAGTGAAGAGAACGTGTAGGAAATTATGCTTCAGTTCGACGCGATCCCGAGCTCGTTTGGAAAAATCCAAAGTCAAGATGTGTGAAAAGTGGATATCACTTTTACAAAGTAAATTCCTATCTATTGGCTATCTTTTGTACACATTTTTTTTTTATAACTCATGTGGTTTTTTTTATATTCTTTTAAATGTTAACTAATTCATGGCCCACCCTGTATAATCAGTTTGAACACTTACATAACTGGAGCTCCGGTCACATTTGTCCGTGCCCTTGAAAGCGTTGGGCGTGTAGAACTTGTCCGGACACTGGTTTATATCCAACGCCATCAACGCCATGGTCACCGCTACCACGCCCCTGGAACACACATAGATAGAGATAGATAGAATCACAGAAGTATAGAAACACAATGTAGTACATTGAAAATATGCCCAATAAAAGGGAGCCACTTTGGCTAACTTCTAGTACATTTTGGTCCGATGCAAATTTTCGAAAAAGAGAAGTAAGTCAGGGCTAGATAAATATTATATGTTAAAACTACTAGGCTTTTCAATGTTAATAAAACCCGTAAAAAGTAACAAACATTATTTGAAAATGAGAGAGATAAGTGAGGAAGCGCCACTGTGGGTCTTCTACTAGTTTTCCTCACGAGAAGGCGCCCTAAAACTAGACAATTACAATATGGAAAAATAGGCGGTGTAATCTCTATAACTTACTTAAACTCCAATTTGACCTTCACACTGTCCCACCCGAAGAACAGCGCAGCATACGTCACAACCCACTGCTTGACGTGACCGTCACAATCATAGTAAGGTCGTGTCCAGTGGCCGTGCTTGATGTTGGCGGAGCGGTAGAAGGTCGTCAATTTGACCTTGACGCTATCCCACCCAAAGTACAAACTACTTAAACTCCAATTTGACCTTCACACTGTCCCACCCAAGGATGGCGCAGCATACATTACCGTCACAATCATAGTACGGCCGTGTGTGAAGTGTCCAAAACATTATTATAACTTACCCGAAGAACGGCGCGGTGTAGGTGACCACCCGCTGCTAGACGTGACCGTCACAATCATAGTCATCAATCATGGCCGTGTGTGAAGTGTCTAAAACATTAGTAAAACTTACTTAAACTCCAATTTGACCTTCACGCTGTCCCACCCGAAGAACGGCGCAGCATACGTCACCACCCACTGCTTGACGTGACCGTCACAATCATAGTACGGGCGCGTCCAGTGGCCGTGCTTGATGTTGGCGGCGCGGTAGAAGGTCGGGAAGCGCTCGTATCGCTTGAGGTACTTCCCCGACACATCATCTCGGATCTTCATCTTGAGGAAGAACTGCTCGAGGCTGTCGAAGTTGGTGGACCAGCGCTGTTTTAGGAATTGGAACCACGGTTTGTTGGTGTATACTTCGTCTGGAAAGAGATGGAATGTTTGAGTTTTGACTGGCTGTTGTGTGGAAATAACCAACCAAGGTGTTACAGAAACATACCACAACCGACTTCAATTGCACTGTTCTAGTGACTGTAAACAAATATAGCAAAATCCGCAATTTCATTTACTTCGACGTCATTTTTCAGTTATTTTGATTTAAAGCATACAGAAATTTATTTCAAATCGGTTCATAAACAACAAAGTTCTGCGGTACAAACAAAAATCCTTTTTTAAGGCGGTTGCAAAAACACTGTAAACTATAAATTGTTTGATATATTGAAATGGGAAAAATGCATAACAAATGAGTTCTTCCCTGTTTTCTACTGAAGTAGCATAGGCCAAAATATCAAGTTATTCTAGAAGCTAAATACGTAACACAGGACGGATTTACCTGAAAACCACAGGTATCTATGCAATATCGCTTACCAGTCTTATTCAATCGCGCCAGATCCTCCAACTTGAACTTTCTCGTGTTCAACTCAGTTTTGTAGGCGAAAGGCGCGAAGAATGTGCGGTTTGTGAACTTATTGCGGTCCCAAAATGTACCTGAAAATAATAAAGTATTCATATGTTATTAAATGACAAAATATTATTAGAGGAAGCCAGAAAGTAGCGCCGTCATCTCTGTACTTACACCTGTTTTATTCATCTGTAGCAGCATTCTGCCACTACCATAATGTGCATCATCATCTCTCTCCGGCATCTCTTTCTATCTGACGTGCAACTCCGGAACGAACAAATATTTATACCTTCGCATCAACTCTCGAATATTCTAGGACAGCCTCGACCGATGACAGATCAAGACCAGGATAGACAGCAAGAGCGAAATAGATATACGTTTTACTCAATCACCTATGATACTAACGCCGGCCTAAAATTTACAATTTAAATAGCGCATTTTCCGAAATAAAATCACCATTAGGTTCATACAAATCGAAGAAGTTGTTTAAGTGAAAATCTCCTGATATCAAGAGAGGAAAGTGTTAGAACATCCAGACAACGGATCTCTCTCACTCCCTACATCTTTTCTTTGGCCTTCCTTTATCCATCCACTTTCTTAATCAGCACTCTTCTAGTCATATTTTTCATATTATTATTACCTCTGGTTAAGAAAGTTTATTTCTCATAAAGAATACAAATATTCACTTACATGAGAAAACTAAATATACATAAAGTAACTAGTAAATTAAGTTCTTTAACATAATATTTGATGGGCTGTATAATCATACGTCGAACTAACACGACGATATTAGATGATTAGTCATATTATTCTAGCTAATCTCATTACTTATTCATTTAAAAAAATGTGTATATCCAAACAACAAAAGAAACGCGACTTATGAACATTTTTAATGGGAGAGTGAAATGTTACCTGCAGACCATATCTTGGAGTCTCCGAGCACAACGGATAGCGTCTCCCCGAACATCTGGTCCTCTGTGAGCGGCTTGTCCGCTACGCGGTTGCCGCTGAACACCTCTTGGGGATCCGACACCTGATAATAAAAGAAAACATATTATGGCATATGCTTTTGGAAATCAAATGAAAACAATAATAGGTAAAGTATGATGTATAAAAAATTCTCGTCAACACGGCTTTTTTGATCCCACTACTGCGACTTTCTAGTAGAGCAAAAGAATCTTAATCAAACCACACGGATTCAATGCGGACTGGTAGATGTCACAGGCCACGGAATATTTTCCTATCCTTTGGAGGCATTTGATAATGAATAACACCTACCTAGAGTAATTAAAAACTTATCAGCTCCACCGGCCGAATTAGGGATCTCTCGGGTCTATATCACAAGTATATCTATACTTAGCTTACACCGAGAAGTCTTTAAATAGACCTGTACAAAGATCTTAGTTCTTAATTAAATTAGAAAGGTTCTGCATTTTTAACACAAATTGTAAACATAGTATTAAGATCTTTTTTTGGAAAATAAACTTTATCTTATCTTATCTTATTTAACCCGGTTTTAACCTATTGTATGCTGATAATGCTATACAAAGTTCATACTACTACGTCTACCACATACCTGTAAGAAAGCACTGATGAAGTTGGCGAGTCTTACAGCCATTTTGGCCTGGTTTTCCAGCTGTTCTTCCGCGCCATATGCGATGTCACCGTTGAGATACAAGTCTGTAGGGTTGTATCTACAAACAAAACGACATTATTTAGTTTAAAATCATAACATTAGCATGTCCAAGACCTAATAAATGCCACGAAGGATTGTATGTCTGTTTAAGTATTATTCACATACTAATAATGAATGTTCCCGTATCAATGATATTTGTTCCCGTACTCATAACGGACGTTCCCGTAACCATAAAACCTGCGCTCGTACTTATAATACTCGTTCACATACTGAAAGTTTGTGAGGGTGGATGAATGGATGTTTGTTCCTCAATCACGCCAAAACTAGGTACTAAGCCAATTGAGTTGATATTTGATATGGGCTGATTATTATCTCGATACCACATGGGCGAAGCCACAGGTAGTCGCTAGTATTTATACATATAGGTCTCTCAGCGAAAGCTGGCGCGGTCAAAATACTCACACTAATGCAATTTCACTACACTTAGACAAATTTAGAATGATAAATTGAACAGGTCACACACAATAGGGTAACGCCGCGCTCTTATTCATAGTCACTACACAAGCGCACGTGTGAATGTGTTGTTCATGCCAGCTTTTGTTAATATACCTTAACTTGGTATATTTACTTGGTACAGTTATGTGGCTGCACGCCTCTGATGAAGTTAAGGGCTTCAAACACGTTCATTCGCTCAGTGTGCAGCGCCTCGGGACCGCTCGTGGAGTTCACGTATTCATAGTACTTGTCTAAGTAAAGCATTCGCAGGAATGGATGGGCTTTCTCCCATTGGACCGGCAACCGTTGAACCCCTGGAAAAAACTTAGTTATTACCTAAGGATCAAAGCAAGTTACAAACGAGTATGAGAAAAGAAGTAAACTATGTGGAAAATGTGCATAAGGATTAAAGCAAAGTAAGAGAAACTTTGTAAATCGAGAATTGATTTATTTTACATACTAGCTGATATTCGTGATTTAAGGGAATAAAAGCATGTTGTGTTTTTTTACAGCTCATTAAAAATGAAAAAAAAAATAAAAATGAAAAAATTATTTATTTACTAACAAAACACAAATCTATAAGCTAAGCTACCCAAGCTAAAATTAAATAAAGCTAAGTGTATTTACTATAATTAACAGTGCATTTTGTTGAGAGATTCAAACATATTTGTATTCATTAACGGCCCCACACTAGGCAGCCTGTATCGTGGAGACCTTGTATTACGATAATTCAAACAACAAAAGTTAAGGCAACCTTGAAAATATCTGAAAGAAATGAACATTTTCGCTATAATTTGAGTGAGAGAATTTCCTCAGTCTTAGCGAACGATAGTAAAAATAACCAAGTAGTGGCAAGTAGGTGTATAGGAAAATTAAATTGCAATTGAATCTATAAAGGTATACAACATTTTCGCTATGATTTAAGTGAGAGAATTTCCTCATTAACTGTACTTATACCGTATATATATTATATATATTTTAACCTAATGGTTCAGTAGTTTTCACGCACAGAAGCAACATACATCCATCCATCTATCTATGAGTATAGTAATAGTTATAGTATCGAAATAAATAGTACCAGCTCATTACCATTGCTATTTTTGCTGCTATTTTATGTAATTAGCACAGAGAAATAAGATACTAAGTAAAATACTAGTGTAATCGTGTGATATAAGCCCTACAATTTATCTCAGCAAGAGGACTCACATCCAATCTTCAAGCAGTCGAAGTTATTGTAATACTGATCAGACGTCGCTCGCTCCACGATCTCGCCGAGGTAGGGGCGCCGCACGAGCGGCGGCAGGCGGCGGCCGGGCGCGCAGCGGCACTGGTAGCCGCCGCGACGGAAGCCCCAGCCGTGGAGGGGCTCACACTGACAACAACATAAACGCTCACAAACACAATTTTGAGATCTTCCGTGTCAAATTTTTCTTATTATTGTAGTTGACATAAACAGGTCCTTTCTGATAATTCTTCTGTGTATCTTTTTGGTTCCCACGATACAGGCCAAGAGCCTAGTGTGGGTCACCGATTACTGACCTAAGTGAAATGTTTTGTCTAATAAATAAATTGAATTGAATTGAAAAACATCATACAACACCAACCCTCAGTATCATCAATATTAACCGATCACAGTCCACTGCTACACATATGCAAAGTGCGCCATTGCACCATGTGTACGGCTTTCTGCATCTATCGCCTGCCTGCAGCTTTTCGCAGATATTCACCTCCATATCTTAGTCTCACAATTTCATGTAGGTTATAAAAACAGTTTAGTTATACGCATTGCACTCATGAAAACCGCTCCGCTTGCGTGCTAGGATTTAACTTGGAAGTACCTAAGCTAGGCGTATTGTGGAAATGCTATGCGTTTAGCGCGAATAAAGCACATCGATACGAAGACTATTTTTTTACCGCGCGTACAGTACGGCTAAATGCGTTTTCGCCTTCAGGTTGGTCTACACATTGGGTGACGCCTATTAGTAAAATGCTGTGCAAGCCATACAATACAATGCTTGTATATGGCTAGATTTGCGTTAGAAGTTTTCACACATTCATAATACGAATTTCCTCATCCATAATGATTATTCACGTAACTTAAACACTTGTTCACGTATCCATGTGTATCAAATTACCTGATGCTGGATAATCTTACCTCAGTGGTTTCTTTACACCTCGCTGTGGACGCGAATCGATTGGGTCGATCGTTCCCCTGACTGGGTGGACACTGGTTTATATCTATCCGATCATAGTCCATCTCCATTACTACAGCTGCCGTGTACCTAGAATAATATTAGGTACCTTATTGATAGATTCTGACATTTTGGTTCAAATAAAAAATAACAGCTTTAAGCTGCCTGTGTATCATAAATAATAATAATAATAAAACAAGGTACATTATTGTATTAAAAAATTGTACAGTTTTTGTTTGATTAGGAAATTGATGGCTGGATTATTTATTTACTTATTTGTTTTTAGACGAGCAGCTTTTGCTGAAATGTCTACGTCACACAAAGTTAGATTTTTAATAGTTTTGTGTCACTTTCTTAACATAGTCTTGTTGGTTGGTAACCAAGTGTTACAAATTATATTGTTACAAACCTTTTCATATAACATGAGAGATTATTATTATATCCCACCAAAAGGCAAAGGCCTCCTTTTCCTTTATTTTTAAGTGATACAATTAAAATACTGGCAGACTCAGAAAAACATTAAGTTACATTTTGGATAACATGCAAATAGGTTTTTATGTATGAATGAAGATATGAAACAAATCAAAAATGGTATGAAGAATACAATGCTAATGCAATATACTTTACAAATGATAAAGGTACATGAGTACCCTTGTGTCAGTATGCAGTTTCATATTGAAATGCAATATGAAACTGCATACTGACACTCAAGTTTTACGATCCATTGTTACTTACGTTGGGTATTCAATATGTCTGAACTGGGTGTGTCGGGGGTATATGTCAGCGACGGGTGAGACTGCACCCACCAGCCATTTATTTAATCTGCCACAGTCGAAGTATGGGCGAGTCCAGTTTACTGGGCCTGGTACCTGAAAGATAGATAGATAGATAGATAGATGAACACTTTATTGCACACCAAGAAGAACAAAACAGAGTAAAACAATAGAACAAGAAAACAAAAGCCTTAAGGTAGGTAGTACAAGGGGCGGCCTTATCGCTGTAAGCGATCTCTTCCAGGCAACCCGGCAAGATATTAAGATTTATATTTGTAACTAGGATTGTATGCATCCATAACAGTGCCTTAATAGCAATTTCAACTTTACTCCGAGTGGTCAAAGTTAGGGCAATTTTAGTGGGAGTCTGATTAGCTACTAATAGAATCTCATGAATTTGAATATTTTTTTACCTCATCATTTCCGGGCGGTCCGTGGAATGTAAATGTTTCATTTGTATTGTTAGCATATCGGATTTCAACTTGATATGTTGTCTTTGTGTCGTGTCTCTTCTCAACATTGTCAGGAAGCCACAGCTTGTACCATTCATTGGTACGGTAGAACTCCGATGTATAATCCTTAGAGAGACTGTCATGGTCAAATGCACCAAGATCCTCAATTATAAACGTGTTCAGTGTAGAAATCTTTTGTAAATGTACAGGATCATTAAAATCATCAGCTCGGTATGCACGGGGAGCGAACCTTGGCATGGTCTTGTTGAAGAATCCTCTGTACGATGATGTGTACGACATATTAGGAGAGAAGTAGATAGAACTAGCGTTGATGAGAGGGTTTGAAGATATGTCAGCAACTGAGGATAGGAAGTAGTACATCATACCAGGATCGTAAGTATCGTTGATCGCAGGTCGTATAAACCTGGACTGGAGGATGTAGCTCCAGAAGAACGCTCGATTCATGGCCATATTGTGCAAATGAAGCATAGCAGTCCGGTTCGGAAACACGGGGTTAATGTTGATTTCTTTCACGTCCGGGTGGTGGGATACCGAGTCTTCAGGCAGATATAAGTCATCCAAGTGGCTAATGATACAGTTGTCGAGGTTTATTTTGTCCATTTTACCTCGGACTTCGTCGAAAGCATCCCGAATTTGCCACTCATACTGGCCGGCCACACCCCATAGCAATACACATAGCGAAATCGCTAGTAAACTGCAGTTTACAGTCTCCATTTTATTCTCTTACACTTTCTTGGAGTTTTTTAGTTTTATTTGCACTTAGTTTAATTCATTTTGAAGATAATTTCAGTAATTTTTTAATAAAATAGCTACCACAACAACAAGTATTTTGAAATGCGTCGGCTTTGTAAAAAAAACTGCCATCGACAAACGCAGAACTTTCAAAATAACTGTCAACAATTGACAGCTGATCGGTTAAAAAAAGTACGAAATGTCAGAACAGTTTATCGATGGTTAACCTCAAAAAGTGATAAAAAATAAATAAAGTTAAAGTTATTATTTTCTCTGTTTTAAATAATCAAGAATAAAGCTCACAATATGGCAGGAACTTTATTCCGTAAGTTGTTTAATCTACCTGCCACCTCCACAATTAGTCTTTTATACAAAAATCCAATGAAACTTATTTGTTGTTGCAGGGTCCATATTCAACACAACACTTTCATTATATTCAGGGAGTTCATCTAACCTGGTGAGTGTAGCTCGACCAGCAGCTATGCCAATGGCGTATGTAACTAATATATGACACAGGGCACTCAACTACTTACCTACAATTTCATAAAACCTATTTCTTCACAAAATTCCAGAGACCCATTCACACTGCAGCAGTGTACTATGCTGCACGTAAGGGTACTAGAGCGAAGGCCCGTGCAAAGAAGGTCAAGGTGGAAGTAACTAAAGTTGGATTCATCCCGCACAATGAGAGAGGGAAAAATAGGTAAGTATCAAGACTTATTTCTAAAGTTCTGAGACCGTATCTGGCTTGCTGATAAAGTAGTTAATAAAGCCAAATTGAAGGCCTCTAGATGGCTTGGCATGAAAACTTTGACAGAGATATATCGAGAGATATACACAATGCGGAAGTTAGTGTACTGAAGATATTCAATGTCAATAAAAGAGGAGTTGAAAATGTATAAAATAGATTACCTTGCATAGTACTGACACTTAGCTATTCTGTGACAATTATTCCATACATGGATATAGTAACACACAAGTCAGCTAATTTATGAACCCTCTTTTTCCAGAGTTGTAGGAGTCTTAGCAAACAAACACACCAACGACAGCTACAAAGCAATTGCGAAAGACGATGTGTACCCGTTAAAGTACTACAGATGGGTGATATACTCAGCAGAGGACGCCGTGAGAGCTCATCAAGAGACCCACCACCCTACTATGTACAACCAACCTGATAATTACGTGTATGCCAGGGTTGAGTTTGACATGACCGCTGCTAAAAAGGTATTGATATTATGCTAGAAATGTATTTTAAAAATACTCTTGTCTAGTTTTTTTTATTTGAAGGAGACAAGCATTTGACCACAACTTCACCTGATAGTAAGTGACGGTGTGGTCGAGAATGGCTGTGCTTGCCCAGTAAGAACTTATTCACTCTTGAAACTTTCTATAAATAAGTGTTGTAGTGAGCAAACTCTTCTGATGGTGAAGAGATTATGTTTGTCTCAACACTTATTACCACTCGTCCACTTTATTGCTTAGAGTAACGATAATGTTTTTATAAAAGTACCTATTTGAAGAGCCATTGGTCAGGCTTGTTATTATTATACACGCAATTGACAAAAAATTAAGAACTTAATGCTAAAGCATTTATGAATTTTTGTTTTTTATTCATTGTTAATGTTTGACTCTAGAACCGCTTCATGGACAGTTTTACTCGTCTATCTCTGCTGCCAAACCCATTTCCCCGGGAAGAAGAACGCACAGTGCTGGCTTTCTGCAAGGGTGCCGAGCTCACTAAGGAGGTGCAAGACGCAGGCGCGACTACTGTGGGGGGCGCTGACCTTATCAAGAAGATACAGGTCAGTGATGCTAGTTCAAAACCATTATTAACCGACTTGAAAAGGCAGGAGGTTCTCAATTCGGTTGAATTTATTTTCTTATGTTTGTTACTTCAGGACTTTGTTGTTTATAAATCGATTTGAAAAAATATTTTTTTTGTTTGAGAACTTATACTTTCAGATTGGTCCCATAGAAAGTTTAATAAAATCGGTGTAGTCGTTTAGTTGTTAAATCAAAATAACTGAAAAAAAAAAGTACAAAAAGTAGCCAATGACCTTATTCAGCTTATAAACTAAAACTAGGCAGTATACCTAATTTCAGCCCTATCTGTTTAATATTTATTTGTAATCAAGGTATGAGGTAAGTTAGACGCTCTCCTGTTGGTAAAAGATCACGCCTGTCAATGATCAGAACAGTTCTACACAGGACTTTAATTCCCAGGTCCACTGAGACATATTGATGTTCAGTCTTGAAAAGCCAGTAACCAACAAGACTATGTTAAAAAAAGTGATAGAAAACTACTGAAAAAAACAACACTGTTGGTCAAAGACACATCAGCGAAAGCTGCTCGTCTATCAACAAATCCTACTTATATATCCTATCCTACTTCCTACTATCCTATCCTATCCTACTTCCTACTATCCTATCCTATCCTACTTCCTACTAACATTATAAACGCGAAAGTTTGTAAGTATGGATGGATGGATGGATTAATGGATGTTTGTTACTCTTTCACGTAAAAACTACTGAATTGATTTTAATGATTTACAATTAACTTACAATAATATAGCGTATAGGTACATCAGAATAACACATAGGCTACAATTTATAAAGATACCTGCGCAGACGAAGTCGCGGGCACCAGCTAGTTAATGTATTAAACCATTTCACTAGCTGCTTTCTCATCCATTTTACAGGAAGGAACCATAAAAATCTTCGAATACGACTATGTGATCGCCCACCCCAACATCATAACGGATTTGGTACCAATCCGAGGGCTGATGAAGAAGAAGTTCCCCACCCTGAAGGCTGGTACGCTGGATACGGAACTGCCGGCGCTGGTGAGGAAGTTTGCTGGCGGAGTGCAGTACAGAGTGGTGCGGGATGAGAAGCAGGATAACTTTGGATCCGTTGAAGTTGCTGTTGGAAGGGTGAGGACTTTTGTTGTCAACCTACGTCAAAAAAGTAGGAGGTTCTCAATTTGGTTGTATTTTTTTTTGTTTATGTTTGTTATTAAAGATCTTATGCCGACTTGCACCAAACTTTCAAAGATCTTATGAAAGAGAAAGAGATTTCAAAGCAATTACTTTACTTGCTTGGCAGTTCTTAGACTGTTAAGAACTACCAAGCGAGTAAAGTAATTGCTTAGGGACATTGACAGTTTAGTGCAAGTAGGCATTAGGCATTTATCAACTGATTAGGAAAAATATTTTTGTAAAATCGGTTCAGTAGCTTAGGTTTTGAAGCAAAATAACTTTAAAAAATGGGTCAACCAAGAAAACGAAATTGCGTAATTTGCATATTTTTTCACTAGAACATTGTTGAAGTATCTTTTGTAGTATATTTTTGTTAAAAACTTTGATTATTGAAGTTACAATGTTTTGTTCTGAAGAAACAAAGGTTGAATACTTTCGAGGTTCAATAATTTTGCCACCAGAATTGGATCAAAATTATAAGAGGCTCTATCTTAGGCTTGTTAGGTAATGATTTATTTATTATTATGACTGCTTAAATTGGCCTGTTAGTACTCACTGTTCTGCTCTCTGAACCAACTAAAACCTTATGTTGAATTTTCAGTTGAACATGGACGCAAAGGAGGTTGCTGCGAATATCGAAGCCTTATTGAAAGACCTACAATCTCATAGACCAAAGAGAGATGGACTATTCATAACGAGGTACCTACAAATAAACCTACCAGGGTGATTTACTTACTCTCTCACGTCAATCAGTTGAACCACAGCTCGCTTTTTTATTTCTTATCTGTATGTCTGTTGTTCCGGGTGGAATCTTGCAACTCGAATTTCGAGCAATTCCCGATTAGGTACCCGGTTAAAACTTTCATGGTAGCTACATATTATACATAATTATCTCGTAAAGGAAATGAGATAGAGCAAAATCATAAAATATTGTTTTTAGATTATTAATCTACATGTTATTTTATTACGGACGGTAGAATGTGTATTTCGTTTGTTGTTTTCAGATGTATTATAACCAGCCCGCCATCGCCTGAAAAACTCAAAATAGATCCATTTGTGTTTGTGGAACGCACAATAACAAAGGAACAGGCAAACGACAGCGATGATGAAGACGATGCTGTTGCTGCTAGAGTGTAGTTTTATTAGAATGTGTGTAGGAATTGTAAAGTGTAAAATTCATTAAAAAAATAATTCTAAAAAGTTATTTTACTTTCCTTCTTTTTACGAAGCAATAGAGCATAAGCATAAAGCGCCTTTATTATTCCCAGTCTTGGTGCTTACGCTTAGTGTAGTACCCGGTTTGCTACACCCAATAGGAACCGAACCTGCGAGTCACGACTCATCATCATCATCATCGATCAGATCGCAAGGCAAGGGCCTCATCCATTCGGCCATCACGTCCACCAGCACCGTAGAGAAAAGACAGAAAAAACATGAACGTGTTTCTAAATTTTATAATGTTGGCAGCAATGTCTGGTTGGCATGTTCGATGTCAACAATTCGAAGGTGCGTTCTGAAACTAGAAATACTTTATTATTTTGTCATTTCCTTAAAATCTTATTGACGCAAAAACCCTCTTTTGCAGATGCAAATATTATGAAAATTTAATCGTAAAATATTCTTTTTGTAATAAAATTAAAAAAAAAAAACATCTTAATCTATAAGTTATTGTGGCACTATTATATAAACCTATAATTTAAATCAGTTTCAGAACGGTTCTTAAGAGGGGCGGAAAAATAATCCGCCATTTTGTCCCTCTGACAAAATTTTATGAATAAAATCCTTTGAAACTCATAAAAATCAAAACAATCCCGGTGCAAAAGTGATATTTATGAAACTGTGCAGTGTTTTCAGAGTCTGTGATATTTGTGTCTCCAGATATTTTCATTTACGTGACTTGACGTTTTATAGCTGACCGATTTTGACGTCGATAAATAGAGCTCTCTTTTGATAAATCAAAATGGGCACAAGAGAGGACGAATATGATTACTTGTTCAAAGGTAAATATAGTGCAATTACTGTTAGTCTTCCTACCCCCCATTTGCTTTGTCCTCTGTCCTTCTGTTTTTGTTCTACAAGTATGAAACCGCTCATTGTTTCATTTTCGAATGACGTAGAATAAAAATTGGTACAATTTCCTCTTTGTTTTCTTTACCAGCATTTTAAATAATATCTAGACAAGCCAAAAATGTATTAATCTTCTCATTCTATAGTCTAGATGCGATACTTTTGAGTTTGTTGTATTATCAGCTGATTGATAGTATTGATCGTTACTGACTGATATTTCGTTGTTCATGAGTCATCTCCTCCACGTATCGTTATGATCTAATCGAGAATGCAGTATTCCGTATTCAGTATCACACATCTGAAGTGCAAGTCTTAGATATGAATGAAAAATAGTAAAAATGCTAATGTCTTTGTTTCAGTGGTACTCATAGGTGACTCGGGAGTGGGGAAGAGTAGTCTCCTCTCACGTTTCACTAGAAATGAATTTAATTTAGAGTCAAAATCTACCATTGGAGTTGAATTTGCCACAAGAAGTATAGAGGTAAGTCAGAAATTGTATCATCCTAGATCCTGACCCCTTAGATTTTAAAAAAAAATATTTTGCTTACTATAGCTATTTTTAGTAATAAAAATACAGGAAAAATCTTAATTTAAATTGTAAATAATGCTTACATTAGTCACTAAACAAAAATATGATTATGTGTCAGTAGATATATAGTAGATAGGAGATCTAGATTGATACATATTGAAAAAAAAAATGAATTAATGTTGATTGCATTTAATAGTAGGTACATTGAATACCACTGCTGATGCCTATTGATGTTCATTGTCACTCATTGAATCAATTTTATAATTGACAAAGAGATTCAATGCAATACTATGTCATCTCATTTACTGAGCTAGGTATAGCATTCAGCCAATTTGATTAGCATTTATCTGGATTATGATGATTTCCCTCTTAACAACAATAAATGCTTAATTATTATTTATTTGCTACATCATGCAAAGGTCAAGTTCATGCAGTGCATTGACCTTTCAACTTTACTTCAATCTGTCCACATGAAAACAAGTATTTCACTCTGGATTTCAGTCAAAATCAATAAGGAATGTTTGTAAACAAACTATACCAAAAACTCACTTGTTAAGTACAAAGTTGGCTGAAGGCCTTTCATTTATTCAAGAATTTTCTTACTGAAGATATCATCATGGTATTTTGTAATTTGTAAATGGTTGATACCAATGAACTACAAGACAACACTGAGACAATTTTCACTGGTAATTGGTTCGACTCAGCTTTATAGAGAAGCTGGGATTGTAGGAAGGATCAATGGACATAGGTGCATTTTTTTGATTGTCATCAATTTGTAAAATATGAGTGCACCCTGGAAAAATCAACCAATGAGCAACAAGATCTAAGGTCATTCGAGTTGGTCAAAATCAAAACCCAGTGGTCTTCAAGCAACATAATCAAGGTTTTACAAAAACATACTACATACAACCAACTTCAATTGGACTTAGTGACCGTAAAAACCACTGGATAGTCACAAGGAAGAAAAGTACAATTTACATGAAATTTTTATGGAGCCTATTCGGAAGAATATAATCTGATACAATTTTTTTTTTTCAAATTGCTTTATTTTATACATGACAAAGTTCTGAGATAACAAACAAAAAAACAACCATATTAATAACCTCCTCTTTCTTTGAAGTCTGTTGAAAATAGCTCCGCTGATCTCCCAATGAAATCGCCATCCTTACCCAAACCCAACTTTCCAGGTGGACGGCAAAACAATAAAAGCCCAGATATGGGACACAGCAGGGCAGGAGAGATACCGCGCGATCACCTCGGCATACTACCGCGGCGCAGTGGGGGCGCTGCTTGTGTATGATATCGCCAAGCACCTCTCATACGAGAACGTGGAGCGGTGGCTGCGAGAGCTGCGAGACCATGCTGACCAGAACATACTGATCATGCTGGTGGGGAACAAGAGCGATCTCAGGCATCTCCGGTGAGTGTTCTCCAGCTACTAATTATTATGTCTCATTAACGACATTACCAAGCACCTCTCATACGAGAATGTGGAGCGGTGGTTGTGAGACCATGCTGACCAGAACATACTGATCATGCTAGTGGGAAACAAGAGCGATCTCAGGCATCTCCGGTGAGTGTTCTCCAGCTACTAATTATTATGTCTCATTAACGACATTACCAAGCACCTCTCATACGAGAATGTGGAGCGGTGGTTGTGAGACCATGCTGACCAGAACATACTGATCATGCTGGTGGGAAACAAGAGCGATCTCAGGCATCTCCAGTGAGTCTGCTGCCTAGCTACCAATAGTTTAAACCCATTTACGACTTTACCAAGTACCTCTATACGAGAAGGTGGAGCTGTGGCTGCGAGACCACGCTGACCAGAACATACTGATCATGCTGGTGGGGAACAAGAGTGATCTCGGGCATCTCCAGTGAGTCTGCTCTTCAGCTACCAATAGTTTTAACTCAGGTACGACATCGCCAAGCACCTCTCCTACGAGAACGTGGAGCAGTGGCTGCGAGACCACACTGACTAGAATAGTATTTTCCCATTATGCTGGCCAAGAAGAGCAACCTCAGGTATCTCTGTTGGCTCTGCTCTCTAGCTGGCAACCATTTAACAGACCAAAAATTTTAACTTGTGCACAACATCGAGATAATTTTGTTATCAGCTTAGTAAACTAACAACCCATCCATACATTTTTTGATGTTCATTACAACTGTTGGAAGCCTAGTTAGTAAAAAACTTTATTTGTAGTGGTTAAAAATGCTTATCATATTTTATTTACTTTGAAAAAACCAGGTCAAATGAAAGGCTTTTTATTTTACCCAATAATCATGAGTTTTCTCATCTTAAATTGGAATAAAAGTGACATTATTTAAAAAATTATTCAACTCCAGTATTGCAGTGGTTATAATCTAAACTCTTGTAGCCATCCCAACAAAAGTTCAATAACGCAGCTATCTACAAAATTAACTGAATGATAACATTCTAAACAAGTTGTGACTCATTTGTGAGGTCAGCTATTTGATGACTGTTGTGTTAACAGGTGTGAGAATATCTGATTCCACCCATTTCAAAGAATAAGGCCTTGAAAATTACACATCTATGTAAGCTAGGTGGGCGTTTAACACGTTCCATTGCCTGTACTTGATGTAGAGTCCAAGTGACGATAACAAAACAGCATTATTGTTTGTGTTATAATTTTAAAATCCATATCATTCCACATATATCGTCTTATCATAAGACTAGCTGACGCCTGCAACTTCGTCTTTTTGCGAATTAACAAAATTCTTAAGCGTCGATGACACACGGCTAGTTTACAAGCTAAAAACCAGCGAGTACGCTTGTTGCTAGCTACAAATAGCGTAACTTTAGCGCTGACCGTTATTGCGCAGAAGTAAAAAGTAAGGTACCTGAGGGGAACTACACATACAATAAACATGCGCTGTAACACCCCCCCGCGTATCGTTCAGCGCTAGACCTACATGCCGCTACTTATGTCATAGTAAAAATTTGCCAAACATTTGCGTCCTTATTAACACCCACTTTTTATGATACCATCAGAAAGGGGGTGGCTTGATGAGAAATTTTAGTTCAGGGCAGTGACCTCAGATCAACGTCCGCTGAACTAGAAATGAAAATCTAATAGATACTAGTTGAGTGACACTTATGTTTAATTTTTCTTGTGTCCGCACGCGAACAATGCCAAAATTTTTAATCACATTTTTAGTGCTCCGTTTCCGACAACCCGACCCTTTTCATGAATACTTAGCCTACCTCTTCACATGTAGCACAAGAACAAAAAAAAAATCGACCCCGTACAAATGCCCTTACTAAATACGAATGCACGCCATTTTTAAACTGGAAGTTAACTTAAGCAGTAGCTTAAGTTAACTTCCAGTTTAAAAATGGCGAATGGCGAATGAATACAGGAAGTATCCTGTATTCATGTAAATAAATCATTAGGTAATTCTGTTAAATAACTCAAATGTGTTGTTTTTTCAGATCCATCCCAACAGAAGAAGCGAAGGCATTTGCAGAACGGAACGGACTTAGTTTTATAGAAACATCGGCGCTCGATTCCACCAACGTAGAGCCGGCATTCCAGAACATTCTAACTGGTAAGCTCATTCTCTCATTCTCAGAGCAAATTCATTTTTTTATAATAAAAACTCAGAATTATCATCATTTTTTTGAGCATGGACTTTGAATTTTGATATAAGTGAAGTGAAGAGGTAGGCGCTCTCCTGATATTTTGATGGTCCGTTTCGTTAATTTAATTAGTCACAGAGCCCATCACAGAAGCACAGTATTACTGACACAAATACTTGGCGGGACTGCGTTGGTATCCATCTAGTCAAAATCCAATGCAAAAAAATGTCAGTGGCCCGTTGATACAAAAAGTTTCGCCATTCCTATAGAATAGGTAGGATACTACAGAACAGATAAGATACCACATAAATAATTTATAGAAAATTCTGAATTCTGATAAGGTTTCCGAAGTGGTGTGAGTGAAAAATGTATTGGTCATAAAAAGTGAATAAATCTTTAATGCGCTCTTCGTGTCTGATGCCTATACGTTTGGCTTGACCCAAATATCTGAGTAATTGATAAAACTGTTTACGGACAAGACATAAATTGAATTGAATTAGTGGGTTGGCCAGGAAAACGAAAACAAGTTTGAGCGAAAAATAAACTTTATAGGTGCAATAACCCGTGCAAATTGAAAGGCGTAATCATTGGATAAATAGTGTTGTTTTCAAAACATTGCTCATTATCGAAAGCTATTTTCTGGTCAATTTAACCTGATTCACATTATCTATACATTTAATGAAGCAGTAGACCTCGAATTCATGTACATGTTTTTTTACGGAAACGTGTTCAGAGGAGTACAAATAACATGCTCCAATTTTTTTTTATTGGAAGTCTTTGTACGTTTATTTGTGTGCGTCCATCACGTTAAAACGACTGAACGCATTTAACTGAAACTTTACAATATCATAGGTACGAAGCCGACATAGACTATTTAAAATTACGTTACATCTCTTCAAAGGGTAGATAAAAAAAGTATAAGTTTAGTATTGATTGACTTGCTTAGTACTGACACTTTGCTATTCCGTGACATTTCTCCCGCGGGTGGAACAAACAACATCGACAACTAGCTTAAATTAAAAAAAAAAACTTAAAACCCGACTGCGAAATAATAAAACATTCATTGTCAATTCATTATTACAAATTAAATGTGTTCATATAACTTATATATATATTGTCTATCTCCTTTATAATACCTATATTTTGATACCCTACTCGATAATTTTGGTCAACAGAAAATTATTAACGACATAATATTTAGCTCCAAAAATCCGCCATTTTTTTTTTATAATTTTTTTAAATAAGCCTTGGAAGTTACGAGGTAGGTAACAAATAAATTTACATACATACAAGATACGTGCTTAAAACATAACCCTTCCTTGGCAGTTGGGTAATAAACATCTCTTCAACGGGTGACGAAGTCGCACGCGGGTCATCTAGTCAATAATAACTACCAATATTTAAGTAGCCAGATAAAGCTAGCTGTACATGTGTAAAGTCAATGTCCTTCTACATTTGGGACGTGTGACATCATAGTTATTTTTAACTGCCTAGGGTCAATAACGGATCTATGGCGCATACTTACTGTAGTAATAGATTAATTTGAGGTCATTTCCTATGCTACGCGTGCCACGCATTCGTAAAAGAGGATGTCATCAATACTCTGTGCATACTTATTGAGCCACAGCCATAGTATAAGAAAAATATGTTAATTCCATATTGAATGGGGTTCGATCTCCGGCCGGGGCAAATATTTGTGTGACGAACATAAATGTTTGTTCTCGGGTCTTGGATGTTGTGATGTCTTGTATGTGTCCATGCCACCTGCGACACAGGGAATCCTAGTGCAGGGGTGTGAGTATGTGAATGATGTTATGTTATGTTTATGTAAATGAAACCTTATTACTACTATTACTAGATTATAATTAAAGAATACTTTTATAGAGTGAAATAGATTATACATTAGATTAACCTGTTTTTATGTAAATTGATGTTGGTCTTTTGATTAAATAAAATATAATAAATAATTATATACATAACATAAGTATTTAATTTCTCTTTAAGCTAATTTGTAGTTCATTTGAGAAATAAATATCTTGTGCCTTTAAAAGTACATACTTTTGCGTAAAACGACGCTTTGGTATCGTTTATATTGATATGTATTATATTTATTATTTATCCTTTGCTATTACAATCCAATTACAAAGCAAGGATATTTGCGTCAATTCAATTTACGTAACAACCATTCAGCTACAGGCTATCAAAATCTTCATCACAAAATTTTGTCTCTGGGAAGTTCGCCGAGTCTAGGTACTAAAAGTAACGGCTCATTGTAGTTTTTCTCGAACCGAAATTTTCAAGTTCAAAGTTCAGGTGCTAGGGAGAATTTGTATCAAACTAAAAACCAAGTAGACTATCAATACATGTAACTGTGATAAACTTGTGTTTTCAACCGACTTCTTGTGTTGCAGAGATCTACAGGATCGTCTCGCAGAAGCAGATGCGCGATCCGCCGGAGGGTGACGTGATCCGGCCCGACGCAGAGCCGGCCGACGTGCGGCCCTCGCACTCCGACGTGCGCAAGCAGTGCTGCCAGTAGCCACAGGTACGCAAGCAGTGCTGCCAGTAGCCACAGGTACGCAAGCAGTGCTGCCAGTAGCCACAGGTACGCAAGCAGTGCTGCCAGTAGCCACAGGTACGCAAGCAGTGCTGCCAGTAGCCACAGGTACGCAAGCAGTGCTGCCAGTAGCCACAGGTACGCAAGCAGTGCTGCCAGTAGCCACAGGTACGCAAGCAGTGCTGCCAGTAGCCACAGGTACGCAAGCAGTGCTGCCAGTAGCCACAGGTACGCAAGCAGTGCTGCCAGTAGCCACAGGTACGCAAGCAGTGCTGCCAGTAGCCACAGGTACGCAAGCAGTGCTGCCAGTAGCCACAGGTACGCAAGCAGTGCTGCCAGTAGCCACAGGTACGCAAGCAGTGCTGCCAGTAGCCACAGGTACGCAAGCAGTGCTGCCAGTAGCCACAGTTACCTAAGTAGTACTGCCAGAAGCCAAAGATATACCCCAGACAATGATTTTTTACCTTTAATGTACTTATAAGAAAAGTATTGCTACTAGTGGCAACAGGTGAAATTCTCGTGTACTAGCTGTGCCTACAAATCTTGCACATACATCCTCATGCAGGCATTGCCAGTCCCTTCATACATCCATCTCACTCAACTTTGCTTGTATAATTATAATTGATTGATTCAGGCGTTACTATGCGAAAATCCATAAATATCAACAAATTATATAAATATATTTAGTAATAAATCCGCTTGATTTCTAAACAAAGGTTTTATATAACTTAACTTTAGTTTACTTTAGTACATATTACTATATTATAAACCAAAGAGTCAACGAACAGAAAACCAAAGTTTAAAGATACGACACGTGTTTCGCCTCTACACGAGACATCATCAGGAGGTGTGGACTCGCCGAAGTTCGAAACGAGAGAGAGAGAAACGAGAGTGTAAGTTAATTAAAACCTTTGTTTAGAAATCAAGCGGATTTATTACTAAATATATTTATATAATTTGTTGTATAATTATATTATAAGTGTATTCTAATAGTATTCATGTTTATTTCCAGAAAGTCCAGTAAAATCGGAGAGTATGCGAGAGCGTGGAGTGCAATTATTGCAATCACGAATCATTCCCCGGACCACGTGTTACAACATCGGCCGTTGCCAGCGCGACTATATCTCTTAGCTGTTATTGTGCTGTGATACACACACCACCTACCATCTACCACGCTTACTGCCATGAGAAATAAACTGGTCAACCGAACTGACCATCGATGTTTGATATCATACTGATTATTGAAATGAGATAAGTGCTAATAGCAATTTTACAATAGCCTATTTGAATCAAATTCCTGTGTAGACACCACCTACAGTAGTTGATGATGAGCTGGCCTAGAACATATTCACACATTCATTCACACACACACTCACACCCCTGCACTAGGATTCCCTGTGTCGCAGGTGGCATGGACACATACAACACATCACAACATCCAAGACCCGAGAACAAACATTTGTGTTCGTCACAAATATTTGCCCCGGCCGGGGATCGAACCCGGAACACCAAGCTTCGTAGGCAGGGTCACTACTAACTAAGCTACGGTGTCGACATACATACCTACCATCTACCGCGCTTACTGCCATGTGAAATACACAAGTCAACCTAACTGACCATCGATGTTTGATATCATACTGATCTCTGAAATGAGCTAATAGCAACTTTGCAATAGCCTATTTGGATCAATGTGCTGTATAGACACACCACCTACCATGTATCACCATCCTACCATGCCTACTGCCATAAGAAATAAACTGGTCAACCGAACTGACCATCGGTGTTTAATCATACTGATTATTGAAATGAGATAAGCGCTTATAGCAATTTTGCAATAGCCTATTTGAATCAATGTGCTGTGTAGACACACCACCGACACAGGTCAACCGAACTGAGAATCGATGTCGTCATCTTTGTCTGGTAACGCTCACTGTCCCGTTACGCAGGTAGTTACGTTAAACTATCGTTCGCAAACCAACTTGACAGACAACCAATTTTTTTTGTTCTGTAACTGTCAAATTGTATTCCCGTTTAGTGTTGCATAGTACACTTTTTTTCGAACCAGTGTGGTGAAAGGATTTCAAGTGCGCCTCAAGAGGCTCCTTTCATGTACTAATGTCGTTGAATATTATATTGATCTTTGAATTGAAATAAGCGCTAATAGCAATTTTGCAATAGCCTATTTGAATCAATGTCCTGTGTAGGACTGTTCTGGTCATGAGTAGGTGTTATTTATCAATGAATGTTTCAATGACAATTGTATACAGTGGCGATCCAGCGAGGCAACCCAGTTACGCTGGATCCAGCTACTGGACCAATATAATCAGCCTTTATTGATAAATTCAGTTGTCTCATAAATCAATGGATCAATGTCAAAATTTAATCAATTAAATTGCTTCATGCAAATTGTAAGAACTCAGTTCAACCAAAGTGGTTAAATGGTTGTAAGGCATCATGGTTGTTCGGTTTTTTCATTAAAATCGTTAACAATAAGTGACCAGTGTAAATCCAGCATTAACAATACATACTAGTAATATAAAACATATATAAATCTGTGTTACTGTTTATATCAGAACAAAATACTGGTCGGTGTTACCATTTACTTACATCAGAAAAAGAAAATACTGGCAATAAAATTGAAGCAATATTTTCGATGGCTACACAGCGGTTAAGAGTGGCTCATGTAGATAGCTTTGTGTAACTATTGATATTTAGTGTCAGATAATCCTAATAAATTAACACAATTGGAGACAACTAAATATTGACACAAGTTGTACACTTGCTTTGGTTATTGTGAAAGCACCCTAATAATTTGGCGCTCCTAGTTATTACACATGCCTGTGTAAAATACAGGGGCCGTTCAAGTATTACGTAAGCACTATAGTGGGGGTCTTTGCTTTGCTTATTTTTGATGACATGGGGGGAAGGGGGTCTAGGTGATGATTACGTCATCTGTAGTTATTTTTTTTTTAAATAAGCTAAAAGTTTAATAATCTGAAAACCCGACTGCAAAATAATTATACATTCATTGTCAATTCATTATTCCAAAGGCGTTAAATGTAAACATATAACTTACCTTCATATATATTTGTAATCTCCTTTAAAATACCACTATTTTGATACCCTACTCGATAGGTTTTGTCAACAAAAAATTATTAACGACTTACTATTTAGCTCCAAAAATCCGCCATTTTGATTATATATTTAAAAAACCATCTCACACACACCGTCTGGTTATTGGGACGAATGTAACGATACCTTAACTGTCAAAATTCATCAATCAAGATACGAGGTAACCCAGAAATTTACATACAAGATACGCGCGAAAAACATAACCCTTCATTGGCAGTCGGGTAAGAAAAACAATACATTAAGTATGTACCTAATAGGAAAATGTTTACGTAAGCATGGGGCTTACTTTTGCTGACAAGGGGGTTGGGGGGTAAATAAATGTAACAAATCTGCTTACGTAATACTTGAACGGCCCCATACCTGAAATACAATTTTATTTAGGTGTTAACCTTTTTATTTCGACTTAGTGGATAATTCATGTTATATCTATTTATTTAGTAAATTAAAGAAAAAATATTATAGCAAGTTGAATTGGTGGTCCATTTTAGTTTTACAATGAAGTGATTTTGTTACTCGGCGATGTTTAAATTCCTACAACATAATGACTTGATCACATGTACCGAGCAAACAGCCGAGACAGTGCTCTCGGTACGTATAAACATAGCGCCGAGTTGGGTTGGCTAGTTGACATAGGCTGAGCGAGTGATGTAATCTACTTGCTTACATCACTGTCTCGGCCGAGAAACTACTGTCTCGCCCGTTTGCTCGGTACGTGTTATCTAAGCATAAGTTCTGAATGCACAGACTAGCTTCATAAATTCATTGTTTTGTACGCAACTTAGATTTAAATGAGATAGCTTTTTTAAACTGGATCTTGTTTGATATTATGTGCCTTCGGTGTACGGACACTACAATTCTATGGAAGCTTGTTAGGGCGTGTACACGTAAGAAGCAGGCTACCAGCGCCGATCTACCAGCGCTTATCGGTACGGGTCCGCTCAGATAACAGCTACATAAAGCAAGCATAAGCATACTAAGGGGCTGACTGTCTTCAGTTTCTTAGTAGCGTGTAAAATGTCGAAACTCATCGAAGTTATCGGTGCGGGTTCGTCACAAAATATAAAGACTGCCTGCGCCGACTTTAGATAGGTGTCTTCATGTTTTAATATCGCTCGGCGAAAGTGAAGGGGAGCGGTGCGCAAGTGAGGTGGGGCGGTGGGGGAAGGTGGCTAAGCGACCAATAGACGCCGGCGCCGGGTGCCTTCCCCGTTACGTCGCGCCCCTCCCGCCAAACACATCTAAAAATCGACTTCTGCACATTCGAGACCTGCGCGTGCAGGTCCGGTCACGCAGTAACGGCCATCTGCGACCAACTGCAACATTAAAAGTCCTTCCGAAAAAAAAGCTGAGCGTGACCAGCGCGGTCGGTTCCGATAAGCGCTGGTAGATCGGCGCTGGTAGCCTGCGTCCTTTGTGATTACGCACGTAGATAGAGCCGTGGGCCGCCGCATCACGTTCAATACTCGTGCCCGCTAAGTGTTCTTGGCTCTGTGCCATTTTTTTTATGATCAGATACGTTTACGGTACTAAGGCCTCGGCCCGGCGCCCGCCGTGCCTCGTGGTCGACTCAGTGAGATGCGGTGTTGTATCTAAAATATGTTATTGTATTATGGTCTTAAATATGCATGGTTATTTTTTTAGTGCCTATCTGTAATTACTTTATTAAAGACAAAGATGATAAATAAAATATAATGTAAATTTCATGTCCTTTTTATTATAGCCAATATGAACACCTAGTAGATAAAAAATAATCCGGTTTTGATAAGATTAAGTTTCATGTTGACAAAGTACTTCAGATTGTAGGTATTCTGTTCCAGATACATAGAGACAGTGATTCCAAAGATCCACGTGATTTTGTCGTTTCTTGTGCGTATGTGATTTATTTGTGATTGAGACATTTCTGAAGAAAACTGTTTCGGTAAGTACCTTCTTAGTTATATTTCACTCTTTATATTCTTTTGCTTGGTGCGAACTCTTCTGCGTAATTTGCCTTGTTTACACAAAAGGGCTGTGAACAGTGAAGTCGTCGAAAAGACCTTGCATTTGTATGGACTTGCTAATTGACTCGCCACTGTCGAAACTTTTTACAAGACTGTCCATTGTCCATATTGGCAGAGACTAGTAAAAAGTTAATTTAATTTGCCCATGATATTAGTGGATAGTTCGCAGTAGTTCCATTAAAATAGTTCTATGGAACTAGTCAAGTTGAACACGTATAATAACGGTATCCGAGTTCGCTGATAATAACAATGATAAAAATGTTTGAACATTTCACACAAGGCCATCTAGCTCCAAACTAAGCAAGTAGAAACAATTTTTTTTTTGTTTGAGAGGATATACTTTCAGATTGTCCCATAGAAATTTCATCAAAATCGGTTCAGTAGATTAGTTTTTAAATTAAATTAACATTTAGTGAAAAAAATATGACGTCGAAAACAAAATTGAGTAGGTACCTATATTGCTATTGCTTCCCTGAGACTTGTCATTGGTGCCTACGCTACGGTCACTTGAACCGTCCGATTGAAGTCGGTTGTGATTTTTTATGTTTTTGTAAAACCTTGATTATTGGTGCAAAAGTTCAGTTGGTTCACCCACCATCCTAGGAAGCGCTTCAGTCACGTCTTTCTTTCATGTGGAAGATAACCCATACATTATCCTTTAGTTCCGTGCGAGATGGGTATCGACCTGTACCATATGGGTGCCTCAGCGCCGTGCCGCACCGTGACCCTGGTAGCAGCTGCTTTGGACATCCAGCTCAATATTATCGAAGTAGACCTCATGAAAGACGACCACAAAAACCCTGAATACGCGAAGGTTTTAGCTTTATTACAATGTTTCCGTTCATTTTCATTACAATCTTTTAATGATAATATAGACACAGGGCTAGTTTAAAAGCTACAAGCCAGCGAGTACGCTAGTAGCTTGTAAACTCACCCCGTGTCATCGGCTTTTTACAATCTGCTGGTTGACTGTCCTTCCGGACTGCTAACTCGCTTACTCGCAGCTTTAAACTCTCCGACTAGCAGCTCGTTAACTAGCCCCGTGTCATTAGACGAGCTGCTACTTAGTCGGCGAGTTTAAAGGTCAGCGAGTTATTCACCTAGCAGATTGTAAAAAAGCCGATGACACGCGGCGAGTTTACAAGCTACTAGCGAACTCGCTGGCTTGTAGCTTGTAAACTAGCCTTATGTCATCGAGGCTTTAACCCATATTAAATTCCAGCTAAATCCCCAACTCACAGTACCCACACTCGTCGACGAGGGTTTCCCCCTAACGGAGTCGCGGACCATTGCGCGCTACCTCGTCAACAAGTATAGAGCGGACTCCTCTCTGTACCCTCGCGACCCGCAGGCTCGGGCGGTGGTAGACCAGAGACTGGATTTTGACCTCGGGACACTTTACACGGCTTATGGGGACTATTACGTAAGTAGACCTACTGTTCAAACACGAGTCAACTGGTAAGTTCTCAGGGAAGTGGTCTTACATTGACCCCCAACTCATAGTACCTATCCGACGAGGGTTTCTCTCTAAAGGAGGTGTGGACCATCGCGCGCTATCTCGTCAACAAGTACAGAGCGGACTCATCTTTGTACCCTCGAGACCCGCAAGCCACTTTACGCGGCTTATGGGGACTAAATTACATACATAAGTACTGTTTAAACCCGAGTAAACTGATAAGTTCTCTTAAGGTCCAGAATGCCAAGTGACGCTATCTCGCGCTCGCACATGTGTAATTTTTTTAAGATATAAATTGACTGAGTATGTACAAATTGCAAAACAGTGGAGCGATGAATTTATCACTACGGTCTCACGAAATGTTAGTCTATTTTTTAACATAAGCTTTTTTAGTATTTTAGTTTTAGTATAAGCGAAGGAAATTGGGAAAAACAAGTGCACAAAAGGAGCCTTTTAAAGGAAGGAGGCGCACTTGAAATCCTTTCACCAACCTGGTTCGAAAGAACTAGTGACACGATAAGATTGGGATATTTAAGATTTATTTAATTTGGGATGTAAGGATTATGATAATGACTTGTGTTTTTTGTAAGTTATTTTTTTTTTCATTTTAACTTCCAAGAAGAAGAAAATTTGGGAAACAGTTTTGCCCTATTTTACTTCGCTTATTCTGGGCCTTAATATAAGGTACTGGTAATATTACTTTAGTATCATTGACAAATCTCTGGCTGAAGTACATTGGCCCAGTAATAAATATTCTTATTCTATTCTACTCTTGTAAGGTATTTGTTGGTAAAAAGTATTGTGTAATTTTACTCCTCAGTACCCTCAAGCTTTCGACGGTGAAAAGCCAAACGAAGCTCGTTTCAAGATGCTGGATGAAGCGCTGAACTTCCTGAATACATTCCTAGAAGGGAACCAGTACGTAGCCGGAAATGAACTAACATTGGCTGACTTGAGTATAGTGGCCAGTGTGTCGACCATGGATGTCTCTGGTATCAGCCTGGCTGCCTACCCTAATGTAGTGAGGTAAGAACATCATTGCTTCCCCACGGACCAAATCTTCAACTTGTCAGACATTGTCCTAATAGAACGCGATCACGCGACCATCGCAAGTTCGCGCGAACTCCAGTCGCGCGAATCCGCGATCAAACATACTAACGTCAAAGCGTCCCAATTGGCATCGCGTAGCGCGAGCGCATCGCGCGAATGCCTATATAGGTATATTCATTTATTGCCAAGCTTTTATCAATATTCATTCATTTATTGCTAAGCCATAAGTAGGGTACGTACACAAATAGTGGGCTACATACACAGATATACCTACAATACACCTACACCCTGTATGCGTAGGGCAAAGGAATTTGATGCATTGATCTAGAAATTCAAGCAAAGGGATTTTATATCCAACTTAAAACTATCATAACTTTCAATTTTCCAGGTGGTATGAGCTGATCAAAACCACCGCGCCTAAGTACCAAGAAGCCAACCAAAAAGGTGCCGACGAGTATAAACAATGGGTGGATACGTTGAACCTTATTGAACGCAAATAAAACATAATTGTTAAGGGTAGGTAGTCGCTAACAGTAGGTACATACTTGGGAAAGTGTGCTTGAGTATTTATAATATTGTAAGTACCTTGTTAGCAATAAGACCGCCTATTGGCCACTATTACCTAATAAGTAATGTTTTTCCTATGAAACTGTTAACTTTTTGGTACAACCATTTCCCATAGGTTACCTATTGTGGTTACCTACCTACCAAAAAGTTAACAGTTTCATAGGATCTAAGGATCATTCATGAGCAATAAACAAGCAATGTAAATTAAAATCTAACCACGTTTTTGTGTTTTTGTTCTATCTCGCTTCAAGATAGAAATAGTAAGTTTTAATTGTAAGTAAACGTATCTTTCCCATACAAAATCAATATGGTCCGTCCGCACATATATTACAGTTAACGGATCTTCCTCATATGATCCGCACAGTTATTACCTACAAGTAAACGTATCTTCCCCTTACAGAATCACTATGGTCCGCCCGCACAGTTATTAAAGCGTTTTCAATTGAATAATATTGAATTTTATTACATGTTTATTTTAAAGCATGATGTAACACAATAAACAGACGCTATGAAGATAATGATAGAGATAAGTGGAATAATATTGCAAAGTAGCGGAGTAACGCGGCCGGCTATCACGAATGGCAACATTGGCACAAAAACCAAGTGTATGTGTACCTACATTTCGAATGAGCGACGTATATTGAGTGTCTGGTTGCGATTCCAAGGTCTGCTGGAGATTGTGCGTAGGTATTTACTCGTATATATTCGTATATACCTACTCGTAGTTACTGCGAACCGGTGTCTTTCGTCCGTATTGGTGAGTTTGTTTTAAATAATAATAAATATCTAAGTAAGTACCTACCTATTAAGCACTACGAGTAATACTTTATAATACAGCTCTACTCTCTACCATGTCTCTACCCCATTGATGTATAAAAAGTCCCATCGGACCCCATTTTTCATCAACCCTCCTACAATATCCCCAGTCTCTTTGCTTCAAGAATAAAACCAAACCAAATGTGTAGGTAGGTAGGTATTTGTCAAAAGTCCGTCAAAAAAACTCAGCACAAGTTTTCATAACAAGTAATAAACTCTACTCTTTGATAATTAGGTAATTACTTTACGAAATATTTTTCCAACTGTGAGCACCTTACCAAAGTGTTTTTACAGAACAAGTTAGGTAAGGAAATTCATCTATTTGCTTATGATTAGGCAGGTCCATCCACGGTAAAGCTACCTGAGGCAGTTACAGGTAGAGCATGGCTATCGAGTTGTACTACACGGCGGCATCAGCGCCGTGCCGCGTGGTGATGCTGGTGGCCGCAGCGCTACAAATCCAACTCGACCTCAAGCCGGTGGATCTGGGCAAAGGAGAGCATATGACGCCTCAATTCTTGAAGGTTTGTTTTCATTATAAAAACTTACAATACGGTCGACGTATCTTGGCGAGTCTGAACATTAGGCTATGCGAACTTTAGCGCATGAACACACGCATTAAATTGTTTTATATGTAATATATCAACGCGGGCGAAAGCGCGGGCTTATGCTAGTTGGTTTATAAAAAAAGAAATTGGCATCAACAGTTTTCTATTGAGTGTTTTCATGCGCTAAAGTTCGCATAGCCTATGTTCAGACTCGACAAGATACGTCGGCCGTATTGTACGTGAATAACTTCAAAGTTCAAACATTGTTTTTACGGAGATTCTTCGTTCGGAAATAAATTAAGTACTTAGGTACCAATGTACTTACGTTTTCCAGTTAATTTTACATTGTTTTTGTTATAGTCCGTTCGCGTCATTTAACGTTTGGAATGTTTTCAGAATGTCGGTTTAAATTTAGGTATATTCTTCTTGTCTCTCATCTGTTCGACACCGCTGGGGGGCAGAGTTGTTCTCCCCACTGACATTAACAAGAGAGACAACAGGAATACGTAATACATATATTAGGTAGTGTATTTAATTTAAGGAATGTCTTTAAAAATCGTTCCTTAGCTGAACCCCCAACACACAGTTCCCACAATCGTCGACGAAGGTTTTTCTCTATGGGAGTCGAGAGCGATCGCGCGCTACCTCGCCAACAAGCATGGAGCGGACTCCTCTCTGTACCCTCGCGACCCGCAGACCAGGGCGCTGGTAGACCAGAGACTGGACTTTGATCTTGGAACCCTGTACCCTGCGTTTGGAAACTACTTTGTAAGTATCTACCTGAATATAAGTGCTCTCCTTAATTCTTCTTCGTGTCCAAGGTTCAATAAAACAATTTTGCCCAGAACTTGGCATTGATGGCGTTTTCGGTGGCCAAGTAGTCTCCTTACTAATGTCTGTACTGTGTGGTATCGAGATAAGGAGTATTTAGGCTATATTCTATGGTTGGCTGGCCTGCTTTTTCCCGTGTCCTATCCTTATTTTACTACATCTTTAATCTATGCCAAATTGTAGCTTAATGTACGTACAGTAGTTGCATCCTTTCTTCACTCATACAATTTCCTATGGGGTTTCCCTATGTCTAGCTGAATAACAAATAGTGCACGAAAGGGACCTCTTCGACTCACACTAGAAATCCTTTCACCACACTGGTTCGAAAGAACTAGTGACAAGATAAGAAGAAGAAGCTGAATAACTTTTCCTTCACTGTGAATAACCGTTCTGTATTGAGAACGGTACAATACTTGTTTCTTCCACAGTATCCGCAATTGTTCGGGGGCGCAAAATCCGATGGTTCCCTCCTCAAAAAACTGCAAGGGGCATTGGATTTCCTGAACACATTTCTAGAAGATCGTGAGTTTATGGCCAGCACAGAACTAACGTTGGCTGACCTGAGTATAGTGGCCACGGTGTCCACCATAGAAGCCGCTGATATCAGCCTAGCTGCCTACCCGAACATACTGAGGTAAGAACATTGCTCCACCTTACCCGATTGTAAGGGTTTGTTTTGTATGAATGTGTCTGCCTGTCCATTTATCTCATCCTGTCGCTTCATTTTTTTTTCTGTATGGTAAGCGTCCCGTGCAGAATGTCGTCTAGATGGGTACCAAGTACCAACACAGTGTCACATACCTATTTTGCTGCAAATCAGTAATGTGTTAGTATTACTGTGTTCCGGTTGGAAAGTTTTTTCTACAAGTAGAGAGACTAGCTAGGCGCTCTCCTGATGGTAAGAGATCACGCATGTCCATAACCATAATATTGCTACACAGGACGTTGATTCCCATTGGCCACCGGTCGGTGCTATAGCGCTCGTCCTTCTAAAGACATCTCGAAAGTCTAGTAACTTCACTTGCTACAGTGCCTTTCCAACCGGAACACAGTAATGCTAACACATCACTTCTTTGGATATCTGGCTCTGTGTTGGCACCCATGTAGCCATCATCCTGCACCTAGCCTAACGGTAAATATATGTTTTTCAAAAATAGTAGCGAAACAACTAGCTCAGTCATCATGAGACTCATAATTACTTACATTGTCAAATCCAATGTGGTGGCTGGAAGCTGCAATTTATATCTTCAATTGTCCTTGTAGGTGGTTGGAGCTGGTCAAATCCACCGCGTCTGGGTATGAAGAAGCCAACCAGAGAGGTATCGACGACTTCAAAGAGATGATTAATATGATGAAGGCTAAAACAGAACTGTAATCTACCGATAGACAGTTAATTTTAAGATAAGTAATAAATAAATGGTTCTTAAGAAAAAACCTAGTTTAATCTTCTAATACCATCGTACGCAGCCAGAAGCTTAGTATAACACAATTCGTAAAATGTCAATAAACATAGCAAACTAGCATAATTTTTCCCATTTGTCTTCATATAAAAGGGGGTAGTTGGGAATCTTAATATTCCGACTGACCCTAGTTACGTAGAGCGAATGGGAATATACCATTTTATTATGGTTTAAATAATAAATTCAAACAAATTTAAGTAATTTAAACATTTATTTGTGCCTTATAACTAAATCTTAAATTATTGAAACAGTGTTGGAACACGCTATGTGATGTGATAGCCATTGGAATATAAGTCTTGTGTGGTGGCCGTGAGGTTACTTCTTCATCATGTTCTTGACTAGCGCCTTGAACGCGTCTAGTCCATCTTCATTGGCCTCTTTGTAGCCCGGGGCGGTCTTCTTTACTGTCTCGTACCATCTGAAAGAGAAAAGGTTGCTCGATTACACGCGAACGACAGACAATACCTTTTCAAAATACAAGAAAAACCGCAAAACACATCTGTGAAGTGATTATAGACAGTTAACGCTTGTTAACGTGAAACGTTGTTAGTACTTCAAGGATTTCAGTGCTTGGATGCAGAACACCAGTGGAGATCTCAGGTCAGTGCGGCGGTGTCTCATACATTCCTTTCAATTCCTGTATTTTTGATTTACTGACTATTTTCACATTGGGGAATTTTGTTGTCATCACTTGGGATCAGCTCTCAATATCAGATACATTCCTATTATCGAAATCACAAAACGCCATACCACATTTGGCAATTTGATACTCCTTTATTTTGCACTCAATCCTGCAGCTTTGTCTGCGGGTTAATGGGTAACCCGTATCCTTTACTGGGTCCTATAATAATCTACAAATATGCCTTTTAGCCAAATCAACCACACGCTTATCATATTTTACGTACGTAAGATATGGTTAGGGTGCGTTTCCACTGACGAGGAGCTGGGCGGAGGGGAGAGGAGCGGACCGTGAATTGGTCAATCATAGTGCTCGAAGTGAAGATTTCGGTGAACTGTGATTGGCTAATTCAGGGTTCGCTCCTCTCCACTCCACCCAGCTCTTCGTCAGTGGAAACGCACTCTAAGATATCACACTTGCCTGCCCATGATCAGAACAGTTCTACACAGGAATTTGAATCATATAGACCGGCCGGTTCGACACAGAAACAACGCTCGTTCAGTCAGTCTCGAAGGCCATCTGCTATCCACATCTGAAGTAGGTACCTATATCTACCAATCTGTCATACCTGCTAACGGTACTGTGCTGTCATCAACCCAGGGTCCTGCTCAGTTATTTTAAGGAGCTAGGATGGCTGGGGCAGGGTTAAGTAAATATCGGGGGGCAATGCACAATGCACCCTTCAACGGGAAGCCAGTGCAGACCGCTGTACCCCCTTCTTAGAATTATAATTAGAATTACATGCTACCTACCTCTTAATATTGGCGTATTTCTTGAAGTCGATATCAGCAGCCTCGAAGCTGGACACACTGGCGATCAGACTGAGATCGGCAATGGTGAGGTTGCGGCCCGCCACGAAGCTCTGCCCTTCAAGGAACTTATCCAGCAGTTGAAGAGCATCCTCGATCTTTGCGAACTTGTCTTTGTCGGCCGGCGCGCCTCCGAACAGTTGTGGGTACTGGGGGTTAAAGCACCATTCAAAATCTGCCTTACAAATATTTGAATTTAAGATGATTTTGCATCGTAGTTTCAAAATCCCCTCATATTGAAATCAAGGGGAAATTAAGGGTATTTTGGGATTAACCCACTTTGTTTATTTACCTACTCGTCACAAAAGCTGGGACGTCTATTAGTGATGGTAATGGTGTCTGTCCAAAAAGTTTAATTTGAATGCAACTGAATGCAAGGTTCTTTTTGCTGCGGTATTGGCACCGCTTACTTATAAGCTTAGACGTTGTTGGCACGAATTAATTGCTGAAGCCAGAATGGTGTTTCTGTACTAAATGATATTAACGTGAACATTCTATAATAGTCTCATGATAAAACAGAAGGCGGTAAAAAAAAACTTTCATAGATAGCCTACTTTCGAATGACACATTCTGAGTGCTGATATTGTAAGTATTACCTAATTTATAGAGTCATTATGACTCCGGTGGTTCTGCATCGGTTATTATATCATACGGGGCACCAGTGAAACCCGTGTAAAAAGTCACAAATCCTGGTAGTCAGACCAGTATTCGTCACATTTATCAGTCACCAACGAATGGCATTGGAATTGGCATAGTCCGTGGTTGGCCACAGGGTTAAGTACTCAATTACTTGATTAGCAAAGACCAATTGTATACTTACAAAGTAGTCACTAAACCTCGCGTAGAGCGTGCCGATGTCGAAGTACAGTCTCTGGTCGACCAGCGCGCGGGCGCGGGCCTCCTCGGGGTACAGGGCGCTGCCGGCTCCGTACTTGTTCACGAGGTAGGCCTGGATGGCGCGGGACTCCCAGATCGAGAACCCATCGTCTACCAGAGTTGGCACTGTGTGTTGGGGGTTGAGCTGTGGACAATAAATTAGCTTCATAAAAAAGTATATTCCCAAATGCACCTCCTGTATGTTACAGGGGGGACAAATTATCCTGTTTAACTTGACTGGTTTTTTTCGTTAGCATCAAAAGAATATTCCCGTCCTTGACCCGACTTCTCAGGGGGAACATAATAATCATGCCCAACACTGATTTTTTTAAGCTTAATAAAAAAAAATCTCTGCTCTATCGGCCTAAAGTCACAGGGGGGACAAAATATTTCCGTCTGCCCCTTGAATTTTTCGGGCGGGTAGACAATTTGCCAATGCTGTCTGGTCTGTCCAACCCTTCGAGAATCTAGCAAGTCCAACCGCTCCTTGCCATCACTACGTAAAGTAAATAGATATCTGGTAAGACCAGAAGACCATAGAGATTTTGGTCAACTTATATAGGTAGGTACCTACCTAGATCATTATTTTGAGGTGCCTATATAAGGCAGGTATTTTACATGGTGTTCTAGTTAGTTTGTTTCCTTGTTAGCACATTTAGTTGATTACGTGTTAATAGCGGAAACTTCCGGAGGAAAATAAAGATTCAACCAAGTCGAGCAAATGACCAGCAGATTTTCAGTACCTAACTTAGTGTATGTAGATTTACCTACATAATAGAAACGAGTATCCCTAATTTCGTACAGCTTTTAGCCGGTTTTTCGTTCATATTATGTTATTAAACAATTATTATACATTGATAGTTATATATTTTATGCTTTTCGAAATTGCAAAAGACTGCATTACGACTGGTAACCCACTCGATGACCGCAAAATGACCGTCAAGAAACACACACAACCTGTTTTCTTAATCACCTCGCCTCCTGCCCAAAACTTAACCATTCAAAAAGCTCAACATTTCAAAACTCCTTGCAAAATGAAAGCTTAAATACATCCATAAGTATATGTATCATTATGTAGCTTTAAAAAACCCACTATTTTGATGACTAAGATTAATTCTACGAAGCTGTAACTTGTAATCCAGTTGCGAAACTGTCGGTATGGTCAACTGAGGTCAAATGCGTCGATCGCGACTTTTTGAAATTTCTCAATAACTATCGTAGTACAGCAAAGTGCTGAAAATTTTAGCGAAAATAAACAGCACCAGATGGCAGACTACTTATGATGTACTTATGTAAGTGTAGGGCTAGGGACACATAATATGTTTTGCAACTTATTTTCTGCTAAGTTTGCATTGGCAACTACTTATGTACCTATTGACTCTCTCGCGGCAATGCCGGGACGAGTAATAACTCTGTTAAAGGCTTATTCCCAAAATCCCCACTAGCCATCCCCACTAGTGGGGATTACGGGAAAAAAGTCTCGAAATCCCCACTGTACCAACCCCCGTGGGGATTTTGGAGATATCTTTGACACGAAATCCCCACTATTATGAAAGCTAATTTTCGAAAAAGAGAAGTAACAGGGCTAGATAAATATTAATGTTTTAACTACTAGGCGTTTTCATTATTAATCTACATCGTAAAAAGTAACAAACATTATTTGAAAATAGAGATATTGAATTTTTATTGACACCCTATCATTTTTTTTATCCTGTATTCCGCATTCATTTTTCTTTGATAAGTACTGTCTATCTTGGTGTTCTATAGGAAGTATAGGAACACCAGTAATTCAACTTATTCATCTATGCATGCCCTCACCCTATTGACGCATTAACCTCAGTTGAATCTATCATTTGAGTTTGAAAGAAACTCAGAACTCTCAATCGGATACTATTACTATGCTACAAGCCGACAATCAAAGTAATTGTGGTAAAGACCGGTTCCCAAGGTCTCCTAATACTCGGTTGGTATGTGGTCGGACAGACACCATAAAAAGCTTTGACTGTGTTGTCATGACTTGGAAGTTTTTGCCTTACTAATGACTCCAACGTACACGACCTATGATCGTATACTACCAATGTAATAAGTGAAATCTAATAACAATAATAATTATTTATTACCATAATCATTATCTAGTTATATTATATAATCTGGGTACGTCGATTAGATAAGTTAAGACGTTATTTTTAATTCACTTTTTGAGCCCACTCAACATCTCCCTGGTAGGATATTAGGCTTTCTTTGTAGGTACCTAATTTATAGGAATCGATCAAAATTATAAAGAACTTTGTTTGTATTGATTTGAATACCTAAAGATAAAAAAGCAATTAGGAGTTCATTTAAATTGTAAACCAAATAATTATTAGAAGTAATAATACCTATACTTTACTTATAAAATATCCTGTTCGTATTTAGTACACTTTGTTGGTTAATATAGCGGAAAATCAATAATAAAACACTCAGCTAAAGTAACGTTCATAACTCTGCCTACTCTAGACGAACCAATGATTATTGTATGACTGTTCAGATTGCATTGTTATTCAGCTTATCAAGGATTCTGAACAAACAACTCAGAATCAAGTACTTATTACATAAATACCAACATAGTAAATATACTTGTTCCATTATAGGGTCAATGCCCTCGACTCATATTTTCAGTTGAATCGTTACTGCACAATCTATCAAAACGACCTTCAGGCTCTACTATGGTAAATAGCATTTTGTATGCTTTGAAATAACGTTGGAAATAAGTAATTAAGCCGATCGATTTAAGTTGTTTTGGAGTTGGAGGTGAGCGGAAACGCTGGCCGAGTGCCATGAGTTAGTTATATGACTAGAAACATTCCTCAGTTTGCGTTAGGAATTTAGGACCTAAATTGTAGAGTTTTGGATAGGTCGAGAATTCGCAATAGAACGTAACATAACGCGTTTCCTGTGTCGTAGTGCATGAACAGTGACCAACCAGAGAACTGTAATTTCTGTTTATTGCATAAATGCTGGGCCCAGGGTCTGTGATAAACTTTTTGTTACCCTTTGAGGGACGATTTTTCAGGAAGATACCCAAACAATATGAAATTAGCTTTTCGATGTGTCCACATGGAAATACTGAATACTTCATTGTCTTAATTTTTTTCAAGTTTTATTTTTTTTATTCAAGTTTTTAGGTAGTATAGATAGAAACCCTGAAGAATAATTAAAAATTGCTCTACAGGCCTTTCATTATGCAAAGCAAAAGAGTTCAACGCGCTCCTATTAAAATTCCAAGATTGTGTTATCCTCTTGTGTTTATTATTCCAATATTTAACATTCTACATATTACATAAGTAAGTATTTGTAGTTACATTATATACCGGTTATTGTTAAATACATACAAAAGCCTAAAATCTCTTAATTTAGATTATCTATGCTCGGCGCGGCACAGCGACACGTCTGCGACAAGCCGAGCATGTTTGGGGCGATTATACTACAGTGTGAGGTCTTTAAAGATAAGATAAATATAATTGATTCGATCAAATACAAGCATAATTATTTAAACATTATGATAATTTTATCATTAATTAATGGCTTGTGTTGCATTAAAATTGGTGTGCAGTACCTACACTAAGTATGACACTTGTGTTGTAGGCACTGCGTGACCTGCGGGATAACTCAACATAACTCGCGGGATAACAGTATGCCATATTCTGAGGAGTTTCATAGGAGATTATTAATGTAAATTACTTCTTCTTCTTAGTCTTTACAGTCTTGGCAGAGTGGTCGTGGTTGTCATGGTGGTCTCTACAGCGGTTTTCCTAGTGCATTCGTGTAAGGGACCATCTAGTGCTGTTTTGACTTATTTTATTTTTTATTATACGTGGCGACTTGGTCCGTCCAACATTGGAGATCTTCCTCACCCTCGTGTGCCCTCGACTCTTCCCTGTACCACCAGACGCTCGATGGACATTTCTCCACGACGCGACACGTGCCCGAAGAACGTGAGGATACGAGCTTGCACAATAGATGATAGATGCTGCTTGATGCTTGATGTAAATTACTATTACATTAAAGTAGGGGCCACAGTAATGCACAGCGAATAATAGTGCCTACCTTTATGTATTCAGGTTTGAGGTGTTCTCCATGGTGCAGGTCCACCAGCTTCAGCTCCAAGTCGAGGTTCAGCGCACGCGCCGTCAGCAGCACGGCGCGGCACGGAGACGAGCCGGGCACGTAGTACAGCGTGGGAGCCATTGTGCTACACATACAATATTATTGAATTAGGTACTACACATACAATTAGAACATACATACTAAAATTACTTTGAAATAAAGCTTTAGATCGAAAAGTCTGGCTGGAATGAAGAAGGCTTTATCCTTCGGTGAGAAGTTCAGTATTCGGTATTCATTTATTTATTGCCATATGTAGAGTAAGTACATAAGTAGTGGATTCCTTAATGTAAGTATACCGATCTACATTAAACAATACACCTACACCCTGTATGCATAGGGCAAAGCAATTTTGCTGCATTGTCTGAGCAATGTATGCAAAGGGATTTTATAGGTACCCTTTATAAATATAATAAATAAAACTTTTCAGTTAGTAGGTATAATTTAAAATAAGAAATTGTTTTTTGATCATGGCAAGCATGATTATGGGGCAATTAAATACACCAATTTTTTTTTATCGTTCTTTTCATTTGTTCTTGTGAGTTGTGTGTGACCATGTGAGTATCAAGGCCTATGCATAAAAAACCGTTTTAATTATCACCTCGCCATTCAACCCGAAAATAACAAAAACGGCAAAGTGAAAGCAATGGCAATGAAATTGTAATTGTATAGAAACGGAAGTTATTTCCCACAGCTTCGCTTGACTCACACAATGGAAAGTCAAGGGTAATCTGTTTTTACTTTGTAATAAAGTTAATGCTTTGGAGAAGGGCATAGGCTTATTGTTGGGCCAACATTATCAATTTTCGGATAGGCAATACTTACCCATAAGTACTTAGTTAGGTAGGTACATATTTAATTTGTTTTTTTTCCTTTCCTCGTTCTCTAATTTAAGTTCCATTCCATTCTAGTTTAAGTCCAGTAATTTAAGTCTTCAAAAATAACTAAATAACTACTTGGAACTTATAAACTAGATCCTTTATAAGTTCCTTGTGAATTTGCTTAATTCTCGAAGTTGTGAATCTAATGATGATACAAAAACATATTCTTTTGATTTTGTACGAGGTCTGAATCAAACGATCTTTTTTGTGTTTAACTTCTTGTTATTTTTTGTGGAAATACAATTATAACATAGGAACAAAACAGGACTATTATACCTACCTATATACAAAGAGATACATACACCTCATTTTATTTCTAATTCAAAAATGGGGCCTGCAGGACATTAATGCCTACTTGCACCAAACTGTCAAAGTCCCTGAGCAATTACTTTACTCGTTTGGTAGTTCTTAACAGTACAGATTCTAGCCGTTAAGAACTGTCAAGCAAGTAAAGTTGTTGCTTTAGAACTTTGAAAGTTTGGTGCAAGTAGTCATATGTATCTCTGATATCTAATCTGATGACGATTAAATGGGGGTCAACAGGAATAACCCAAATCGCACAAGAAATATGAGTAATATTAAATAACAATACATTTTATTAAAACTATTTCGAAACTGTAATAATGACCTGCAGTTAAAAAAAATTCTATTTTCAGTTATTTGCGTGTTATATGGTGATTAAACACTGGCCCAAATTACATTCAAATGTGAGCATATAGCTGGCTACTACTCTAGCAATTTCCATATTTAACAAACCCTTCTATCATTGTAAGTAAATTGGCCCTCAGCCCTATGCTAAAATTTGTTTAGGTTAGTAAGTACTAAGTAGGTAAGTACCTATGGTAGCAATTTCCATATCTATCAAACCCTTTAATCATTATAATTTTTAGTGTGAGTGTAGTTATTTTATTTTTAGTGATTAACCCTAAATAAATTGTCCCTCAGCCCTAGGTATCCTAAAATGTGTTTTTATTGTTTTAAGTAAGTCTTATCTAGGGTAAATTTCCATATCAAGCCCTTCTATCATTGTAAGTAGGTTCCTATGTTTATTTTCCCTCAGCCCTGAATTAAATTAACTTTTTTATGTATGTTAGTTTATATTTTGTTATAATTGTTATAAAATAGTCTTTATCATGTAATAAAATAAATAAATAGGGCAACTTGATAGGCGTGGCAAGTAGTAAGAAAGTATTCTTAGACCACTTTGTCTAATTAAATGGCGATTGATTGTGGAGGGTGTGGGAAGTAAATATCTAAGTACTCAAAGTACATGCCGACCACGAGAATGTCCAAATAATCTCACGTGCCGATCAAGATTACTGTAACTAGAGCACTTTCTACCTTTCACTTCAATCTACAGGTTTGATAGCAGTGTAATAACAACTGATAAAAGCTTTCTTTCTGTTATACATAACTGAATCTGAATACATTCAGTATTTAGTTATTAATTGCCATAATGGGTTAGATTACGTTGTCTAGAAATAAGAGCAGCTACATGTTATTTGTAAATTTTAAGTCAAGTTAGTGCATGCATACTTTGATGATATAATCTAATAGACCGACGTCACAGGGTAGTGTCTCTCATAAAATATTTCCATTCGCCCCCTGATTATGTTAGAGGACAGATGAGCATAAAGTTTTGCTCCCTACCTATGTCTAACTGCGCTGATGGAGTGGATGGATTGGTAGGCGGAGAAGGAGTTACCTATTCCGGAAAAAATTGGGTCAGTAAAAAAATTGGATCAGTCCTAAAATCCTCTTAAAACCTCTTGATTTAATTTCAGGTGATTTTGTCACTTTGCGATGCAAATCCCCCTGATTTCACATTTTTGAAAGCCAAATATGTATAAGTATGTTACATGTAAGCAAATGAAATATATAAAATAAATGTAATTTTGCATCACAGTTAAAAAATACCCTTGAATCAAAATCAAAGGGATTTCTGGACTAACACAAAAATAATATTTGGAAATCTAACTTTTACATACTAAGTTAGTAAATTATGTGAGTTAGTATTATATGTAGGTATCTCATAAAGTCGGGTTCAAAAATATTTGTAAGCTCTTCACGAGAACCTGTTATAAAATGTTAGATTGTAGAAGCATTGAGGTCCTTTAGACCATAGGTCCAGCACAACACTATCACCGTAATAAAAATAACTCACGATTTTTGACAGCCGATTTTTACACCAAAACAAGCACTAATGCAGCACACGTACAGCCAACGAATGCCGGTGACGGAATACCGCGGAAGGAGGGAGGTCACCGGTTTTATACTAAAGCTGGGGGGCATGACGCATGTCGAGGACACCGCTAAGCTAAAAACGCGGGTTTCCCTCTAATTGGACCTGAATTAAGGTTGAATTTAGAATAAAATAGTCATAGATTCGGAAATTGCAAGTCATTGAATTTTCCGGAATTTTTCAAAGAAAAAACTCACGCATGTTAGTCCTACCTATATTTATCATACACCCAATTGGTTTCCTTTTTTTATTTAAACAACGTGACTAGACGAGCTAGGCAGTCTCTTGTTTGCTAACACCAGCCCTTGACCAGAACAATGCTACACAGACAGAGCTTTTGAGACATAAAGGCCGTCGGTCCAACAGTATAGTGCTCGTCCTCTTTGAAATATTTTATTGATGTTAGCCTCGAATTTAATAAATTTATTGGGCTGTCAAGGACGATATTATGAAAATTCTTTATTGCACAAAATATAAATTACATTGCACAATGGGCGGGCTTAATGCCTAAGGCATTCTCTGCCAGCCAACCCTTGTAGGGTGGTACAAGTGGTTAGCGTGCTAAAAGATAAGATAAAAGACAAAGATTTTTATTTTGCACGAAACACGGTAGATTAGATGGTAGGTAGGTAACAGAGTACCTATGTACGTACAATACATGTCTCACCAAGAACTGGCATACAAAATATTCGCGTAGAAACGCAAAACAAAATTACAATTTGATTATCAGATAAGATTATAACTATTTTATTAATAAATTCATCAGTTTAGAACATATAATAAACACATAGAACTATATATAGCTACTTAAATATAGATAGATACCTTATACATAATATGTATAAAAAATAAATTAAGAAACTAGGAATAAATTTAACTAACCATACTACTTCGATCGTGAATAGTGACTACCTCAGCATCGATCCTTTCAGTAAATGTAGATGCTGCAATGGAATGTTGACGTAAACTGAACGGTAATCTTGTGTGTGTGCTTCGCGGAGACATGGGGTTCCAAAGCTTTTGCGAGGGTGTTTAGTAGGTGTGTGTTACATAAACAAAAGGACGCATGGATGTATGTAGCTCGAACGTGCGAAATCGTGGGTAGAATCTGATAATAGCAAATAGGCCAGGGGCCCGGCAGACGGCTGCACACCGGTCGGCCTTCCCGTGGCCGTTGCCTTCAGGCGTCGGGTGTCAGGTGGCCTCCGAGCGAGGAAGACGGGACCGCTTGCGTTCAGGTTGGCTGCTCCCGGTACAATAGGGCAGAGCGTTCTCAGGGTTAGGGGTAGGAATATAGTTCCTACCCCGCTTCATCTATTTAAATCCTCTCCATTGCCTGTTGGTTGCCCGGACGAAATCGCTTTCAGCTATAAGGCCGAATTCGGTGTATTGTTCCCATTGCCGGACTCATGCATAATCTCGAGAGCGAATGCGTCTAAGGGTGCGTTTCCACTGACGCAGAGCTGGGTGGAGTGGAGAGGAGCGGACTGTGAATTGGCCAATGACAGTGCTCGAAATTCCACTTCCATGCCACTTCGACTGTGATTTGCCATAAAATTCACGGTCTGCTCCTCTCTACTCCATCCAGCATCGCGTCAGTAGAAATGCACCCAAAGCGGATTGGTGGATGTCACATGCAACAGACCATATTTTTTTCTGTTCATTGACATGTCGGTTTCCTCAATATGTTTTCCTTCACCGTTGTGGGATACTGTCATAATGTCTAATGATAAAACCCATTTACGCATGACTGCTATCGGGATTCGAACCCGCAACCATCAGATGAGGCAAGGGCCTCATCCATACGGCCCCGGGGTAGGGGGTAGCGCAATACCTCAAGCTAAGTGACGGTACCTTCTTATGATACTCAGCTTAAGTACCTACTTCACTTATAAGTAGGTACATTACATAGAACTTAGGAAAGGACAAGAAATAAAAAAGTCTATGGTACATTTACTTGTTACTAACTCCGAGGAAGGTAGGCTGTAGTAGTTTTTTTCCTCCGTGGCTGTAGGTTGGTAGATAGTCGATACGTACTTACCTACAGATTATTAACTTTATGTACATAAACACTGACTAGCATAATCTTAATAGTCATCCCTGGAATGATAAATCATTAAACCAGTAGCATTTAGTTGCAAAAGCTAGGTATCAATCCAAAGAAGGGAAAGAAAGAATCCTGTTGACCCCAATCCGTTAAGCAAGAAGGTTACTGGTTATGAGTGAATCCTGGAAATTATTCTCAGCTGGGTGTCATTACTTTTAGGTGGGTGGGTTGGCTACAGGAATTTCCAAATAGCATAAGTATTATGCTATATAGGTAATACTTATGCTATACTAGCCGGTACCCGCGACTTCGTCTGCGCAGGTATCTTTATAAATTGTAGCCTATTGTATTCTGATGTACCTATAAGCTATATTATTGTAAATGTTCACACCACTCCGTCTATGGACTCGCTGGTACAGTATGTCGCAAACCTCGCAACTCATCCCTCACAACACATTCCTCGCTTGTTGATGTGCTGACCGAGGCGCGCCTCGCCTCGCCTAGGCGAGGTAAATGAAGTGATATTATTGGTTATTTACAAACACATCCCTCGCTACGCAATACGCATATTCCTCGCACATCTCTGGTGGAAACGCAGCCTTAGGTACCTACCTACTTAGGTAGTAATTTTAGGTCGTCCTAAAATTACGTCCTCAAAGGAGCAATGGAAGGTTTTGCGCAGTCATCGAGACGATTACAATGATGTTGGCGGACTTTCGCCTCGGTTTTATTCAATTGACACTTTTTGGATGGTGTTTATTTAATTTTTAGGGTATTCCTTCCGCGAAGGTATAAGTAATTAGATTTTACAAAAACATAGGTACAACAACCGACTTCAATCAGTCAGATTGTTTTAGTGACCGTTGAGCACCACTGAAAAGTCACAGGGAAGCAAAATACGCAATTTAGTTCAGTTCAACTTTTTTTTCACTTAGGTTTTTTTATTTAAAACTAAGTAAAAGTAGGTAGGTAGGTTAAACAAAAAAAAATATTTTCAAATCGGTTTTAATACAACGAAGTTCTGAGGTAACAAACATTAAAAAAAATATAAAATATCTACCGAATTGTTACCTCCTCCTGTTTATAGTCGGTTGAAGAGGGTTGCGATGAAAATTAACTAATGGATGTACCTACAATGTACAGACAGCGTCAGAGATAAGTATCCCCCATGCACAAGACACCCAGCTATAAATCCTTTCAAAAATTGTCATACTTGAAATTATTTTTAGGCTTACATTCGGTTATACAAATATAATCTATTTTTTAAAGGCAAAACTTCTACATACGCCGCGGGGCGGTGATTTGAAGGGATTTGAAGCTGGGTATTATAATGCAAGGGGGATACTTATCTATGATGCTGTCTGTACATATTAATTATCTACCTATAACTTTACTTAGCTACCACTTACCTACATAATCGTTAACGGTGCTATTACTAATAGGTACTTCTACTCTCTACTTATCTACCTAGTCTACCTACTCATACACCGTGCTTTATCAGACATAGGTAGGTACAGGTAGGCACCTACTTAGGTAAGTCTTCGGATAGATAGGTACCTACTTTACTCTTGTGAACTTTAGCGGAATGGTAGAATTAAGCCAGAGTTAATATTATGTATATATAGAATAATAATCAAAGTAAGTAGGTGCCTAAATCTACAGGAACTAGAGTAGGTATCTCAAAGAGAATTTAACCACTACGTTTAAGGTATCTACTTTTTTTTTTTTTTTTTCTTTCGTAGAACCTAAGTTCTTCTATTTTGGCTTCACATCAAAGGTATATAGCCAGTGTCAAGTTATTGGAGAGATTATTTTGTCATAAGTCAGAGTCGATAAGTCAAGTCATGCTCCTGTAAAGTAGTGGTAGTTGCGACTTTACTAGAGGCTTCTATGGAGTTTTGGAGGCAATACGAAAAGTCACGTTTTACAGCATTACACTATTCACCAACACTCATACACGTTCACGAGCACTTAATGGATAAAAAACCACCGTTTTTACACTTAAACACTCAAAGTTATACAAGGTTTGTCAATTAATGTAATGCCGCCAATACGCCACTCTTCATGTTCCCGCCAAAACTCCTACTCAATGTTTATCGAGTTGATAAACATTAACTAGAAAATATAGAACCTGTGGATAGAACTGTCAACATCAGTTAGCTGAAGATGTCAATGTCAAACTTCAATCGGCATTGTGTTTCATTGCAAATATGGATATTAAGCATGTAGTAAAGCAACAAAGTTATAAATAAAAAAAATAATGATAAGTATCTAGCTATAAATAAGCAATGTTTCATGCTAAATACCACCATAAAATAACACGAATAGTTAAAGTCACAGAATTCATCAATTTTAATATTATTGCTGCTGATATTGGATGTGAAAAATAATGCTCAAAGTAGGCAAGAATTTGGGACTTCACTTCAAAACTGGAACAAAAAAAACTAGTGAGTCGAACTGTCAAAATAGAAATACCTTATATTTTGATTAACTTTCTTTTATGAAAATATCCAGTTTTTCATATGTAATGATGCAAACAGATGATAGGAAGATTATAATATAGTGCTGATATTTAATAAACATTCAAAAATGGGCGACAGCAGTGATTCCGAAGAGTTTTACGACGCTGAGGAGTTCACACCCATGAAGGGTTCGAAGTACGTAAATCTTTTCATAATTACATCTCAATCCCGGACACAACTTGATTAACTCATGTACAGGACACGAAGGAATAGTATATCTTCAGTTTTGCAGTCTTTATTTCCTGATTTATATTGAATTAACGTCGAAAATGTACCATGTTCATACGCGTCAAAAACAGATGTTTGGTATTCAATGTATTTACGTCCTTGGCGTCGAGGCTTGCAATACTGACGTAAAGCGGCGGCTAACGTTTGGCCCAAGTAGAACAATGAGTTATTAGACCTAAACAAACACGTATTTATTGACCAGAATACAATGGGTCAACATGTTGAGCAATACCTAATGTTTTGAAGACAGTACCTGTTTAGGCACGCACCGTAACAAGTTATTAGCATTTTCAATTTGAATTATGCATGCTTGCTTATCTAATATCATTTGAATATGGGGAGTGGTGGAGCATAACTCATTTGTATTTCATAGTGGAAACACAACTCACCGTAATAATGATAAATTTTGAAAGCAGATGGTAATACAGTGTTATTACTCATAATGTATATTATTATAGTTGTGATACTTAATATAATTGGGTGAAACTAGATAATACTTGAAAAATTTAGCTTAATGATCAGGCTATTCAATTCAAATATACCTAAAAATAAACTTTTCAAATATTTTATTGAGTGTCTGTTTGTCAAGCAAGTGAAGTCATTGTCTTCCTTTCATGAAAATAGAGTTTTTTTACAAGTGATGACTCGAACCACTTAAACTGACACTTGTATTCTACTTTATCATCAGGAGATCATCAATATGCAAGAGTATAAGTGTCACGGACAGTGTGGACGGAGCTGATAAAGACAAGAGCCCTGTCAGTAAGCCGGGAGACTCCACCCCGACAAACTCTCCTCCAACTGTCACCGAACCAACGCCTGAAGACGATCGCACTACTGTCAAAAATGTAAGTACCCTAAAGATAAAGATAATAATTATTATTTTGAACAAAACAGGGTAGGTTAGATAGTAGGTAACAGAGTATGTACAGACAGTGTCAGAGATAAGTATCCCCCTTGCACAAGACACCCAGCTATAAATCCTTTCAAAAAATTGTAATACTTAAACTTATTTTTAGGCTGACATATGGTTATACAAATATAATCTATTTTATAAAGGCAAAACTTCTCCATTCGCCGCGACTGTGATTTAAAGGGATTTGAAGCTGGGTATTATAATGCAAGGGAGATACTTATCTATGACGCTTTCTGTACATACATGTCTCACCAAGAACTGGCATACAAAATATTCATAATAAAAATAGTACAATTCTGTAATTCTTTATTGTACACACAAACATATTAGAATACAAATCATAAAAGAAAAGACATGTACAAAGGCGAGCTTAACCCTAATAAGAGTTTTCTTCCAGCAAACAAACAAATGTTTGTTCTTGGGTCTTGGATGTTGTGATGTCTTGTATGTGTCCATGCCACCTGCGACACAGGGAATCCTAGTGCAGGGGTGTGAGTGTGTGAATGTTTGAATGTTTGAAAAAAAAAACCTTCTGAGGTTAGAGAGAGGCCATGGAAAGTGTGGGGGCGTGTACAGTAATATAAATAATAATGGATAAATTAAAATTATGAAGAAGAAAATATATATAATGTTTGAATAAATATATCTAAATACATATAATAAATACTACTAAGATATATACTAAATAAACTAGAATTAATACCTATACATAAATAAATATATAAGTTACTTATATATATATATATATATATATAAATACTAACATAAATACTGAATATATCACAGTGATAAGTAGTGCTCTTTGACTCTGCTTCTGAAAATGTTTACAACTGCAAAACAAAATTACAATTTGAGTATCAGATAAGATTATAACTATTAATAATAAACTAATCAGTTTAGAACATACACACATTAACAAACACGAAGGGACACCACACCTATACTCAACATAATACACACAATATGCTCACATAGCTTCACGATCTCAAATGTCTTGTATTTATTTTCTCTACTGTTTAAAGTCATGATCTAAACATAAACATAATATACTTGCATGTCTATATATAAAAGATCTATTCATTGCATTTTTAGGTTTAATTTAACGTTTAGTCTTATATATTATGTTTTTTTTCTTAGCTTGTCTTAGCTATGTTTGTTCTTTAACGCAGAACGTAAATGTGTCCGGGAGGAGGGCGTTGAGACTGCTACACAGTTTTATAACTTTTGTAGTTTCACCGTTCCTACTGTAACATAGTTCCTTTGTGTAATTGTTCTGAATAAATATTTTGAATTTTTTGAAACATTATCGGTTATTAAAAAAATCATTCATGTCATAAAAGCAGCTATAAATACAAATTACTCTTAAAATTTCAACTAAACCACACATGTACGCCATTTATTACTTCTTATTAATTTGTTGCTAGATGAGCACTTATGCTAATACAATGTATTACATTGTATACATATGTCATATGTACCTGTGTGACCTAGACACATCAGCAAAAGCTGCTTGTCTATCAACAAATAATTAAATAATGTGTAGATGCCACACAGTGTTGGAAATTGGAATATTTGAATATATATAATATGTGTCACGTCTTGTTAGTTCCTGTGAGTGTTCATGTATTTTTTATTTTCTAAGAAAGACTTGCTTGAGATATAACCTACCTAGTACCTACCCAATATGACAGTAAACTAATGAACACACTGTTTGTTTGAACATAGGTGGTGCAGGGTCGACGCAGGTTTCAAGAGTTGCGTCGCTGCATGCAGACAGAAGAGGAAGATGAAGGTGTCATGGACAACCCCACGGCTGACCACCACTCTTACACACTTGAGCATCCCTTCAAGTAAGTACATGAAAGTAGAGGATTGAAAGCTTTTTAGCTATAAGACCACCCATTGCCCACATTTTTTACCATTATTTGCTATTCTCTGCATGTTTTTGTGATATTATGCAATAAAGAATAGATAAATATTATGTACATATTTTTTAAAATAAACAAAATATATATTTATACTACTTCACAGGCATATAACTCGGCAATTTACAAACGGCTGTACAAATGCTTGCTGTAAACAAATAACTTTGAGTCTTTAGCCAACCCTTTTGTTTAACTGTTATAAGTATACAATATACATAGACTTGGGATAGAAAAGAATAGAACAGAATAATGTTTATTTTCAAACTGATTTACATGATCTATCATTTTTTTTAATTTTTGAAATAGTAGAATGTTTTTTTTCTGTTACAGAATCATATCGCACGACACTATGAGCCTGCAAAGTATGACGTCATTAGGAAGAATCGGACGTATACTAGGTGGCACCGCGGAATCACAATGTAAGATCAATCAATCAATATATTTTCAAAAACACAGATATTGCACAATGGTTCACAATGGACCCCGCACTAGGGCAAGCCTGTATAGCGGGAGTCCTAAATCGTAACAGAGAAATTAATTCTTACAAGGTTAACATTAAATATGCTATCCTTAAAATTATATGATAAGTTTTTTGTTCTATTGAAAACAAAAAGGGAATATTGCTCTTCCTACCTACCTATTGTCCAAAATATTTTTTACTAAATTAACTTTTTTTTATAGTTTATTAATATCTGTAACAGGCTTGGTCCTGAGTGACTGACAGACAACGCACAGGGTAAACCACTAGGACTAGGACATAGAGACTTGAAATTTTGAGGGTGCCTTAAGAAGTGAAGGCATGTAATAAGAAAGGGATATAATATATATGTAATATATATAATACCATATATGATATATACTAAAGTTCTAAACTAAAGTTAAGTTAATTAAAACCTTTGTTTAGTAATTAAGCGGATTTATTACTAAATATATATATCCTATTTGTTAATATTTATGGATTTCCGCAAAGTAATGCCTGAATCAATCAATTATCTTAGAAAGGGAATTTGTTTATTCGCAATGAAAACGAAGTATCAACTAGTGCTAATTATTTTTGTGTTTTGCAGCAAATATTCGCGAATCGGCCCACATGCCATCCGCGTCGTCGCGCGAGCCCTCCACGATATCAGATGAACCTTCCGCCGCTGAGATTAGATCTCAAAATGGTAAAGCAAACACATACATATCACAGAGCATAAATAACATGCTCTAAAATTATTTTTAGAATTGGAGTACTGGTTGTTCCTTACAGATAAACAACTGGACGAATTTTGAAGAAAATAATTTATAACTACATGCTGGACAAACACATAGGCTACTTTTCAATCCGATATCGTTCAAGCAGGCATTCGGCATATCGGACAGGCAATAGTCATGCATAAAGTAAAAGTGGTTTCATACTTGTATTAAGGCCTAGAATCCCGGCGCCGTTCTCTCGCTCGCACATTTGTAATTTTTTTGGGATAAACAGTTTTGCCCAATTTTCTTCGCTTCGTTGCCACGCGCTGCAAAAACCAATACATAATAATAACGGCGAATCCGCCCGGATCCGGTTGATACGCTAGTTTGAAACCGCACTTAAGGGTAATCCTCAAGGCAAATTTCCATACAAAATCGGGAATAGTTTCGGACAAATACTCAAAAAGTACGCCGTATTATAGTAATTTCTTCACACTATTCGTTTCGTATATAACTTTAATTTAGATTTTGTACGTGTTTTAAAATTAACACTACTAATTTAAAAACACGTACAAAATCTAAATTAAATTATGAAACCTTACTAATTTTTGTTGACACAATCGAAAAACATCCCCGAAACGAATAGTGTGAAGATATTACTATAATACGGCGTACTTTTTGAGTATTTGTCCGAAACATTTTGTATGGAAATTGTCCTTGAGGATTCCCCTTAAGGCCACCAAATGTACAGTCAGTTGCAGAGACATGTATACACTCCCAAGCTTTCACATTTATATAACTCTTAATTTTGCATACAAAAGTGCACGCAATAATTTTCAAATTAATGAAGTCATCTTACTTGTCAGGATTATTGCCAGAAGAAGAATGTGTTTGCAAAATTAAAAGTATGATATAAATGTGAAAGCTTGGGAGTGTATACATATCTGTTCAGCTGACTGTACCATATGTTAAGTAATTTTTTACCCGTTTTGTTTCACAGTTTTAGGGGTCACAGAAAACCAGCGGCTCAGAAGTGGGTACCACTACTTCTGCAGCAAATTCTGACTGACTCCCTTTTTACCCGACTGCCAAGGAAGGGTTATGTTTGCACGAAAAACATAACAAATCAAACAACCGACTTCAAACGGACTGTTTTAGTGACTGTAGGCACCACTGAAAAGTCACAGGAAAGCAAAATACGCAATTTTGTTCACTTTTATCAGTTATTTTGATTTCAAAACCAAAGTACTGAACCAATTGTCATGAAATTTCTATGTGACCAATCTGGAAGTATATATATCCTTTCAAATAAAAGTTTTTTTCAAATCGGAAGGGTTATGTTTTTCGTGCGTATCTTGTATGTATGTAAATTACTGGGGTACCTCGTATCTTCCAAACGGCTGGTTGAATTTGACAGTTAAGGTATCGTTATATTCGTCTCAATCACTCGAGTGTTCTTAGATGGGTTTTAAAAATAAATAATCATTGTCGTTTCCCCGGCAGTTCTGGGCATGGCCGAACCGGACGTGATCGCCAGCACCAAAGCCAACAGTCTGAAGCAGAGCCGCGCGCCGGCCGCCGCCATCGTGGCCGTGTCGGGCGCCAGCGGCCCGCCGCGGCCCGTGGCGCCGCCGCGGAGGAAGAAGCGCAGTGAGTACACGACGCCAGCACGGGATCGCAGCACGAAGTAGTATTGGATAGCACATTCAAAAAAATTGAGTAGTGTGTGAGGCAACTCCTTGACACAACGAGCCCCTTTGATTGAGGTGAGGCCGAGCGAGACTCTTCTCGGTCTTGCCTCAGTGCCCCTCACTGATGTGACAAGGAGTTGTCTAGCACACTACTCAATTTTTTTGGACGTTCTACCCAAGACGCCTAGACATACCAACTTACTAAAAAAAGTATTAGCTAATAATCATACGCAACCTTGAAGTGGTTTTAGTGAGGCAGCTATCTGGTTCTTTATAATTTATAAATTCATCATAACTGTAGAACCTACTTTCGATGAGCCAGTTTTTTTTAATTTAACCTTAAAATTAACGATATTCGGTGTATCTTTTACACAGTCTGGTAATTTGTTGTACACAGTTGTACCCATTTTAACGTTGTAGAACGTTTTCTTAATCTAAGTTAAGTAACTACTACCTACTTAGGAATACTTTGACTCATAATATAAACTTCATACTCGGAGCTTCATAACTTCATGATCGGTGATCAAAATCAAATCGGTTTTTGTGCTCTATTAAAAATCCCCAACTGGGGAATCAAGCTTCGGCTGAAAACTTTGCCGGCGCACACACCAGCGCTTGACCTGACACAAGATCGAAAGCGGTGGCAGAATGCCACACAGCACTACAAAACCTAGCAACCGCAAATAAGGTCAATATAAAGTGGACTAAGAACGATGGATCCTGCCCAGGAAACGTCAAAGCCGACTCCTTGGCAAAACAGGGGGCGAAACTAGTCCCTAGTTCATCGGACAAAAGCCTGACACAACCGCCAACAGCGGAAATAAAATCTAGACTGAATCAACATTCAGTACAAGAACACCAAACATTTTGGAACAAAAGAACGGACGGCAAGCACACAAAGATGCTTCTACCGAATATTGATAAGAAACTGACAAACACACTCATGAAGATGAGAAGAGAAGAACTACGTACAATGGTAGGAATTATAACCGGCTACTGCGACCTGAATCACCATCTGTTCAAGATGGGTGCGACGGACAGCGTGATCTGCCGCGGTTGCTTCGCAGAGGAGGAAACCGTAGAACACGTGGTTGTGCACTGCACAGCTACAGAAGAGGCCAGAAAGAAGACTGGGCTGAGGAAAATCCTGGATACGGGTCCAGATGACCCTACCGGGAAACTGGAACACACCATCCATCAACCCAGGGTCCTGCTCCGCTATTTTGGGGAGCTGGGCTGACTGGGGTAGAGTAAGTACAAAAAGGGGTCAATGCACAATACACCCCACAGCGGGACGTCAGTGCAGACCACATGCAACCCCTTACCCAAATTAGAATTAGAATTAGACACCAGCGGTTCCTGGCGTCGTCTCACGCCGGAGCCCACCATCCTCCACACTCCTGGCGGACTTTGAAGACCACCGCAGTCGCACCATCTCACACAAGCGGCCAGCCAGGACAGTACCAACCTAGATTACCCGAAGAACCAGAATACGTGACCAGGCCTTTGAACCCAATAAATAAATTCGATGTATACCGTGGTTTCTCTTCACAAACCTCAAAGGTTACCATTATGTGCGCCAGCCGGTCGGACTTCGCCAGTCTCCTCCAGTAGTGACACGATAAGAAGAAGTGTGTGTGTGTGTGTGTGTATTAAAATCATTTAATAGGACAGAATGTTTGCAGTGCCCTGACAGGGTCATGTACACCGCTAGCTAATATATTAGAACCTAAGCTAATAAGACGATTTTACATGTAAGCAAATGAAATAAACAATAAAACAATAAACAATATGTTGCAGACCGACTGCACGGCTCGCAGTCGCTGTCGGTCACGGACGGCGACAACCTCAGCGTGTGCACGGGCGACACCGACATCGACGACGAGCTGCGCCGCACCGCACGCGACCGCCCGCGCCTGCAGGACCTCCGGGTCGAGGTGAGCTCTATGACTAGTGTATCGTGTGCCTTGAACCTAAGGGGAATCCTCAAGGCTAATTTCCAAACAAAATGTTTCGGACAAATACTCAAAAAGTACGCCGTATAATAGTTATTTATTCACACTATTCGTTTCGTCTATGTTTTTTGATTGCGTCTACAAAAAAGGTGAAAGGTTTCATACTTTAATTTAGATTTTATACGTGTTTTAAAATTAACCCACTACTGTTAAACAGTTTTGCCCAATTTTCTTCGCTTCGTTGCCACGCGCTGCAAAAACCAATACGCGAACGGCGAATCCGCCCGGATCCGGTTGATACGCTAGTTTGAAACCGCACTTAAGGGTAATCCTCAAGGCAAATTTCCATACAAAATCGGGAATAGTTTCGGACAAATACTCAAAAAGTACGCCGTATTATAGTAATTTCTTCACACTATTCGTTTCGTCCATGTTTTTTGATTTCGTTAACAAAAAAAGTGAAAGGTTTCATACTTTAATTTGGATTTTATACGTGTTTTTAAGTAGTAGTGAAGTTTTGTATGGAATTGGATTTGAGGATTAGCCTTAAATAATACCTATACCTACTATGAAAATAATATCTAAGTTTAATTGTTGACTCGAAATGAATAGAAGGATAATTTGAGGAGATTGAGGATATAAAATATACAACAGGATACATTTTGATAAATAATGCTGCATAATAACAGGGAAAATGATAGCTTAAATTAAATCACTATTATAATGAACCTCATTTTAACTGAAGATGAATTTTAAATGAAAATGAGCGCGAGAAGGGATTTCTCTATAAATCGTATATATAAAAAAACAAATTTATAGTGACTAATGTTTTGTGGCTGCTGCTCGATATATCGTGTAAATTATTTATTTTTTTTATAACCAGAAATATATTTGTTTTTATTAAATCCCACTCAAAACATTTAAGTGTTAAACTTTGCAATTTATTATATAGTTCTATCTGTCCGCCTTTTAGCAACAGAGGGACAAAACGAACCTTTATTCTTTGAAAAAGCTTTATCTGTCCCCCCGTCAGTAGGACAGACAGAACTATTTATTCCTACCTGTTCCCTCGTGTACACCTACAACTCGGGCGAATAAACATGACACCTGGCTCGAATGACGTTTGTGTAAAGCACACCGTGGAATTGGATAATCTTGATAGAGAACAGGTCCTGTAATATTTGGTAATGATAAATAATGATAAGGCTTCGCAATCAGAGGAAGAAGAAACACGGAGGGCGCCGCGCGGGGCAGCGGAGGACGCATCAAGTTCCGAGCCACGTATCAGCCAGGTGTCATGTTGACACGCCCGAGTAGTAGCTATAAGTTGTCAAAAAAAATAGTGACATAAGCGTTATGGTGTCGGCAGACGCCATTATCAGGCGCGGCCAGCCAGCTGATGTCGCTGCCGAGTCCCGCCAGCACCATCGAGTCGCTCACCCGCGAGTTCCAGGACTCGCTGGAACTCGACCACTCCAAATACGGTACGTCACTCTATGACTGGTGTTTTACACAGACGGACAGACGGCTTTAATTTATTTACTGAACGTCTCCCCAAAATCTAGTCTCGACAAATTTGTCTTCTACTTATCGTGTCACTAGTTCTTTCGAACCAGTGTGATGAAAGGATTTCAAGTGCACCTCGAAGAGGCTCCTTTCGTGCACTAAAAATTTGCGGTGTATATGTAGAAGTGGTGCATAATAGTATGTTGTGTTGTCTGCAGCGAGTGACCGCACCAGCGAGAGCAGCGCCGCCTCAGTGCGGCACCGGCCGTCCGCAGACCTAGCCGCCAAGCTACCCGCCAACGGTAGCTATATACTTTTTCACCTTTACATCCAAAGAACTTGTATACTATGTATCTAGAATGCCGACTCACACGAAAACTGCGAGCCGAAAGAGCTAGAACCAGTAAGGAGTGTGTCTCATTCTGTAGGGCGACCATAATTTATGAACTTTGAATATTTCATTGAGACATAAACAAGCAACCAAGGGAAAATTCAATCTGCTCAATAAGCTATCAATGTTATATATATACGTTGCTTTGCATTATTTTTTTTAAATTATATTATACATAGGTGCATTAAAATATGAACAAAAAAGAGGGCGGTGTGCCGCATTCTAGTGAGGTATATCTGATTCAATGGTTTTAATACTGTTTCTTTCGAACAGTAATTATTTTTCTCGGCAGTTAGGTACCTAACCTACATGACAGCGACTGTACTAAACCTTTCAAATGAATCTGAATAACATTTAGACCAAATCGTCTAATTTCGAAAATTGTCCCACTTATTTCAAAAATTATGCCATGTTCATTTTAATTGTATGCTGGCAACTGTGTGAACGAGACACACTCCTTAACGAGGGGGTCTCTATCAAGCATTAAAATCCTTATATTTAGATTTAATTCAAAAAGAACTTTATTTCCAAGGCATAAGGTTCAGAATTCTTAATCCTTAAATAAAACAAAATGGCGTGTTAGCTCTCTAGATACATAGTATAGAAGCTCTTTGTTTACATCATATCGCCAACACAGCCTATATCCTATTCCAGCTCTTCTTCTTCTTCTTCTCATAGTGATTTGTGATATATGTGGTGAAAGAATTACAAGTGCGCTCCTTTTGTGCACTTTCCAGCTCTTATTTTTTTTTTGTTGTATTTATTTATTTATTAAAAAGTTAACAATATTTTCTATTCTAATGGCGCCTTAAAACCTTACCAGGTTTGTCTAGGACCCAAAAACGACTTAAAACTATACTATTATATAATTTTGTTAATGCGAGCTGCGGCCTCAGTATAAACTAGGTGTAAACATTATCGTTTCCAGCGACATTGCATTTCTGAGAGACTAAACTTGGTAATTGGATGTAGGTATAATAAGCTTATCAGCATATCTGATCGGGGCAAGGTGTTGACTATACAGGGTGTTTCGATATTCAAGTATCTCACCTAATTGTTATTTGTTGTCTTCACCTATCTATAAACATCAATCTGTAGCTTCGAATGCTTACGAAAATGAACTAACTATCTACTATGATCTACGCATAATATACTAATACTTTATATATATATGTATACATATAATTAATGCATATATAATTATATACTTATCTATTTAACATATGTTAATATATTCTGCTTTGTATTAATACCTAATGTTTTTATGAATTACTATTTGTTTACCTTATATATTACTCTATTCTATCTAATAGTATTTTTTTGTATTTGTATTTGTAGTTTTTAATGTCTTTGATCTTTTCATGAGGTATTTTGTTAATAATGGTGGGAATCTGATACGCTATGGTTCGTTTCCCGTATAAATTATTCATTTTTGGCGTTTTTAGTGTGTGTTTTACTATCTGTCTAGTTATTATTTTGTTTGATATGGGTATTTTACTTCTTCATTGTTATATTGTTCTATGAGCAGGTTCAGTTCTACCTTATCGTGCAACGGAAGTATACAACAAAATTTAAATATACCAAACGGATTGTCCTTATACTTCTTTGTATTTTTTTTTGGTATTATTTCTTTTAATATCCTTAGTTGTATAGTTAGTGTATATGCAACAGGACTTTACTAGTGTTAGCAAATGGTCTCACGATGTAGGGTTACATCGTGAGACCATTTGCTAACACTAGTAAAGTCCTGTTGCATATATTGCGTTGCAACTTTAAGATCTTTATGGGTAGCCAGGAGGCAAGTATCATCCGCATATTGGTAAACTGAGCAATGCCTGATAACATTATTCATGTCATTGACGTATGTCAGATAATGAAGTGGCCCTAGGACTGAGCCTTGAGCGGTACCTACCTTAACATAGTATCTTCTGTCATTCAAGTAATCTTTACACCACTTATGGAGAGGACCACGGATTCCAGAGTTATCCAACTTATTCAATAATGTATCGTGCCTAAGTGTATCAAACGCCTTACTAAAGTCAATAAATAACAATATAACATGTAGTTTGTCATTGAGGTTGTTATTAATTTCATCCGTAAATTTTGAAAGTAGCATTGTGGTTGATTTATTCGGCTGAAACCCATATTGGTCGTTAGAGGTAATATCATGCTTATTATAGAACTCGTGCATAAGCTTACAGATATATTTTTCTGCAATCTTATCAATTACAGGCAATAGAGTTATTGGTCTATAGTTTTCATAATCACTGTGCTTTCCTTTCTTATAAATTGGCCTAACTATTCCTGTTTTAAGTTCTCTGGGGTACTATCCTTCTTTAACACTTGTGTTAATTAATTTAGTTATTGCATTTACTATGTTATCGCTAAGATACTTCAAATCTATGCACCTTATACCATCTATACCTGGTGATTTTTTGGAGTCTATATTTTTCATAGTTTTATAAATGTCATGGTTGGTAGCTTTTTTAAAAAACATAGATTTGTTTTCTGGGAATACATATTGATAGTCATTCAGCAAGTTCTTATCACATTTCGGTATAATTTTCTTAACATTTGCATCAAATTCTTTACCAAAGTAATTCGCTAGATCTTTTGTAGTGATATTACTTTTCCTGAACGCTGTTATAATAGCTTCATCAACTGATTTATTTAACCGACCTGTTAGAGAGTTCAATATATCCCATAACTTTTTGGGATTTTGTGTGTTGTCATTTATTTGTGTTGTATAATATTTATTTCTTGACTTTTCTATCGTTTTTTGTGTCATGTTTCTTTGCCATTTGTGCATGTTTGAGTTCAAGTTTTAAAATGTTATTGTTAGTGTCTTTTTTCCATTTATTGAATAGTGCATCTCTCTTATCACACATTTTATTTATTTTTTTCGTGATCCACACATCTTTATTATGTTTACTTCCTAATTTTACTTCTCTAGTGTATCTCGATTTATTATAGCAGTGTTCAATGTTATTCTTTATAAAGTCATAAATAGCCAGAGAACACTCTAATTCATCTATCTTTCTCCATTCTATATTGTTAAAAAGCGATTGAAGTTTGCTATTGTCTAATTGTTGTGTGTAAATCTTGACACCCTGTATATGGTCTTGCTTAAGCCCACCGCACGACAGTATGATTGCTCGATGGTCCGCTAATACAGTATTGAGTGCGGCCGAGTAAAGGTCCAGTGAGCGTGTTGTTACAAAAATATGGTCGATACAGCTTCGTGTTATGATTGATTCTAATGTCAATGTTTACATCTCCAATTACATAAATATCAGAGTTTTTGTACAAATTGGTACATAAAAGCTCTTTTAATTCCTTAACAAATAGGTATTTACTATCCCACGGCGGTCTATAGAGGGCAATCAGGTGTGCTGTGTAATTATAAGGTGTGGTTAGGGACCCTATAATAGATTCACAGTGACTGAATGAGATATTTGAAGTGTGAAAATCATAAGTTTTTTACGTACATTATAATGCCTCCACCCTTTTTATTTTTACGCAGTACACAGTGCATCTTATACCCATTTAGGTTATACATAGATATTAAGTTATCAGATATGCCTACTTCTGTTAAGATTAGTACGTCAATAGGTACTTTTGAGTAATTAATTATCTGAACAACTGAGCTATAGTTTTTTATCAATGATCTTATATTTATGTGAACAATATTTAATCTAGGTGTATGACTTTTTGGTAAGTATTCGTAAAACTCGTTTATGTTAGCACAATCAATAAATTCTGAACAATTCGAAGAGAAAACTGAGTTGACAATTGATACTACCTACATAACCTATTACCGATTCAGATTGTTTTGCGCTGATAGTTTTTTTATATCCTCCTCACTTCTGAGTACAACTGGCCTGTCATTATCACCTTTCCTGGCCAATATTTTTCCATATTGTGCCCAAATATATTTATATATATCCTGTAAGGATTGCCTCGCTTTCCAAAGGATGGTTTTATTTGTTTTGTAAGGGCGCGTCGCACAATCACTTTGGAGGTCATATATTCTATCGGGGCATCGCTTATAATATCCTTCACGGTGATGGGCTCAGTCCTACAGGCTTGGACCCATGATGCGGCGTGTTGGTTCTGTCTGAGTTCTATGTATATTATTCCCTCCTGTCCATTGCGTCCTCGAAGGCGCCTGGCATTCATTACTTCGTTCTTATCCATTTTAAACTTTGTGGCAAGGTTGTCGGATATATCTATCAGGTTTTCATTAGCTACCGCCGGGATGCCAGTCACTTCTAGAGCGTTGTCGAGGTGCTTTTGTTCCATCTCTCGGACGCGTTGTTCAACCGCTGCTAATTTCAGCTCAATTGGGTGTTTTGGTTCGTGAGAGTAATATTATTTTTCTCAAGGTCCTTGATTTTTGCGTGATGCATCTCCAAGGTACTCGTGATGTCGTCTAATTTCTTGCTACACTGGCTAACCGAATCATTTACCACCACTATTTCTTTGTGTACAACTTTCTTTACTTCCGCCAAGATATTTCGTAGTAATTTATTCAAATCGAGGTTTCCGACGTTCGAGGTTCTAGCGAGCTCCTCCTCTTCTTCATCATCATCACCCTCAGGTACCATAAACGACGAGCGACGGGGTGATTCACGATGGCATTCCTCACATGTCCACTCCAAATTCTCGGCATTCCGGAGCGCCGCCAACTGCTTCGTAGATAAGTTTGAGCAGAGTTGAGACTAGTAATCTACACGCACACCGAATTTCAACTCAATTGATCGTCAAAATTATGGTTTTAGCTTTGTTTCATGGAAATTATCTCCAGCTATTTAAATATTTTCACCCTAATTTCAGATGCGTCGTGAAAATTTTAACCTTTTAATTTGATTTCGTAAAAATTCTTAAATAATCTACATCTAAAAATACACTTTTATTCCCTGTTGCATTTGATCGTGTCGAAATTCGGAAAAAATCATCACCTAAATATAGTTTTCTTCAGTTTTTTGAAGTAGGCGTGCTGAACACTTTATTTTGTTGGAAAGCAATAATGCTCGGCTATATGTATAACGCTCGTTCGGGTAAAGTCGGACCAAGTCGCCTTGATGAATTTTTCACTTTTATCATGTGGTCTTAAGCACACATAGTTTTTTTTTCATATTACAGGCGACAGCTCCCTTCGCACCAGCACGGGCGTGTGGGACGATGAGCGGACGAGGCGAGCCTTGCCACACTCCGGACACTCTAGCCTCGGCTCTACTACCAGGTAACTAGCATGGGGGACTCCTCCCGTGCAGGATCCCGACTCGTTCAATAAATAAAAATGACATCTGCACTTAACTACATCCAAAGAAAAACGAAACTAGGTAAGTGAGTGCCGCCGCTATAGTGATTACTTAAATTAAATCTATAAGCAGGTTGAACTAAAGACACACCAGTTTACGAGTCAGAAATATTACCTTAATTATCTTTAAAAATAATCAAGTGTGACACTTTATACCTTATTTTAAAATTCCCATCGAGTAACAGTGTTACTCGTTTGGGTGTTCTCGATGGGAACTCGATGGGAACCCATCGACTAGATTCATGTCCCTTCGCACTAGCACCGGGGATGAGGAGAGGATGAGGCCTTGCCGCAGATATCAGGAAATGCGGTGGTGCCAATATACTGCCCTGGTGTACCCCATACTTTTTATTATTATATCAGCCCACATCGACCCACTGTTGGGTACAGGCCTCCTCCCTAGCTCGCCACTCTCTCCGATCCTGCGCCAAGTGAATCCATCGAGCTCCAGCTGCCCCCACGATGTCGTCCGACCATCCAGGAACATCCAGGACTGGTGGTCTGCCTGCTGACCTTCGCCCCTCGCGCGGCCGCCACTCTGTTACAGCCTTCGTCCATCTACCGTCTTCCCGTCTTGCAATGTGACCTGCCCATTTCCACTTCAAATTATTGATCCTCGTACCTATATCCACAACTTTTGTTCTTTGTCGGATTTCAACATTAGGTACTCGGTCAACCAGTGAGATTCCTAACATAGCGCGCTCCATGGCTCTTTGAGCAACTTTGATTTTGTGTACGTGCTCATTAGTGAGCGGCCATGTTTCGGATATACTTTACTATTCGATGCGATGGCGATGTGTTTTCTGCTATCAAACAGCTTGTGAAGTAAACTATGTATTCTATTTATTTATGTTAATATATTGTTATAGTTTATTTATTCTACAATTATATTTAGATTTAACTCAATTTTGATTGTGGATTTTAGTGTATTGTAGTATGTTGGTCAATTAGCTCTTCATAAGATTATGTGCCGTATACCTTGAATCCCGTAGTGTAATATATGTAAAATTGTTTCATGAGAAACAATGTCAAATGCTTTATACATGTCCTTAAAACATTGATACTTATGGAGGAAATTAACCAAGTGACTAGTTTAGTGCTTTCTACGCAGTTCTTACGTATGGCAGTGCGAGTCAGTGAATCGCAAAATAAATGATATGATATTTGCAGACGTAGCGGTGTCAGTGCAAGCGGCAGTACAGACGGCACAGGCAGCGGACGGCGCCGCTCGTGCGGAGACGAGCATGACGTCACTATATCTCGCAGTCGCACCACCAGCGGAAACCAGCTCACCGACCAGGAGATACTGGAGCGAGTCACTGTACTCAACCTGGATACAGGTAACTACGCAGCGGATTTGACGGTAGCGGACATAGTGGATTTATTGCAATGCGCTGTAAGTCACTACGTATTTTATTGTATAAACATTAGAGATCAGTTTAAAAGTCTATAGTTCTTTTTGGATATTCTCATAACTGATTTTTAAAAAAATCTATAAGGTATTTTGTAACATGTTGACCAACTACCGGTAAATTTCATTCAATAAACAACCCAAATCACATCAGATACTTGCTCGTGCTTGCCATTCAGTGTCCCCATCTGTTTTTCCACAACTGTCGCTAATATTTGTTCTTAATATTCTTATGTCTATCCGTGGGAACCTGTAATTGGCTCTCTAAAGCTAAACTATTGTCTACTTAGAAGTATAAAGCTGTTGGTTCTCCAATAAATAAATAAATAAATATGGAGGCAGAAAAAGTGTCAAAAAACCATATTGATCTTCGTTGTGTATGTAAAATACAAAGGCAGGTGAAATACTGGTACAGATGTGTGGTGCGCCGCAGGTGAACGCGTGCCGCTGAGCGTGGCGGAGCACAAGCTGCCGCAGTGCATCAACCCGCTCAGCCTGCACATCATGCGCCTCACCTCCGAGTACATCGGCCGCGCCAACGACGACGACAATGCTAGGTGGGACTCACGATAAACACTTCTCATTCATTCATTCATTCATTCACATATTATAGAAAACAAATGGACCCGTATTTTTAACAAGACTTTTTTGGAGCGAATCTTGAGCAGATAAGCAGATATCTTGACAGATTATGATTGAGAACTGCTAAAAGTTTTATGCTTAAAGCTACGTAGGTACTTGATTGATTCAGGCGTTACTTTTCGTAAATCCATAAATATTAATTAATATTATATAGTATAAATATATATGGCGGATTTATTACTATATATACATATATTTATACTAGGTATTAAGGTACTTAAAATTTAGCTACGAACTGACAACTCGACATTGGTGAATGTGAAGACTAAGCTCTTCTCCTAGTCATTAAACAAAGAGGAGAGGAATAAAATGCTCTGTTTTCTGCTTCTCATTTAGATTTTTAACATCTTTGTTATGAACAGTAAAAAAATCGAAACTAGATGGTTGGCAAACGTAAATCCATCTTCTTCGTATCGTGTCACTAGTTCTTTCGAACCAAGGTGGTGAAAAGATTTCAAGTGTGTCTCGAAAAGGCTCCTTTTGTGCACTAAAGTAAATCCATCAAAAACATGTATAACTTGGAATAATAGGGCGTAGATACTCTTTCAAAGAAAATTACATTTTGCAGCCCTCCACCGAAAGCCTTGTCGAGTTGGCGGCGCCGGCTGTCCATAACAGTTTACGCGTCCACGTTCACGCTGATGAAGAAACCGCAAGAGACTCGCGCCAAATCTGACCTCACTCTCGACCATAGGTTTACTATTTGTCCCGTTAGATGGCGTTTTTGGCTAAATTTCCGTGCGCTGTTGGGCTCGTGTATTGATTGGTGTAATGTGAATTCGTCAAAGCTCTCGATACTTGTGGACATCTTAAACTTTATTAAAAACTGGAAGATACGACGACTGAAAAAAAATATATATCTCTTTCCCGTTTTCCGTGGAGCGACTGGCTTTAAAGATAGTTAACTTAAAATTAACTTTCCTATTGGTGATTTTTTTGACAAAGTTCTGTCAAAGAGTAGTTCGTTCGTTCACTTGGTGCATCATCCAGTTTTTATTATAGGTCCCAATGCTTTCAATATAGGGCCAAGTATCAACTGTATTCGCACAAGTTTTGCGTGTCAAAACACATCCGTCAAAGTTTATGTTACACACCTATGATTTTGTCATACCTATTCTTGTCACATTGGGTGTGGTGCTGCTTTTGTGGGAGGCTAAAATCACAAACTTTTAGAAGTAATTTTAATTAGTAAATGTTGTGTTTATAGGGAAACAGACGAAGAGAGCGAAAGCGTGTGCGCGGGCGGCGCCGAGGACGAGACGAAGGAAGCCAAACGCGAACCTGACCGACATCCCACCGCTATCAAGCGGAAAACTGACAAGTGAGTTTTAGCAGCATAATCAGCTTATGTTGCTCCCACTAATGTCTCAGGTCTACTCTCAGCTAGGCAAGCCAATGACTCAATTCAATTCAATTACTTTATTTTCCTTAGGAACATATAAGAACAGAGATCAGAAAACTACATAACTATGGTTTAAGAGGTGCTTTTCTGGATCTTCTTACTCCTTAACCGAGTAATAGGATACAGAGTTGACGTTGTCAGAAAGTTCTCCGGGGATAATAGGTGTGCCACAGGGATCATGCCTTGGACCGTTTCTATTCATAATATAAATACGTCCAAAAAATTCTGTACGTCATAAATGGGTGGTTGTCTTGTTTGTCACTACAAAACAGAGTACACAACCATTTTCAGCCCGGTTTAGATTAATTGAGTGTATAGGACAGTGATGTAAACCAAAAATAGTTAATTTACACATAATACACAGGATGTTCGCAGACGATTAGCCTAGCAAACGGGCGTGTAGGTATATTTTTTTTAAACCTGAAATCTTATTTAATAAAAAAATCTAATTATCTACACACCATGTAGGTTGCCTAACCGAACACACTTTACATCAAGGAAAACTTAAATATACAATTATTTTGTTGCATCTAGAATTAGAGCAGCTGAATTTGTGAAAAGCCACTCTCAAGACAACATAAACGTCAGGTGACACGATGGATTTGCAAAAATAACATTTTATTTTCGCTTTCGAATTGGTTTTTCGTTTTTTATTCGTGTTTTGCTACGATTTTATTTCACGTGAACATTACTTTCCGATATTTTTGGTGCTGGCAGCACATACATTAATACATTTTAAATTGGCTTTTAACATCATACAAACAGATACTTCTTTGGATTTTACGTAAAGTGTTGATTTGAACTTAGTTTTCTGCGCGTTTTCTTTTTCTTTGAAAATACGCTTTGATTGTGTGTGTGTGATTATGACCACTAAATTTTTATAATCGCTTATTTATATTTTATTATAATTATTCAAAACATCACAGATTTAAAATACACCATACATACACCTGTGTGAAACACAGCGTGAAACCCTTCTTAAGGCCAAGACCTCCGCGCGCCGGTATTTCGCTCGCACAGTTATACATTTTTGAGGATATAAATTTACTGGGTATAAATTAAAAAAAGTGGATCGGTAATTTTGTTACATACTAGTTTTGACCAATATCCTTCGCTTACATAGAATATACTGAAATATTTCCTGAGAATGTAGTAACAAAATGACCGATCCACTTTATAAAATGTATACTCAGTCAATTAACATCTTCAAAAATGTACAACTACGCAAGCGAGAAAGCGGCGCGCCGGATTCAGTGCCTTAACTGTCGAGACAAAAACGTGCCAAAAATACCCGTACCTTCCAGGCTAAAACGGTTCTTCGGCAGCACAGTGAAAAAAACAGTAGATGCAGCGCTATCTCTAGCTCAGGAGGTATCTCACGCGCGGCACAAGGAAGACGTCGCCGATATCGCGGACGACGTGCGCGGCGAACACAACATTAAGCTGAAGGCCTCCAACTCGCATAAAGGGCCGTACGACTTTGACGGATGCGTCAGACATGTGCAGGTAAAGTCATACTGAGACTGAGCTTAGGGTGTCGAACTAGCGGTTTATTATGTTCAGTGATCATCTCGTCAGCTTTTTTAGGATATCAATCGTATGTCACGCGATATGACTGAAGAAGGTTTGAATTCGGCGGTAGAAAATTATGGAGAGGCGATTCTTTATGTTTAATTGATATGTGCCTTTTGCGCGTCTTCCCGGTTTGCCAGCATTGGCCTCTAGCACCACATCTCTAAGGCGTAAATTTCTCCTGCTTAATGATTTATTTTCAGAATCTTAATCTATATAGGTATACATTAACTTATTGTAGGAAAGCACTTGCTGGAGTACAGAGGTACCTAAGTTGTAAGTTTGGATTGGAGTGTAGGTACCAACCAACAACAAAGTAATAAACATAATCACACTATCCCCCACACTAGAATTCCCTGTGTCGTGGGTGGCTTAAGCCACTATAAAGAACTATCGTAAAACTAACAGAAAGTAGCAGACGATGAGGACAAGATTTTTTCCTAAGGGGGCATCTATTATTTACGTGACGTAATTTTGGCAATTTTTCGATTCCCCTCCCCCCTTTGGTGAGATTTCATGAGATTTTGCTCAACTCCCTCACCCTCCTCTAATCTCACGTGTGATTTTTCGAAATACATATTTTTAATTTAAATAAGTTAATCTTTGCTTAAGGACATTCGATTTTTGATTTATTAACTGTTAATACATATTTTTCAACAGCTACTAAATACATATTAATTAACAGTAAAAAATATTTAATGAAAGAAAGATTTTTTTCTAAGGAAATTAAATTTATGAATAATTCTCACAGCATCGAAACTTTATCTTGCGAAAAAAAAATACGAGTGATTTGCCGTTACCACCCCCTCTCCCACGTGATATTGGGTGAGGTTTGACTCGACCCCCTCCCCCTCCTAAGAGCCTTACGTAATTAATGGATGCCCCCTAAGCCATTTGACATCTTCGCTGGACTCTGGTAGACTAGTTGCAGTAACCGTTGTACCATAGAGGTTGTGTGTCGTAGGAGATGGGCAGCTGCGGCGGCGCGGTGTGGTGCTGCAAGTTCAGCGTGTGCGGGCGGCTGCTGGCCACGGCCGGCCAGGACAAGCTGCTACGCGTGTGGGTCACCCGGGACGCGCACCACATGTTCCAGGTACGCATTCAAGAAAGAAAAGAAATGACGTTTGTAGCACGGCGTGGAATTGGATAATCTTGATAGAGAGGTCCTGTAATACTTGGTAATGATAAGGCTTCGCAATTAGAGGAAGAAGAAACACGGAGGGCGCCGCGCAGGGGGCGGGGGACGTATCAAGTTCCGAGCCACGTGTCAGCCAAGTGTGATGTTAATTCGCCCGAGTTAGTACAAGGGTTATACAGCACAGAGAAATTAACAATGGCGGCGCTTGGTCATTTCAACAGGTACTTAAGTAAGCATTTTTCTGCAACACATATGTATACATACATACCCATAATCAAAACAAACACCAGAGGAACAAACATTACCTCCATCCATATCATCAACGAACGTTCTATTCGCAGGACATGCGCACGAAGTACAACCTGGAGAAGAAGTCGTCCCCCACCCCCTCGCAGGAGTCGCTCCCCTCCCTCCCGGGCGCGCCCCCCTCCCCCGCGGCGGCGCGCCTCCCCCCCGCCGCGCCCTTCTGCCCGCGCCCCTTCTGCGTGTACGCGGGCCACAGCTCCGACCTGCTCGACCTCAGCTGGTCCAAGAACTACTTCATACTGTCCAGCTCCATGGACAAGACTGTCAGGTACGTGGGGTACTGTCAGGTTTCTTCTCGACGTATATTGGTAGAAGAAAGAACCAAATTAAACACAAAAAACTTAACTTAGCACAGATATGTGGGGTACTGTCAGATATGTGGGGTACTGTCAAATATGTGGGGTACTGTCAGATATGTGGGGTACTGTCAGGTGTGGTACTGTCGCAGGTTGTGGCACATCTCCCGCGGCGAGTGCCTGTGCTGCTTCCAGCACATCGACTTCGTGACGGCCATCGTGTTCCACCCGCGCGACGACCGCTACTTCCTCTCCGGCAGCCTGGACGGCAAACTCCGCTTGTGGAACATACCCGACAAGAAGGTACTTGCCAGGGACATCATCATTTCCTTGTCCTTCAGTTCCTTGACGACACGGATGGTCGAATGGCAAGTGTATTGGACTGCCACACCCGGTGTCGCGGGTTCGATTTCCGCTTCAGGACAAACATTTGTGTGAAGACATTGGTGTTTATCCTGAGTCTGGGTGTTTTCTATGTATCTATTTACAAAAAAAAGTCTAGAAGAAAAAAGGCTAGATGGCGTTGTGTGAAATGTCCAAAATATTTATTTATTTATTATTTTCCTACTTTGGTGGGGTCGGCACAACATCCTTTCTTTGGCCTTCTTCTACTCTTATATCCATGCATTTTCAAGCTTTTAAGCATCAGAGACGTAGATAAAATATGAACGGGGTTGTTAGTACATGCGATCGAAGAAAAATCCCCATATCTCCGACCTGCTTATTTGCTTAGATCCCTGGAGTGCAACTGCAACTGGAGTGAGTCGAACTACGAACTAAGACTTGCATAATTATTGGACTGTCAACCACTACCTTATAGGCATAATTGTTTAACCAACGGATTCTGTTGCTGATAAGGATAATTTTTTGCAAAGAAATGTATTACTAAAAACAGTAGTATAACAAGGAAATAGAAATTCCCTTGTTATACTACCCTGTGTTACGTGGTGCCAATGCATTTTGTGTAATAATCCACCGTTGCATTTAAATCATGGGCAGAGTCATCTCATATTATCATCAGAAAGCCTCTTTAAAAATATGCTTTAAAAATAAAATTTCGTTATAGGTGGCAGTATGGAACGAAGTCGACGGCAAAACGAAGTTAATAACGGCCGCAAACTTCTGTCAAAACGGAAAATTCGCGGTCGTTGGCACCTACGACGGACGCTGCATATTCTACACCACAGACCAATTAAAATACCATACGCAAATCGACGTAAGATCCACACGAGGAAAAAACTCCACAGGACGAAAAATCAGCGGAATCGAACCGATGCCAAACGACGACAAAATCCTAGTCACCTCAAACGACAGCAGAATACGACTTTACGACCTGCGAGACTTGAATTTATCCTGCAAATATAAAGGATACGTTAACGTCTCGAGTCAAATAAAGGCGTCGTTTTCGCACGACGGAAAATATATTGTTAGCGGTTCTGAAAATCAATGTATTTGTATATGGAAGACTTATCATGATTACTCGAAATTTACGTCAGTGAGGAGGGATAGGAATGATTTTTGGGAGGGTATAAAGGCGCATAATGCGGTGGTGACGTGTGCGGTTTTCGCGCCAAATCCTGATCATATGATTAAAATGATTAATGAGAGAGAAGAGGAGGCTAAGATGGATGATGCGGAAGCTGAGAAAGATGAGCCGGTGAGTTTTGACTTTTTAATATTTTTTTATTAACCATTAGAAATGTAGATTAAAATCTAATTTAGTTATTTTAACAAGAAGGGCAAGAATTTTTAATTTGATGATATTCAAAATCCGAAAATATCTATCTTTAGGTCCCTCATAATAATAATACCATGATCTATGGTTGGGTAGTATTTTATGAAGAATGAAGTTCAAAAGTTCCCAACTTCCGGCATGAAACCTACAAGCTGGAGCCGCTGCAAAAAATTAAAAAAATTACTTAAAATATGATTTTATTCCTAGCATAAAATTTAACTTTACGAACATACGAAGTGAAATAAAAAAATTGTTTTACAGAAGGGCGCAGAAGGCGGAATGGTGGCGTCATCTCAAACCGGGCACGTTTTGGTGAGCGCGGACTTCAACGGGTGCATAAAGGTGTTCGTGCACAAAGCCAAGCCAAAGCACAGCTCGCTGCCCGCCTCCGCGCTCGCGTAGCACGCAAGGGCAAGCATTACTGTGCTAAAGGATCATGTCAAAATGGGTCGTAACTAAGGCATGGAAAGTTATAAAATCACCAGTGATATACCCGGTGATTTTATTACCGACTCGGGAAGCTAGTGTTATGTGTGATCGGTTTTATACCATGATAAATAACATGTTTACTCGATATTATGCGCCAGTGGTCACTGTGATTGAGTCATGTCATGATAATTGTCGTCATTCACTATCGTATCGTAATAGTACATTATGATATAAGTGCGGTAAGTTGATAATTACAGCCGAGGCGATATTGCTAGCCCGAGCCGTAGGTGAGGGCTACAAGAAAGCAAAGGCTGTAATTATCAAAGCGCACGTATGTCATACGACGTTTTATAACACATTTGCGAGGAAATAAATAAATAACTTCATCATTACTTGACGACATTTTCAAATAAAAACAATACAGCGAAAAGAAAAAGCGCGCGGCATAATTTTTACTGGTAGTCAAATTAGCGATGCGCGCGCATCAGCGCTTTTTTTTTAAGGCAAAGGCACAAAACAGCCAGTATTATAATAAAGTAAATTAATATTTTGATTTTTTTTATAATACATTTAAATGGTTGTAATTTATGGTCAATATTAATTAAAAAAATAATCAAATGTTTATTTATTATATTTTATCTCCCAAAGTTAATTTTATTCATAAAATGTTAACCACTTTTCTGACATATAAACACTTTGCTAAGATTTAAAAAAAGTATCGTTCGTTTTAAACGGAGAACATTGATAAACCTTCCTTTTTTTATTACATTACCGCACTCGTGCGTTTTACATTACATTACCGCACTAGTGCGTAATGAGATACAATACGATATTGTAATAGGTGCAATAATAGACCCTTTACGAGCAAATGTGTTATAAATATTAATAACAGTCAGTCAATAGTATGCTGACTGTGAGTGGGAAGTGAATTAAGATATAATTATTAGTCACATTAGGCCACTGATGAAAAATAACAGTTACAAAATCACCAGTGATTACACTTTATCCAAATGAAATCATATCACAATATGACAATGAAATAGAAGTAGCTTTTCCGTGCCTAGTCGTAACGGAACTGATGATGGGAGGCAAGCAATGGTTGTGCAGTGTAGTGTATTTTTATGAAACTACCGAAATACTTAATTTATTTGCGCAATATACAAATCTACTGCATGCTGGCATGACAGCAAGCATTACTGTGCACTGATGTTCATAACACGGGTGAAGCATTACTGTGAATTATAAGGAAAAATAAATTGAGATCGATGGGAGGCTTTCGTTGTATACGGGTACCGTTTTTGTATGTGTAACTTTGTTTGCGCCCTTCGCGTTAGTGCAAGTATTACTGTGCCCTGTGTTGAAGGTATCTTACCGGGGCGAGGACCGACGTTGGGAGGCTATTTTTGCAACCAGAATAATTTATTTGCTTACTTATGATTTTTTTAAGAATTTTGGTTTTCTCAGTTTCCATAATGTTATAAAAAAAATGTAGAAACCCAAACAAAAGTCATATAAATGGTTTATTTAACTAGAGGTAATTTTCCATTATATCATTATCATTGTGCATGACAAAAATCTTCAACAAAAAGTTTTTATTAAATAATATTTTATACGTAACCCAGTTTAGAGAGAAGGAAATAAGAACTACATTGGATTATGAAAATGTCTTATGAAATTGTTTTAAAATATTATATGCTTAGCGCTTTTATTCCTTCTACTTTCGAATTTGTGTAACAAAATTGTTTCTTGCCTTAATTATTGTTAAAATTGTGATTTATATATTGTAAGTGTACATAATTAATGTTAGTGATGTATAGAAAGTACCGTGATGCCATTGTAATCATATTGAAAAATCATATTTTATTTATATTCTAATTCGCATTTATGATCAAACAAATACATATGGTATATTAATACGTTGTTTTTTTTACTTGAAAAGTTCCGAGAAAAGAGGATGGGAAGAATAGTTTCAAAAAATGAAATACTTTTTAAATTCAATGGATAGAATTTATTATATAAATCAAATTTTTTTTTAACATAAATTGTAAAATGAAGGCATATAAATATAAACTATACAACGTTTTATTTTATTAGGAATGCATGTATTTCAAACTATTTCGAAGAACTACCAAAACTATCATTAATTGAAAACCTAATGCTAAAATACTTATATTGCATCAAAGAAAATGTATATTCACATCAGTCTTCGTAATAAAAATGCCATTATTTGAGTTAAATTCGAGTATCAATCGGGTGGGACTTCATTTCTTACAATAAGTTAATAAAATCTTACTTTTCTAAACCTAATTAATTAAAATAAGTTGATACTAACCCAAAACAAAGTTTTAAAACTAAATTCAAGGTTTCGCACCCTATTATTAAAGTATACAAAAAAACAAAGCAGTTACTTTCATCTCACGAAGGAATTATTCCCATCTGTCACCCTACTCTGTCCGCCTAGGGTGACAGATGGGCCAAAAAAGTTCTATCTGTCCCCCTTTCAGCAAACAGGGTGACAAATGGAACTTTTATTAATTGAAAAAGTTCTGTCCCACAGTATTTTTTTACATTTGTTCCAGTACTTATCATTTAGTGCTTCAAGTGAGTAGTTTGTATATTGTAAGTAACCACCTAGGTACCTGTCCAGTAGAACTACATATCACAAAATTATTTACATGAGTCGTAAACTCTAAAGCCGCACTACTTTCGCACACTAGAAAAATACACAACTAAAATTAAGGACTTTTGACTCTGCTACGCTGTTCGCACAATTGAAAAATACACGAATCAACTAAAAATTGAGTTATTCACACGTTTCGTGTTGCACACTTTATCTAAGGCAACTTCACACACAGTCCCTGTAGACTGGTGTCTCTGATTAGACTGCAACGTTTGTGCTAAGTCTTACACGGAGGTTTGCTGACGTTGAGGCTTCACTGTAACCTAAGGACACTTCACACACAGTGCCTGAAGACTGCTGTAACTAAGGCCACTTCACACACAGTGCCTCTGTGTAGACTACAACGTTTGCTAAGCCTTCCACTGCGAGTTGCTGGTGTTGAGGTTTTACTATAACCTAAGACAACTTCTCACCCAGTGTCTGTAGACTGCAACGTTTGTGCTAGGCCTTCCACGGCGGCTTGCTGGCGTTGAGGGCCCGCCGCGCCCGGTCGCGGCGCTCCCGCTCGGGGCGGTCGCTGGTGGGCTCGTCGGCGACTTCGCGCGGCGGCGGTCGCGGCGGGGAGTCGCCACCATCGAGTCGGGGCGGCTTCGTCAGCAGCTGGAAGGAACGGGTTAATCTAAGTTATTTTAATAGTCTACTAGTGCACGAAAGGAGCCGCTTCGAGGCGCACTTGAAATCCTTTCACCACACTGGTTCGAAGGAACTAGTGACACGATAAGAAGAAGACTAGCTAATATTCCACAACTTCGTTTGCGTTACGAATTTTAGCCTGTAGGCTGTCTGTCAATTAGGCCTAAGCTTTTCATAGATATTGATTTAGACAGTGTAGCTAGAAGTGGACACGAAGCTACTAATTGATTTAGTAAAAGTTTCAACTGTATACATCGGTGTTTAGTATAGCTTGTCAAAATACCTACAAGAAGGGCTCCGAAGACAGTTGATTTGATTCTTCAAACCTAACGTGTTTGATGAAACTGTTTGAAGGTACATCAAGAACAAAGAGGTTAAATAAGTAAGTACTAAAGTATCATCGACAACGGCGAGATATTGAGCGTAGTGAGACGTGAGGTGAGACAAGTGTGGTAACTCACCAGTTTGACGTAGTGTTGTAGCTCGTGGTCGCTGAGCGCTTCGAAGTTGAAGGCCTTGTCCTGCGTGTCGCGGGCGGGCGCGTTATCAAACTGCGGCAGCGACAGCGGCGGGATCTTGGGCGGCGCGTAGTCTTGCGCCGCGGGCGTCGCTACTATATAGTAAAAAAACAAAATACTAATAAATATGTAGGTCTTGATAGGTCGTACATGTTTGAGCCCTTTGGGGTCGAGACCCTAGGTCCATGGAGAATGGGAGCCTTCCGCGTTTTTAAAATTTTGTCAGAGCGTCTGGTCGAAGCGACGCGTGATCAGAGGGCTGGCAGCTATCTGGGCCAAAGAATAAGCCTTGCTATACAAAGAGGCAATGCAGCCAGTATCCTCGGCACGCTGCCATCGGGTATCGAGATGGAGCAGTTGAGCTACCTATAGATCGTTTGCAACGGTCTATGTGTGGCCCAATTGTTTCCTTTTGTAAATTTTATAATATACCTATATATAGATTGTAGTATTTAAAAATAACTAAATTCTGAGGTAATAAAATACAAATCATTTATTGGCAACACCATGGTTACAAGTCAGAAAACTATTAGTTATGTAAACAATTAATTTATATAAATCAATATAATTATGCCCTAACTTATGCAATAAGAGGCATGTATTCTCCATGCATCGGCGCCTCAAATTTTCGGCCGAGATTTACGCCGATGGATGCATGGAGCATCGCGGAGAGTGCGTGGCAATCTAATATAACAGAACAATATGCTTCATAAACGATACTTTGCACTCTTCTCTCTTCTTAGGTCGACATCAAGTTCCTAAAGTTAGGAAATCTATGAAAGCTCTCGATTTGACAAACAATCAGCGATTAACAAGTAATATCTCTTTTATTTCCACGGAACATGTGTTTTTTGAGCAAGAAAATAGTCGATACGAATAGCGAACTCGCTGGCTCAAAGCGTGTAAAAAAAGACGTGTGTCATCGTATTATTAAGGAGGATATGGAAATTAGAGGTCATGAAGGTACACGCTCACCGATGTCGGCGCGCGTCAGGTCCAGCGCGGACACGCTGTGGGCGGGGCCGTGCGTGAGCAGCAGCAGCGCCTGCCGCCACTGCGCCTCCATCCCGCTGTGCTACTCACCGCCGTCGGCGCGCGTCAGGTCCAGCGCGGACACGCTGTGGGCGGGGCCGTGCGTGAGCAGCAGCAGCGCCTGCCGCCACTGCGCCTCCATCCCGCTGTGCTACTCACCGCCGTCGGCGCGCGTCAGGTCCAGCGCGGACACGCTGTGGGCGGGGCCGTGCGTGAGCAGCAGCAGCGCCTGCCGCCACTGCGCCTCCATCCCGCTGTGCTACTCACCGCCGTCGGCGCGCGTCAGGTCCAGCGCGGACACGCTGTGGGCGGGGCCGTGCGTGAGCAGCAGCAGCGCCTGCCGCCACTGCGCCTCCATCCCGCTGTGCTACTCACCGCCGTCGGCGCGCGTCAGGTCCAGCGCGGACACGCTGTGGGCGGGGCCGTGCGTGAGCAGCAGCAGCGCCTGCCGCCACTGCGCCTCCATCCCGCTGTGCTACTCACCGCCGTCGGCGCGCGTCAGGTCCAGCGCGGACACGCTGTGGGCGGGGCCGTGCGTGAGCAGCAGCAGCGCCTGCCGCCACTGCGCCTCCATCCCGCTGTGCTACTCACCGCCGTCGGCGCGCGTCAGGTCCAGCGCGGACACGCTGTGGGCGGGGCCGTGCGTGAGCAGCAGCAGCGCCTGCCGCCACTGCGCCTCCATCCCGCTGTGCTACTCACCGCCGTCGGCGCGCGTCAGGTCCAGCGCGGACACGCTGTGGGCGGGGCCGTGCGTGAGCAGCAGCAGCGCCTGCCGCCACTGCGCCTCCATCCCGCTGTGCTACTCACCGCCGTCGGCGCGCGTCAGGTCCAGCGCGGACACGCTGTGGGCGGGGCCGTGCGTGAGCAGCAGCAGCGCCTGCCGCCACTGCGCCTCCATCCCGCTGTGCTACTCACCGCCGTCGGCGCGCGTCAGGTCCAGCGCGGACACGCTGTGGGCGGGGCCGTGCGTGAGCAGCAGCAGCGCCTGCCGCCACTGCGCCTCCATCCCGCTGTGCTACTCACCGCCGTCGGCGCGCGTCAGGTCCAGCGCGGACACGCTGTGGGCGGGGCCGTGCGTGAGCAGCAGCAGCGCCTGCCGCCACTGCGCCTCCATCCCGCTGTGCTACTCACCGCCGTCGGCGCGCGTCAGGTCCAGCGCGGACACGCTGTGGGCGGGGCCGTGCGTGAGCAGCAGCAGCGCCTGCCGCCACTGCGCCTCCATCCCGCTGTGCTACTCACCGCCGTCGGCGCGCGTCAGGTCCAGCGCGGACACGCTGTGGGCGGGGCCGTGCGTGAGCAGCAGCAGCGCCTGCCGCCACTGCGCCTCCATCCCGCTGTGCTACTCACCGCCGTCGGCGCGCGTCAGGTCCAGCGCGGACACGCTGTGGGCGGGGCCGTGCGTGAGCAGCAGCAGCGCCTGCCGCCACTGCGCCTCCATCCCGCTGTGCTACTCACCGCCGTCGGCGCGCGTCAGGTCCAGCGCGGACACGCTGTGGGCGGGGCCGTGCGTGAGCAGCAGCAGCGCCTGCCGCCACTGCGCCTCCATCCCGCTGTGCTACTCACCGCCGTCGGCGCGCGTCAGGTCCAGCGCGGACACGCTGTGGGCGGGGCCGTGCGTGAGCAGCAGCAGCGCCTGCCGCCACTGCGCCTCCATCCCGCTGTGCTACTCACCGCCGTCGGCGCGCGTCAGGTCCAGCGCGGACACGCTGTGGGCGGGGCCGTGCGTGAGCAGCAGCAGCGCCTGCCGCCACTGCGCCTCCATCCCGCTGTGCTACTCACCGCCGTCGGCGCGCGTCAGGTCCAGCGCGGACACGCTGTGGGCGGGGCCGTGCGTGAGCAGCAGCAGCGCCTGCCGCCACTGCGCCTCCATCCCGCTGTGCTACTCACCGCCGTCGGCGCGCGTCAGGTCCAGCGCGGACACGCTGTGGGCGGGGCCGTGCGTGAGCAGCAGCAGCGCCTGCCGCCACTGCGCCTCCATCCCGCTGTGCTACTCACCGCCGTCGGCGCGCGTCAGGTCCAGCGCGGACACGCTGTGGGCGGGGCCGTGCGTGAGCAGCAGCAGCGCCTGCCGCCACTGCGCCTCCATCCCGCTGTGCTACTCACCGCCGTCGGCGCGCGTCAGGTCCAGCGCGGACACGCTGTGGGCGGGGCCGTGCGTGAGCAGCAGCAGCGCCTGCCGCCACTGCGCCTCCATCCCGCTGTGCTACTCACCGCCGTCGGCGCGCGTCAGGTCCAGCGCGGACACGCTGTGGGCGGGGCCGTGCGTGAGCAGCAGCAGCGCCTGCCGCCACTGCGCCTCCATCCCGCTGTGCTACTCACCGCCGTCGGCGCGCGTCAGGTCCAGCGCGGACACGCTGTGGGCGGGGCCGTGCGTGAGCAGCAGCAGCGCCTGCCGCCACTGCGCCTCCATCCCGCTGTGCTACTCACCGCCGTCGGCGCGCGTCAGGTCCAGCGCGGACACGCTGTGGGCGGGGCCGTGCGTGAGCAGCAGCAGCGCCTGCCGCCACTGCGCCTCCATCCCGCTGTGCTACTCACCGCCGTCGGCGCGCGTCAGGTCCAGCGCGGACACGCTGTGGGCGGGGCCGTGCGTGAGCAGCAGCAGCGCCTGCCGCCACTGCGCCTCCATCCCGCTGTGCTACTCACCGCCGTCGGCGCGCGTCAGGTCCAGCGCGGACACGCTGTGGGCGGGGCCGTGCGTGAGCAGCAGCAGCGCCTGCCGCCACTGCGCCTCCATCCCGCTGTGCTACTCACCGCCGTCGGCGCGCGTCAGGTCCAGCGCGGACACGCTGTGGGCGGGGCCGTGCGTGAGCAGCAGCAGCGCCTGCCGCCACTGCGCCTCCATCCCGCTGTGCTACTCACCGCCGTCGGCGCGCGTCAGGTCCAGCGCGGACACGCTGTGGGCGGGGCCGTGCGTGAGCAGCAGCAGCGCCTGCCGCCACTGCGCCTCCATCCCGCTGTGCTACTCACCGCCGTCGGCGCGCGTCAGGTCCAGCGCGGACACGCTGTGGGCGGGGCCGTGCGTGAGCAGCAGCAGCGCCTGCCGCCACTGCGCCTCCATCACGCTGTGCAGCTGCGTGGCGAGCTGCCCGCGGCGGCGCTTGTAGTTCTCCATCTTACTCTGCATAATTATTATTGTATTGGATGAAATAATTATTCATAATCCAAGCTATTGATATTTCGCATCCATAGACTAAGGTCTCTCTTAATTTAGACGTTTCGTGTCGGACCGCTGCAGTGCCGAAGCGATGCGTGTAAGGAGAGTAAGAACTATGGGTAAGTCTGGAAGGTTTCTTTGCAAATCATTGAAGACAATATTTGCATATCTTGCTCAGCATTGCCTCTCTGGCATCGTCCTAATAGATCGCGAATGCGCCATTATCGCGCGAGTAAGCGTTGCGACCATCGCGTGTTCGCGCGATGGCAAAAACAGGGTTTCCTAATAGAACGCGCGAATCGACGACGCGAACGACCGACCTCTTCTATAGACACAAACTGTTCAATACATCGATCACTTAAGCCTCATTTACATTCAGCCCCTATCGCTGCTCCTCGCGCTGCCGGCAATAATTCCTTTAATACTGCTGTGGCAGGATCGAGGGATATGTGTTTTTACATACTGCCCTTCCTCTCACTTCGCTTTCAAGTTCCGGCAATGGCAGACGTTGAAATTTTTGCAGCGTCCGCGCTGTGTCTTTTAGCGATACATAATTATGTGCGTCAGTTAAAAATAAATCAAATGAAAAAAAAGAAAAGACGTCGTAGAAGATGGTGGATGATATCTATTCATCGTAATAGAACTTTGTAAGTACCTACCAACCTGCTTAAGATAATATTTTATAATGCAGAAGAATTCTACGAGGCATTATATTTGTCTTTTTTTAGACAGAATGTAAACACGCCCTACCGCTCGCGCTGCCGGTCCTTTGAAGTCCGCACTAAAAACCGCTCTTTTGGGGAGCGTTGGGCAGCGCGAGTGGCATTAAGCAGTGGCAAGAGAAGTATACGTTTACATACTCGTCCTGCCCACTTCCCTGCCCACTTCCCTGCTCATTACAGCTGAATGTAAATGAGGCATTAGATTATATAGCAGCATCAGCAGGTTAATGTAGGTTACGCGGTTACGCTTCACCTACGTCAGCCAGCGCATTACCAGCAGCAACACAAGCCGCACTCATTACCATCATTAGTCGAAGTTTTATGTATTAACGTACAGACTAGACTTTTATTTATATATTATCAGCAGTAGCAATTTTTTTTTTTTTTAATTATTAGGTTCACTAATTGAAATAATCACTAAAACATAAAAAAAATTTGACTTAACTACTTATAAAAGAAATCAGTGTTATTTCTAAGAACAGTGAACACTGCATGCGTTGTGTGGACATGTTTAGTATGTAAAACTATTTAAATTTAAGCATAAAAAAAAAATGTATTAATCAATAATTAGTTTCTAATTAAATAAGTACAAAAAAAAAGACAACGATAGTATAGTAAAAACAAAAAAAGAAAATTAAAAGAGGTTTACATAATGGCTTTTAGAATATTTGTTTTGGCAGAGGCCAAAATCAGAGCAATCAGAGTTAACTAGCCCTTAATTCCTACATGGTCCTTCGAGCCGGATCGATCTTGATCGATGTATCGAACACAAACCACTGTGCGCCGCGCCACCTTGTGGACATCTATTAGAAATTAGTATGTTTGATCGCGGATTCGTACGACTGAAATTCGCACGAACTTGCGATGATCGCGTAATCGCGTTCTATTAGGACGATGCCTCTTTCCTTCTCACCCTACTTGATAGTGGGCAACACTGTGGGTCCAACTCACCTCGAGCAGCCCGATCTTCTCGCTGGCCTGCGCCAGCTGCAGGCGGTACAGTTTGATCTCTTCTCTCTGTTTCTCTTCAAGAACATTCACTTCCAATTTGTGCCTGAAACAAAATATGAACATTAATTTTATACGCGATTTTTTTTTATTATCACGTAAAAATAAGGATTGTCAACTAGCAGATTGTAAAAGAGCCGATGACACGAGTTTACAAGCTGCTAGCGAACTCGCTTGTAAACTAGCCCTGTGTCATCGACGCTTAAGAATAATTTTAAATCAAAGACATGGTTGTACTCAAGATTAAAAAAGCCTTGAAACCTACGGCTTCCTATGTTTCTAATGACTGGAAAAGAACTGAGTATTATTAAAAAATCATTTGTTTTTCAAGATTTATAAAAGACTTGGTCCTGACTGACAGACAACGTACAGGCCAAACCATTGAACGTAGAGACTTAAAACTTGGAGGATGTGTTCGTCAAGAGCTGAGAGTGAGTAGGAATTTTGAAAATAGCAAACGTAAACGAAGTTGCGGGCGTGAGTTTGTTGACTATAATTAGTATAATGCCAGTCGCAAATGAACATTTTAACACCGATTGTCGTCGGCCACCGGTCGCTGTGGTTGGTTCCTCATTTGCGACAGGCCATAGACCCCGTTAGAACTTTTTTAGTTACATTAAAATCATGTCAGTAAGAACTGCACGTCACAAATAGTAGATTATGCACTAAGGGGATAAAGCAGTGTCTTATGTCGCGGGTGGCATATTGAACCCTGAGCTAACGAGGGACTCGGTTAACTCCTGAGCGAAGCGAGGGAGTTATGTAGAGTCCTGAGTGACGCGAGGGGTTCAAGCTACACCCAAGACGAAGACAGGCTTTATCCCAGAGGAGCATACTCTACTTTTCACACCTTCTGCGAGGCAATACAAAGTCAGGGCTCCAGCAGCGAACACCGTCTTTTGTTTCACAATCTTTGAAGTCGCGCCTTTTTTCTTTTTTTTTATGAGTGGCCAGTTCGATTTACGAACAAACCTTTTTACAATGCCATATGGGCGTTCTTTTACTTAGAGTTTTCCACGAGATTCCACACGAATTTGACGTTCCAAATTCAAATCACATTACAACCCTTGGGAGTTTCATACAACATTACCTCCCTAGAGAGGTAATGCTTTGCTTTACCTTGATGACAGCATGATATGTAATTGGACATTGTCGAGCAGGTGGTGTGAAAAATATATTATATCATCCACCATGCAGACTCCAGCTTGTAAAACATAATGCCTTTTTTAGTGCCATTAACATAGATAACAAACTGCCAAAAAAATCAAAGACCTACCTTTATATCTATTTAACCGCAAAGTAAATGATTGGCGATAGAAAAAATGTTTTTATGACGTCAAGGAATATAAACATTTTGTAGATGACGCAGTTAGCTCTAAGTAATATTGTAAGATATTATTATTGACATTTTTAATTTGCTATTTCATTATTTTAATCAATTTTATCATAATAATTCTTTAGTTTAAATGTAATTTTGCACGCCTCGAATGGAGGCAGAATGTAAAAATGACCGCTTGTAGTATACTCACTGCTCCTGTATCCTGGCTATCTGTTTATTGAAGGTGTCCACTACTGCGTTCTCCTTGCTGGCAGCTTGCCTCTCCAGGTCTCGCGAAGCCACGTCCAGCTGTAGTTGGAACTCCTGCAACTTCGCCAGCACTGCATCCTCTAATTGCTTCTGGTAATGGCACTTCAGTTCGGACTTTTGGAGCTCCATATGCTTGCGAAGAGTTTTGGTTTCAGCGTCTAGCGTGTCCTGTGAGGAGGTCAAATCTTAAATTAACTCCAGCTAAAAAGAGGTCTAACTGTACTATGGGTAGATTCGTTATTTTGATGTCTGCTTCAGGATGAACCTTATTTGTATTTATACAAGTTTATAAAGTTTACAGGCCAATAGAGATACTAAAATACGGCTGCAAAGCAGGAAGAATTCAAAGAAAACAGGCCATGTAGTCAAAAATACATTGCCAGAAGCGTAAAACGAAGCCTCGTTGGCTCGTGGTCTGATCTTTGGTTACTTAAGTACCTATATCAATTCACCATTCACGACTATATCATATGTGCTCATCGTACAACAGAATTTGTCAGGAAACAGACATTTTCTGCGCTTCAGTCTCTTAAGAGACTACCTCACCTATAAAAGTATAATCAATTATTTAATTATTAATCTATTTCTTCTAAATTTACTTTTCTTTCTTTTTTATTGTATCTTAGTATTAATGTATAAGAGAGTATATAATTTTATGCAAGTTGTGTTCACTTCAAGTAGGTTGTACACGTGTTTTCTTCTAACAATTTCATTTAATGTAACTCAGTGTAACATCCAGTTTAGTGGACCGAATAAAAAAAAAAAAAAAAAAAAACAACAGTGGACTATTGATTCAGGTAACTCACGCATTTCCTCAGCAGCTCGCTGGCCAAGTCCTGCTTGTCGGCGAGCTGGCGCTCCATGATGCTGCATCTCGCTCGCTCCTCGTTGACTTTGTCCTTCAGCACGTCTCGCTCCTGCGCCAGCAGCGTGTTCCCGTCGGCGGCGGACTGCAGCCGGCGCGACAGCTCGATGTTACGGAGCCTCGTTTGCTCGTGCTCTGATCTTTCCTATTGAGATGGATTGATTGATTGATTGTTTATTTATTTTCTCTCACAAAAGGTTAACATAACTACATGGATGGTCGTAAAGGTTAACGTAACATTTGACGACACGGATGGTCGAGTGGCAACTGTGTGACTGCCACGACCGGTGTCGCGGGTTCGATCCCCGCTCAGGACAAATATTTGTGTGATGAACATCGGTGTTTGTCCTGAGTCTGGGTGGTTTCTGTGTATGTTATTACAAAAAAAAAATATAAGTATTCTATCAGACATCTGGTTTCCATAATACAAGCTTACTTAGTTTGGGGTTAGATGGCGTTGTGTGGAATGTCCAAACATTATTGTTATTATTATAACTATTAATTAATACACTTTGAGCATAACTAAAAGTCCAGGGGTTTTATGAACCTGATTTGCGAGAGACTGGTGCCTGGGATAGGTTTAGAAAAACCTGTAGTACAGGTCACCAGTGCCCTGGTCCTTTCCAGTCCATAAACTATGGATGGCCCAATCTAAACTTAAGCAAATTCAGTTCAGTACTTTAATCGTGATAGAGCATCATCCATCCATCTTTACAAACTTTTGTAAATCATAGTTTTCATTAGCTTCATAACTTTTGATGAAAAGAATAGAACTATCACTTTATTGTGAAATTTTCATGTTTCATTTACCTTTTCCAAAACATCTTCCAAATTCTTCACACAATCCGTAGACTGTTTATTCAACCTCATCACTGTTTCGTAGTTTTCCTTCAACACTTCAATGTCCCTGTCCTTAGCGCTGATGACGTCATCTTTGTCCTGCAGAGCCCTACCGGTAGAGTCCTGCAGTTGTTTATAGTCTGTGGTGAGCTGTTTGCATTTCTCTTGGTAGTCGTGTGCCAGGTCCAACGCTTTGTATAGCTCTGTTTCGAAATGATTGGTTTTCTGTAAGAGAATAATAATGTTTTTATAACAAAATAATAAGGTACTTTTATAACTGTGTAGCCTATGTGATTCAAAGCTTTACGTAGTGCTAATTTGTACAGGTTTTGGATTCATGGACTTTATGGACAGATATGATCTCACAATAACATTGCACAATATATAAATATTGTACAATAAGATTTGAAAGAAAGATTCAATATAAACCCTATATGGTCAATGAACGACATCGACAATAAACAAATCCTCCACGGGTGACGAAGTCGCACGCGGGTACAGCTAGTGGTCAATAATATTGCACAATTCGTCATATTGCGCAATATAATTGATCATCAAGGGGACGCCTTGTTCTTGCTAGTCTAGTTACATATTGACTTCATTTAAGAGCAATCCGCCACCAACAACCAAATCCGCTCTACGCTGGAGTCCAGCGTGGGTGACGCCATACGCTCTGCAGAAGACAGATCCCGATGGAGACACATCATCCACACAAAAGTCCTTCGCAAAGGTCACGACCCTCAGGAGTGAGGATATCGACGCAAGGAGGGAGGAAGAGCAATCCATTGAATATGGAAGCCTAATTTAAATTAGGGTTACAATCTACACTGATATCCTGCTGTAGGCTGTATTATGCATTGACATTGTATCAAGAAAACCTAAAATAGCTAGAAACAAAGTGCCTACCTTCTGTGTATCATCAGCCACAGCCCTGAAGTTGTCGACTTCCTTCAGCATGTTCTGCAGTGCTGTGCGATGGCGGTCTTCAGCCCGGTCCAAGCTGCCAGTCAACTTAAGCCAGGCGTCCTTCAGCTTGCTGATAGCGGCATCCTTGGAGCGGTCCACTTGCATCGCCACCGCTAACTTCTCCTGCTGTTCTAGAACCTTCTTCTGTAGCTGCTGGATTATGGCTTCACAGTGCTGGAATGAAATTTGTTCTCATAGAATACAAAGTTCAGTTCAGTTGAAATACACAAAGGCGTGTGTATTACATATTTCTTATTTGAGTACAAAAGCTCTTTCAGCAGAGAGTAGGCTTGAGTCCAATCCATGCATATAATGTTCCTAAATATAATTCATATTTTCATCTTAACAATGAGATAAGCTTGGCGCACACCTACCCATAGGACTATGAATCACAGAAATTGGTGCAACACTGAACTAACACTCCACAATAGAGTTTAAGCAATATAATTTAATTTTTAAAAGTATATGTATGTACCTCTCTTTTGAGCCTTTCTTCTTCTAACTTGAGACTGTCAACTCTCTCTGCCCGTTCCTGCTCAGCTCTCTCTCCCCAGAGCTCACTCAAACTCAACAACTCTGTGTCAATTGATTCCAACAACTTATTCTGCATCCCAGTACGAAGACCGTCTCTTTTCTCACCCACATAGGGTCTCATTTGCGGCATCTTGAATTCTTCCTTGTGACCATAACCATCTGATGCAGAATTCTCAATGTTACGACTGTTTTGAGCTTTGTATTGTTCTAAAACTTTTGTAGCTCTGTCATAGATTTTGTTTGAAGTAGGTCGGAATGTGTCTAAATAAGTCTGTGTGGTTTTTTTAGGTGTAGAAGTGGGTTCAGTGAAGTTCAACTTTCTTATAATTGGTGATTTTGCTTCGAGTGGCTTTGGGATGTCCTGTTTGATGGCACTTTCTAGCGTATGGTTATTGGTTTCATAGTTCCTATAGCTGGTCTGTGGCAGCTTATCATGAGGTGAAGTAGAAGCTGAACTATTTTTGACCAAGTAAATATACTTGTCCAAGATACCACTGGAGACCATACGCCCACTAGGCAGCTTAATCTGTTCTTCATGATTGGAGTCCAACTTTTGGCTCAAATAATCCCCAGTAGCTTTTATAATGTTCTCTGGACTGGTAGCACCTTCTCGGTCTTTATACTTGGACTCGGGACTTTCGTAAGACTCCACTTTTGTGAGGAACTCATCAATTTCACCGAGTAATAGCTTGTCATGTTTCTTACTGGGAGTTGAAACAATACTGCTTATATCTCCATCCATGCTTCTGGTATCATTTATGCTCTCTGTAGGCTTGAGGAATGGTTCGGGCTCTAGTCTGAGAGGTGGGATTGACTTACGATAGGTATTCAAGGAGTCCAGGCTGGTCAAAGATAGTTCTCGCTTCGCATCTTTTCGAACGCTTTTACGGCGCCGTCTACGCGGGAATGTAAAACTTTTTCGATCGAGACTCCGGCTGTCGAAGCTGTCTGTCGTATCCAAGGGCTTACAGCCCGCTCTAGAGCCAAAACTCGATAAATCAGTACTAATTTCTAAACTGTCTAACCTCGATTCTAATGTCTGCACTTGGGTCACCAACTTCCCTATCACCTGGGCCGTGCATGAAAGCGGCCTGTGCACTACAGTTCTGGAGGACTCGAGCAGCGAATCCTCGGATCCTGAGCTCTGTACAAGAAAGAAGTTCGGTGGAATCAACAGGAGAACATCGGTATCGTCCGTCTCACTCATTACAGAGATTATAATGGTATTTATCTTTGAAAGCTAAAGCCATTATACAGATCAATGCAATTACAATGTTATTATAGGTCCAACTATCTGTTGTATTGATGAAAATGACCAAAACAGCAGTTGTATGACAAGATATCAACATTCAACAGTCAACCAAACAAACAGTAGTAAACGTAGTGGTTGAGTTTTGGCGGGAACATGAAAAATGGCGCATTGGCGGCATTAAATTAATTGACAAAACTTGTATAACTTTGAGTGTTTAAGTGTAAAAACGGTGGTTTTTTATCCATTAAGTGCTCGTGAACGTGTATGAGTGTTGGTGAATAGTGTAATGCTGTAAAACGTGACTTTTCGTGTTGCCTCCAAAACTCCATAGAAACCTCTAGTAAAGTCGCAACCACCACTACTTTACAGGGGCATGACTTGACTTATCGACTTTGACTTATGACAAAATAATCTCTCCCATTACTTGACACTGGCTATATACCTTTGATGTGAAGCCGAAACCGAAGAACATAGGTTCTTCGAAAGGAAAAAAAAAAAAAACGTAGTGGTTATATTCTCTTTGACAGTAGTTGCTTGCTTGCTAATTGCTATTATCGCACATAAATTAAAATTGACTTGAGAGAAATGCTCGAGTTGACATGGTAATGTAATGGTAAAAATGTAATGGTAATTGGTACAGCCCAAAAATATACGCCCCGGAATCCGAGATGTACGACAGGATAATGCACAACATGAGAATGCCTGACTCCGAGGCATAGGTTTTCTATTACTGTGCACTGTCACTCAGATACGTTAGTTAGAATGCACGACACAGTAATGCGCGACACAAGAATTCACAACACAGAGATCAGACATCGATAACGAGAACTAATCGTTATCGAATGGTACGTCAAATCTGACAGAAAATGGCCGACCTCTCGAAGCCAATAGTGACAGAAATCCTATGGTGACGTCATTTTTTTCCCAGTTTTGACCATCGAATTCGATAACGAGAACTAATGACAGCTTAACGAATAGCTCTACGGGAATAGAAAGCCGTTATGTCACAGATTCCCCACGCTGTACATTTCTATGTCGTACATTACATGTACTCTATAAAAATAGGTGCGAGAATAGTTTCATTAGTCTCTTATAACCTGTCGTTTTGCTTTACTTTACTTAATCAAAAAGACCGATAGCATCTTCTTGCCAACTTTTTCACTTCTTCTTCACTAATTTACAGGTAATTCTTTTTTCAAACTTTCTTCAAAATAAAATCTTTAGGGAAAACACAACACACAAAAATAAAAGAACATATTTATCAAAACCAGGGGAGAGAGATACTGCATCTATGGTGTCCAAAACTGCCTTGACGTACAGTGTGATCTTAGATGATCACTGATCTACCGACCGGTGGTACCATATTCTCTTTGGGTGGTACCATAAAACGAATATGAAGTTCTACGTGGCCTTACTCTGCAAAAGCACTTGAATTGTACCTAGGGCTTCATCACAGTAGCTAGCTTTGTTTCACTTATTAGTGCGCTCACATGGTGTATGTTTGGTTCTCATTCATAATTTTTAAGATCACTTATGAAACTAAATGATAAATAAACGAGTTCTCGAGTGGAGACCGCGAATCGGCAAACGTAGTGTAGGACGCCCTCCAGCCAGAAAGTGACGATCTGCGGAAGGCTGCAGGCAGAAGGTGGATGCGGCAAGCCGAAAACAGGGCGCGATGGCCCAAATTGGAAGAGGCCGATGTCCAGCAGTGGACTGTGATAGGCTGATGATCATGAAACAAAATGAATTATTGAACTATTGCTTCTCATTTACTACTGTTTCAGTTTACACAGATGGCAGACCCACAACAAAATGTTTCAAGCCTCGCATCTGCCAACCTGCTCCGAGCCTTACCAAGATTGCTCAAACCAAATAAAGCTCTCATCTTAGCTCGAATGAGGTTTGTTATGTTTAGACTATTACTACTACTAGTTCTTTCGTACCAGTGTGGTGAAAGGATTTCAAGTGCGCCCTGAAGGGGCTCCTTTTGTGCACTAGACATCATGTTTTCAAACTTTTTGGGTTCTATGACATGGTGATTTTCTCACGATGTTTTCCTTCATATATTTTTAGTATAAAGCAGTTGTTTGTTGTCCCGAATAAATAAAATTTTAATCATGTGTTGTCTGTATGATATCAGGGTGAAAAGTAGTCTATTTCAACCTGTCGCGAAGGCCACAAATCAAGAATTGAATTGTAGTGTAATCAAAATTCTATATTTTTGCTGAGACTAAGTACTTAATAGATGTTATTTAAGAGAGGTTTTACTTACAAAATAATAGAACTTTGTGTATGATAATGATAAGTTACAGATTGTTCTAAGGTAAGGCTTTATAATTTTGGTTATGGGTTACAAAGGTCGACATTGACATCCCGTTGTATTGTATATTATATATTGTGGCCCTAAATTCAATGATAAGCCGGTAGTGGATAGTGGGCCTGGTTGTGACTAGTCGAGAAAAAATAAAAATGTTTATGAAATCCTTTCAAAATTGACACCCCCTTATGATACTTTTAACTACCATGCCCCATTTCTTCAAATAATACTGAATTGTTTTTTGTATCGGCTACCTAAATAGTACTGTTATTCACCACAACCCTTAAAAATAACAGAATGCAAAAAAATAATAATAGGTACTAAAAATAATAATAGGTAAATATAGGTACTGTAATAAAAACAAAAAAATAAATTTTATCTTCTGAAGTGGTCATGACCAGACCCATCATCCACTAACCGCTTATCGTTGAATTTAGGGACACCCTGTATATGCCATAATAAAGGTATCTTGTTTGATTTCAGAGCCTCTGGAGTACTACCACCTAACACAACAATATCGGAAGGTATTCAACAACAAAGTTTTGGTACAGAGTGTTCTGCTGACAGAAGCAATACCATAACTGACAACCAAGAAGACACATCAATACAGGAGAGTGTAGATGATGTGCGTAACAAGGAGAATGAAGATTTATCAATGAAGAACACATCAACCAAACCTTGTAATCCAAAAAAATACATTAGGAAAAGTGTATTGTGCAAGATATGTGAGAAGCCATTTACTTCACCAAAGGCTTTGAAATTCCACATGCAGATGCACTCTGCAGTGAAGCCGAATGTCTGCATTATACGCAACAAAGTATTTATTGAAGAAGGTGATTTAAGAAAGCAGACTAAAATACACACTAGTTCAAATTCAGTTATCTGCGAGGTATGTGAGGAAACATTCAATACTCAGAGTGAATTAAAAATACACATGAGAACACACATTGAATATAAGCCATTAGTTTGCGAGGTGTGTGACAAGGTATTCCCTTCATTAGGTGTCTTAAACCAGCATATGAAAACACACACGAAGGCACTGTCTGTTGTCTGCAAGGTATGTAATAAGACACTATGTAGAGCTGCGGTTTTAAAATCACATATGAAAATACACACTGGAGAAAGACCATATAACTGCAAGATATGTGACAAGACATTTAGCTATACCAGTGTCTTAAACAAGCACATAAAGACGCACTTTAAGACACACTCTGAAGAAAAAGTTAATTGCAAGATATGTAAAAAAGAATTAAGTTCAGCCCATGTTTTGAAGAGGCACATGAAGACACACAGTAAAGAAAATCAACATATCTGCGATATATGTTCAAAGGCATTCATTACAAAAACTAGATTATCAAGGCACATAATGCTAATGCACAGGGAAGATGAACATCATGTCTGCAAGATATGTAAAAAGACTTTTGGTGAAGCAAGTATTCTAAAAAGGCACATGAGAAAACACAATGAGTGCAAGATATGTGACAAAAATTTTTTTACTGCTGGTGGATTGAAAAAGCACATGATGACACACACTCGAGAAAAACCCTTTGTCTGCAAGATTTGTGATGATGCATTTATTGCATTGGGTCTACTCAAAAGACACGTTCTATGGTCACACTTTGGAGACGACCCCTATTGCTGCCACTTATGTGAGAAGGCATTCACTACGTGGATTAATTTAAAGCGACACCTAATGTGGAAACACCCTGATGAAGAATGCTAAACCGCAAAATAAATATCTACATCAGGAGGTAAATTGGAGACAATCCCGTTTCTTTCTGCAGAATACATATATACAAAAGACTTGGACAGCCTACACCGACAGGCTAAACCAGTAGACATAGACTTACTAGAAATTATACATATGGGTCAAACCGTGAAAAAATGTAAATAACATTCATGACATTACGTTCATGACGATTATAAAGCTTAGTTCATAAGTATATAAAAAAAAATACTAGTTAATATTTTATTGAATATTAACTAGTATTTTTTTTTATGTAAAAGTAGTTAGTAATTTTGTTTTCACATGAGGCAGTATTTAGCGTATGGTGCATGTGTTTAATTGAAATTACAGCACAATATTATTAAGTCATCAATTTTCATTCATTCATTTTTTATTACACTCTGGTTTTTATCTTAGTCCATCTGTCTTATGGTCTTATGTTCCTGGTTAGGTAGGTTTTTTTAGTATGGTCATGGAACTTTAGTACACTAGTGTATTCTCAGCTTAACTATCGGTCATGACTGTAACGTCTCATTCATGACAAAAAATGCCTGTGACATCACACTCAAATTCAAATATCACTTTATAGCGAATAGCCATAGACTACGGAGTGGTTTTATTCTTTTGTGTGATAATAAGCCTTCATAAACACGTAAAATAGTAAGACATATTAATAAAACTTTCCCTGCAATCGAAGAATCAATAAACACTTTTCTTGTGACACATTTGTCACAAGAAAAGTGTTTATTGATTAAGAGAAATAGTATTTTATGTGGATGATAAATGTATCATCCACATAAAATACTATTTCTCTTAAAATAAAGATGACGGATTTTATTTTTAATGTGTTGGCATATGTTAAATGATGTTGCCACATATGAAACTAATTGAAACTACTGAATTATTCCTATAGTTTTCCAGAAATAAACGTTACCTTCATGACATCAAAAACATGAAAAATAATGGACACTTTTTTAAAATGGAATAAAAAAAAACCAAAGCTTTGTTTATTTTACGGTTTTTATGAGCACGTTGGATAAGTTTCATAGAACCTCAACTTAAAATAAAAAACCGATAAAGTCATTACGTTTCGTCAGTAGTCAATAGTTGTAGACACAAAATTGGAAATGGACACATTATTTTTGTATGGGAGAGAAATTTGTACCTATGAAAAAAACCGAATAAAAACCAAACTGTAAGAAACTGCTGAAACGTTGTGGAATTACCTAATAGTATACAAGCATACCATTCAGTACAATATCCAATAAATCTTAACTAACAAATAATGTTGATGTTAAAAGAAAAATAAAATGAGGACAAAAGGTGTGTTACAAATTTACATTTTTTCGCGCTTTGACCCATATAGGTTATTGAAAGTATATGGGTATATCTATCCAAATAAAATAGCATGTAGTAGATGTATTAGGTATTCATAAAAGATGTATGTGTAAATAAAAGTATGATATTAATGTACATAGGTACTTTCATTGTAATTTTAGTGGTTTCCCTAACAGTAGGTTAGGCTTGATTACGGCCGTTTTGCGAAGCTAATAATAAACTGTCCATTAACGTAGAGTTCCCAGTAGTTCCATTGAAAATCATATTCCTATTAGTTCCATGGAACAATACATAACGGAACTACTGGGAACTATCCTATTTAATACCTCTAAGAAATATGTTTAACATCAACATGACTGCCAAATGATGGATATTTTTTTTTTATAATAAAACAAGCGCATTTTAATTGCTTATTTTATTATTATTCTTTATAGACTTACATTAAAACTAATTTATAAATTAAGTTTTCTAATTTGAAGATAAAAATTTTTTGATTGATAAAATCTCCAAGTCTCAACTCTCAAGATGCTCTTACTGCATAATTTGGTGTCTGTTTAACAAAAGCATCTAATTTATTCTTAAACAGTTCACTGGTTATGGGTTCTCCGATTACACAAAGTGGGTTCCGTATAGCATACTTCACATATATTTCAGCATAGATCTTCTTCAGCAATTCTCTGACACCCTGAGCCTGATTATCTGTATTCATGACAAACTTGAGTCCTGATGGCGTTTCCAGACAGTGTAAGGTATATTTTGAGGTTTTGTAATGCAAAAACCCTTCTTTTAGGTCCAACGGTGATATTTTTGAGACAAAAGACTTTATGGAGAAGAGCATGCCGTACATTAGTTTCCCTTCCTGAAAACAAATAGGTAATTATTAAGTTTTTTGTTGTTTTGTATGATCAAACAATGGAACTAGTAGAATAAAATTATTCCCACAAAATCCATGGAACAATGCATAATGGAACTATCCGAAGTAAACATACTACTCGGGTGAATGGACATGACACCTGGCTGACACGTGGCTTTGAACTTGATGCTTCCCCCGCTGCCCCGCACGGCGCCCTCCATGTTTCTTCTTTCCCTAATTAAGCCTTATCATTACCAAGTATTACAGGACCTCTTCTATATCAAGATTATCTAATTCCACGCTGTACTTCGCACAAATGTCATTCGAGCCAGATGTCATGTTTATTCGCCCGAGTAGTACAAGGGTTTTATTTTGGGTATAATGTATGGGCCAGAGCTGTTAAGTAGGGTAAACCAACCTATTATTGGCACCTAGCCTATTATTGGCACCCTAGATTATTCAATGTCAGTATGCTTTTAAAAGTAAATAAAGGTAGGTATACTGAAATCGAATAATCTACAATTTCCTTTATTTTTCTTACTACTCTAGGGTGGTTTACCCTACCTATTTAATTTATTTTTATGCAGGAAGTTAGCTTGCTTTAATTCTCATTTTCAGAGTTGTCTAAGTACCTATTTAATTTATTTATGAGTCTGTTTTCTATCCTTCATCAACCACAACCCACTCCAACACAATGGTGATAACTTTGAACACAGTGATGTGATGAATGATGTAGTGGTGGTCAGTGTGGTAAAGGTAAACTGACTGATGATGAAAAATAATTTCGTGATGAGAAAACGCTCACCTCCTCCCTTGACATTCCAGCCTGATTTGTTCTATTCCATTCACCGTAATACAAAAGAGTGCCATAGCGATCGAAGATGTATAAATTATGTATAGTCATTTCATAAATTTTCAGGAATTGCGTTTTTCCTGGAAGAGTGAAAATTACAATTATTTTTGTTTTGAGTTCAGTCAGCTGATTGATGTCCCTAGGCCGACGCCCGAGCGTTTTCGAAATTTTGCCGGATTATGAAAAAAATGGTCGCTAAAAACCGAAATACCTAAATGTTGTTTATCGAAAATAAGTAAAACATTGCACGAAACCTTCGAACGGTGATTAATAAATGAATTTCACATTTATCTGATTTGAAATTCAATTTTCAATTCAGACAAAATCGGCTAGTTCTAGCAATAGTGTCGCTAGAACGGCATTACTATTACTACTAGACAGATGACAGGGAGACAGTCATGCATGGATGAGTCTCTGTAATGCACGACACGGTAATATACGATCCCGGAATCCTTGTCCTGGGCTGTGCGTTCTTAAAGACACGACCCATCTTATATGCTGAATCGTCCGTTATCCTGTCATGCATGTTTGTTCAGGGGTTAAATGCGCAGCCCAGGAATGCGTGTCATAGGAAAGCTCAGCCCGAAGCCATCAGATAGGTCGAAAATCAGAATCTCTGATGGGGATCTGGGGATCTGGGGTCATACATTCCTGGGCCGTACATTACCGTCTCGTGCGTTACAACTAGGAATCAGGGATTCGATGGTTTAAATGTTTCTTGCTACATTCTCAAAGCATCTTGGCCTCGCAATAAATAAACACCTCGAAATCTATGTTCAGTTATCAATGCCAGGCCTTGCAATCCTGGGTTGCAAGTTTTCGTCTGTACAAACTCTGCACAGGGCTAAAAAGTGTAGCCTTCCTTATTCACCCTAGTGAAACTCGATACTGACCTGCACACTAGCTCCACTATAAAATTTCCTTCCCCTATATTTATCTGAGGCGCAAGCCTGCAAAAGCGCGGCAAAACTTTAGTGCCTATATTTAGGACATTTACTCTGTATGTCGTGCATTACCATGTTGTATTGAAGTCCCCTCAGCACTGTTGATTGCTGCTGCGTTGTCTTGTCTGTCTTGTCTTGTCCAGTTGTCTCCCATCTAATCCATCCAACTTATCCAACCCCAAAAAAGGTGTATGTCTCCAACGTTCAACCATGGTGTAATTTCGAAGAATACGTTGAAATTAACAAACAAATGCAAATATTAGATTAATCAAGTGAAGAAACAAGGTGTATAAAATTAAAGTGATTTGAAACGTGTGTATCTCGAGTTCGAATTGTGTGTGTCAGTACTTTCATTGCCAATTTTGAGGTTATAAAATTATCTAACAAGAGACGGGTGTTCTAGGATAGCAAAATCGATACAACATGGATGAATACACGAGAGAACCATGCCCTTGGCGAATCCTTGATGATTCCGGCGGCGCTTTCATCATGGGAGCTATTGGAGGAGGCATATTTCATTCAATAAAGGGTTTCAGAAATGCACCAGTGGGATTCAGCAGAAAAATGGTTAGCAAGCCCTGAATCCTTGAACTAGCACTTCAACTCTTAATACAATAAATATTTAAGATATAAAATTCAGTGCTTCATAAATCTTCATTATGTTACGAATTTTTTTGTTAGTGATAAATTGTTTGATTTGTAGCTTGGTAGTTTAGCAGCTGTGAAGGAGAGGTCACCAGTCCTAGGAGGCAGCTTCGCGGTGTGGGGAGGCATGTTCTCCACCATAGACTGCACGCTAGTCTACATGAGGCAGAAAGAGGACCCTTGGAACTCTATAATGAGCGGAGCTCTTACTGGTGGCATTCTAGCTGCTAGAAATGGTAACACCCTATTAATATTTTTTTATTTTTTTTATTTAAATAATTAGAACGGTTTTACACCACTTACACTAACTAATATTATATTATACATTACAGAACAATTCATTACATTACATTACAATAATATTATTAATGGTTAAGTCTGTGAGGATGATGGACTGATGAGAGTACTTCAATTACACCAAAATTATTGAACCAATTATTGAGTTGAAGTATGGATATGGTTTATGAGCTGGAAAAAGACATTGGTTACTTTTAATGGCATTATCACACGGATGAAGCTGCAGAGAGCAGCTAACTGTTGTTTAATGTATAGAAATGACCAATTGTACTGCCTGCAAGACCCTTCCTTATTCAGATCTCCCAATCAGAGCAAATATTTGTGTAGCATTGAACGCAACAAACTTTTTCAAGAACAAACTCAGCACTAGGTTATGAATCAACAAGACTGTAACAAAAGTGGCACAAAATTATTTAAAAAATCCAACATTATGTGACACAGATACATGAGGGAAAGCTGCTCCTCTATCAACAAATAAATAATAAAATTTGTAACTTTCCAGGAGTGCCGGCGATGGCAGGCAGTGCCCTGGTCGGGGGAGTGTTGCTGGCTCTCATTGAAGGAATCGGTATCATGTTCACTCGACTCACAGCTGAGCAGTTCAAGCCTCAGCCAATATTTGAAGACCCCTCAGTGCTTGGACAGAACCAAGCCAACCAAAACCCTTCGTTCCAATAGTTGTAATATAAATTAGGATTGTATAGTCCTTATATAAGGTGGCACTTGGCTTGTACAATGTACCAAGATTATACAATACAGATTCAAATATTAATCTGTTTTGTTGTTGACAAACATTGTACTTAACATCTGTTTGTTCATTAGTGTACTGTACCTACAAACATTGAATATTACGAAGGGTAGATTCTATACAAAATGGTGTTGTACCTTAATTTTGAGGGGTCATCATACCCTAGAATTGTTAATCCGTTGATTTTGTTAATTACTTTTTAATTGGATTTAAATGGCTTGTGATAACATCTAGCCATGGACTTAAATTTAGTTTACTTCTACGATACTTGGATGTTTATTTTCCTATGATATCAGCAACCTTGGTTTTCTGTACAATACAGTTACCTTAAACTGTCTTGCCATGAGGCTCTTGAAGTACCATACCAATACCTAGACCTTGACATTATCAAGTGGATAGCATCTGTGATATTCTCAGTCTCGCCGTACTGATTGCTCTATGCCACTTGCAAATATAAAAATAGAATCATTATAAAATACACTAAACATTTCTCATAACAAACAATCCTAGAATGCACATAGAATTTGATTGAAGCTCAATGCTGGATTATTGAAACTTATTATTACCATGGTAAATGTACAAAACAAGTGTTTCCAAAGTTATCTGAAGTAAGTTATGTTTGAATGAGAGTTTGTACTGCACACTATAGGTAGCGGCACGTAAGTCTCGTGCTGAACGATATGCGGGGGGTGTTACTGCACATGTTTATTGTATGTGTAGTACCTTATTTTTTACTTCTGCGCAATAACGGTCAGTGCCAAAGTTACATGCCGCTATTTGTACTTGCAACTAATTTCGGAAACACTATTGTACTGTTCATATTTCATAGCATGTCACTTGTTACTCTCAACTCAATATTTGTTGCCCACGAGTTGATGTAATGTCCAACTGTTGTTTGTATAAATTATTCTAGAGGTTGTGTCCCGTCTTTGGATATGTTTTAACCAACTTGCGAACTCGAAGATAGCGAGCACGGTTCAAGCACATTGTAGACACTTTAGTGATGTGCTATGAAATGTTATTTCTGATGATATTTAGTTATTTAATAAAAAGTTTTTATTTATTTTAGTGGTTTTATTATGACATTAATTCTAGAGATTCATCACACCAATATTTCTTATTCTAGCAAGTTTTTATGGAATTAAATAGAGCTAGGTGTTAAGTTAGTAAGCTATGAACAAAGTTAAACCGTATTGATAGGAAATGGAAGGTTTTTTAAAAATTATGCAGAAATAGTTATTTAGTCTAAGCGTCAAACAAATTGCCCTTAGGTAAACGACGTGACAAAGATGCGCAAAACCAATTTGAACTAAGAATTGCATTCTGCACATCTTTGATAAGTGGCCATCCAGAGGACAAATTGTTTGACACTTACTAGGGTAAACCAACCTATTTTGGCACCCTAGAGTTAAAATAAGGAAATTATAAATTATTCAATTTCAGTATGCTTTTAAGTGTAATGAAATTCATCATAGCTTGGTAGCTAGTCATTTGTTAAGATGTCAAGCTTTTGGTTCACCTAGTGCCTATGAAAATAACCAACTTGTTTGTGACCTTACAATAGTTCTTTCATGCATTGTATGCTATGAGGGTAGGTTGGTGGGCTTGTTTTGGGCGGCATGTTCCCCCGTCTTACGAATCTCTTTGATCACAAATGCAAGCACTTCGGGGTTGACGCCCAACTCGCACAGTCCGATGCAGATGGACAGCGTCTCGGCGTCCAGACCGGTGCACAGCAGCTGAGATATCTGGTACATCATCTGGAACGCCTCCCGTGCCTGCCCTACTTGAGCGTTCTTCTCTGAAGTCATGGTTTTACTGAAAATTCAATAGGACCCAGTATGATTGAAGAAAACATCGTATTTTTTAATGAAAGGAGGTCAGTTAATCAAGCTTACCGCTTAGGTGGATATAGTCACATGTAATTGATTGATTCTCCGAATAAATGTGGACAGAAACTAGAATATTTTCTTAGTTTTTTGCAATGTTTTCTTTCACTCAAATAGGCCAAATGAATGAAAACAACTAGCTGTCATAATCAAATTAGATAGTGACAGTGACTTTTACATTAACGTCACTGTCTTTAGTATCAAATTGTTCCATTTTACGTAGTTCAAGATTTTATTTCCGTGGAATAATTACTAGCGTAGAACGGACTGTTAATGGTAGAGCCAAAAAATGGAGTCAGCCAGCCTGAAAAACTATAGAGCTGTAGAGTCGGAATAAAGAGAGTCGAACTCTTGAAGCTTCTACTTTCAAGTCATGGGCCTTCAAGCGTTGCTTAGCGTTAAGGTTTCTTTTTATATGCAATAGTTTCGGGCTGAATAATATAATCGCAGCGCGGGCGCGGCGGAGCCGGCGTGGGCGGCGGTATCGTAACAGGCGGTGTGCCTGCTGAAGGCGCTATGTTTCGAATTTCTTCTCTCGAATCGAAGCCCTCGGCCCCTAGGAAGCTTTTGTGATGAGCAGTTCAAATTCACGCGGCAAAGTTTTCTAAATACCTACTTTACTTACCTCACAAACTCCGTTGAGATATATTTCTATTTTTGTAACATACGCGTCTGCACTCCAGAAATAGATAAAGTTCGACAGTATTTCGTTGAAGCCGCAGCAAGCGCAGTGAAAAGGAACTTCATTTAATTTCAAACTCCTTGTTAAAACATGGTGAGTATAACCTCTTATAACATTTTTTTTAAAAATGAATATCCCTTTTGATTGACATGCGCCAACTTTCCCGCGTATTTTACATTTAGTTTTCTCATCATGGGAAGAAAATATTAGTGATTGAAATAGGTTTCCAATTTGAATCATGAAATCTATATGGACGAGGATACGTGATACTGACGATGGAGGAAGTTTTGTTAGCTTGAAACTGCACCCATATTTCTCTATGAAGGTATCGTATTCAAATTGTGTACTAACATAAATATTTTCACAAAAATACTAGTCGTACCAGTAATACACCGGTATATTATGTTCGTCATGTAGAGTATTTAAAAAGGTAAACCTTGATTCACAACTTGTCTTAAGTAGGTATTAGTTTTTTACGTCCTACTGATCTTAAAAAATCCCCAAATAAATAAGAAAACTGTAAAAAAACATACTTAAATAGGTAAGTACTTAGGTACTTTTAAACAACAACAAAATAAGCAACGTTGGCAGGCCGTAAACTACTCGGACTTGGCCCGTTTGATACGTTTACTCAGAATAATACGTTTTACCTATGTATGTACAGACAGCATCATAGATAAGTATTCCCCTTGCATTATAATACTCAGCTTCAAATCCCTTCAAATCACCGCCCCGCGGCGTATGGACAAGTTTTGCTTTAAAAAATGGATTATATACGTATAACCGTATGTAAGCCTAACAATAATTTCAAGTATGACAATTTTTGAAAGGATTCTTAGCTGGGTGTCTTGTGCAAGCGGGATACTTATCTCTGACGCTGTCTGTACCTACAGTTAACTTTGATATTCTGGTGTTTATTTTGAAAATTTGGTGGGATCGTATTTGGCAAGTCATTTTGTTGTGCGAATGCGATGTTGTTTCAAGATTTGTAACAAGACAGGAATAAATGTTTCCTATAGGTAGGTAGGTACTAGGTAGGTACCTATTCACAAAATGTTCACTTGCCTCTACAAAGTAAAGACTTTGTATCTAACCTTGTACGTAGAATAAAATTTATTGTACGTACTTACATCCGTAATAGATATAACTGCAAAATTACTTGTTCTTAGGTAGGTAGATACCTATACCTATTAGTACCCATGAGCAGTAAAGTTTTTTGATTCTGATTCTGATGTCACTTTGATCGTTAAAACCATACTTCTTCTTATTGTGTCACTATTTCTTTCAAACCAGTGTGGTGAAAGGATTTCAAGTGCGCCTCGAAGAGGCTCCTTTCATGCACTTGACACAACTTTGTAAGTTCTATGATATGAAAACCATACTTATGACCAATAAATCATTCATTCATTCAGGCAGACCAGGTGCAGACTCAGGGCTCGGGCGGCGGAGAAGCTCCCGCACCTGAAGCGCCGGCCCCGATCTCTTCAGAGGCAGCCAAACCTGTAAGTACTTATAATATACCTAACTCCAGAAGTATCACAATGTAGTACATTGAAAATGCGACAGAAAAAGAAGCCACATTGGCTAACTTCTAGTACATTATGGTCCGATACTAATTTTCGAAAAAGAGAAGTAACAGGGCTAGAAATTATTATGTTAAGACTAGGCTTTTTCATTGCTAATAAAACTAAATCGTAAAAAGTAAAAAAAACATTTAAAAATGGATATACATAATATTTAATTTTTTATTGATAAGGTATTTTATTGATATGGACATTTTTTAGTCTTACGACTCCATTTTGGTTTGATACTGTCTTGGTGTTCTATAGGAACACCGTTATTCATCTATGACCTAAGTTTGTATAAGTATGTAAGCCTATTTCTAATTAAAAAAAATCTAGCTGACACCCGAAACTGCGTTTGAGTTGCGAATTTACAAAATTCCTTTCTTAGTACGCGCCTGCACTTCTTGACAAACATACCCTCCAAATTTCAAGTCTCTACGTCCAGTGGTTTGGCCTGTACGTTGTCTGTCAGTCAGTCAGGACTAAGCCTTTTAACAACCGACTTAAAAAAAGATAGGTTCTCAATTCGGTTCCAGGTTTTTTTTAATATTTTTTTTGTTTGAGAGGATATTTTGATTTCAAAACCAAAGTACTGAACCGATTTTCATGAAATTTCTACGGGACCAATCTGGAAGTGTATCTTTTTAAATCGTATAATTTGTCGAAAATATTTAACAACAAAGTTCTGAGGTAACAAACATTTAAAAAAAACCTTCAACCGAATCGCTAACCTTCTTTTTTGAAATCGGTTGAAAATGCAAAAACATCCATCAACCTGCAATTGGAAGTGTTCGATGATTAGTAACTCATCTAGGTCGAAGCACCAAAAGTTGAAGAAGTGAAGGCAGAAGAACCAGCAGTTGAGCAGAAACTCGAAGAAGTAGCAACAGCTGGTACTGAGCCAACCACAGCTGAGGTGAAGACAGCTGAAGATGCTCAAGTAGACAGCAACGCGACACCTGAACAACAGGTTGGTGAAAAAAAAAAACTTATATACGATCCCTATTTTGAACTAAGTAGTGCTTTAGGCCTACCTAAAGACTTAACAGACACTATTGCCTACTTGAACTAAAACTTTATTCGCTTGATAGTTCATAACAGTCCAGATTCTGACTGTTAAAAACTGCCAAGCGAGTAAAGTATTTGCTTAGGAACTTTGTACATATAACTTGTAATATCGTTAAATATTATAAAATTAAAAAAACATTTTCTTAGTAACATTATATCTTACACATGACATGTGTAGTGTAGTGTACTTACCATTGCTCCAGTGTTTCTACCTATACTGCTTAGTTAGGTACCTCCATATCGAGATGACGCTCGAAATGTCAACTCCTAGCACTTGCAAAAACCTTAGTGGTTTATCAATGTATTATTACTGTTTATATTGATTAATAAATTTAAAAAAAGGCGTCCTCGAGACCTACAATAACATTGCATAATATATTTATTGTACAATAAGATTTGAAAGAAAGATAGATTCAATATAAACCCTATACGGTCAATAATATTGAACAATTCGTCATATTGCGCAGTATTGATCGTCTAGGAAGCTTTAAGTACTTATTTATCATCTTCATTTTATTTTGTATAAGAATAAGAAAGAAAAGAAAGAAAGAAAAATAATTTTATTGTTGGAAAACTAACTACTCCAATATAATAATGAAATAAAATAAAATAAGGATATTCTAAGTATTGTTATTGGGGTGCAGGAACACCCGTACAATAAAGTGTAACTACATAATCTATATTATATACCGCTGATCTGGCACAAATGCAAAAATGAAATAGTAAAATTGAAGAGTATAAGTACGTATCATAATATTTTAGCTTCAATAAAGTCGTCACATCTGTCACTAAAATCGTTGTATAAACAGATGGTTCGGCCTCAAAGGACTACTAAAATATTTATGTAGTTGCAGGATTGGCAGCAGAGGGAGACAGATCTGCTACAGAAGATAACACATCTGGAGGAAGTCAAGAAAGAGAGGACAGAAGAGACCTTGAAGTTTGAATTGAAGGTGTGTGCCATGAAAAATAAAAAACTTTTTCGTGCCTTTATTATAAGCACTTTATGGAAAGCGAGTGTGTAGTCGAAGATGGAGTACTCTTGTAAAGAAAAAGAGTGACTTAAAAAACTTGCTCTGGACTTGGAAAAAGCCGTGATGGCCGAGTGGAAGGTGCCTCGACTTTCGATCTGACGGTCGTGGGTTTGAAAACGGTCGTACACCAATGGATTTTTCTTTAAAAAAAAATCTATTTGTGCATTTTTTTTTATCGTGTCACTAGTTCTTTCGAACCAGTGTGGTGAAAGGATTTCAAGTGCGCCTCTAAGAGGCTCCTTTCGTATGCATTAAATAACGTGCTTAACGGTTAAAAAAAACTGCGTGAGGAAACCGACATGTTGAGAGAACCTAAATAAAAAGTTCGAAAAACATGTGTCAAGTGCACGAAAGGCACGAAGCTCAAAGAAGCTTCGAGGTGCACTTGAAATCATTTCACCACACGGGATCGAAAAAACTAGTGCCATGATAAGAAGAAGATGAGGACTTATAGGGACATTATAATTTATATATTTTTTAATTATATCAGGTTCGCGAAGACGAGATTGAGCTGTTGAAAGCCAGGGTCAAGAATCTGGAGACGGAATTGCAAGCCGCGCTCGCCAAACCCAGCGGGAAGAACCACGAGATCATCGAGAACATCAAACAACAACACGAAGAGGTAACAAAAAAGAGGAAAGTGAAGAGGAAGACTGAAGAGAAGTCGAAAAACAAATTATTCCTATCTGTCCTGTCACCCTGCTCTGTTCGCCTAAGGTGACACATAGGATAAAAAAGTTATATCTGTCCCACCGTTGATGAAACTGGGACAGATGGAACTTTTATTAATTTTAAAAAGAGGACAGATAGAACTATTTATTCCTATCTGTCCTCTTGCAACACAATAGTTTTGTTTCTCTTTCAGCTCCTGAGCAAAGCTCGCGGCATGATCTTCGATAAGACAAAAATGGTGAAGAATCAGGAACTTCAGATAGAAGCCCTCAACACACAAGTGCAGTCCCTCAAGGATATCAACCAGATCACTAAGGACTTGCTGGAGATACGCAACTCAGAGGTCAAGGCTATGGAGGTCAGTACACTACCAATGGTCAAAGGTTAGGACAATGAGTCAGGTCAAGGTTAAGAGTTCTCGTCATAAGAGTGAAATCGCTAAAATATACACAACAAGTTATTAAGCACCTAAAAAACTTAAAGGAGAGTTTTGGCGGGAACATGAAAAATGGCGCATTGGCGGCATTAAATTAATTGACAAAACTTGTATAACTTTGAGTGTTTAAGTGTAAAAACGGTGGTTTTTTATCCATTAAGTGCTCGTGAACGTGTATGAGTGTTGGTGAATAGTGTAATGCTGTAAAACGTGACTTTTCGTGTTGCCTCCAAAACTCCATAGAAACCTCTAGTAAAGTCGCAACCACCACTACTTTACAGGGGCATGACTTGACTTATCGACTCTGACTTATGACAAAATAATTTCTCCAATTACTTGACACTGGCTATATACCTTTGATGTGAAGCCAAACTGAAGAACTTAGGTTCTTCGAAATAAAACAAAACAACTTAAATGGGCAATGTAGAAGGGGTAGTACATCGTATTTGTGCTGTAAGAACTTAGGGTTTGTACAAAATATGCGAGTGGCAGCGGCGCGAGTGCGGCGCCCGAGCCGAGGTGCAGCCAGTTGCGAGCGAGTCAGCCAGGGTTTGACAAACGATGAAAAAGACGCGTACCGCAATGTACCGGTACGCATGCCATAGAAAAACGAGTAACGGTACAGTCTTTTCAATTTTTATGTTATTTATTTAGCAACAAATTATATAAATATATTTAGTAATAAATCCGCTTAATTTCTAAACAAAGGTTTTAATTAACTTAACTTTAGTTCAACTAAACCAAAGAGTCAACGAACAGAAAACCAAAGTTTAAAGATACGACACGTGTTTCGCCTCTACACGAGGCATCATCAGGAGGTGTGGACTCGCCGAAGTTCGAAACGAGAGTCTTTAAACTTTGGTTTTCTGTTCGTTGACTCTTTGGTTTAGTTGAACTAAAGTTAAGTTAATTAAAACCTTTGTTTAGAAATTAAGCGGATTTATTACTAGCTATATTTATATAATTTGTTGATATTTATGGATTTCCGCAAAGTAACGCCTGAATCAATCAATTATTTATTTAGGATTTTTTTTCCATATTAATATTTAGTAACGGCAACTGATTATGCGTATGTTTTTTTTTCTGGTACCTAATTCGCTAACATAACATTTATAACAAACAGCTTAAATTCGCTCAGCGAGCATACTACAAAAAATTGTAGTATGCTCGCTGAGCGAATTTAAGCTGTTTGTAGTGAATGTTATTCTAGGAGTCTAGCATCTTCCTATGTCCCTGTCCTCTTGTGCTATTCTAAAAGATAGTTTCCTGTGTTCCAGGAGCGGTTCCAAGCGATGGACGCGCGCCACAAAGCGGAGAAGGAGCGCCACAGCCTCGTGCTGCAGAAGGCACAGAACAGCGCCAACATCAACGAGGACTTGCGCAAGGAGTACGAGACACAGCTCGCCATCTTCAAGGTAAACCGAACGATTAAGGGGAAGTCTTTTTTCACTTCTCATGCTCGTAAAGTTCAATTTTATGTGCCTAGACAGGGGGAGTAAAACTAAATTTTAGGCCCAAGGGCAATAGTAATAGAAATTGCTTATAAACGCTATTTTTAAATTTTGAACTTCGGTTCTTCCGTAGATCAGGGTATGAGGAACTTAAACATAACTTTATTCGAATTTCGTCGTAACAATGGGAGGGAAAAAAAATGTCTCATTTTGAATTACGAAAATGGGAATAATTACTTCGCAATTAAAGTGAAACATCTTGTGTATACGTTGGTCGGATGTGAAGCCCATTTTAAAAATGGTTTGCTTCAGGCCTTTGGTGTACAAATTACTATTTTTAGGTCCTGTTGTCTAAGGATTCAATAATAATTGTATTATTTACAGGAACTCAGGCAAAAATATGAGCAAAGGGTACAAGCACTGAACGCAGAAAACATGAAACTGAAGGACTCACTTGAGAAAGGCGCCGGACCCTCGGCGTAAATAATATAAAATAACAAAAAAAAGACTGTTTTAATTGCATAAATACTTATTATTTAGGTACGTTCCAGCGTTTCACAAATCCGAGCATTTATAGCCGGGTTAAAAAGATGTAGGACGATGCATCACTTTGATTTTTGACGCCAAAAAGCGTCGTTTTATCGATCGTTTTGTATTTTGTAGAGTTTATAATTTATCATTTTTAATAAAATATGATCCATTATTTGTTTTGATTTATTTATTTGTTCATTTTAACCCAGAAAGAAATAAAATACTGCAATATCACGCTGACGTCATTTTGTCTATGGGCCATTTTCCTTCCAACGTCAAACGATGCGCTTCCCGCCATTATTTATTGCGTGATAGCGTTCCGTTTGACGCGACGTGTATTGTCCGGTGGCAAGTTATTGTGCCCAAGATGATTGATTGCGTAAAATTAAACGGCGTAATTGTATTCTTGGGGTTTGAACCGGCTCTACTAAAGATTAAAAGGCTCTACTTTGGATTTTTCGGCTGGGGTAGCCTCTAGCTTTTGAAAATAGAGTACCTACCTATTACTCCTTTCTTTTAACTTTTATTGGTTCTCAGTTAAGAAATACCTACTTATTAAATTATTTTACTAACGTATCTTGAAGTACGCAAGTAACTCTGTAATTATTTTCTAGTTAATATTTTTTTTCCAAGTAAAAGCCTTAGCTACAGTTTCGTTTTCTCTATTCTATGGCTACGATTTGGGTCATCTGTCCGACAAATCAAGAGTGTCCTGTTAGGGGACTAAAATGAGTCTTACTGCACCCACAAACGTGTCGCTGACTACAGCTACCGGTGGCCGGCGTCTTCAGTTTTAGCAACAAAATATATAAAAACTGACGGACGCCGACCACCGATCGCTATAGTCAGCGACCCGTTTGCGGGTGCACTTATAGTAAAACTTGCTTTAAGTATATCCTACGAAGTTTAAGTACGTAATACCTACTTCAGTTGGACAGATGTTTTTAACTTTTTCAGTCTATTTAACTAAATAGAAATATTTGTAACGGCCGACTTCAATGTCGTTTTTACCCTCCTGATGAGGGACACTGACTATGACGAGGGTTTGAGCTTCAAGGTCAAATTAATATTTTGCTGCGAACTCACATTTGGTTATGGTAAAACTTTTCGTAATTGAAACCTTCGTTTGACCAATGACTTTCAATAATGGTTCAAATCATTTCCTCCGGTCTTATGGCTACAGGTAGTTTATGAGAATTTGCTAAGTTTTTATTGGATATTAGGTATAGTCACAGAAGTATTAATGTATGTATAGAAACACAATGTAGTACATTGAAAATGCGACCAAGAAAAGAGAGCCACATTGGCTAACTTCTTGTACATTTTGGTTTGATGCTAATTTTCGAAATAGAGAAGTAACAGGGCTAGACAACTTTAATAATTATGTTAACAAGGCAAACAACATCTTAAAAATAACAAACATTATTTGAAAATACAGATATTTCATTTTTATTGACAGGGTGTCTGAAAATTTTCGGTGTAAACTATGTGTGCATTAAAACACGTGCTTAACGGTGTAGGAAAACATCGTGAGGAAACTGGCATGTCATAGAACCATAGTTCGAAAACATGTGTCTAGTGCACGAAAGGAGCCTCTTCGAGGCGCACTTGAAATCCTTTCACCACCCTGGTTCGAAAGAACTAGTAACACGACGGAGATAAGAAGAAGGTACCTACTTTACATAGGCTACAAACATTACTTAGTTTAAACTTACTTATAAAACGCTTATTATAACACAGATTTATCTAGGGAGATAGAACTCTAATAATTAGCAAAGAAAAGCGGTAGGTATGTTATGTTTTATGCATAGAGCCTGCCTTACTAAACACTTAGGAAGTTCCTAATGAATTGTTGGCCTCGGTAGGTAATCAGAGCCCCGAGTTGGGATACGGGTGTCGTGATTACAGTTAATTCCTCTGAGGGTACTGCCTGTTGACCTAAAAATGAGAGAGATAATTTATCAAAGTGCTTCGCCATTACAATGACCTTTAGTAGGGAAGGAAATTAAGCTTAATACTCAGTACTCAAACATTTATTGTCTTCACATGGTAAAGATGTTAACAGACTTATACCTAACGTATCTCTATCTACTTATAATATTATAATATAATTCATCTGAGGGTACCTTATAGTATACTTATGGCTAAAAGCATTGTACCATAGATGAAAGAAGGTGATCCTATAGAACACCAAGATGATAGGTACTTAGTATTTTACCAACATGGAGGCCGAAAACAGTTTAAAAAAATCAAACAACTGGTCAACAAAATAATATGTCCATTTAGAACTAAACTTTTTACGATGAAGTTTTATTAACAATGAAAAAGCTTGTTTTTCTTAACTATAAAATTTTAATAGCCCTATTTCTTTGATTCGAAATTAGCATCAAACCAAAATGTAGGTATACTAGAAGTCTTTTTTTGGTGAATTTTCAGTATTACAGTGTGATTATAAACTGGAATACTTCCATGCATTATACTAATATCTATTACAAGCATAGTTAATACAAATTGATACTTCTTTTTTAGCATAAATTAGAAAGGCTTTCTCTAGTTTCTTTTAGTAGGTACCAAACCTGGTACTTGGTAGGTATAAAATTTACTCTAGTTAAATACTTACTATATTGTACGTGTACCAACCTGATTTTCTGTACACATTAAAACCTTTTTAATGGGTAACCTTTCCCGGAGTAGAAGTACCTGATAACGCTTTACAAACTCATTATAACGCAGCTTTCACAGATGGCTGCGTAATTCAGCCACATTAGTTATCCTGGAATGAAAATGAAACTGAAAAATACGCTATATTTTGTGAGAAATGAGTTGGAGGAAACGAAAGGGCAAGCGAGCAAGTTTCATGTGACGAGACAATTTGTAAACAGCTTTTCTTACCCTTTTTTATGGACTTATACATATTAGTTCTACTTGCTTTTCCAAGCTTTTTTATTAGATTAGGTACAGATTACACACAAAAAAAAAAGGTTCTAAAGTAGAAGGCCTTTGGGCGGCTTTAAGGCATCGATATCAGACCCAGCTACTGTTTCACTCGAAACGATTCAATAAGTTACTCATTTTTTAATTAGGTAAATACCTAAATTATACGGGCTTCAATTTTTTAAACTTAACTTTAAATTGCACCATCTAAGAAAGCTATTAAATTAGATTGACTCAAAATATTAACGAGTAAAATGATCTATAAATGCTATGTGCAAACAATTTTTTTTTTCAAACTAACCAAAACAATTCAATTGTGGATTGTAGGTAGGTATGTGAAATTCAATTAAAAGTTGTTTAACAGTGAACAGTTTGACCGTGCCCTGCGTGAGGCGATCCACTAATATGCCTAGATCACCCGTACCGAGTACTCGGCCGAGACAGTGAAAGCTTACATCACTCGCTCAGCCGAGCACTGTCTCGGCCGAGTACTCGGTACGTGTGATCTAGGCAATACTATGAGTTGACCACCCATGAATGAATGAAATTGAATGAATGGATGAAATACTTATTTGTCTCGAGTATAATAGTTAGTTACAGACAGGTCCTAGAAATGTACATACCTATAAAGTATAGTCACATAGACATACTTCACTGAAGAATACAGTAATTATATCATACATGCCTTTTTCAATTGAATAGTGGACTACAAAAAGCTAAATCGTAATCTAATTAGGGGGGTTCTGAAATAAGCTTGTTGTGAATACGTGGCGTAAGCCTGTCAAGAATATCTGAAGTACTATAAGTAAGTAGCACAGTAAGCCTGTGCTAAATGCCGCTCCTTTCTCGTGAAATACGAGATTCCGAAAAAACTTGGTCGTTTGACGCAACAGAATAAGCCAGTACAGAAAATCGGAATACAGTTCTTAAAAAAAACAACGTTTTGCTCATGAAAAATGGATGTAACACTGTTTACATTCAAAGGGTTCTTTATACATCCGTAGTTCAAAGTAAATTGAATGAAGATTTGACGCGGCGCGGTGGAGCGTGCGAGCTCTGGTTGTGGCGGAAATGGATCACGCAGACATAGATGAATAATGGTGTTCCTATAGAACACCAAGATAGACAGTATCAAACCAAGATGGAGACGGAAAACACGAAAAAAAAATCAGACACTCGTCAATAAAAATTAAATATATCCATTTGCAAATATTTTTGTCGTGACTATGTCTAATAAATCGATGAACGCCGGCTGCATGCACGAAAACGTTTACGTCATTGTCCGGTAACGCTCATTGTCCCGTTGCGCTGGTAGTCACGTTAAAATATCGTCCGTAAACCAACTTTACAGACAACCTATTTTTTTTGTTACTTTTTACGATGTAGTGTTATTACAAATGAAAAAGCCTGAGTATTTTAATTTATAATATTTCTAGCACTGTAACTTCTCTTTATCTAAATTTAGCCTCGGACAAAAATGTAGTAGAGGTTGGCTAAAATTAGCCAACCTATTTACTATCTCGATACCTCGCCAGGTAAAACCGAGCGCATTAACCAAATTAATAATAAATATACTAGTATTATTTAAATAGAAGAGATTAATAATTTGAAGATCGGTTTAAAGACCTTACCTACCTGTGATCGCCGAGAACACAATAAGGCTCTTAGTTGGAATATTTTGACATTGAGATTTTGGTAAGTACTTAGGCTACTTAGATAAATGCTTTTGTAAATTTAATGAAATTTAATATTGAGATTAAGTTAGAATAACCGCTTTTATTAAAATTGGCGAACTTATAATCTGCTTCTAATTTAATAAAACTTACATATTACAGATTGTTTTAATTAAGTTTATCGTTCGAGGTAAGTACTCATAAAAGTAGGAGAAGCGAAGATAATAAAGCATAAGGCAATGCAGTATTGTGTAAGTATTACTGTGTTCCGGTTAGAAGGACACTGTTGTTAGTAAAATTACTGGATTTTCAAGACTGAGCATCAAAATGTCTCAATGTGGACGAGCGCTTTAGCAGTGTTGCACCGGCCTATGTGAAATAAATTCCTGTGTAGCACTGTTCTGGTCATGAGTTTGCGTGATCTCATACCATCACAAGAGCGCTTAGTTAATCTCGTCACATGTTTACATAAAAACAACACTATTAAGGCCTATCCGCACACAACACAACATACGCCTGTACGTGCCGACACGTGCCGTACCGAACATAGAACACATTAACAAAAATAGAACAATAATTACATAATAATATCTTTATCACGTCGTATCCGCCTAACCATTCTTATGAAATATGTATGTTATCTCTTGTTTATACATTACTTATATTATCTATGCAATGGCTCAGCGACCCCTCCCGGCTGGTCGTGTCTTCACTCACACTGGGATCAACTGAAAATCAGCGCTGGGTCGATGGGGTCATAGAACCTCATGCTCCAGCACAACGCTGAGTTGAGCCCAATTTGCCAATAATCTTTAGACTTCTGACTGAAATCAGACTAAGTAGGTTAAATAAGTAGGCTTACTGTACCCATTAAGTGAGTAATTTGTTTTTTTTTTTGGCAATTAAAAACATTTCTATTTCTATTTCTAACAGTATCAGTGAAAATACATTTCATAAGACACCATTCGAACTGGTCAGTGTCAGTGACGTTCAGTGATGTCTGTGCTGCGCCGACTGTATGATGGTACGGAACGTGTCGGCACGTGCCGGCACTGTTGTGTGCGGATTGGCCTTTATTAGGAGGTGACCAAGCGAGTAGCGAAGGTAATGAGCTTTTGGCACGTATATATAACTATTTTATTTATCCTCGCAGTAAAAAAAACTAGCAGCACAAATCAATCAATTTCAATAAGCAGAACTACAATCTAAAAGCTACGTAACCATCAAATATCAGTTATTTATTGGTTATAGGTTCTTTGTTCAGAATTGACTTGTTTGAACGCTAGCTCTATTTTGAGGTCACACGATTGAAAGTAATATAACTTTTCTGTTATTTTATTGAGCTTCTGTAGTGTACCTACTTACTTTTATTTTCTATCATTAAGTTTGATTAACGCGTAGGGCATAAGCTGGAGTAAGTGTGTTTTATCAGGATAAATTTACAGTAATTTTAAAGTATGTACCTAATTAAAGTTACGCCGTAGTGTGTGCTACGCCGTAGATGCAAGCAACGCCGTAGAATAAGTTACGCCGTTGTCGTAAGCTACGCCGTAGATATAAGTTACGCCGTAGACATTTGTAACGCCGCACCGTAGGCGTAAGCTATGCCGTAGGTTTAAGTACTTCATACACTTTCGTTTATTATTTTTTTATAAACCATTTTATATATTAGGTATTTTATTTATTGGCGAATGTTAGAATGTATACTTAATTTTAAGTCGTTAAAAAGTCTGGAGCTCACAGGGTTAATAATACTGGCATCTCTTTGTAGTTTAATAAGTAATTTTCTTGGCAACAATGCAAGTTTGGACTAGAGTAGAAACCACATTAAATACTGTGCATAAAGTTTTGATTACTTTGTTGTGCGACTCTACGAATAATTGTTCTTCAAAGTTAATAACTACTTTTGAAATACATGAATGCAGTAACGTGTTTTTCAACCAACTTCGAAACGGAGGAGATTATTAATAAGGTTGAAAGTTTTTTTTTGTTGTTTTTTTTATGTTTGGTACCTCAGAACTTTGAGACCGATTTGAAAAATATTTCTTTTGTTTGAGAATATATACTTCCAAATTAGTCACATACAAATTTCATCAAAATCGATTAAGTAGTTTACTTTTTATGTATAGGAAAGACATATGTCGTCGAAGTAAACGAAATTGCGTATTTTGCTTCCTTGTGACTATTCAGTGGTGTTTACGGTCACTAAAACAGTCCAATTGAAGTCGGTTGTCTATGTTTTTGTAAAACCTTGATTATAAGATAAGCTGACCAAAGTTTTTGTTTATAAGTAATAAGAAACTAAACTAGCTGCAAGATAAATCATATAATAATGGACTTTTCACACCGCCCGTTTAACAAAATTTATACCGATCCATATAAAAACAATAAAACTTACCATATTCACAAAATATTGACGACGCAAAAAGATGTATTTATACGTAAAAGGGGAGCGGATTTATGAAAAAATGCTCCATTTGCCATTTAGCTGAGCGAGCGCCTTCAAAAGAGGTTTGCCGAACTGAAAAAATATGGATTATATTGCTGTGTACTTACACAGTACTTTTACTATAAAACGATTAACAAAATTGTGCTCCCTTGACTTATTTCTAATTTAATTTTATTTATTCTATGGTTTTGGTTTATATTATACTTATAAGTAAGTAATTGTAAGCAATTACATTTCATTGCAAATTTACATCACAATAAATTAAAACTTTTTCACATATATAGCTATAATAGTGGTCCTATCACATGTCAGAAAGAGATTACGCCTGCACATGATCAAAACAGAGCTGACATGGTGTCGAAAGCCCGGTAATTTTGAATCACAGTGGGACACTAAACCAAAACACAGCAATGCTTGAACATTTCTGAATGGAGGCAGAACATCTGATTGGTACTGATCTAGGTGGAATCCTCCAGGGAACGTTACTCAAAAGTAAAACAACCATGTAAACAAAGGCACTTTGAAAATGTTCTAAGTAAAAGTTCTAAGTTAAAGTAAGCATCGGGGGATTTCAAAGCAATCACTTAGCTTAGAGCAATAGTTCTCTTGACATGTGAGACATCGTAAATGTCTGCGTAATTTAAGAGTACATCTCTACATTGGTCTTGGCTGAATCCCTCGGGAACAGACGATGTTGTGCTAAGCTAGATACTTACACATTTTTTGAAGACACGGATGGTCGAACGCCGGGGTCGCGGGTCCGATTCCCACCTCAAATCAATCATTTGTGTGTTGAACATCGGTGTTTTCTACTAAGTATGTATTGACAAACAAAAGTTTTTTTTTCCGGAAAAACGTTTTATGTAGTTGGCATAAAAAAAAAAAAATGGTTCGGGGATAGATAGCGTTGTGTGATATGTTCAAAATATTAATAATTTATTTGTATAAACAAACAGTTGAAATTCAATATGGGTATAGTCTAAGAGCTATTATGGACATAGGCTACTTTTTTCCGTATTTTTTATTATACTTACCTATTAATTAACGTAAAAACTTATAGTTAAAAATAATATTTTTGTTTATATATTTTTTTATTTTTTTTATTAATAATGGACAAGCGTTTAACCACTACCTCACCTGGTGGTAAGTGATGTTGTGGTCGAAGATGGAGCACGCTTGGCTAGTATGAACTTATTCACTCTAGTCTTAAAGCCTCCAAGATTGTAGTGGTCCGAAAATACAGACGCCGCCGGTAGCGAGTTTCACTCCTTGCTTGTGCTCAATATAAATGTTGACGCAAAACGCCTGGTTCGAGCAATAGGGATGTTAACTAAGTAAGGTTGTATCCTGAAACCTCAAAAAGTTTGTGTGGACACAAGTTTTGACTTGACCATTCGATCATGACAACCGACTTGACTCAAAGCAGTGTTACATCCGAGCGTTGGCAGCCCAGTAGCCTAGTTCAATTCACTCTCCACGAAATATTTTGCTCTGTGCGCCTTTTCACTTCAATAAACAAAATTTCAGTGTAAGTTTCTAATTCTGACAGTTACCTTGACACCAATTAGGAAGATGGTGGAAGCCTCAACCATTAATCCACCTCGTGGATGCTTCATCACGACTCTACAAAGTGTTCAAGGTTCAAACCTAATTTACTTAGTTGTACGTCGGCGAAACTTCAAACACAATTTTGACGTAATTTCAATATTTGTCTAAATACAAAGAAACGTTTGCAAAGCGTTTTCAATTCAATTTATAAACTTTCAACTTCAATTTCGTTTACTTCGATGACATACTTTTTTAGTTATTTTGATTTAAGAACTAAATTACTGAACTTATTTTGATGAAACTATAGAACCAATCTGAAAATGAGAAGTATATCCTTTCAAACAAAATTATAAATAATGATATAGGTACCTATGACAAAATTCTGAGGTGTGAGTTAGCTTTCGGGAAGGATTGTCAAAAAGCAGATTGCAAAAAAGCCCAGTGTCATCGGCTTTTTTACAATCTGCTTTTTACACGCTTAACATAGGTACTACTTGGGCGAATCAACATGACACCTGGCTCGAATGACGTTTGTGCAAAGTACAGCGTGGAATTGGATAATCTTGATAGAGAAGAGGTCCTGTAATACTTGGTAATGATAAGGCTTCGTAGTTAGAGGAAGAAGAAACACGGAGGGCGCCGCGCGGGGCAGCGGGGGAAGCAGCAAGTTCCGAGTGAGTGTCAGCCAGGTGGCATGTTGATTCGCCCGAGTAGTACTAGTCAATGCCAACACCTAAGTTAATTATTTGGATTTCGGTTGTCCAAGGGAAAATAACCTAATTATCCAGAAATATTAGTAGCCTAAAGTAATTGCGTTCAACTCCGGAGTATGGCGAAAATAACTTCCCTGTTCATATCGCCCTCCCGCGGGTCTCGGCGAAGGTCAGCTCATTTACAGCAGGACGGACACACAACTTATATGTAGCTAGTAAATAATAGGAAACCTGAAGTTAGAGTAAGCATAATATCTTCTTTATCAACCAAATGGGCAAGAAACACCAATTTTACATTTGTCTTGAAAAATTATGTGTTGACAGTTATGTAAGAAAAAAATTTTTGGACTCAAATAAAAAGATTGAAAAAAGGTTTTTGATTGGTTTTGTCCAAAAATAATTTTATAATAATTATTTAAAAAAAAAATGACTTTCAATTTTTAAGTTTTTTCGCCTTAACTGTGTTCAGTAACGGCAACTACATAATTATGCGTATATTTTTAAATATTATACGGTTTTTTTATATTATAATAGGTCTATAATTCGCCCAATTGTTTTCTTTTGTAAATTTTGTAATATAGATTGTAGTAGTTAGCTTATGCTGTAATAAAAGATTTAATAATTGGTAATAGGTATAGAACTTATGATGTACCTATATGTTTTCCCGTGTGATATGTCGGATCATTATTTATTTATGTTTCGCCCCAAACTCGAACCGCCATCGAAAATTTAAGGTGTTATTTATGGGTCTGCCCGGTCAGGAGAGGGCAGTATAAGTTAGACACCTCGCTGAAATATTTGTAAACAACAGCAGCAAAACGTTTAATTAAATTTTAACAAAAACTTTAATAAATTGTCCTTGTTGAAACTGAATTAAATGAAGTATCTATTATTTGCTGCATCTGTAATAGGTGCGAACTCAGAAGTATTAAAGTATAGAAAACAATGTAGTACATTGAAAATGCGACCAAGAAAAGGAGCTACATTGGCTAACATCTAGTACATTTTGGTCCGATGCAAATTTTCGAAAAAGAGAAGTAACAGGGCTAGATAACTATTTTATGTAAAAAATACAAGGCTTTTTCATTGTCAATAAAACTACATAAAAGTAACTAACATTATTTGAAAATAGAGATATTTAATTTTTATTGACAGGGTGTCTGAAAATTTTCGGTCCTATATACCGCAACCATTTTGGTTTGGTACTGTCCATCTTCATGTTCTATAGGAACACCGTTATTCATCTATGGGTGCGAAATAGTCACACGAAAAGAAAATACTAAGTCCATCTTGCTGTATAATCTAAAATTTTCAGCATCAAAAACACTTCATTAATTTTTATTGCAACTTATGGTACTTAGTTAATTTCTAATTATTCATTTGCCACGGTACTGTTTTAATAGAAAAGTATGAACTTAATAACCTACTTTTTATAATAATTAATGTAATCGCTGAAGTTTGTATTCGTTTACATAATGGCCCCGGATACTTCAAAAGTAAACAGCGTGCACCTAAACGTGAGTACTTATGTAAATTCGGTTAAGTAAATGCCTAACGTAATAAGTTTACGTCCCGTTGAGTTGCGTTACGCGCGTAGGGATCACAAGAAGATTGATGGAAGTATTCACTCAAATTACAATGAAAACGTCGTTGGCATGTCGAAAGATTTCATTAGTAGCTGATTTTCATGATTTACGACCTTTTAATGAACAATAGGTATCGTTAAAAAAGTCTAAAGAAGCATAGGTACTTATAAGAAAATTTATGTTTAACGGAAAAGTTTGGTCTAACTTCATCATCATCAGCAAGGAGGGGTTAACGCAAGGCGAATCTCTCTGCCGGCCATATAACCTTCTTGGCCATTCAAGTTAAATAAAAATATACGCTGAATTTGATAACTGTGTGCATATTTTAAGATGGTGTGCGAGATTATTATAGTGTGCGTTTACGTGAATAAGTTTTGTTAGGCGCGTGTGCAATGCGTGTTTACCTCGTCTCCCGTCAAAAATGGCAGAAAATTATGTTAGCAGATTCTGACGTATAACCCCTCCTTTTGCTGAATTCTCGAAGTCATCAGCATGTAGAGAGTACGGCAAGATTTTCAGGGATAACACGTGCGATCAATATTCCATTGAAGTGAAACGTGACTGAGCTTAAGTTTTCATTCGTACAGGGATTGAAAGAGTTGAAATGCAAATGCAAATCCAATCCAATTTGCTTGAGATACAATCTCATATTTCCTAACTGTATGCACCAAAACAGTATGAAGACGAAAAACTATAAATACATGTAAATATAATTGAAAGGCAAACAGGCAGGTTTTCAAGACTGTCACGAATTTCGTAATAAGAAAATATCGATAGATGGATAAAAATAGAAGAAAGAAGGAAGGAATGGACTTATTGAAATTACTGGGCTTTAGAGATTGACAATCAAAATGTCTGTAGCTGGACCAGCGCTATAGCCGTGTTGCACGGGCCTATGGGAATTAAGGCCCTGTGTAGCAATGTTATGGTTATTGGCAGGCTTGATCGCTAACAAAAAGGAGAGCGCCTAGCTGGTCTCGCCACGTTATCATTAAAAAGAAAAACAGGGGTTGTATGATAATCATTAACATAACATCATTATTATGTATATAATAAATGTTTTCTTATTTTTTAAAATTATGTCAAAAAAAGTAAAAGTCTTCGGGCATCGTATAACAGCCTCATTAGCAAAATATTCAAATAATAAGTGGTTTCATATTTCAAAGGAGGGTAGTACCGATACCAAGTTTTAATGGACTCTTCAAACTGAAATTGAAGCTCTTACCAGGTACCTCATGACTCATGAGATTGGATGTTTCAGAATTTAGGAATATATTTACTAATCTAAAAACAGGAGCTAATCGAACTTGTTGAGTTAAGTAGCTAAGTCGTTTTTTTCTGAGAAAAGTTAAAAGAAAAGTTTCATTCAATGAGGGATTTCTTTGAAATATGTGTATTACAAAACGCCCGTCGGGAAAATTACATGACAGAGCATAAAGAACCTACGAGTAGGTAGTTCAAAGAATATATAAATATTATTTTCCATCCTAAGTTTATTTTTTTATGATAAAACTAGCTGTCATCCGCAACGTTGTTTGCGTTGCGTATTTTCAAAATTTTAAGCGTCGATGACACACAAGCGTTTTTACAATCTGATTGTTGGCGTTTTTAAACGCTAGCGTGTGAGCGTGTTAGCTTTTGGGAAGGATTGTCAACAAGCAGATTGTAAAAACGCCGATGACACTGGGCGACTTTACACGCTACAAGCGTAAACGCTGGCTTGTAGCGTGTAAAAAAGGCGTGTGTCAGCGTACTATTAGTACACGCTTTCAGCTCTTGACGAACACATCCTCTCAAGTTTCAAGTCTCTACGTTTATTAGTTTGGCTTGTGCGTTGTCTGTCAGTCAGTCAGTCAGTCAGGACGAAGATTGATGATGTAAACCGAAGCCTACCTTCTTTATTTCTAAAGTACATATTTTGGTATGCTATCGCAAGCGTAAATTAGCTTAAGAGCCTTAAAATAATAAATAAAAACTTCGAGATAATCTTTAATATGTATCTCTTGGTACTCTTGTTCAAGCAGCGTTCATAAGCAGTTTAATTTAGTTGAGCAATTAGGTTGTAGAAATCACCTGTGGTCTCCAACGCGCAGGTCTTGCAAGCTCAGTCTCGTGTCGAGCCTTGACAGGGCAGCACCTCGCTACCCTTCGGAACCGCCGAATACGAGGACATATCTCTAAAACAAATCCATTGATGAATGACTTTGAATCCCCAAACTTAAATACTCAGCTTTTAAGAGTATTAACTTACTTTTCAAGTTCAAATAACAAAGAGTTTTGACTTTTTTGAGGTCTAAGCTGTGAAGACAAATCTCTCGTTTAAGCTCGTTTACTTTTTTGATCATTTTCAAGAAGGTTTGTGGTAAAGTTTGAAGAGTAAGCAGCAAAGATGTGGTGGATTTTGCGGCGAGCTAAGCTGACCGGTGCATCCCTCTTCAGCCAAGCTTCCGGTACAAACAACAACAACAACAGCAAACCTAAAACAGGTGAATACATTAATTTTCAACCGACTTCAAAAAAGGAGGACGTTCTCAATTTTTTTTTTTATGTTTTTTACTTCAGAACTTTGTTGTTTATAAACCGATACCTACCACTACTATTTTTACTATTGTTTTCTACTTTATGTATATTTTTGTGATTGTTTGCAATAAATAGTAATATGTCTATCTATCTTTTAGTGATAGTGTATCTTGTTTTTGTTTGTTAGAACTATGGGACTTGTACCTGAAATAAACGACTTTATTTATTTTTATTTATCTATATAGGTACACGTACGTCAATTGATTTGACTACAACTTAACTAAATAACAACAACAGCAAGCATACAGGAGAATAGATTGATTTTATAATGAAAACGTACTTGATGTGGGGTTGTCAAAACAAACGAGGGTTTGGTAAACACTTGAGGTACATTAGCATGAAGGTAAACAATACTTGGATCAAGCAGAATGAGATCAAACTTGACCTCTGCCTTTACGAAGAGATTATTTCGTTTGTTATTGTGTTAGTTTGTTAATGTATATTGTTAATTAAAATTGTGGAGATATAAGAAAGAAAAGAAAGAAAGAATATATTTTTTTTTTTGACATAACTGTACAAGCTTAAAAATACCTATATAAGATACAACTGAAGACCAAGATGTGTAACCAAATATTATAATTTAGAACTGTAAAATGAAATGCATGAAATCATAATTTATGCATTTAATTTCATTTAAAGATATAGCATAACAATTTGTATAATATTAATCATTTCACACAACGCCCTCTAGCCGCAAACTAAGCAAAGTTTGTACTATGGGAACCAGGTAACTAATACAATAGATATTTTTTGGTAAATAGTCATCATCACACAAAATATGTTTGTCCTGAAGCGAGAATCCAACCCGCAACACTAACGTGGCAGTCCACCACACTTGCCACCCAATCCTTATCGTCAAATATTTTGTAGATAATATTTTTCATATTTAATTTTAAACCAAAAGTAGATTCACAAGAGTTGAGCATTTCTTTTTGCACTGATTTTATATAATTGATTGATTCAGGCGTTACTTTGCGGAAATCCATAAATATCAACAAATTATATAAACTTAACTTTAGTTTAGAACTTTAGTACATATTACTATATTATAAACCAAAGAGTCAACGAACAGAAAACCAAAGTTTAAAGATACGACACGTGTTTCGCCTCTACACGAGGCATCATCAGGAGGTGTGGACTCGCCGAACTCTCTCGTTTCGAACTTCGGCGAGTCCACACCTCCTGATGATGCCTCGTGTAGAGGCGAAACACGTGTCGTATCTTTAAACTTTGGTTTTCTGTTCGTTGACTCTTTGGTTTATAATATAGTAATATGTACTAAAGTTCTAAACTAAAGTTAAGTTAATTAAAACCTTTGTTTAGAAATCAAGCGGATTTATTACTAAATATATTTATATAATTTGCTGATTTTATATGTTTGTGTAAACTTGATTCGAAATTACATCTGGCCATGATGAAAACAGTTCTTTTATTTACATAGGTGCAGCGATGCCATAGCGCTAGTCCACTTATAGCCGACTCTACCATAGAATAGAATAAAATATGCTTTATTGTATCACCATAAAATAAAAAAAACAAGAAAAACAAACTAAAATTACAAGGGCGGTCTTATTGCTAGATAGCAATCTCTTCCAGACAACCAGATAAGACATATTGTTAACAGAAAAAAATTTATTTAAATGACAGTGGATAAAGGGTGTTCCATATATGCATGTAAAAATGAGATTAATAACCTTTTTAGTTCTATCTGGGTACCTATAATAATTATTCGCCTAGTAACTGTTACGGAAAGAATAAACATATAATCAATCCCAAATTAATATAATTTATGTTCTTTTCCGCCCGAGGTGGCGTGTTTGTGTTGCCCTGTCTGATCTGATCACTCGCGCATGGACGATCTTCGTAATTAAGATACGAGATGGTAACATTGTTGATTCTGTAATCAATCTACATGAGAACTTTCCTACTTTGTAATCTATTATTATAAAGCAACTACGTTTGTATTGTGAATTAACAAAATTCACATCTCATTGCACAAATTTAACACATCTTGACGAGCACGCACTCCAAGTTTCAAGTCTCTCGTCGTTTAGCGGTTTAGCCTGTAAGTTGTCTGTCAGCCAATCAGTCAGTCAGGTCCGAGCCTTTTATATAAATTGCTATAGTATTTGGATATTATTTTTCCGAATTGCTGAACTGTGCTGCTTGACATAAGCGAGTCACCTTAAAATAATAATCTGTAAGACTTAAGAAAAGCACAAATCTTAGGAGATCAATTTTCTGGGATGGCTGCAACCGGCAGAACACTTTCAGTGTCAAAAAATACAAACATTATCTACATTCTGTGATCTACATACAGTGGCCACAAGAGACCTGGCAGCGGTCCTTCAATACTGGTCATTTAAATAAGGTAGAAAATGTTTAAAATTGTTGGACACTGAAAGTGCTCTGTTGGACGCTGACATCCCAGAGGGAATTGAGCCTGTCTTAGCTTAGATAATCTTGGTCCAGATTCCGTGCTGTAGGTATCTGTCGCAGACGGCTCTCTGAGCTCGGTGCATAAAGCGTTTGTTCTACGAATGGTTATGAAGAGTCCTACATCTTGTTGTTGTGTAATGTTTTAAATGTTTTACCTATTCATAGTCGGGTGACACAGAATCTCTGCCAACCTATGTCATACTCATTAAAGAAACATAAATATTTTCAACTGATTTCAAAAAACAAGGTTTTAATTTAGTTGTATATATTTTTGTTTGTTACTTCATAATTTCGTCAAATATCAACTGATTTCAAAAAATATTTTTATTTGATAGGATGTAGATACTTGTAAGGAATGGTCCCATAGAAATTTCATCAGAATAGATTTAGACCTTTAGTTTTTAATCAAAATAACTCAGTAATAATCAGTGGTGTTCACGGGCACTAAAAAAGTTTAATTGAAGTCTGTAAAACTTTTTTAAAACCCATCTAATTCTCCAAGTTCTTTACTTTATCTTCTAAATTAACTAAGTAAATAGATACGAGGATCTTTACGACTTAGGCAGACTTAAAACATCAGCTATTTTTCATTTAAGGAAAAGGTATTTTCAAATTTAGCGAGCCTTACTTTTCCAATTTCTTTTTATGATTCAAGTTTTCTGCCAGTGCCTTCTAAGCTAAATTAAATGGCGCATCGTCTGTTATTTAATAATATAATTTTTTGGGATAATGAATCTGTAATAGCTACAAACTTTTGTTTTACTGTAGTCATTTTGTTTGATAATGTAGTTAGACTAATTTTCTTTTATGTACATTCAAACATGTTTTTTGCTTCACTTTCTAAGAATTACTAATGTTAATAATACCTATTTCCTTTTTAAAATGTCTTAATACCTATTACTACTTTCAGAAGCAATTCATATTTTTGATAACACTTTCATAAAACAATTTTTATTTTTGATTGAAAATTATGCTGAGGCTTTCACAATTTAGTTTGTAAATCAGAAACACCTACGTAATAGAATTTGGGAATTTGTAGTAAATTGCAGCTTTATGGATTCAATGTTTCAAGTTTCGAAATATCGAAGATCGACGAATGAATTCTTTGATCTAAGAAAATGAACTTTAAATTAACATTCTTAATTTGATTTCATTCATTTTAATTTTAATTTTCAATACTTTGATTGTTCAAAATACGTTCAGTGTCTTTAGTAAGTAGGTAATTATTTTTGTCTTTTTGAAATAAATACTGGTAAATTATTTGTATCCTTTAGTAAAAAAGTCAGGAGACCAATTCATTTTCGCAATTCTGTTCAATAAATTATCTTTGTATATTCGACCTCTATCACTTTACGATCAGCTGTAAGTTCATTCCCAGAGGCAATCGGGCTACAAAAACTTCAGCTTACGTTTTCGTATACCTACAACGTCAAGGTTTAAAATGTTGCATTTTGCGCCACTTTCAGGCATAAATTCGTCAAGTTACTGAAATTAATCAACCTGCATAGATCGAAGCACCAGTCCATAATATTAAGTATAAACTCAAGTCAATTTATTATGGTATAAAATAATTTATAGAAGATTATAATATAGGTACTTACTTAAATAAACTATTCATTTAAATCTAAGTAGTAGGTATTTAATGTGCCATCTTAAAAACTAAATTTATATTGAATTACATTGTAAAATTGTGATACTACCTATTAAATGTAAGGAAATAAACTTAAGTTTCTATTAGTTAAGTTGCTGTGCCCAACAGGGTGAATATAGTACCATAGCCCTAAGGTGTAAGTGTACATATTTATCTGCAATAAATCAATTACTAAATTACTAAATATTCGGTGTTTCTGTATATCAGTAGATATCAAGTTAAAAGTTATTGCTTAGTTTGGGCTTTGGCTTGGGGTTAAATGGCGCTGTGTGAAGTGACCCAAAATATTTGTTTATTATTATTATATATTAGCTTTTTGATGATTAAATAAATTATAAGTACTCAAATATGTATATTTTTTAATTTAAGAACTTACTACCTACTTTTTATCTCCCGGAAATCTTCAACAAGATCATGCGAAGTAACTGAAGTTAAACGAACCGGATGATAAGGCTCACTGCCTCACAAAATAGCACGCAATTTCCTTCCGATAATTAAAAGTAAAGCTTTTGAAGAAAACCTCCATTTGGTCTTGCCATAAGAGTAGGTACTTTCCTATTTATTTTTATCTATGGTTTTAATTTGAGTGGTTACGAATCGAGTTATTTATAATGAAGCCTGCCCCTGGTTAAATATATGTAGATAGATAGTCAATTTTTTATTGCACAAATAAAAAAAACAAGTAGGTACAGTCAGCTGCACAGATATGAATAGACTCCCAAGCTTTCACATTTATATTATACAATTTTTTTTTATTTTTTTTATAAAGTAAGTGATTATTAACATAAACATTCACACACTCATACCCCTGCACTAGGATTCCCTGTGTCGCAGGTTGCATGGACACATACAACACATCACAACATCCAAGACCCGAGAACAAACATTTGTTTTCGTCACAAATATTTGCCCCAGCCGGGGATCGAACCCGGAACACCAAGCTTCGTAGGCAGGGTCACTACCAACTAAGCCACGGTGTCGTCGAGTTTTGCAAAGTCCTTCTTCTTCTTACAATAATTCTGATAAATATGATGACTACATTAATTTGAAAATGCTTGCGTGCAGTTTTCTTTACAAAATTAAGAGTAATATAAATGAGAAAGCTCGGGAAAGTATAGGTACATGTCTGTGCAGCTGACTGTACACAGGCTAACTTTTTTTATTTGCTATTTAACTGCGTTTTTGGTCTTTTTTAACCATTTTAGTGATAAAAATAGATGTAATTCAGATAGGCGATCTGAACTGATACCTTTTGAACTCTAATAAAAAAAACACAAATAAAAGGGCAAAGTAATTTCAACTAGGTATTTTTCGACCCATTTTGCAATTTTCACGTTTCACAAGAACTATTTCTAGGTCTTTGTCCAAACTTTTGATCAATGGTTTCATATTGAACATTTATCTTCTAACAAGTTTTCGGAGTTCACATTGTCCCTCTATCAAAGGTATTGTCTATTTGCACGATCTTTGGTCACTATTGTTCCATTTTTTTTTGTAGTTTTAGAAGTCTATTATGTCTCCTTTTTAAAATATCAAAGGCTGATGCATGCGATAAAATCTATATTTATTTGTTACAGGTATCTAGCCGTAGTTATTTTAAAACACGTAAACGTGTAAACCCCAGGTAAGTAAATCAAGTAATAACTTATGCCTAGATCACACGTACCAAGCAAACGGGCGAGACAGTAAAATGTTTCTCGGCCGAGACAGTGATATAAGCAAGTTGCTTATATCACTCGCTAAGCCGAGCACACGGCGCGCTATGTTTATACGTACCGAGTACTCAGCCGAGAGCACTGTCTCGGCTGTTTGCATTAAGGGGAATCCTCAAATCCGAATTTCATATATCCGAATTCCATATATATTTTAATTTAGATTTTATACGTGTTTTAAAATTAACCCTACTAACTTAAAAACACGTATAAAATCTAAAGAAAGTATGAAACCTTTCACTTTTTTTGTTGACGAAATCAAAAAACATGGACGAAACGAATTGTGTGAAGAAATTACTATAATACGGCGTACTTTTTGAGTATTTGTCCAAATCATTTTGTATGGAATTCGGATTTGAGGATTCCCCTTAAGCGCGGTTTCAGATTAACGGAGCGGATTCGCCGCTCGTGTTTGGTTTTTTGCAGCGCGTGTTCGCGCGACAAACCGCGAGAGACGCCTCATGCTACTGACACTCGCTAGAAAAAGCCGAGCGTAAACGCCGGAATACCTACTCGCGATCGGCTTTTGAAGTTTCGCGAGTACCAATCCGCCCTTATACGCGTAATAAAATATGCTAGTCTGAAACCACACTCAATGATGGAATGAGGATGAGTAACAGTATGTAATTTTTTATGAATATAAGGAAAACATGTATGATTTAACATTTCTATCTCAACATGAGTCTAAGGCCAAGGAGAGCAATAAATATAAGGGGAGGCTTTTACTGTAAGAGGCGGACCCTACACAAAAGAAACAAAACCTACATATTAAACTTTTATAAATGGACTACTTCTACTTATCGTGTTACTAGTTCTTTCGAATCAATGTGGTGAAAGGATTTCAAGTGCGCCTCCAAGTGCGACTCCTTTCGTGACTTGCCACATGTTTTCAAACTTTTAGGTTCTATGACATGCCGGTTTCCTCACGATTTTTTCCTTGACCAATAAGCACGTGTTTTAATGCACACATAGATTTATGTACATTTAATTTTAAATGGATTTTTTTTTTTTTTTTTTATTATTTTTCTCAACATGAGTCGACGAGGTCGCGTAGAGATTGTAGGTGTAGTATGTGATAGACGACTGTAGTTTCACTCCTGTTATAACTACGATTTAAGCAGACACCAATTAACTAAGCCTATCTCGGTAGATAGACTCATCAATTACTATTTTAGACTCAGGGAAAGGTAATTTATAATTAAAGGTAACTTGAGTTTAAGCGATGTTACGAGTAAATAACATGGAATGACTATTTATATTGTTTATCACTAAGTTGATAACTAAAGGTAAGGCCTCTGCACCTATCCTTTTGGGACATCTTACCCTGTTTTACCCTATACCTAAAGGTATAGGCACTATGATTGTATAATGTCAGTTAATTGTTTAACTCAAATGGATTTTTATTATGATTAATTTATTAGCTATACAACTAAGTGTACCGAAGTTATTAATGGCAAATAAACAATATGACTATAAGGTTTTGCATTGTGAGCACTGTCCACTTTTTTTACCAAAGAATATGAGTAAAAAATATAATAAACCGACTTCAAATGAATCTAAGAAGTAATAAATAAAACAACTCATTTACTTTTCTCATTACTTTTGATTCATAGAACCCAATAATATTGAGAAATCATTCCAATAATACGTAACAACATGTTTTATTTTCTTATCAAATAACTTTTATGAATGTTTGATTTACCCGAATTCGAAGTCCCCCAGCGAAGTTGGAGGGACGGTGCTCTAGGGCTCTAGTCACGTGTACGTTGTACTTCAATACGTGTCCAGCTTCTCTACGTGTCCACATTGTTACGTTGGATCACGGTCAAAAGGTACAGACAGCGTCATAGATATGTATCCTCTTCAAATTCCTGCACAAGATACCCAGATTCAAATTCCTTAAAAAATACCTACTATTAAATTATGATAAGGCTTACATAGTTATAGCAATTTAATTTATTTTGAAGTTATAAACTTTTTCGTACTTCGTTTTCGGCGTTTTGAAGGGATTTGAAGCTGTGACTTATGCAAGGAGGACACCTTATCTATGTTGCTGTCTGTTCGTGTACAATCGAGTTATAGTACACATACCCATACGAATACATTCATTTGATTATTTCAGTATGTCCTAAAAGTTCTCTCCAATTATTTGATAATTGGTGTAGGTTTGTATACTACGAGTCGAAACCCGTAGAAGAAAAACGATAAAAAAATTCTGCAAATTGTACCTTAAAAAGAAAATTAAAAAAATATATTGTTTAAAAATCAATTTATTTACACAACTACATAATGCTAGAACGTGATAAAACTAAAATTACATAACCAGTTATAAAAATAAAGAATTAACCTATCTAAAATTATAAATAATACACAGAATTTAGGTCACCGTCCACGGACAAAGTACCCAAAAGGTTCAACGAGGTAGCGTCGCCATAGCGATGCTAATGCCTAGATCACATCAGACAGGTAACTCGGTACGTATAAACATAGCGCCAAGTGCTCGGCAGAGCGAGTGACGTAGGCTTTCACTGTCTCGGCCGAGTAACATTTTACTGTCTCGGCCGAGTACTCGGTACGTGTGATCTAGGCATTATTCTTTGACCGAGGTACGCTAGCCCTTTTATTTATTTGTTTAAAATAATTTTGAATGTTTTGATTTTAATTTGAGTAAGTCGTGAACAGGATGTTTGTGAGTTTTGTTTGTTTTGTGTACGGGCACAGAATTCAGAATGATCGATTCTTTTTTAAAAAATTGCACACTGAAACGATTCTTTTAGCGTTAATTTTCGAATGGTAATGATGGTGTTGTAGACCGCTAAACCATATCTTATTTCCTCGTCGACAAGTCAAATTGTGCCATGTGAAGCTAGCTTGTTCGCTCTACAATATCTTTACTCCAAGATTATTCCACTTTACTTTCATATTTACGTTCCGCTTTCCTTGATTTGATTTTCATGTTTGCCTCTTGTTTTATTGGGTTCAAATGTTATGTAAATCGTCTTTATAGAGTTATTTGTTTAGGACGAATCCCACCATCTTCACTTTAGAATTGTATTTTAATATGGTAACATACATGCAATAAATGTTTTTATCGTACAATTTATGTAGGTACACTTTGTTGAGTGATGTGGATGGAAAACTTATTCTATTTTATAAAAATACATAGACACCACCAATTTCGTATTACCAAAAAAAAATGGGCAATGCAGACGGGGTAGTACGTTGCATCTGTGCAGTCAGAATTTTGGATTTCTACAAAATGGCAGAGTGACAGCGGAGCGAGTGCGGCGCCCGAGCCGAGGTTTTGCGAGCTGGCTCGAGCTAGGTACCCGGGTTTGCCAAACGATGAATAAAACTTAAATTATTTATCAATAAAAGGTACCGCCTGACGCAAATTCATAGAAAACGACTAACGGTAACAGTTATCCAATTTAAATCAAACTTATTTTGACAAAAATCGACTTAATTTTTTCAAGTTTTTTTGCCATATCTGTGTTCAATAACCGCAATTTTTTTTTCTGGTGATGTAAAATTGACCGTGTATTAGATTGAAATACATTATAATAAAGATAATATGGAGTGTATCAAGTCAGTTCATAGTGGATTTCTGACAGGCACTTTATTACAAAGGTTTGCGGCATCAGTGCCTATGCTGGGTTATGATAAATCGTATTTTTTCATCCTTTATGAATTCTATAAAAATAGAAAGGAAAAATGGCAGTCGTAAATTTATGGTTTCTTTTGTTGAGCATGACCTTTACAAATATTCAGACGGGGAACTTAATACACAAGTTGTGAGGGAAATCAAATGAACAGGCTAATTATTTAATAGCGAATAACTTTATATACCTACATACCTTTTTCACGAGCCTTTTGCTTTGAAATGAAATGGTTTATTGCATGAAGTATGGTGTACAAGTTTTAATTTATTAAAATTGGTTTCACATTGGTATAGGCGTGCAAAATTTATGAAATTCTAACTAATGATGCAAACCTAACATTTTTAAAATCATGCGTAACATCTTTTTTTTAAAACGTTAATTTACAATGACTTTGACTGATGAATTATAAAAAAATTTATGAGGCAGATTTTAATTTAAGGTAGGTATTTTTCAAACACCATTAAACTTGTAAAACTAAAACGATAAAAAACAGTTTCATTTCAAGCGTAAACAGAAGGAAATCACGGGGAAAATTAAATTTGCCAACAGGTGCCGCCGAGAAATAGATTCGTTCCGCTCGTGATACCGATCAAAATTGTATCATAGGGATGGTAACTCACACCGTAAGCGAAAAAGCCGGACTCTGTGAGAAAACTTACAACACAATGTAATAGAAAAAGTTGGTTCATAAGAATAGGAACTAACTTTTCCGACTTTAAGTAGATTCTACATATAGAATCTACTTAGGAACTTAATTACAAAAAAAAAATGAGATTTTTTTGTCGTCGTTGCGTATTACAGTACGGGGCTTCCGAGACTGACCATCAAAATGTGTCTATGTGAATCAAAGTCGTTTTTTCTGGTCATAAACAGGCGCGATCTCTTACCATCAGAAGAGCGCTAAGCTCGTTTCGTCACATGAAAAAAAACATATCAATATCAGTAAAAGGCTTATTCCTGACTGACTGACTGACTGACAGACAACGTACAGGCCGTAGAGACTTTAAACTTTTAAGATGCATTCCCCAAAAGCTGAAAGTGCGTATATTATGAAACCAATTTTGTTAATTCGCAACGAAAACGAATCAGTTAGATATTCCAAACCAATAGGGCAGAGGAACGCTTTTAAAAATAATTACAAATTTCACATTTAAAGTTTATGCTAAATTATTTACGACGATTCGGAAGCCAAGACTTCCCCCAATCAAACACATAGTTCTAGCTTTTAAGCTAAACAAAACTTCCGACTATCTGGAGTATCCGGTCACAAAGCCGGACATCTACCACCTCCCTTTTCTAGTATATTACCATGGAAGATCCCTCGAGTTACTGCAAATGGGAGTGGAGGCACGGCCGTGTTTGAGATACGAATGTGGCAGTTTCTGATATTCGAGGTTTGATCCCCTACGTGACTGTAGCGCCGTCTCATTGGAATAGCTAGTTTGACTTCTAGGAATAAAGTTATATGCCAATCGAACGAAAAAACTCGGATAGACAGAGATATGGGAAATCGGGGAATAAAGATACATTCAATCTGAAAGAACTTACAAAAACGGCAAATGTTAGCGCCCCTAATGCTTTATACACTCTCTTTACATTTATGTTGGTTTGGTTTATATTATATTTTCTTTTGGTTAGATATTTTAGTAATGTAAAGTGTTTTATTTAACCTCTTTTATAGAAACCATTTTATAGGTTTAGGGAATAATTATATTTATTCAAATTCAGCTCAATTCAGCTTTTGTCCATATAGAACAACAGTTTTATAAAGACAAAGCTGAATTGAGCTGAATAAGTTTTAATAAGTCCCATTTTCATGAGTTAACTTGTAGGAGCAGTCCTATTGATAATAATATTGCCTGATTAAAATGAAGTTCCCACTAAAATCTATCCTAAAACACTCGAGTAACTCAATAGAACCTTATCATCGAATCTACGAACACTCGGTCATAGTTTATCGAGTCGCGAGCGCCCTCAGCGTTCTAGCTGACTCATCCCTTTAGCCCTCAACGACACAGCTGAAATAACAATAACTGGCTCACTACACTAAAACAATAATAAGAAATTCTCGAAATGTTATCCAACCGATATACCAACCCAATTCAACAATACGTGAATTTCCTGTCAAAATTCATCGAAAGCATAAAAAAAAAATGAGCAGGCCTTACAGTACTTAGTCGCATATGATGTTTAACATCTGACATCTTATTTAAATTAGGAAGTATTCTATTTTCTTAAATTTTCTGAGGTATGTACCATCTGACTTTTAACTTCCGTTGTATTTCACAAAATCACTGCCACAAATTTACAGAAAAGCGAGAGGAAAGATGTTACACATCAAAAAATATGACAGTATAGGTAAGATTCAATCACTCTTACTGTTTGGTACTCAAGTAAACATTTATGAAGCTAAGTTATGGTTTTCCCAACAATTAATTAATCTGTCAACGAGTCCTTAAGCTCTCCTGAAACCAAATAAGTTCCTGTGTCCTTAAACTGAAAATAGATATCAAATCAGTATTGTTCCTGCAGATATAAAAAAAACATTCTAGCTGTTTGTAAGTTAGCTACAATACGACATAATCCCCGCTTAGTGTGTTAAATGACCCGGTTGATTCTCTCTAAGTGGCCTTTGCAGCTTATACTGCATCTTTACGACGGCGAATGTCTTGACCAGAGACCACACAACTGGAGCCAGTAATGACTGACCAAAGCGTAAAAATATAACTCTACCGAGATACATCGCAATTTTAATTACCATAAAACAAAATACGCAAAATCAATTGCCGTTACTAAACAATTCGAAAAGATCGATTTTTTCAAAAAATGTATATGGTTAAAATTGGACAATTGTTACAGTTAGTCGTTTTTCTATGGCATTGCATATAGGTACTCGTAATTATGGCAACAGGTACGTATCATGGATGAATAATTACAGTTTCATCATTTGACAAACCTACCTAACTGGAGGCAGCTCGCAAAAGCCCGGCTCGGGCGCCGCTCTCGCTCCGCTGTCACTCTGTTATTCTGTAGTAACCCGAAATTCTGACTGCACAGATACAACGTAGTACCAATAAAGACGTTGTGATGTATAATGAAACAGCTGATTTTTTCAAACGGGATTAGATGGCTAAATGCAAAATTATAAGGAATAGCAATAATTATCAAAAGTGTCTCGGGCCGATTTTGATAAAATCGAAAAATACATAATGATATGGTGTAACCATAAATTGTTAAATTATTTTTTCTAGCTTGGATTCATATTGTTGATTGGCCAACTAAAGGAAAAATCTCATAATCCGTAATTCGTAATTTTTTAAACAAACATAGGTTGTATAATAATATTCCATAAATAAACGAACTAACCCTTCGAAGAACCCTTCTTCGTCAACCTTCTTTGTCATTGTATGTATTAATATAATAACCCTCTTGTCAGCATTTTCACCGTTTATCCACCGTCGAGCCGTTACACTCTCGAGACTGAACCTTTTTCATTTAATTTGGCACTTTTTCGAACACTTTCAAATCTCTTTTGCCGTGACTTTCAATAAGGTTATCATAAATGTCAGCATATTTTATCAATAAACCTTATGGCTTCAGGAATTGAGTATAGAATACCGTAACAAAGTTTTCCCTTGTCGACAGGCATTGCCTTTTGTTGGTATATGTTTTTTTTTCGTTCGGTTGGATCCATGTTCATCATTTGCGTTGTATTGATGTCAATTTAGAGGATATTTGTGTTTGGCAGGTCCAAATTAAATGTCATGTTCCCTTGATATCTAAAGTACTTGATGATTTTTGTACTCGTTATTGTTTTGTGCGCGGAGTAAGCATTAATAAATTCTATGTTCAAACTTTATAATAAGGGATGAAGCTGAAAGTACCTACCTAGGGTATGTGGTTGAAGCCTATGTTTGATTTCAGAAAAGGTTTATAGATTGTGTTTTTTTTAATTTCAACCCATTACATGTATCTTAGGTATATTTTCAAAAGCTGGCATCAGCACGCTTGAGTGTAATGCCCAGATCACACATACCGAGTACTAACGAGTTTTAACATATAATATTTATCTAGTCCCTGTTACTTCTCTTTTTCGAAAATTTGCATCGGACCAAAATGTACTAGAAGTTAGCCAAAGTGGCTCCCTTTTACTGGGCATATTTTCAATGCACTACATTGTGTTTCTGTACTTTAATACCTCTGTGTTTATGACAGAATATACAGCTGTTTACACAACAAGATTAAACAACGTAAAACGCTGTTATCCAACGAATTACAGCGTAATTTTACTCGCGCTAGTTCCATTGTGACCGCACGACCTGTGTCCACTCGCGCTAAAAGCTTTTATGACTTTACAAAGTCCCTGTGTTCTGTGCGGCCTGATGGATACTGACCGCATTGTACACTAACATGGATTTACCGAATAAAACTGGTATATACAGTGTTACCGCCATAATCATAAGCTATTTTATTATTCAAATAAACCGCGCTTCCATTGTCTATAACGACTCTCAAATAATAAGTTGTCTATCTGTGGCAGTAGAATTTAATTTTCTCCTATCCTTTTCCTACCCGCAACGCGCCCTATAGAAGAAAAGGATGGAAGACCCGCAACTGAGATGGGACGAAATTCGCCATCTTTCGGAACCTTTGGGAGTTCCGCTTGAGCTGCTTTCGCGAATACATGCAAGTTTTGGATAATTATCAATTTCGGTCCATAATTCAAGACTTTGGCCAAATATTACGACGGGAGTGATTTTATGTGTTGTGGTGGAGTCAGTGTTATTTGATTGATAAGCGCGCGCGCATGGACACTTTGAAGATCGGATCACAATCACTGCAAACCCTTGACATCGTGAGCCCAGCTCACGAATGGATGCCTTCACGAGAGCAGAGCCGATCTAAAGGTAACGCGTTGTTTCTTATTTCCTGCTGTTTTCTGTGCCTTGTCATAATAACCTACAACCGTATTACTGCCACATCAGGGTCTTCTCGTCATTACCTCAAAATACAGTCCAACCCGCGGATTTTTCATAGTATTTTTACTTTCAAAATCACCGCTCCAGCCGTCTAGAAGCCTGGACTAGTAGATTCGTCTGCTTACCGCCCCCAATGGAGATCGACCTCTGGTAAATCGGAGGTCATTGGCGTCTCCATACAGGTGGTTTTTTTTTTGAGAAGGCTAAATTTTTAGTAAGTTGGCAAAGATTGACCCTTATCACCAACATAATCCACTACATTGTGATTCTATACTTTAATTTTTCTGTGGCTATAATATATACTAAATTAAACTAATAAACTAAATTTATAAAAATGAAATTAAAATAGTTCCTTATAAGTCACTTTTTTTGAAAAATCATTCGGGTAGATATCCGTCAAAAGTGAAAGATTATAAAAAATGTATGCAGTTAATGTTTATATATAAATCGAGGGGATGACTCCTTTCATGACTTTTCTCTGACTTTCGTGGTTTCGGACTTGGCCATCATTGCCCTTCTCAAAAAACCTCCCTGTAAATATTCACTCTGAACCCTTCACGATGAACTGATGTTAAATTTCTGTTGCCAATATTCTTATTCAAAGCTATAAAACGTCTTCGATAATCTACATTTTTGATCTTGACTGTACGCACCAGCTTTGCAGGCTCACAAAATGTACCAATTTACGAGAATTAATTTTTTATTCTCTCCTTTGTCTAACTAAATTGTACTTGGAGGGCTTAAACTCAATCAGAAGCCAGGTAAGCTCAGGGGATCGAAGGTCGCTGGGTTTCAATAGAATAGATGAGATATTTAAGCCTAAAAAATAAACACACTCAGCTTTTAGATAAAAGAATAAACAATTGGAATATACCTACCTACACATAATAGGTTTTCACACGTTTTAACTTCGCAAGCACAATACCAGCCACATACGTTTCATACGAGTACATAGACCCACTTTGTTTGAAGTTATATTTAAAAGACATTGAACTTATTTTAAATAAACAAAACACGGAACAAGAGTAGCAAAAATACTTAAAATTTAACGAAAATACACAAAAAACTAAACAAACACACTTTTAGAGCGAAGCCCAGTGCTCCGTTGCGCTGCGTTTTGTCGCAGTATTCGTACGAGATTAGTTCGTGGGAGACGCAGAACGTCTCGTTATGTACTGGCATTTAGCACTGAATGCGTCCAAATCCTAGATCTGTATCTGTGGTCCAACTAAAGGGCTTCACACACGGCAGCTATAATGTAAAGATGTACATTATAGCACGATAATCTCATTATTATTTTTCCATAGAAATCGTCAGGAGACCAAACTACATTATACGCTGTCGTGTGTTCCTGACGATTTCTATAGAAATATGTGATGAAATGTATCGTGCTATAATGTACACACGGCAGCTATAATGTAAAGATGTCTACATTATAGCTGCCGTGTGTGAAGTCCTTTACGCAACACACCGGAGCAATGTGGTTTCGCCCTTAGTCTCACTCTGTGCAGTGTTTCATAATATTGACTGAGGCAAAAGGATTGTACTTATTGTAGTACACAAAGCTAGCTGATCCTGTTTCCACCTCTCAAAGAAAATCTTGCTCTATCCATCGAGAAGCTTCCGGCGCGGCGGCGACTCGTTTCCGTGCACTCACCGAGATGGTTATCAGGTTACACATCTTCATTCTACCCACATGGAGTGGTGTTTTGTATACTTACTATGTTACGTACACAAGTGATGAAACGAGCTAAGCGCTCTCCTGATAGTACGAGATCATGCCCATAGCTAGAACTGTGCTACACCTACTTACTTACATAATGTTGTGTGTCAATAGAATTATAACTTTTTGACGTGACTACGTCTAATCAATCGATGAACACCGGCTGCATGCACGAAAACGCTGTCCGGTAACGCTCATTATCCCGTTACGCTGGTAGTCACGTTTAACTATCGTCCGTACCAACTTTACAGACAACCAACTTTTTTTTGTTATAATAAAAAAATCAAATCAAGTTTTCAATCCATCTAAAACCAACGAAAAACATAAAGAAAACGCACGATTTGTAGCTAATTTCATGACCAAAATTTTAGCTCATGTAGAGCTGAATTTTGAATTTTGATTTGATGATGTCAATACCGAACGATCCTAAAGTATTGGTATGGTTGGCATACTATTTCCTGTTCTTTGGTTTCCTGGAAATTGGTATATCACAGCAAGCTGAAATTTGCCCTTTTCTTTTTCTTATCGTGTCACGAGTTCTTTGGAACCAGTGTGGTGAAAGGATTTCAAGTGCGCCTCGAAGAGGCTCCTTTCGTGCACTTGACACATGTTTTCGAACTTTTTAGGTTCTATGACATACCGGTTTCCTCACAATGTTTTCCTTCACCGTTAAGCACGTGTTTTAAATGCACCTATAGATCTTTTTGAACGGAATAATCCATTGGTGTACGACCGGGTTCAAACTAACGACCTTCTTTTCAGATAAGTATTTATAAGTATTCTAGTTTTTAATAGCAATTACTAAACATACATAATAATTTAATTAATTGGTGGTACATAATGATTTTACATTAATTAAGCCTAAATTCAAATAATTACCAAACATGGCTGACATGGCTTCAATTAATTGTTGTTCGCTAATCAAACTCATTAATGTACCTACGAGTGAAATGTTGAATATTAATTTTGCTCGAAGTTACATCATTATCATAGCTTTAAGTTACAGCTACTGTTAAATTATCATTTAGCTTCGTAGGTAAGTTAAAGTTTTCAACGGATTTTCTCTTTCTTTCCTTATGTAAATGATAAATAACTTTTATATGTATTTCTTAACAGGTTTGCTATTTTAATATGATATTTTGAGACATTTTTACAAAACGCCATCTAGCCCCAAACTAAGCAGAGCTCTGCTAAGGAACAAACTATGGGACTATGCTTTGGGCACCAGATGACAGATAGAATAATTATATAGTTTTATTTTGTTAGTACCTACATACATAGAATATATATAGAAACCACCTCTTTATGTGCTTTCATTGACGAACTTATCAGGTTTCCACATTATAGTTAATGGCATTAGTTCAATTAGATATCATTATACCCGCAATGATTATCACGAGGGCTGCACACCATTAATTTTAACGATACGGTCGGTAATCTCATTGTTTCCTCTACATTTCTTTCCCAATTCCATTTTTCCCGTTTTTGTTGAAGGCCAGTGTTGTTTTCGCGAAAACACTTCGCAGTATTGGAATGCTTTTCGGAAAATATTCTATTAAATTTATTTAGTCAAGATTCAGTTTTTACATATGTAAAAACAATTTAATAAGAATAATTAATATAAGCAAGTGATATTTTTACTAATGACAATGGAATTAACGACCTGAGTCTAATATAGAATACCTAAGTCGTTAATATAAATAATTCTCTAACCAAAGATTGAGATGCATAAACAGAAATTATAATTAGATGCAAACACCCACAAACTTTTGCATTTATAAGAGATCCAGTGTGAAAGTGAACTTTAAAAAGGAATTTCCGTCCTCCAACTGCAATGTCTGAAAACTTTTATTTTTGTTCTGAAATTAATACATTTTCAGAAACTGAACTCGAAGTTTCATAATGAGTGAACTGATAACAGCGAACTTCGCCATACTCCTGCAGTATCAAGACTAACTAAATCAAATAATATGTACCTTCTTTGATTAGATTAAAAAAAAAATAGTTTTATTCGTAAAATTAAGAGCAAAATATTTTTTATTTTACGCGGCGAGAACCAAGTTGAAGTTTTCTTTTAATCTGAAAAAGTATACATATTTTTACAACGGTACCTATTTAGAAATACACACCTATCTAGATTATTGAATACCTACTTTTTGAATTTTTTAATGAAAACTAGCAAATTCGTTATTATCTCAATCGAGCTATTTTGAGATGAATTAAAAGTCCTATCGCGTAATAAATTAATTTAAATTTTAACACGCCTAATTTAATTTTGGACTACAAGTTATGGTTAAGCCTACCCAATTTAAACAAATTAAAGTGTTTAAATTACAGGCTATGTTCATGTTTATACCGAAAATTAACAAAAAATAAATTAAAATTAACATATATTGCGTTTCTATTGTTATTTTGAGGGTAGTTTGGTAAATCACCGCCTGCCCGAACGTGAAGAGCTTGAGGCTCATCAGTGCATTGGCGGGACTCATTGAGATCGGATGCGTGTGGACGTTCTACTCAAAATCCGTCGATTATACCTCCATTTTTGGCCGTGCCTAATCTTCAAATTTTGATACTAGTAAAGTTTCCCGGGTTCATAGCCGTGCTGTGTGCTTTTCCAAAGACTTTTCGAACTTGGACTCGCCATGCGAGTCCACAGGACTTGCCATGCGAGTCCACAGGACTTTGCCTGTCACCAAACCAACAAGCCAGGAGCAGCAGTTCAAAGGTAGGTGGTGTTCAATTGCCTTCGGAAATCAGTAGAAACGTTTTCAGCCCTAGACACTGTACTTTCAAAACTCAAAACACATACTCTAAAATCGCCAGCATAATTTATCTCAAAAGGTTTGGTTTAAAAACCGCACAACATACGAAGGATACCATCCGAGGGCAGAATATACCTAATAAATAAAAATAAACCTCACTGCCTATTTTTAAACATTCACACACTCACACCCCTGCACTAGGATTCCCTGTGTCGCAGGTGGCATGGACACATACAACACATCACAACATCCAAGACCCGAGAACAAACATTTCTGTTCGTCACAAATATTTGCCCCGGCCAGGGATCGAACCCGGAACACCAAGCTTCATAGGCAGGGTCACTAGCAACTAAGCCACGGTGTCGTCTTTTTTGCATTATTTTGCATTTTTTAATTGTTTTTTTAATTTTGCATGGTTGTAATTAATATTCCAGTTATGAATGTCATTTCCTTGCTATAATTAAAGCTGTTTTACAAACAAGTTCCATTCTGCGGCCGCTGCGGCGTCGGTTCTCTTCAATGGCGCTGTATGGGGTTATTCCCAAAATCCCTACTAGCCCCCACTAGTGGGGATATCGGGAAAAAATTCCTGAAGTCCCCACTACCAACCGCAACCGTAGTGGGGATTTTGATCAAAAAATATTCTCGAAAGCCCCACTAGTGGGGATAGCTAGTGGGGATTTCGGGAATAATCCACTGTATGCAACCTCCGTACCGCCTTTATTCTACCTCTTTTCACCCTAGACTCGCGGTGTAATCTAGTTAGGCACGGTCTTTGCTTACCTTTCATTCAAAGGCATGGAAATCCAGGTTTTATTTTTAAAATGATTAAATAAACAAACAAAATGAAGGTAATAATATTTCTTGGTACATGTACATATTACGTTTTTTTCCCTCTCGGATAAATAAGCACAGTCCACTTTGTAATGATCTTTACACACAGCTTACGCCGGTGTTCTCTTAAGATTAAACCACTCACACAAACACATCATGTGTGTGCGTAAGTAAACTACTGATGTGGTTAAGTTACTTAAGATATTTTCATAATATAAACCACCAGTGGTTTAATCACAGGAGAACACCGGCGTAAGCTGGGTGTTAAGACAATTACAGAGCCGACCCTACGAGTATACAGCACCAATTTTTATTTACCAAAAAAAATTAAATGGGCAATGCAGACGGGGTACTACCGAAGTACTACGTTGCATCTGTGCAGTCAGAATTTTGGATTTTTACTAAATGACAGAGTGACAGCAGAGCGAGAGAAATTATTATCAATAAAGGATACCGCCTGACGCAAATCCATAGGAAAATGACTAACGGAAACAGTTATCCAATTTAAACCAAATTTATTTTGACAAAAAATTTGACTTAATTTTTTCAAGGTTTTTGCCATATCTTTATTCAGTAACGGCAACTGACTATGCGTTTTTTTCTGGAGATTTAAAATTGACGGTGTAGAAGTGTCAAGGATAAAATAGTTAGCATCGATTATTGTGTCATTGAGTGACTCTATCTACCTTTACATCTCTTCTCTCTGTTGCGTAGAGAACTGAATAAATAATTAATTTAGAACCCGTACAAGTATGTAATTAATTGAATGTAGGTTTTTTTTTTTTTATTAGTTTGATTTGCGATCAGTAGAATTTACTATGAGCAAATATTAGGGTTTGTTTTTAATTTTGGGGGGAGCACACTCCTGCACTCGCACTTCCGGTGTCGTCTAGGACGTCTTTGCGCTTGAGCCTTCGCTTGTACCCGGGACTTAAGAGCTCTCGGGCCAGTTGGTTTGGGTGGTTTTGCAGCCTCTTGCGGTAAGCATGAGCAGCCTCTTGCATCTCTTCAGCCACTGTGTTGATTTGCAGTACGCCATACAATTCAGTGTTTCTAATAAACCAGGGGGCATTGGTCATGTTTTTCAGCAACCCATTTTGGAAACGTTGAATGATATTAACATTGGAGGCGCTAGCAGAGCTCCACAGCTGTATCCCGTAGGTCCATATCGGTTTGAGTACAGTTTTGTATATAAGGAGCTTGTTGTCGACAGAAAGTTTGGAGTTCCTGTCGAGTAGCCAGTACAGACCCCGGTACCTCAGCCTGAGTTGTTCTCTTTTCTTCTGCAGGTGTGTTTTCCACGTTAGGCGGCGATCCAAGTGCATTCCCAGATATTTGACAGAATCACTATGTGGTAGGGGGTGGCTCCCCAGGTTGTCCCAGAAGTGTCAAGGGATAAAATAGTTAGCATCGATTATTGTGTCATTGAGTGACTCTATCTACCTTTACATCGCTTCTCTCTGTTGCGTAGAGAACTGAATAAATAATTAATTTAGAACCCGTACAAGTATGTAATTAATTGAATGTAGGTATGTAATTAATGTTGCTTGATCATTTCAACTTGAACTAATCTCTTATTTACGACTCCTCACATAAAACATCTAAACTAAATGATTCTACTGGTAATTATACTTTTCTTTAAGAGCAAAGCCACACTGCTTCGTTGCGTCGCAGTTTCGTATTGGAATTTGGTACTGAATGCGTTCACGTGAGCAGATATGCTGCTTTGGCTCACTTCTATTACTTACTATACCATACAATTCCATGGACCCGTAGGGAAAGGAAATAATATTTATTTTAAAATATCGTGGACCCGTTGGGAATAACAATATGAACCTCCTGGGAATATCCCTCCAAATTTAGCGCTGCAACGCAATGCAATGCAGTGTAACGCAACGCAACGGAGCAGTTAAGTTAGTAGGGTTAATTTTAAAACACGTATACAATCTAAATTAAAGTATGAAACCTTTCACTTTTTTTGTTGACGAAATCAAAAAACATAGACGAAACGAATAGTGTGAAGAAATTACTATAATACGGCGTACTTTTTGAGTATTTGTCCGAAACATTTTGTATGGAAATTTGCCTTGAGGATTCCCCTTAAGTTCATGCTACATAAGGTTTTACAAAAACATAGACAACGGACTTCAATTGGACTGTTTTAGTGACCATAAACACCACTGAAAAGTCACAGAGAAGCAAGATACGCAATTTCGTTTACTTTGACGACATGTTTTTTTCAGTTATTTTGATATAAACACTAAACTACTGAACCGATTTTGATGAAATTTCTATGGGACCAATCTGAAAGAATATCATCTCATGAAAAAAAAATCGATTTATAAACGAAAAGTTCTGAGGTAACAAACACAAAAAAACAACTAAATTGATAAACCTTCTCTTTTTTGAAGTCGGTTAAAAATAAGGACTTGGTAATTTTTAAGCCCAACTGAAAATTCACATAGAACGAAACATAATTATGTAGAGATACTTTACGAAAAGAAACGAATCTTCAAAAGCAATTCAATTAGGGCCCAGATGGTTCTATTTATCGAGTCCAGTTTCCGTAGACTGGTTCCGCACATTCGGCATACGGTCCGAAACAGCAACCTTGCACAACGCTATCCCGTTTCAAATTAAAAGTCTGAGGAGTTTAGTGATGGGGTAGTGTCTGGCTTTCGATAAAAACTCAATAAGTATGTGTAGGTAACTGGATATAATTATTTGAGAAACCCGTTTATGTCCCCTTTATTATTTTTTTATTTTAGCTTCTTATTAAGCCTATAATGTTTCCACTGCTGGGACTCAGGTCTACTCTCGGCAGGAGAGCGAATGGGTCTTAATCCACCACGCGGACCCAATGCGGATTGATGGATGTCACATGCCATAAAACATTTTTTTTTCTGTCCTTTGACATGCCGGTTTCCTCACGATGTTTTCCTTCACCGTTGCGAGAACGTGGGATGCATTCAAAGATTATTCGACCGAAAAAACCCATTTACGCATGACTGCTACCGGGATTCGAACCTTCGACCATCAAATCTTCAAATCATCAAATCTTTAATTAATATAATTGGCTGCTGCCGTCTTAATTAAAGTAAAATAAATAAATACAAAATCGCAAACCTCATCCACTTAGCAACCACGTCCTCAGCTTGACCTACGAAAAACCGTAAATATTTATTTAAGCGTCGATGACACACAAGCTTTTTTACAAGCTGATTGTTGGCGTTTTTAAAAGCTAGCGTGTGAGCGTGTTAGCTTTTGGGAAGGATTGTCAACACGCAGATTGTAAAAACGCCGATGACACTGGGCGACTTTACACACGCCAAGTCGCTGGCGTGTAGAGTGTAAAAAAGCCGTGTGTCATTCATTGTATCGGAGTATGATTGAGCCCAGCTCTAGTAATAGGAGCCAAGACCCCGATATCTCAGCACTCGGGTTTTATTTCACTACGAGTCCGCATGGGAGAGGGAGAGGACTCACCTTACGTGACCTTTACGTCATGTACCACCGACTCTACTGACGTACAATCCTGCTTGAACTAGTGTGAGGTACAAGCTACTTGAAAATTAGGTATATCACTATAAAAATGAAAATGTATAATAAATTGCCTGTGGACAGATGGAAATAAATAGTTATATCTGTCCCCCTATTGGTAAAAGGCGGACAGATAGAACTTTTTGGTTCCATCTGTCACCCTAGGGCTATATAGCAGGGTGACAGATGGGAATAATTCCCTTGAAATAACAAAGCTTTCGTTATCAGTCTTTACGTCAAAAGTTAAACTCGTTAAACTATTGGGTATAAGGTTCATGAGCCGTTAGATCCAGATATTCAAGCTTTACTGTGTACCGGTTGGAAGAGCCCTGTGTATTGGAATTGATGATCTGAATATCTCAAAGTATAGGTCAATCGCTATAGAGTAGTGATGCACCGGGCTATGTGTGTTCTGTGTAGCACTAGCACTGTTTTGACCATGGGCAGGCGTAATGTTTTACTATCAGAAAACTAATTTCGTTTAGTATTAGGGTCTCTTTTTCAACCGACTTCAAAAATGAGGAGTTTATCAATTCGGTTGTTTTTTTTTTTAATTTAATGTTTGTTACCTCTGAATATTGTTGTTTAGAGACCGATTTGAAAAAATCTTTTTTTGTTTGATAGGATAAACTTTCAGATAGGTCCCATTCCAAATTCATCAAAATTGATTCAGATACTTAGCTTTTATATCCAAATAACTGAAAAAAATATGTCGTCGAAGTAAACGAAATTGCGTATTTTGCTTCCCTGTGACTTTTCATTGGTGTTCACAGTCTGTTTTTGTAAAACCTTGATTATTATCAAAACTAGTAATTACAGGGACATTTTAAATATTTAATAAGTATGCATAATATAAATACAAAACTTTTCATAATTAACGTCCAAATAATAACCCATCTCTAAATAAACACTGTAAAATTTCTCGAGCACACCATTTACATTTTAAATTAGATGCAAAATTGTAAATTCTGTAGGCAAACATAAAATGTAAAAGTTGAGAGATGGCTGTGGAAGTTATTTAAGGACATTACAGAGGCATCAGGGACGTGATCCAGATGCTAACACGGATGGTCGAGTGGCAAGTGTGAAGCTGCCACGCCCGGTGCCACGGGTTCGATTCCTGCTCAGTATAAATATTTGTATGTATTCTATGTATGTATTTACAAAAAAAGGTACATAGGTGTTTAATCAGTTACCTATCTGGTTCTGGTTCCCATAATACAAGCTTACTTAGTTAGGAGCTAGATGGCGTTTTGTGGAATGTCCAAACGTATTTTTTTTAAGGTTTATGATGTAAGGAAACATCAGCTCAGACTTCAATCTACACTGATTAAATCCAATTTTTTTTTTAATATAAACAACATTACAGGAGATCCAATGCGTTATATTTAGAAATGTATACACCGTCAATCTTTAATCACCAGAAAAAAAACACAGTCAGTTGCCGACACTGAAAACAGATCAAATCAAATCAAATCAAATCAATTTATTTTTCAAATGATTAGGTAATACAAATAATACACTAATTAATAGTACATTTAGCGCTATTGGTTGTACACATGTAGGATACCATTACAGTAGGTAGGTGACGGTGAGGCCCAAACTAAGCTGAGAGCTTGTATCTTGGGCTTCTGAGTGCTTTTACAAGAAGGTGGTTATCATGGCAGTTATTGAAGAAGACGCTTTGCTTACAAAAAAACAAAAACCATGCGTTCTAAATTTTAAGGTGTACCTAAGGTAATTAAGACTAGGTATAAGTATATATATTTAGGTTTTAAATAGGTTATATATATTTATATATATATATATATATATATTTATTTATATTTAATATTATAGGACTTAGATAACCGAGGTAGGTGAGTGAAGTGTGAGGATGTGTGTGAGGGTGGGGGAGGGGAAATGAGAAGGTTAATATGAGGTTGTGTGTCATAATTTGTGAGTGTAGATAATGAGTGAAACCTAGGGTGTGTGTAAAAAATGAGGGTGAGTGAGAGGAGTGAGGGAGTGTGTTTAGGATTTCTTCAGCCCTACGAGTGTGGATCTTGGGATCAATTGCAGTGCTTGTACGGCAATTGCTGAAGGAGAAAGGGCCCTCTGTGACAAGGTATGTGCAAAGGTGAGTGTGTTGCTTATAGGTTGCTATTATATTAGGTCCTCCGTCTCATTGTAAGAAAGAGTAAGTAGCCAATCTTTGACTATTTTTTTACAGGTAAATACAGAGCAGTTCTTCAAGTCACATAGCTTGCTTACTTTGTTATAAGTGTTTAGCAGGGAATATGCGGGAGCGCGCTTTGCTATCAAGGATAGGGCAATTGGGAGGGGTATTTTGTAGGTTCGACGGGACTGAATTACATCGTAGTCTGGTCGGGACTTAATGCTTCTGTGCGTCTTAAGCGTTGCGCTTAAGACGAAGAGCTGCCTTACCCTGAGGACTTTAGTTTCTTCGTATAGTTCGTCAGTCGAGAATCGGAAAGGCTTTCTAAAGATGACCTTTAAGAGTGCCCGCTGAGCTCTCTCCAGCTGAATGAAGTAGCTCTTTCCAGCGGACCCCCACAAGGGAATACAGTACTGTATGATGGACTGACATAGTGACATGTACACTAATCTTAATAGGTCTGATGCTGTACAGTCGCGGAGCTTCTTCATCACGTAGATTAACTTCCTTACTCGGTTGGACAAGTCTGAAAGGTGAGGTTTGTAGGAAAGATGTTCGTCAATCGTTATGCCTAAGTATTTCATTGACGACGTCCGATCAATCGTGCTGCAAGAGCAGCTTTGAAAGGTTGATGGTGGCAAGCACGAGTGCATCTTTAAAGTTAGTGTGTTTGGAGGACTAGTAGTTATGGTCTTTGAGAAAGCTATGAATTTTGTTTTTTTTACATTTAGTGTTAGTAAACTGTTGTTAAGCGCTTTCCCAGTCAGTAAGAGACCCTCCTCTGCTAGTGAGTATACCTCGTTATCGATATGGCAATAAAACTTGAAAAAACCTAATCAAAATAAATTTGATTAAAATTGCATAACTGTTACCGTTTGTCGTTTTCCTATGAATTTGCGTCAGGTGGTACTCTTTATTGATAGTAATTTAAGTTTTATTCATCGTTTGGCAAACCCGGGTAGCTAGCTCGAGCCAGCTCGCAAAAGCTCGGCTCGGGCGCCGCACTCGCTCCGCTGTCACTCTGCCATATTGTAGAAATCCAAAATTCTGACTGCACAGATACGTGAAACGTCTGCGTTGCCCATTTAATTAAATATCAACACACTATTTACAAAAGCGATGCGTGATCATAGGTCTGATAGCTAAAAATTACCACAAAATATTATTTATTAATAATTATACACAAATATTTTTTTTTTATACCTCAACCATTTGATAGCGAGATCTTGAGGTCACCGAAATTTATTGATGTATCAACTACGTAGGTACCTTTTCATGACCCACTAGAAAGAATGACACACAAAAGTAGCATGAAAAGCCATTAGACAAGCTAATTTGAATTTAAGCACGTACAAATAACCTTTTATTTATTCAGTGCCGATTGAACTCAATAAAAATTCAATAAACTTCACTTTATGTAGGTTACATGGAAATAAGCTGTCTAATTCCGTTAACCCACTTCTCTTTGACGCGATGGATTCATTCCTGTCGAAAAATTACGTGACCCTACTTGAAAAGCATGTTAATCGGATGGCAGAGAAAGTATAAGATACGTATAGTATATACGTATACCTATGTATAGAATGTATTAGATACGTCCCTTCATATTTTATGGTTGTAGGTTAGTAAGTAAAAAGCCCACAATACTCCACCTGAGTAAATTAGTATTATACATAATAGTATAATTCTAGATTATTCATATTTCAACACTCAGCAATCGGATATCGAGTTTTGACCACAATTCAAGAACGACTCTTTTCTAGAGATTTTTTTTTAATAAAAAAAATACCTACCTTTATTAGTAGTAGCATATGATGTGTGTAACCTGAGTCGTTCAGACATCTTATTTAAATTAGGAAGGATTCTATTTTTTCATTTTTCTGAGGTTGGTACCATAAGACGGCTAACTTCCTGTTACACACTTCCGACGCATTTCACGAAATCACTGCCACAAATTGACCGAAAGCGAGAGGAAAGATGTTACACGATGTAACGATTTGCATCTGACGGTATTTTTCTAGGAAAAAAAAAACTTAAGTACATTGATTATCATTGGCTGCAAAATTTTAAGTAGGTACCTACTAAAAAAGAAGCGAGACAACGCAAAAAATACACAAGTCAAATAAAAGAACTTATCCCAGAGATTTCAAACCATCAATGCAAACATGATGAATGAACGATATCGGGAAAGCCTGCATTTTTTTACCGACAAGCGCTGAAAAACACCGCCATTTGTCACGTTCGGTATTCCCACGTAGATGAAAAGTGGCGGAAAGTTCTCATTAGCTGCACAAGCTTCATAGCTCGCTATCTTGATTCCGCGACGTGACTGCGCGTTCAAAGCACCTCAAATCAAATGGGAGCGTGGCTCAGTTACAGAAACCCAATGCTGGGTTCAAAAGTGCGGTAAAAAATTACAATAAACTTCCAGACAAAATAAAAATCCAGGAATTAATCACATTTTTCAAAACAATCTGAAATAAATGCTTTTAAAGAATGTTATTACGAGCTGCAGGATTTTATAAATGACGTAACTAACAATATAATAAAAAAAATAGGCCCGTCTCTATCAGTTGCAAGTTGCAACAGCCTAAACGGGTAATATGGTGTAGCTCACAGACCATAGATCTTAACACCCATATTCTAATGCCTACTTGCACCAAACTGTCAAAGTCCCTAAGCATTTACTTTACTCGCTTGGTTGTTCTTAACGGTCAGAATCTTGACTGTTAAGAACTACCAAGCGAGTAAAATAAATGCTTAGGGACTTTGACAGTTTGGTGCAAGTAGGCATAAGTCGATTTATTTCACTCAAGTGAATACTTACATTTGAAATTTGACAGGTGATAGCCGAACCTTTAGTAAAGCGGCGGCCATTTTACCACTCACGTAAGTATTCCCTTGAGTGCAAAAATCAACTTAGAATATGGGTGTAAATATATATATCTGTGGTGTCTTTTTCTTGGTCGTTACACTCTTGGCAGAGAGGTCGTGGTTGTCATAGTGGGGGTTGTGACACGCTTCACAATCCTGCGCCATTCATCTCTGACAGCGGTTTTCCTCGTGCATTCGTGTAAGGGACCATCTAGTGCTGCTTTGACTTGGTCTGTCCAACGCATTGGAGATCTTCCCCGCCCTCGTGTGCCCTCGACTTTTCCCTGTACCACCAGACGCTCGATGGACATTTCTCCACGACGTTCTGACGATCTGTGGTGTAGCTGTGCTTTTATTTAGTTGACATAGCAAGACCTGAAATGTAACCCACCCAATATTTGCAAAAAATACTGAATACTAAAAAAAGATGGTACACGCCACTAGCTGCACTTATTGTCTACAATAGGAGGGCAAAGCTGGTACGATCTTTTTAACAGACTTAAAAAAAAGTTGTTATTTGAAGTATTTGGTAGGTACAGAATTTTGTTATTTATAAACTGATTTGAAAAACTCTTTTTTTCATCTTAATTGGTTAAGTTGTTCAGTTATTAAATCAAAATAATTAAAAATTATGTTATCGAAGTAAACGAAATTGCGTATTTTGCTTCCCTCAGACTTCAGTATTTTTGTAACACCTTGATAATATCTGTATCTTACTATGCAACGAAGGCAGGCGTTATTTGTTGTATTAAATATACTTACAAAATACTTTTACGAAAAGCTTGCAAAATTTTTAAGATTATCAACGAAAAAACGTTATGTCTACCCGCACACTTACAGATTTCATTTCGTTGCAGGCACTCTTTCTTTCACTTTAATGGACAATGAAAAGGGGAAAAGACGGGACTCTGTGATTGCATGTTTTATAACCAACATTTTATGCAAATTGTGTTTATGCCCAAGTAGGTCAGTGTTAGAAGAGAGAAACTGAGCGGTTCGAGGTTTGGGCTGCTGCCAGAATTTCCATTTTCATAACAAGCTTTCAATGATGAAAGGCATTGAAATGCAATCTAAAATTCGACGAAAATGGAAAAAGTTTTTGCATAATTGGCAGAAAAAAATTATAATAAATAACAGAATACTAATATTGATTGTGATGTGACGAAACGGAAAAAATGCAGATTCACGATTCCGTCTCGGTAAACTTTAACAATATTTCGCCTTGAAAATCCGTTCAAGGAATGGAAAAAGTTAGTGAAACTTCCAGCACCAAACTTCGGAAATAAATAAACAATACAAAATTACAAAAGACAATTATAATGGACGATTAATTATATCAATGGAAAATTTACGTGCGTGAACAAGCAAGTTTGCAAGCCAGTCTGAAATATAATCTTTTTTGTTCATTTGGTACGTTACCGAATATTTTGTTTAGTCTGTGCAGGGAATGATTCCAAAGAACTTGTATACTATGTATCTAGAATGCCGACTCACACGAAAACTGCGAGCCGAAAGAGCTAGAACCAGTAAGGAGTGTGTCTCGTTCTGTAGGGCGACCATAATTTTTGAACTTTGAATATTTCATTGAGACATAAACAAGCAACCAAGGGAAAATTCAATCTGCTCAATAAGCTATCACTGTTATATACATACGTTACTTTGCATTAATGTTTTAAAATTATATTATACATAGGTGCATTAAAATATCAACAAAAAAGAGGGCGGTGCGCCGCATTCTAGTGAGGTATATCTGATTCAATGGTTTTAATACTGTTTCTTTCGAACAGTAATTATTTTTCTCGGCAGTTAGGTACCTAACCTACATGACAGCGACTGTACTAAACCTTTCAAATGAATCTGAATAACATTTAGAGCAAATCGTCTAATTTCGAAAATTGTCCCACTTATTTAAATAATTATGGCCATCTTAATTTTGCTGGCAACTGTGTGAACGAGACACACTCCTTAACGAGGGGGTCTCTATCAAGCATTAAAATCCTTATATTTAGATTTAATTAGAAAAGAACTTTATTTCCAAGGCATAAGGTTCAGAATTCTTAATCCTTAAATAAAACAAAATGGCGTGTTAGCTCTCTAGATACATAGTATAAAAGCTCTTTGAATGATTCTCAATTCAGCACTATTAAAAAACACGTGCTTAACGGTGAAGAAAAACATCGTGACGAAACCGGCATATCATAGAACCTCAAAAAATTCGAAAACATAGAAGCCTGTTTGAGGCGCACTTGAAATCTTTTCACAAAACTGCACTGGTTCAAAAAATCTAGTTTATGAATGACACCATTGCGAATGGAAATGATACTTTTTTGATTACGACACCCATTTATAATTTCATAGTGTCATTCGGCGAATGAAGCGGTTTAGATAATAAATACGAGTTGTAGTTGAGTTCATAAATTTTTTTAACATTAAAAATTAGTAGATACCTAACATTGTTATTACTGCTCATAATACATGTACATTCCATTAATTTCCAGTCCGTCCGAGATAGCAAACTTAGATTGTGATGGAATATTACCGGGAAAGTTCCGATGAAGGACCTAAACGCGTTACGGAGTTCTGTGTTGTGCTATGTGATTAGCCGGTGTGGGCAAGTTTGGGTAACTTCGTTAGAACAATGTGCTCTGTCTGAGGTTAGGGCAATGAACCTTACAACCCTGACAGTAGCCAAGAATTTAATAGAACAAAAATGAATACCGCTATATCGTACAGGACCATTAAGACCCGAGTTCACCAACAGATGGAAGTTTTAAACAGTTGTTTTACCATTTTGATACGAATTTTCATAGATTAAACGTCAAAGTTAACGGACGAAGAGGCCTAATCTTCCGATTATCTATTGGTGAACACAGACCTTAAACGAACGTCAAAAATAAAAGTGGAGCATTTCCAAAGTTTTAATATCCATTATTTAAAGTATTTGGTATAGATAGAAGAATCAGTTGAAAATACTAGTTTAGTTTACAAAAACTTTCTGCAACCGACTTCAATTGGGGCTGATCTAGTGACCGTAAACACCACTGAAAAGTCTTGGAGCAAAATACGCCATTCCGATTACCTACTTAGATGACATATTTTTTCAGTAATTTTGCTATACAAACTAAACTACTGAACCGATTTGATCAAATTTATATGGGACCACCTCTGAAGTATGACCTGCCAAAACAGAATCATCAAAATCAATTTATAATCGCGTAACAAACATACAGTCAAAATGAGAAGCACCTTTTTTGAAGTCTGTTTAAAATAAGTACAGATTACAGAGGTTCATTATTTAAATTTTATCTAAATCTTATCTGTGTTTTATGTTGCTATCTGATAAGACATGAGTTACTACTAAACGAAAATAAAATTCCCCCACGTGCAATTCCCGCTAAATATTCCATTATTCAAAATATGCACATAAATTCCTCCAAGTACTTATTGACCTGAACGCTGAAGTCTGTCGATCACCAAACATCGCTGCTGGCTTATTGCATACCTTTCATACTTCCACCGATATTAAACGAATTCTTACTAAGTTAGGCGAATTTATAATATTTGTAGGAAGCTACGGTTTTTAGGAAGTTCTTCGTTCTAGGCTAGGCTCCTAAGCTTTTGCTGTTTTCCTGTGACGTTAGCTGTTATGGCTCTGTGTGATAGTTCTAAGGCGTCCCCTAGACCTACAAAAATATTGCATAATACATATTGTTCAATAAGATTGAAAGGCGTTTTGAATACGAACGATCAATTATATTGTGAAATATTACAAAGTAATACACCTTTTCTTTTGAATTTTTTATTTCGTCAATTTTGTGCGCGCGTGCACTTCTCGTCAAGTCGAAACACAGACTTATAAAAATTTCCCAATGCTGACCCTACACGACGCAGTGAAAAAATAAATGCTTGATTTCAAAACCAAAGTACTGAATCGATTTTCATGAACCAATTTGAGAGTATATCCTTTCAAATAACATTTTTTTTTTTCAAATCGGTTTATAACCAATAAAGTTCTGAGGTAACAAACATAAAAAAACAACTGAATTAAGAACCTCCTCCTTTTTTTAAAGTCTGTTGAAAATGAAATACGCTCTGCTGCTGGGCTATTCATTAATCTGTCATTAGTTCTCGTTCAAAGAGCTTTTATACATATATCAAGAGAGCTAACACGCCATTTTGTTTTATTTAAGGATTATGAATTCTGAACCTTATCACGACCGAATAAAGTTATTTTTTAATTAAATCAAAATATAACGATAAACGATCTGACGATCGATCGACAGAGAGCCTACGTTTCTGTGGTGTGTCTCGTTCACACAGTGTCGCCAGCATACAAAATTAAAATGGACATGGTAGAAAAAACAGAAACATTGGGCACTACATAATTTCACTTAATATTCGCAAGGATCATTTTATATAGGCAACTAATTAAATAACTTAATTTCTCACTAAGTACAAGAATGTGTCTTCGTTTTGATAAAAACAAGGAATTTATAAACGTAGTTTATCAATTTATTGGATAAGAGTTATTGGAAAATAGGAGGAATGTGATGTCAATATGCTGGTAACTCTTTGCAAACCAATGAAACAACATGGCGGATATTTGTCTTTGGATTGGCGGCGTATTTTAAATTATTACAAGAAATTGGTTGTATTATTATTTTACTTAACTGTTTTACTAAAATGGTCCAAATTTGTGTCGTAAGTGGGTGTGAGAAAGAGTCGTATCCAGATTGTGGGATATCCTTTCACAGGTAAGAAAATTTCGATATGGATCAGTAGTGTGTCCATTTCATTTTTAATTTCAGGATATTCACTATATAATTTAATTTTGTAACGTTCATAAGTTTCAACTCGTTTCCACCCTGTTCAATAATTCCACCCTGTTGCAGATTGCCTGCTAAGAAAGATTTGAAAAATATATGGAAGGAAGTTTTGCAATTGCAACATTCTGTAAAATTGTCAGAGTACTCTGTGGTATGTAGTTTACATTTTAAAAAGGAAGACTATTTAACTGAAGCTAAAAAGAAGCTTAAATCAGATGCAATTCCTTCTATTTTACCAAAGGTAAAAGAAAGTTTTTTTTATTTTAAATAATTTTATAACCTCACACTTATTCGTACCAATAACACTAGATTATCTTACTACTATTATAAATGTCAAAGTTTGTGTGTATGTGAAATATACCTATGTTACTCTTTCATGCAATAACGCAAAAGGTAGCAAAAAATATTTCATCAGTATTAGTCGACACGAACACATGACAAATGACGACTACAATTTAAGTGGATACCTCGCGGGAAAAGCCGCGGGCGAAAGCTAGTCTTTAATTGAAAGATAATAAGAAATATATCTTAGGTTCTGCTGGGAGCCCGCTCAAAAGGCAAGGTAGTGCACTCCCGGTCTTCATAATCCAGCCACTGGATACTTCAACGCTTGATGATATCTTATAAGTGAAATAGGACAACGCCTTAGACGCACTGAGCAAAACTATTCTCAGACAATAGAATAATGGTAGCGTTACATAAACAATTAACATTTAACAACTAACAATTAAAACATTAAACATTAAAATTGACAAAAATGGTCGCGTTACAAATTAAGTGCCTGTATTGTTGATGCTATATTATGACCGTTAACAATAAGTATTTTTTTAATTGTACCCTTTCTAATGTCGTGTAATTGTAGTCACTGTCAAACTGTATAAAATAATTTATTTTTAATAATAAATAAATTTGGCAATATATTGTGTTTGAACAAAATTATATTATTTTATTTCCACTTTAGTAATAAGCCGTATAACGGCTCAATTCATTCTGATCAATGTTATGTCTAATTCAATGGTATATATTACTGTTTCATTCGAACAGTAATTATTTTTCTCGGCAGGTAGGTACCTAACCTAGATATATATCGATTCTAATTAAAATGAAACGAATTTTTTTTAATGCAAATCGTTTAATTCAAGAATTGTCCTGTTTAGTTCAAAAATTATGGACGCCCTTTTAGAAAGAGACACACTCCTTAATGGGTAGTCTCTTTCGGCTCTCGGTTTTCGTGTGAGTCGGCCTTCTAGATACTAGTAGGTATACAAGTTCTTTGTTCTCGTTATCGAATTCAATGGTCAAAAAATGGACTGGGAAAAAAATGACGTCACCATAGGATTTCTGTCGCTATCGGCTTCGAGAGGTCGGCCATTTTCTGTCAGATTTGACGTACCATTCGATAACGAGAATTAATGACAGCTTAGCACATAGCCCTGGGCTGCTGTAGAGCTTATTGCATAGCCATAGTATGTAGCTACATTGTAACTCATTGCTACGCGTAGCCAGCCGTAGAGCGTAAAGCTACGCCATAAAGGTCAATGCTACGCCGCCATAGAACGTAGAACACTATAGTACCGACAAAGATTATGTAATATTATCTACCATAGTACCGAGTAGAATTTTAATCTACACTCTGTCCTACCCGTGTATACTGAAGTATTAAAGTATATAATCACAATGTAGTACATTGAAAATACGCCAAAAAAAAGGAGCTACATTGGCTAACTGCTAGTACATTTTGGTCCGATGTTAATTTTCGAAAAAGAAAAGTAGCAGGGCCGGATAAATACTACTAGGTTGTTTCATTGTTAGAAAAACTACATCGTAAAAAGTAACAAACATTATTTGAAAATAGAGATATTAAATTTTTATTGACATTGAGTCTGAAAATTTTCTGACCTATATTCCGCATCCATTTTGCTTTGATACTGTACATCTTGGTGTTCTATAGGAACACCTTTATTTATATATGTTCTACAAATATTTGGCATAGAATTATCTTCATCATACCATACTTTCTACTACAGGCTTTTACTTAGTTTAATAGGTCCAAAAGGATTTGCCGTAAGCCGGTATTATCCGCTTCGGTGCCGATATTCCATTCTGTCCAATATCGCTTCAGCAATCGGAATCGCGATCAAAGATATTGCAATTTAATCTTCCGTTATACATTATATTAAAATAAGTTTTTGCTGTTTGTCTTTACCACAAGTTATTTCAAGATTAGAATTATTTCCCCTGTGTCAGAGTTATCTAGCCACTTGAAGCCGCCAGCTTGGTGAAAATCAAATTGGCCTACACCGCTTTACGAGTATCATGACTATTTTATTCAAACGCCAAAATGCCAACTAAGTAGGTAGGTATACACCACAGAAGTAATAAAGTATAGAATCACAATGTGGTTAACTTCCAATACAATGTGGTCCGATGCTAATTATCGAAAAAGAGAAGTAACAGGAATTATAAATATCATATTTTAAAACAAAAATGGAGATATTGCATATTTATTGACAAGGTGTCTGAAATTTTTTGAAAATTTTTTTCATTTCATTTTTTCATTTTTCATCTATAGTATACACTAACATTGCACGACAGCAAGTATAAGATTAATTAACTTTAATAAACCGTTCCGTTACCTATGAATATAAAGAGGCAAGACTACAGAAATAAGAATAACGCATTCAAAAAATTGGCTGGGTTTTTTTTTTATATTGATTCACCTAATTCTCTTTCACCTTTGAACTCGCAATTGACTCTTGGCTGCGGTGCTATCTCACCCAGCCATGCGATCATGACGTGAGGAGTGACTTCGCAAAACCCTCACGTAAGTGTCGTAAAACTGAACTTTTACGAATTGAATAAAAATATTATTATTTCGTTGAAAGCGAGTCTTTTTATGGACGGTTTGAAAGGTTTAAGTCTTATCCGTCGTAATTTTTGAAACACAGCTAGTAGGTTATTGTATTTTTAACAAAGTAAAATCTTAAGTAATGAATGATTGAAATCGTTTCAAGAATAGCGTGACTCCCTAACAAATTTATCATTTTAAGTTATCAATATTATAAAAGGCTTTGTCCCGACTGACTGTCTGACTAACAGACAACGCATAGGCCAAAACACTGAACGTAGAGTCTTGAAATTTGAAGAGTTTTTTTAAGAACAGCGCGTATATAAACAGATATGTTAATTCACATCGTAAATAAAACAATTTTATGGGTGTCAGTTAGCTTAGCTTAGCTTAGTAGCTTATGGTTTCTACCAGATAAATTACTTCGCGGATTTATTTTCTCATTTAAATATTTTGTTTCTCAATAATACAGTTGTTGAAAGAACTACGAGGTTCAGTAAATGCCTAGCCTTTTAGATCCTGATACTAGATCCCTATCGCCGGGCGAGGGTTAAGCCCAGCCTAGCTGCCTAGCTGGATACAAAAGAGTAGGTACTTTGTCTGATTCATAGATATTTTCCGCTAGATTTCTCGAATGTATTTAGGTATAAAGTTAGGATAAATTGTTATTTTATAGTCTTTAATCCTATTCTGGATTAAATTCAGGCTCAACATTCTATAGTCTAGATGGTAACGATACTGAAAATTATTATTAAAAACTTTTTAGTATTTTTTGCGCAAGTCTTTTACAAACAATAAAGCTTACAATTTCTAAAGGATTAATGAGAATAATATTAGTATATTTGGTTACTGTTTTATTAATTAAACACTGACTCGAGCCGAAAAATCATCGCTCGGTAAAAAACTTACACATTTTTGTTTAAATAAATAGATAATTTTCTTAGAAGGCAGAATCTAAACGACAACTTTATCCTTAGTAGTAAACAACATTATCATCTAATAAGCAATCAAGTTAGCGAGCACCAAGCCTTGAGCCTCCCGTTGGCTCTATCCAAGTGTCGTTATATGTAACACGTTTTACGTTACATAGTATAACGACACTACGGGGCACAGAACATTCAACAGTTTGTACGATAGATAACGTAGAAAAACGAGGGGTAGGAAGTTCCCAATTTATTGGTATAGAGCGCCATAAAATGTTTTATTGTACGGTGTATTCTATTGTATTCTATTTAGCCCTCAATTTCAAATAGCTGGGCTAAGGTCTCCCCCCGATTTTTCCGACCTTTCCATTTCCAATATTTCCAATCATCTTGCCATCTCTCCTTCATGGGGTCTACCATGACACCGATTCACTGTCTCTGGGTTCCACTTGTTTTTGAAAAAGACAATTCTTTTAGAAATTAAAATAAACAAATATTCCTTATCGATACAAGTACTACAACTCAAAGCCCTTTTTTAGTTTTGCAGAGCTGAAGGTTCTGTAAAATATTCACACATTGCAACTTTCAGTCTAGATTTTTTTGATTTGAACAACAAACAACCACACTCATTTATAAACATAATTTATAATAGTATTTCTTGTAGTGTAATCAACCCCGTTGTACACATATAACTAAACATACTGGGTTATTATTTAGGTGCCTAAGTGGGAACAGGATTAAAAGTGTCCTATCCACTCTAAGCTTCAATCGATAGGCAATTTACAAAGGAAATGACGGCGATCTCCCACAGGGGCCGCGTGATGCAGAACACAGGAATATCCGCATTCGAGGACAATTACATTATGGTGGGTCAGTGTCAGGGTAAAATAGACATATTTTTTACATTGGCGAAAATACTTCTTGTCACGAAATTCGTTTGAAGGCCACAGATAAAGATGAAGTGGCAATCGGAAAAATAATTCAATCAGATAATGGATTTATTGGCAATATTTTTTGGCGGCAATATGCCTCATCATCGCCACTCTGCGCCAGTTCAGTATCACAAAAATCCAACTTTCAGTACGATAGCTTTTCGTTGAGTCACGTTTAGTATTGAAGATGATTATTTTTAGAAGACTGCGGAATTGTTTTCCGCAAAATTTACAAAAAAAAAAAATTGTTATTTAAATATTTTATATTCGCTTTGGACTTTTTGCAATTTATGAATGAAAAAAAATTCAAAATTTCTGAAGTTGCTCACCGCAATGTAGGAAATCCTCGCTTTCGGGCTTAAAGGAACATAAAAATACACTTAGATGTTCCTGTATGTTTATTAGTAAATATTTTTATGCAGACGAAATTTTCTGATAACAACTAAATGAGTTACTCTAGCATGCATAATGCATCAGTTTCATAACTGCATTTTATCATGCGAAAGAATCTTAACGACCATACAATATAGGCCAACTTTGTTGCTATTCGTGTGACCTAGGTCTTAGAGCCTAACTATAAACCTAGTACCATTCAGAGATTGGTACCTACAACATGGAAACCTACCGAAATTGGTTTAGAAATGTGCCTAGACCGGTATTCAAGCAAATGGTATTTTGGGAACAATGATATATAGATTTTTCTTTATTGCACACCATTACATAAACAAAAAAGAAATACAGAAAGTAGAAAACAATGGTAAAAAATAATGGACAATGGGCGGTATATAAATGGTATAGCATTGTAGCTTGGGAAATGAAATGTTCCTCTTTGTTTAGGTACTTCCTACATTTCAAAGTTGAACGCATCTTGATCTTGACCCAAATCTGTAAAGGGCTGGTTTTATAAAAATCGCATCGCCGCTAGTTTCTAAAATTCGAGTTGAATTTGTGACAGCAAGAATAATTTAGTAACGATTACAGTAATAATAATTCTTGCTGACGAAATTTAGTAACGATTATAATATAATAGTTCTAGCTAACAAAAGTTAGTAAAGGGTACAAGAAAATATATTATAGGTTACAAGAAAATATCTTTTGTCGCGCTATCCCATTTTTTTTTCTCCGTGTACCTATTTACGCCAAAAACAAACAAAAGACGAGCGGCGAATATCTGAAACCGCATCTATCTTCTTCTATACATATAGTAAAGCAGAAGACCCCGAATTTCTGTACATATGTTTTTTTTGACGGAAACGCGTTCAGACGATATATACATGTCCCAAAAAAATTTTTTTTGATCGGAAGACTTTGTTTGTGGGTTTGTGTGTTCGTCCATCACGTAAAAACTACCGAACGGATTTAACTGAAACTTTACAATATCATCGCTACAAAGCCTGAAATGGTTATAGGCTATATAATATTACGCTAAATCTCTTCAGAGGGTAGATATAGTTTAAAGTTTGTATGGAAACATTTTTTTTTATGAGTTTATCTATCTCAAACTTTGGAATTATGTTCTTCAAAACAAATAATAAGATACGGGTTTCATCGATTTTCAAATTTATAGTTAAAAGATGTGAAAGTACGGAATGAAGGAGTAATTGGACCTAAAGTTGAATGAGCCTGCCTCCTCAAGCATACACAATAACTCATTAAAAGTTGCATTTTTATGATTTCCGAAGATAAGTACCGCCATGTTTTTCAGTTATCTTCTAAATTCAATGTTTAAGTGGGTAAAAAGAGGGATTGAAAATGTGCAATTATTAATTGACTTGCTTAGTACTGACACTGCTATTCCGTGACATTTCTTCCGCGGGTGAAAGAAACAAAATCGACAAAATAAACAACTCTTCCACGGGTGACGAAGTCGCACGCGGGTACAGCTAGTATAAATTAAATTGCGTAAGTACCAGTTAATTAATTAATTACCTACGTCAAGACATGAAAAGTCAGTGAAAGCGCGCTAAAATCTTTTCAAAAAGCTGTAACGGAACGTGAAATGATAAGGGGAGTTATAAGGGAGTAAGAAAAGGCTCTTCCTCACCGACATTCACTTCAGCCTTTTGAATGTCTCGTGAAAAGTTGGTTATGATCACCTTTTAGCCATAGACAGCTAGGTCACTCCAAACAGCCTCAAAACAGATTTATCCATTTCTTATATTCAAATTTCTGTTGGTTGATGTTGATACTATTAATATAATTATTTACCAGATATACGAGTAGGTAAATTACGAGCTTTTTTAAAATGAAATTTAACTACTCCATCGCTTATCGGTGCGGTGGTGGTAACAGCTTGACTGTCAGTAATAAATTCGTACTATAAACAAAATAACACATAGGTAATTATTAAAAAAAAAAAAACTCAAAATCATCCCTTGCTTACTGCTAGGCATTTATATTTTAGAATCTTCCATGAAAACCCATAACTTAAAAAAAACTGGTCTTTAAAATTATTTCTAAAACCAATGTTGGCGCTGGAGCTTTGAAGCCATCTTAAGGCTTCGAGATGAAAACTAAATGATTAAAGTGAACTAGCTGTTATTTACAGCTACACAGTCTGATGCCTCCGGAAGTCGTTTGTTGAAGAGTTTGCCGACAGCGAATTTAATTAGAAGCGAGTTCGTTGTCAGGGGACCATCACGCGGCCATCGGCCCGGATCTTCTGAGGTGAAAATAAGTTTTCATTCATCACGTGTCGGTAACAAGAAAATAAAAGTTAAATTTACCGAAATAGACAATTATAATATAATCAAGGTTTTACAAAAACATAGACAATCGACTTCAATTGGACTGTTTTAGTGACCGTAAACACCACTGAAAAGTCACAGGGAAGCAAAATACGCAATTTCGTTTACCTCGACGACATATTTTTTCAGTAATTTGGATATAAAAACTAAACTACATAACCGATTTTGATATAAATTTTTCAAGGGAACCAATCTGAAAGTACATATATCATCTCAAACAAAAACATATTTTTCAAATCGGTTAATAAACAACAAAGTTCCGAGGTAACAATTATAAAAAAAATCATTCAACTGAATTGATAACCTCCTCTTTATTTGAAGTCGGTTGGAAATAGTCTTCATTTCTACTTACTTAAACAATTACATAAACTATTTTTTTTATCCTACAATACTATGTAATAGTCGCCTCATTGGCGTAGGCCCCAAATTCATTCAGGTGTGTTGAAGACATCGCATCAACAGCTCATCTGCCCGGCCGAGGGGGGGGAGCCGCCTACCGCGCCCGCCGCGCCGCGTTGCCTACCGCGGTCGCTGGGCCCGCCCGCGACATTCTTCCACGGGTCCGATAGCATACGCATCACCTTTGCTTCCTTAATATACCAGTAAAACAGTCCACTGCTCTTCATTTTAAAGTCCCTTAGGACCCTAACATTGGTCCTTCGCCATTAATAAGGGAGATTCATAAGAAGAGGCGTTTTGAAGCTGTTGGACTTGGATCGTGGGCCTTATTTACAAATTCAACGCGCCATTGGCGTTGCAACGGAACAAACGGAGGTCAAACAAAGGACATAATTTTGAAGAACGGATTAGCGTCACTGTGGAGAGAAAGACGTCTTGTGAGTTCGTTCCAAATTCCTTCATAATTCCCTCCTCTTAAATTGTTCTAAAACTTAGATCACTTTCATTCCAATTCATTTAAATTTGCTAAGATTTGAGTCAGTGACTTTTTTTTCGCCGACATTGGGCATTCATAAACACGCATAAACAGTGAGAATTGCATAACTTCTTATCTTTCGCTTACGCATCAAATACCGGAGGTGTTCACCATTAAAGTTTATTGCATTTGTAAAATTCCGAGCATACCTATCTATCGCTCCTGTTGTTACGCTATACGCACGGCCGGCTTGCATACTTACAGATAAACCGCCATTTTATGTGCGTAATTCATATCGAATCATTGTACTTAGCGAAAGTTTGATCTTTATTCTGCCTTTCATATATAGTAGTGGTATTTATCTCATTAATTGTGCACTATGACAGAACCTAAGTTGGATCATACTTTAAAAACTTTGCTAAAGAAACGTGCTGCGATAAAATCAAAGGTTACAATATTGAGAAATCACATTAAAGTACTTAGAGCCTCTAAAACTTTATCTGTGTTGCAAACTGTGGATCTAGAGTGCCGTTTACGTAAATTTGAACCCTTATGCGATGAATTCGATGCATTACAGATGGAAATCGAGATATTATCACCCGACGATGATGACTTTGAGGCTTCCGTCTTGAAGGAACGTGAAGAGTTTGACGCGGATTATTTTTCTCTGGTGGCTACCGTAAAAACCTTGCTCAAAGAGAAAGGAATGCCACAGGAAGGATCTGTGACGGAATTCAGTGACGCGGAATCAGGTGCGCAAGTGAGAAACTTAGTTCGTCTTCCCAAAATCGATTTACCGAATTTTTCGGGTGGCTATCAAAACTGGCTAGACTATAAAGAAACCTACCATTCTCTAATCCATAATAGCGAAGGTATAGATAACATAAACAAGTTTCACTATCTCCGCGCTTCCCTTCAGGGAGATGCGGCTCTGATTATCAAAAATATTGATTTTACAGGCGCTAATTATAAAGTTGCGTGGGACTTACTGTGCGAGTGATTCGACAATAATCACTTACTGGTAAATAACCACTTACATGCATTATTTAATGTCGAGCCAATTCATAAAGAATCTTGTAGGTCTTTACGATATCTTATTGATGTAACTAACAAGAATATTAGGGCACTCACAACATTGAAAGAACCCACCGATCATTGGGGCACGATCATTATCTACATGATGTCCACTAAACTTGACAGCGTTACGGGTCGTTACTGGGAAGAACATAGGAATACATTGACCTGTTCCCCAACCCTAGCTCAGTTCATAACATTTTTGAATAGGAGAGCCGACTTGTTAGAAACTGTGGAGGAAAAATCCCTTAAAATAAAATCAGAGACACATAAAACTAAAAGTTTGATCATAAATAGCACTGACAACAACGATCAACGCAAAAATAAATTGTTCATATGTCCTCAATGCAATCAGTCACATCAGTTGTTTGTTTGTGAGTCATTCAGGAGTCTTTCATTGGAATCCAGACTTGAGAAGGCTAAACAGTTTAAGGTTTGCTTAAATTGCTTACGTCCCGGGCACGTGGCAAAGAAGTGCTTCTTATCTCATTGCAAATATTGCAAGGGCAAGCATAACACTCTATTGCATTCACACCAAACTGATTCCACATTCTCTTCTGAACCTTCTACGTCAGATGGCATTGTTCTGACAACAGATGCTCGTAATCAGCATACCTCTTCTGCGCGTGTTTTCCTGTCCACAGCGTTGGTGAAGGTCGTAGATAGCAGAGGAAACAAACACACAGCCAGAGCGATTTTGGACAACGGTAGTGGCATAAACATCGTGTCCGAAGCTTTCTGCGGTAAGCTAGGTCTGCCGCGACGGAACGTAAGCTCTATGGTATCAGGTTTTAACAATCTTGCCTCTAATAGTACACAGTCTTGCAATCTCTCAATTGAGTCTTTAAATAGTGACTATAGGGCTAGCTTAGATTGTCATATATTTGCCAACGTCACCTCGGCTGTACCAGTCTCATACATAGACGTAAAACACATACGCATCCCAGCAGGCATTCGTCTGTCTGATCCGACTTATAATGTCCCCTCAAAGGTGGATCTTCTTCTCGGGGCAGAGACCTTTTGGGATGTGCTAGGTAGTCAAAAAATAAACCTAGGTAAACACTTGCCTCAGTTACGTAATTCAGAGTTAGGATGGATAGTAACCGGACACATTCTAACTTCTAAAGATAAAGTCAGTCAATGTCTTTTTACCCAGGGTCACTTAGATAATGACCTCACTCGTTTTTGGGAATTAGATAGCGTTTCCCCGATACATTCTTTTTCTGCAGAAGAGCGCGCATGCGAAGAAAACTTCGCTCTCACCACGACACGTAATGATGATGGTCGTTTTGTCGTCTCGATCCCGCTCCGTGAGGATCCTAGTGTCTTAGGTGATTCTTTCGAAATGGCGAAATGTCGTTTCTTATCGCTCGAAAAGAAGTTTGAAAGGCAGCCAGCATTTAAAGATAGGTACCTAAATTTCATGAGGGAGTATGAGGACTTGGGTCACATGACTGAAAATAAAACACTCTTTCCATACAGCGATCAGGTAAATTATTATTTACCACATCATGGTGTGATACGAGAATCGAGCACTACGACTAAATTGCGGACCGTCTTTGACGCTTCAGCCGTCACCTCTTCAGGGATTTCATACAATGAAATTCAAAGGGTCGGCCCTACCGTTCAAGACGATCTCTTATCGATTCTTCTTAGGTTCCGCCAGCATAAATTTGTAGTGTCAGCCGACGTCGAAAAAATGTACAGAGCCGTCCTCGTTGTGCCTAGGCAGCGTCCGTTGCAACAAATCGTATTTAGGTATGATAAAACACAAAAACTAAGTACCTACACCCTAAATACCGTTTGTTATGGAACTGCGTCCGCGCCGTACCTGTCGACAAAGTGTCTAGTTAGTCTGGCTGAGGCAGCTACTGATAATAGCACAAAGGAAAGTATATTACACGATTTTTATGTAGATGACTATTTAGGGGGTAGCCCCACTGCAAGCGAAGCTATAAAGCTATGCAAAGATATAATTTCAACTTTAGCTACGGATCAATTCAATATTAGAAAATGGAAGTCTAATAGTACTGAAATATTGAATGCATTGTGTGCTGACATCGACATAAATAATTCGAACACATTTTTGGATCTTTCCGATAACAACACAAACACATCTTCGAAAACTTTAGGTCTTAATTGGCTTTGTCAGCTCGATATCTTATCGTTTTCAATAAACATTGACCTTCATGAGAAGGTAACAAAACGTCACATTCTATCTGTGATAAGTCAAATATTCGATCCCTTAGGCCTTGTAGGTCCATGCGTAGTCGAAGCGAAAGTTATCATGCAGAGGTTGTGGGTCCTTAAATTTATGTGGGACGAAGAAGTTCCATCAGAAATCCTTCAGCTCTGGTCTTCATTTGCGAACGCCTTGCCCAGTCTTAATGAGTTACAAATTCCTCGTTGGGTTCTTACAGACTCTTTTAATAAGGTCGAAATCCATGTGTTTACAGATGCTTCGGAAGCAGCGTACGGAGCGTGCGTCTACATCCGGTCTGTGTGTAGCTCGGGGGTGGTTCGTGTCCAGTTGATGATTTCGAAAAATAAAGTAGCACCGATCAAACCTACGACTATCCCACGTCTTGAGCTGTGTGGGGCTTTATTAGGTGCAAGACTGTGTACTAAGGTACTAAAATCACTTACCATAAAATTCGACTTATGTAGGTTCTGGTGTGACTCCACGATCGTACTAGGGTGGTTGTCGACTCCATCGAACCAACTTAAACATTTTGTACGTAACCGTGTGAATGAAATTCAGGAAAGTACGAACGGGTACTCATGGAGCTATGTTCCGTCTAAAGAAAACCCGGCAGATCTAGTTTCCCGCGGGGTGAAGGCTGATCTTATCAGCAACTCGTCGTTGTGGTGGTCAGGCCCGACCTTTTTGCAAAAATCGGAGCGTGATTGGCCTAAAATGCCTAACGAGTCACCGAAACACGACCTACCGGACCTAAATACGTGTCTCGTCGTAAATGATAATTCTGAAGAAAATAATGCCAATCTATTTACAAAACTTATAGCTAGATATTCTAAATTTACACGTTTACAAAGAGTTATAGCTTATGTACAAAGGTTTGTTCATAACTGTAGAAATAAAAATGATAAAAACAAAGGTCATCTTTCTTGCCATGAATTACAAAATTCATCTAACTTAATCTATCACACGGCCCAACTTGAGATGTTTCCTGATGAATATGCACTCTTGAGATCAGGTAAAACACTACCTAAGAAAAATAGGTTAATATCACTATCTCCTTATCTCGATACTTACAATATCATGAGAACGGGTGGAAGATTAGAAAATGGGCCTTATAGCTATGACGTAAAGCACCCTATTTTATTATGTAGCAAGCATCATTTGACGAAAATTATCTTTCACCATTATCATCTGAAACTCTTACATGCAGGACCGCAGCTCCTCTTATGCACTATTCGCCAGACATATTGGCCCTTAGGAGGGCGGAACCTGTCTAAATCCATAACAAGAAACTGTCTTAAATGTTTCAGATTCAAATCTAGCACTGTTCAGCCTATACAAGGCCAACTCCCTGAGTCCAGAAGTAAGCTAGAATTTCCATTCTTAAATTGTTCAGTCGACTACATGGGTCCAGTTATGATAGCCAACCGAAAGGGCCGAGGGTGCCAGCTAAGTAAATCTTACTTGTGTATCTTTGTATGCTTGGCTACTAAAGCCTTGCATCTTGAGCTCGTCACAGATCTTACCAAAGAAGCTTATATGGCAGCTATAGCTCGTTTTATAGCTAGAAGAGGGAAGCCACAAAGTATAACATCTGATAACCAAACTGCGTTCATAGGTACATGTAACGAATTACATCGCTTTTTATCAGACTCTAATATAGGTTCTGATGTAGCACAAGAAGGCATAGACTTCCGCTTCGTGCCGGCCTATACCCCTCATTTCAATGGCATGGCTGAATCCGCCGTCCGTAGCACTAAACATCATCTTCGTAGGCTTCTACAACTTACTCATTTCACTTATGAAGAAATGCAGACTTGTTTGACTCAAATTGAAGCCGTTCTTAATTCCCGTCCTATCACCGCTCTAAGTTCTGATCCGTCCGATTTCACTCCGCTAACCCCCGCTCACTTCCTGATTGGGCGACCACTTGTGTCTGTTCCTCATCCACAGGTGACAGAGAAGATAACCAGCCTTGAGAGATTCAAGAGGATTGAGTTTATAAAGCAACATTTCTGGAAACGCTTCTCCGAAGAATATGTCACTACCTTACAACAGAAGACAAAGTGGCCTACCGCCTCCAACAATGAGCTCAAGTTGGGATCCTTAGTCCTCATCAAAGACAAGGCGTTACCACCACTGCGCTGGCTGACTGGCCGAGTGGTGCATGTATACCCGGGCAATGACCTTGTGACCCGAGTATGCGACATAAAGACGGCAAAGGGAGTGATCAGAAGAGCATTCAACAATATTTGTCCCCTTCCAGGCCTACCTACTGAAACCAGTTCAACCCGCGGAGTATGTTGAAGACATCGCATCAACAGCTCATCTGCCCGGCCGAGGGGGGGGAGCCGCCTACCGCGCCCGCCGCGCCGCGTTGCCTACCGCGGTCGCTGGGCCCGCCCGCGACATTCTTCCACGGGTCCGATAGCATACGCATCACCTTTGCTTCCTTAATATACCAGTAAAACAGTCCACTGCTCTTCATTTTAAAGTCCCTTAGGACCCTAACAGGTGGGTCCCCAACTTTCTTCGTCCGCCATATTTTTCTCTACCGCGTTTTCTTTTTCTTCTTAAAAAAGAAACAATATAAATACAACCTAGTAAAACTATGTAAGATTCTTTACAAGCCTGGATAAATGTTCATGAAACATAACTATGAATCATCTCGATTAAGAACACAGGTATTTTTTTGCATTGTAAAACTGGCAGCGTTTCATACAGTTTTAAAAACATGTGTTTATGGAGCTCAATCTAGTCAAACGTACTAGAAAATGTTGACGATAACAAAACATAAATGGTGTTCAGATCTCATATGACAACAGGCTACGTTCTATACCGGTAGCTCGTGAAATAACAAGCTACGTTTATGTAAGCGAAGCCACAAGCGTAGTTATAATGTTATGTCGATACAGCCAAAAGCTATGAATATACCTATTTAATTTTATAAAAAAAAACAGATAAAAAAAAAGCCAAGAAAATTACAACATTTTCGGAATTCATTTGAAAGAAATGTTTTAAAACAATGCTATTACAAGCAGCAATATTTTATGAATTTTTTGAATGATACATATTTAGGACGTAACAACATACATAGATAGTTGAAAAATATCGGCCCGTCTCTATTAGTTGCACCATCTTAAAAGGGTAATATTGTGTAGCTGTACTTATCTATTTTACTTACTAAGACTATGTTACATTGCAATAAAGTACTGAATAGATTTATATTCTGCTATTAGGTACTGCTTACTTGTATAGGTGTACAATGTACATAGATACTTAGGTTAGGGGCTTAATTATTTGGTATCTACATGAATTATTGAGTTCAATAAGCACAAACAATAATCGAGGCAGAGCTTGTTAACCAATCTGTATACAAATAGTCTCAGGGTGAATAATTCCAATCCCAATTCAAAGTTATCTGTAGTGTTATCGAGTCAAAGGTTCAAGTTAGTTTAGACCCCTAAACTTAAGAGGCTGTAATGTCGGTAGTGGATGGCATTATGCATTTTAATAATAATCATATTACTAAAGTATATTAATAGAGTATATCACATAAGTATAAATGTGAAATTATTAGGTAATGAGAAAATGTGTTAGAGCTGGTCTTTCAGTCTCAAAATCTCGAAGCAATCCACACTCATGATCAGTCTTTAAAGGCGATAGAGGGGCGTGCATTCTTTGAGTGAAAGATCTTGGTGTTATTTACTAGTGTGAAGATATCCTGACCGCACGTTCCTATATTACACGTATTCTCAAAAAAAAAACCTAGACAAAAAGAAAGGACGTGTACGGAATAGGTAGTAAATGTAGCACATTAGATATTTTTTTTTCTTTTTGTCGAAAGATAGCTTAGAAAGCTCTGTTTTATTTATACAAAAATAAAGCGATGTTTACACATCGCATTTATGCATGCTGATGAAAACTAGCATAAGCATATTCAGCCTATATTGTTCCCACTGCTGGGACTCAAGCCTAGTCTCGGCTAGGAGAGGGAATTGGTCTTAATCCACCACGCGGACCCAATGCGGTTTGGTTGATGTCACATACCATACAACATTTTTTTTCTGTTGTATGAAGGTTCTATGACATACCTGTTTCCTCACGATCTTTTCCTTCACCGTTCGCTGAAAGCTAATTTCTTGTTATTATTATAACTCTATACCTCATTAAATTTTATTTTTATAATAATTAATTATTTTAACGAGTATAATGTTTTGTTCAATTAGTAAGTATTTGCTTTCTAATTGGATACCGGCTCCAAAGCTGCGTAATGAGTTCGTATCAAAAACCAAATCCGTGTTTAAAATAAATGTGTTGTCGTACCGCAAATGTGTTATATCCTCCAATTGCGGGGCTTAGCCGACCGTGGGGAGTTCAGCCACAGTGGGCACCTTTGTTCTCGCCTCGACAACCTTTCCAATTTAATGTTTAGATTTGGCATGGAATGTATACTGAGTAACATGTTATTTATCACGGTATAAATCTGATCACACATAACACTTGTTACTTTCTAATACCAACATTAGTATTCTAAGGCAATTTTTTCACTCAAGGAAATACTTACATTTAAAAGATAGGTGACAGCCGAAACCTTTAGTAAAGCGGCGGCCATTTTATAACGAGTTTGAGGAATGACTTACTGAATACGGGTGCAAGTCTGTAAAAAATCACTGGTGACTTCCGCCCGGCGCGTCCTGGCAGGCGATTTTGTACACCGGCAGTCGCTGTGATTTGTTTCGTATCGTAAATAACAATAACAGTCAGTCGGTAGTCGGTAGACTGTGAGTGGGAGTGATTGCGTGACGTCGCGTCATGCGTGAATTATTTTAACCAATTGTGACATTATCACATTATGCCACTGATGAAAAATTACTGGTTATAGAGCTGTTACAACATGAAATAAAATCACCATGTGACAATGAAATAGAAGTAGCAATCATTTCCATGCCTAGTGTAGATATTTACAGGACAATGGTCTAAAAGGGGCTTGATCAATACAGACATAAATACCGCTACGAATCTATAGAAAATAGGTTGGATTTCTCTACAAACCTTTCGAATAGGGTCAGACATCACGTTACGCATGACGGGACTAACTTGGATAGGTACTATATATACTCAATCGGTTTACGGTAATAGTGCAAATAAGGGCGCCTTCAAATTAGTGGCGTAGCTTCACAGTCGCGCGTGGTCATACAATATTTAGAATATTGTATGAAAACTTGTAGAAGCACCACTGTGATGCCACAGTGGTGTTTCCTCAAAAAAGGTACATAAACCTACATTTATCAATTATCTTAGGTAAGTAATTAAACTACGATAGTAATCAATGAATCAAATTTATTTATTTTGAATCAGAATCATATTCATTCGCAATCTTAGGTCTAGAAACGTTACATAGCTGGTGATAAATAAATATATTTAACCTAGCGGGGTCGGTTTCGTTATATACTGCGAACTAGTTTGGACAACTGTATCTCGGAGCGTATAACTAGCCGCCTTGCAAGGTGTGCTGTTTTTTACATAGATTTGAGCACATTGACAGAATGTACCTTTCATTAAAACGGTTGATAAAACCAACACGATGTTTTTTTTACTTTAGTAGATACACTAACAGTAATACGAGTAATAAGCATTCAATTTATGGTAATTTCAACACAGTGCCAGTTAATCTACCGAAAAGTGGTTATGTATAAGCATTACTGTGTTCTGGTTTGAAGGGCACTGTGGCTCGTGTAATTACTGGGCTGACTATGTTATTCAAAGTCCGGTTTAGCAATGTTTTGGTCATGGGTAGGCATGGCCTCTCACCATCCGGAGAACGTCAAGGTCGACTCATCATTTGTTTGCATCTTCTTTTTCTTCTTCGTGTCACTAGTTCTTTCGAACGAGTGTGTTGAAATTGTTTGCATAAAAAAATATAATAATTGTAAAAACAAGAGATCAGTTTTTTTATGTAAACAAGGGATGAGAGAAGCCAGGCGCTCTCATCTTCTTATCGTGGCAGTAGTTCTTTCAAACCAGTGTGGTGAAAGGATTTCAATTTCGAGGTAAACAAGAAAAGTAAAAAAAAAAAAAAAGTAAAATGTTTTATTGTCACAAAAATGATACATCAAGTACACACCGCGTCATGGATAAGTAACTTCCTGCACAAGACCCGGGTTCAAATCCCTTCAAAACGCCGCTGCTGCGCGGCGCCGCCGGTTTCGTGGGTTCGATTGTCTGCGGGGCTATTTGCTAAGCCTTCATTAGTTCTCGTTATCGCATTGAATGGTCAAGGGGGAAAAAAATGAAGGAGGAAGCTAAGTCAAACGCTGCGTGCTATCTGTGCTTAGCTAAGCCCACCGACATGAACAATTTAGGTACAATTACATCGAGGCCTGTATCGTCTGGTGCATTAGAATTAGGATTATCTTCATTGCATGCTCGTATTAATTCTATGGAATGCCTTCTCCATATATCTTACCGACTCGATTTTAAAAAGTGGGCTGCTAGAGGAAATGAGCACAAAGAAATGTTGGAAAATAGGAAAAAAACACATCCAGGACAGATTTAAGAACGAGCTCAATATATTAATCGACATTGTTAAGCAAGGATCTGGAACCACAAATGATGGGAACACAGCAAGAAGATTTTTTGAGTTTCCAGACAAAACTGCAGCCATCACTGGGTTGGATGAAGAGTTAGTCCGCAGATTTGCTGTTATTCTGCAGGCAATAACATCAGGGGAACTGATTGACATTATGAAATTTAAAGAGTTTTCTCTGAAAACTGCTGAGAGGTACGTTAGTATGTACAATTGGTACTACATGTCATCTACAGTACACAAGCTTTTAATACATGGAGCAGACATCATTGCCCATAATGCAATTGTGCCAATCGGCAGCCTCTCAGAAGAAGCATCAGAGCAAGCAACAAAGATTTCAGAAGGTTTCGGGAACATCATTCCCGAAAAAGAAGTAGGCAAGCCTGTAACGAGGATATCCTTAATATGTTTCTTCTTTCTTCGGATCCCGTTATCAGTGCAATGAGACCTAAGTTGGATACCGAAAAACGACATACTTTCTTCACCGAAACCCTTGAAATAATCAAGTTTCAAGAAAATGAGATTGATTTTGTTGACGTATCCAACTTAGAAACTGATTCTGAATTGGAATCCGAAGAGAGCGATGTTGAAAATTTATAGAAAATTTATAGTTTGTTATTTTGTCATTGTTGTTTATATTATGTACTTATTATAATTTAAAGAAAGTAGCTAACAGTTACTTTTTATTATACTTTACATCATATTAACGTTTTTCATAGCCCATGTAGTACAGTCACTCATTGTTAATAAATTCCTTGAAATTTAAACAATAAGCTGTCTAAACCGCTGTTTCCTTATCTTGCTACCTAATTAGGTAACGAATGACATTTTAAAATATTTGTGGTTATAGTTTTGTTTTCCTGATATTATAACGTTAGATAAACACACATTTGTAACTATCTATAGCATACAAATGGAAGATTGGGACTTAAAAAATAAAAAATATTTAATATATATATATAATATTTCATATTTTTTTTTCAAAAAGTTTCGCAGCAGTTCAAGAAATATGAGGTATGCCAAAAAATCATAAATAATTGGTACTATAACTATGTGCAAGGATATAACGGTTGGGCGTGCACTTCCGGAGATATCCGGATTTTTTATATGTTTTTCATACATTTTTTTCATTAAAAAAATATATCTTGAGATATTCTCCGCCAAATGGTATCACATGAAATATTTAGGCATAATATTGATTAGTAGAAGCCGTTTCAAGCAAATAAAACGACACTTATTTTTTTTAATCCTTATGTCTTTGAAAGTCAATTTTCGTCCCACCGTGCGGCGGGCCTACGAAAAAGTTTTGCATTAAAAAATAAATCATATTTTTATAACCATGTAAGGCTAACCATTATTTCGTTCTATCATTAGAAGTAGTATTGGAACATTGGTCTCATACTTACATTCCCACTCCGAAAATACCGTGTTCGCTTCTCAACGCGGGTTTATTTTTTGCTATTATTTTTTCAAACATGAAACAAGTCTGCACTATATTAATACTTAAAAACTTACTACTTGCATTATTGTATTTTATTCAAATAATTTTCAAAATAAAACATTTGTTATTAAGAAATAGCTCGTTTATTATTAATAAGCATACAACATTACAAGATAGATTAAGTTTTTATAAAATCCTATAAAATTAAAAAAAAAAAAAAATATTGCCATTTATATAACCAAATCATTTTAGGTCTGGTAAATAATAATCTCTTATATTTCACCGATGAACAAACATGTTAATAGTTATTAACAATTTAGATCTCTCGTGAATATAAACTATTATTTACGCGTTTTTAAGAAATGTGGGGTCAAATGTATCATATATGTTTATATTATATACTATGTATAATATTTATGGTATATATAGTTTATAATATTTATATTATATATAGTATATAATATACACATATAGTTTATATGACTATATTGGTGGAGTAAAAAGTCAAAAAATACCCAGCAGGTAAGTAGTCTAATTAGGTAAGTATTTATTATTATTAACATCACTGGAGTCCCATTAAGAACTATTTGACCCCACATATTCTATGTTGGATTTAAATCCGGGTTTTTAGATGGCGATGCGATGACTGTTACAACAGACTGAGAAGACAGACATTCGTTTCTCGATGAACCGCACAGTTAATTGATATTGATTTGTCCAGAAGGACAAATTTATTTTTTGCATGATAATTGTATCATGCAAAAAATGAATTTGTCCTTCTGGATATACAACGCGCACAGATATTGCTGTCCATTCATGCGCCCGTGGACTTCCACAAGTTCCTCTAGACCCATGGATCACATCCACTCCCAATAACCTAAAAATAAAACACTTTATTTATACCTACCTACTTTAATATATGATTGAAAATAAAACTGACTTGGTAGTTATGCAATTTAGCAAGTAATAAAATAGGTCACATATTCTAATGGATTAGACAAATTGGCCACAATATAATCAAAATAAATCGTTTACTTACCTAAAGTTATTCTGCCTGTTTCTTCTTCATATCGTGTTATTAGTTCTTTCGAACCAGTGTGGTGAAAGGATTTCAAGTGCGCCTCGAAGATGATCCTTTCGATTCTGCCACTTGCATGCTTGAGTTTTTCATCGCCAGTCATTGACTATCTTTTAACCCATAGCCATACTGTTATACTGTTATAACTCTAAAAATAAAAAAAATAAAACATTACCTACCTATGTTAACATAATTATCTACTATAATACGAAATGAAACAAAAGCATTAGCATTAAGGTTACACTTACCGTTAGGATAGACCAATAAACCACTAGTTTGTGAAGAACAACAATTTTTGTTCTCACAAAATTATTCAAATCAATTTATCAACACTCAAAAGCTATCGAGGATACACACAAAGTAACCCGCACGAAATAAGTCAAGTCAGACAATGACAATCATTCGTCCGTTTTTTTTAACCATACCCACATCTTTAAATAATAAATAAGCTTTGCATTCGTCTGCTAGACAATAACGGGTTATTTGACGCTAGTGATATAAAAATTCAACATTACTGTTAACTACCAAGATAGCCGAATGAATGAATAAGCGGTCAGTCATGTTGAGATGCATGACGGTCCTGAGTTCGAGTCCTCACGGCAGTAAAGTTTTTGCATATAATTTATGATTGCAAGAATTTCTATCATACTGTTCACTGAGGACGGCTGAGGTAAACTTTAGTTATTTGAGAAGATACTTATCCGTGACGCCTACTGTACATACAAATTTAACAAAGTCTAAAAAAACTTAAATAAGGATCGTACCACAGTGGGCTCTGTTCCCCGCACTAGGTCTAAAAAGCCTGTATAGCGGGGTCACAAGGACACGCCGTCGGACTCTCTCTAATTTTTGTTTCGAGTTTATCAATTAGATGATACACAATGTTTATGGACAATAAATACTTTACAGTGCAAGATGGTTTGAAAATTAATACCTATACTTAACGTAACTTTGAACATATAGTAAAAACAATTTTAAAATAAAATAGACTAGGAGCGTTTGTAAGCTTGTATGTATGTATGTAATGTGTGGGTGAATAATGAAGTGCGTGTGAGTATGAATATGTGTGTGTAAGGAGTGTAGGTGTGTGTGTGTGTAAGTGTATGTTTCTGCATGATAATGGAAAGAAAGAATCTATTACAATGAATGATTGTTATTTAAGTTTCTTTTATAGTAATAAACGAATTTGATAATGTTTGCTGCTGCATGATAGAGCCGTATGATAGAGTCAGATTATTTTATAATTTTTAAAAGTTCTTCTGTGTCATTATAGGTTAGATTTAGTAAGTAACTAGTTAGCGCATGTTTAAGTTTATTGTGGTTTGCAGTAGCAATCGCACAGTTTTTATTTATTTTGTTGTAAAGCCATGGTCCTATTATACTTAGCGATTTCCTACCAAACTTAGTTCGTGCACTTTTTTCTTGGAAAACTTTATCTTGTCTGCGTTTACCTTTGAGTTTATTTAGTATTGTATTATCAATAAGAGAGTGCTGCCTTGTTAACATTGATTTAATGTAGAGTTGCCTTATATTTAGTACAGAGCACTCTTTGTAAATGGCGTCAGTAGAGTACCACCGGGGTTTGTGAGTCATAACCTTTAGTAAAGCTCTTTGAGCTCTTTCTAAGGCTATGAGATAAGTTCCGGCCGCTCAAGTGTGGTCAAGCTGGTCTGATTTGACCAACATTCAGATGTATCACAGAACTGTGATGTTGAACCAAAGAAATGAACTGCGCCTCGAAGAGGCTCCTTTCGTGCACTTGACACATGTTTTTCGAACTTTTTAGGTTTTATGACATGCCGGTTTCCTCACGATGTTTTCCTTCACCGTTAAGCACGAAACGCTTAAATTAAGTTAAGGCGCTCTCATGATCGCAAGAGATCACTTCTGCTTCTGACCATGACCAGAATAGTTAGTTTTTTGGTACTAACAATAAAAAAGCTTTCCCTTTTATTATTTTGAAATGGGCAGAATGCACAATCACGCTTTGCGAGGACCGTTATAGTACCAAATCGCTTGGGGCGGAGAGCTGAGTGCTCGTTTGTTGTGGAACCCACCGCAGCGCTCCTAAATTACACCGTTCTACGGAACTCCGGCCCTGTGATTAATAATCTGTTGGGAGCTTTATTTGATGCAAGAACTTTAGTTTTGGCGCTAATTGGACAAACGCAACTGTGGCCGTTAATGTCCTTACCTAACGTAACCTAATGGATTAAAAAAAAAAAACTCATTTATTGTGCAAACATAATACAACTGGCTTAGGTCTTATCATACCCTGCAACGACGCTGTAAATCTATTTCAACAAAGTTAGGTGCTGTTCGGGATATTTATTTTAGAATTTGAAGAATAGATTTAATTTTTAGGCTTTTTACCAATTTTTCAAATAGTTTAGAACCAGTTTGCATAATGAATTAGGAATATAAATATTTTGGACATTTCACAAAACGCCGTTGTCGAGCTTGTACCTACTATGGGAACCAGATGGCTGATCGAATACTTAAATACTTTTTTTTTAAATACCATTTAAAAAACACATAGACTCAGGACAAACACCGATGTTCATCACACAAATGTTTGTCCTGAAGCGGCTTTAACCCGCGACGCAGCAGTCCAACACACTTGCCATTCGACCATCCGTTTCGTCAATTGATACTGTTTCGAAACTTTAGACCATAAAAACATATGAAAGATCTCTATAAATACTTTGGCTACGATATCTGGTTGACCAAATTATTAACTTTTTGTAGGATGTAGGACGCAGCATTATCTACAGCCTAAACCTCACATCGGAATCCGAGGTATTCTAATCACCCATCTCTCCTCAATAATGCGAGCCTGCGTAATGACTGCGGTTCGGAGGTATTCAGATATAATTGGAGACCTCGTGCATCCTAACCGCGACCCTTAGTATACGTAGTACCTACTTGAATATCTACGTTCAAATTAAATAACAAGACAAGATTTTTCCAGCTTGTAAAAGAAAAGGGCCTTTGCCTTTCGGTGGGACATTACAGGCTCATAATAATAGAATAGAATATTTTTTATTGCATCACAAATAAACAAAAATAACATGGGCTACACAGCAATTAGTATATTGGGAACGAGATGACAGAAAGAATACTTACATAAGCAATAATATACATTTTACTATTGTTTTATTACAGCATAAGCTAACTACTACAATCTATATTACAAAATTTCCAAAAGGAAACAATTGGGCCACCCATAGACCGTTGCAAACGGCACCCGATGATCGATACCCGATGGCAGCGTGCCGAGGATACTGGCTGCATTGCCTCTTTGTATAGCAAGGCTTATTCTTTGGCCCAGATGGCCAGCCCTCTGATCACGCGTCGCTTCGACCAGACGCTCTGACCAAATTTTAAAAACGCGGAAGGCTCCCATGGACATAGGGTCTCGACCCCAAAGGGCTCAAACATGTACGACCTATCAAGACCTACATATTTACGCCGCTTGAGATCTTCAGCAGAGTTTGCCGCCGCACCAGCCCTAACTCGCGTCCCTGGCAAATGAGAAGGTGCCAAAGTGTCTGCGCATGTAGCGTCCCACACCAAGGGCCTGCCCATTCTCCATGGGATAAGCGTCATACCGTCAGGCCGCTTACCATCGTCACGACTTAGACCGTTCAACCGTTATCATTTTACTTAGATATCAACCAGACAAACGTCGATGTTCATTACCCAATGTTTGTCCAGATGTAGATATCGAAACAGCGACACGGGTATGGCAGTCCGACACACTTGGCGCATACTAGAACTCTTCCGATGCAATTTGGGAATAAAAATATTATTTATCTTATTAGTGCTAAAAATTTTGCAGCCGATAAGAATCAATTTATGTTTTTTTTTCGAGAATAATGGTTCAGATGCAGCTGAGAAAACGACCCCAATATTTATCTCGACATAATTACAGAGCCTATCCAAATCAGATAAGAGCGGCGAGTTTAGCCATGAGCAAGGAAGTAAGGAACTTTATTCGCTCAGAGGTATCATCCGAGGAAGTCGGTAATAACTTTCTGAATAATTCCGGTAATTTGAGGCTCCTCGCAAAAGTCTTGAGGATTGTTTGCGGATCTATCAAAAAGTTCTCTTTGTGTTGTTCAAATATAATCATGAATTTTTTTTTGAGTTCCGTTTTGATTTCTTCGCAGGTTATGATTCTTGGAATAATATGAAATCAACTCCAATACTTACTTAGATTTTTACCTACGTATATTTAAACTAATGTTAACCACATTCGCTTTTCCCTTACAGTTAGGTCTAGAGTTACGTACCAACTATAAATATCTGTCCTGTATTTTCTCTATTCTGCAATTCGGGAATAGTTTTTCTATTACCGCGATTCAGGCTAGCCCTAATGCGGGGTTCGTTGGTCTAACACTTCTGTATTTAACTTTTTTTGAAATAAATATATTGTGTATATTTTTATATTTACAGAACATTTATATAGGTAACTCACACTAAAATGAGGGTCAAAAGAAGCTTGCACAATTCGTAGATATACTACCTAACGAACGTGAACGTGAATGAGCAAGCGAATTTCCCAGCAGCGTTAATCAAAATTACTTTTTTGTTTGAACTTTTTGGTACTCGGCCCCATGAGTCCCATGCTTTTAACCCAAGCGGCCCAAAAACATAATTAAAAAAAAAATATACAGGTTGAATTGAGAAATTCTGTTTTTATTTCCATTATGAGTTTCATTACATTAAAGCATCGGTTGATAAACTGATAGGTTTTATTCTTCAGCAAGAAACATTGGCATTTGCCACCAAGCTTTACTTACATTATGTAGATGTTTTCCCTAATAAGTACCTATTGTATATCCCATTCTAGAAAATGTATAAAATGTCCTTGAACCTCCTGTTTTTATTTTCATAGATTAATTATCATGGTTTTACAAAACAAAGACTTCAATTGGACTGTTTTAGTGACCGTTAACACCACTTAAAAGTCACAGAGAAGTAAAATACTCAATTTCGTTTTCTTCGACGACATATTATTTTTAGTTATTTTGATATAAGTACAAACTAAACTACTGAACCGATTTCTCTATGGGACCAATCTAAAAGAAAATCCTTACAAACAAAAAAAAAGTTTTTTTTAAAATTCCGTTTTTTTTTCAAACAGTTCTGAAGTAACAAACATGAATTGATGACCTCCTCCTTTTTTAGAGTCGGTTAAAAATACTTTTCAGCCCCCAATCTTCGCACCACACGCGAGAGAAAAAATAAGAAAAATATGCAGATTGAACTAAGAAACTCCTGTTTTTTTGTAGAATAATACTTTTCAGTACCTAACCTCCTTAAGCTTAGATCTCAGCGCGAGCGAGGAGCGTGACCAGAATATAATGAGCCGGATTTATCTACCTTCAAAAGTGCTTATCTTTCCTAATGAGGTTTCGTCTCCTGAAAGCCTGTCATCTGTTTTTGTTCAACAATACCTTTTTTTGTAAGCCAGCTTTGAACAGTTACTGACTGATTATTTTAGAAGGATTTTTGATATGGAAATTAAAAGAGGCTTGCACAACTCATAGAAATGACAGTGAAATGAAGTGATTCGTGAATGAGCAAGCGAAATATTAATTCATATTACAATTTTAGATAAGTAGGTTATACCGAGACTAATAATCAAAAAAGTCTCAAAGTAGAGGAGCGTTACAGCAGTGTTGCAACGGCCTTTATTAATCAAAGTCCTGCGTTGCAGTGTTTTGGTCATGGGCGTGATAACTTAACATCAGGAGAGCGCCGTTTTTTCATGGGGAATCCTCATGGATAACTCCCGCTTTTGGAGGAAGGTATTTCGGACATCAGGAGAGCAATGTATTTCATTATTATTTATAACATATATATAATTATATATAACATACACAGGCGGCATATATCTTGGTTATATTTTTGTCAGTGCACTTTAAATGTTTGTCCAGTATTTTTTTTATTTTGAAAGAGTTCACTGAGGGGACACTAATTACTGTCTGAGGCAACTTGTTCCAGTCTATGGCAACGCGGTTGGGAAAAGTGTTCCTAGGTTTGCGATTTCGAGCTTTAGCGAGTGTCCTATCAAAATTATGTCGTTTTTCATAATGAACATTTCTAGGAGGTGTCCGGTAATTAGTGGTTGTTCAGTATTTGTTGCCAGCTAACTCCTTTCTTGCTGCTATCTTGCAGTTTGAGCGCTATGAGATAAAGCCAAGAATGAATTCACAAGCCGTGCCTAATGCCTTGTCTTGGGCAGTCGGTGCGCACTACGAGACAAGCCTGTATCATTTACGCTCGAGCGAAGTGCCGCTCGAGCGAAGTACCGTCATTGCAGGGTGACTAAATCTGAAATTGGCACGCGCTTGTTCCTAGATTTTAGATGTGTATGATCAAAAAAAAGGGCAAAATATTTTATCAAACTATTATGTTAAAAAATCAACAGCTCTTTGAATTATTATCAGAATCCTGCGACGATTTATTAGACTTATTTGTAAGAGTATTACGTCTGCCAATAAATTAATTTACATTTTCTAGAAGGGGAACTTTACTCTAACTAGCAAAAAAGCTGTTTTGGCCGAGTGGGAGGTGCCGCGTCTTTCGTTCCGAAGGTCGTGGGTTCGAATACGGTACACCAATGGTTTTAGCTGTTCATATAATCTATGTGTGCATTGTAACACGTGCTTAACGGTGAAGAAAAACACCTTGAGGAAACCGGCATGTCATAGAACCTAAAAAGTTCGAAAAACATGTGTCAAGTGCACGAAAGGAGCCTCTTCGAGGCGCACATGAAATCTTTTCACCACACTGGTTCGAAATAACTAGTGACACGATAAGAAGACTAGGGAAAAACTCTATCAACGATTTGAATTGCGTGTGGCTTTCTTGGGAAGAATAAAATCCATCAAATTGTCAACCGATGCTTCAACCTAATCCGTGTCATTTTCAGATAGTCCGTTATTATCCCGACTCAAATACACCGAAAGCCTCTCAAAATGTTGATCTGTCTCGGTCACAAATACTTGTACTAGTAAACGTCTTGACTTTTGCCACACAATGATGTCGTTCTTGAAAATGTAGAGTAAGCGTAAGTACTACTTTGCCCTTATTAGTGTCCGATACAAGCCAACCACTAGGTCACACGAGACGAAACGAGAAGATCTCGAGTCCAGCATATTTGAAACTTTGACTTATACACCACAATTTTTTAATTACTACGTTGTATCTGTGCAGTCTGAATTTTGGGTTTCTAAAAAATGACAGAGTGACATGGGCGCGAGTGCGGCGCCCGAGCCGAGATGCAGCGAGCTACGAGCCAGCTAGGTACCTGAGTTTGCCAAACGATGGAGGCAACCTTAATTATTATCTATGTTGGGTACCTATTTACGTGAGGCCATAGGAAAACGACTTACGGTAACAGTTGTCCAATTTTATTATATTTATTAAAAATAAATCGCAAACGGCAACTGTTAATGCGTTTTTTTCTTCTAATCTCTGATTAAACATTTGGAGTGTTTAACTTTTTAGTAAGTAGAGATTGCATGTCAAACAGGGCATTAAAATATATCTATTATAAATAACTAGCTACACCCTACAACTAGCAACTTAATCTGCCTTACGAATAAAAAAAAATCCTTAGTACACTAGATAAGTAAGTAATATGTAAATTTAGATTTTTATATCACATTCCTACATATTTTTCTTTTTGCATGCCGTATTTACGGTGAATTGAGACCAACACTAGTTTTAAGACCGTCGATGTAACCATACTTCAGGCAAAATAAATCATTTCATTTCATATTAAACCGCTCTAGGTTCATACAAAATCATATAAGGTTCTGCTTTACTTACCTACACATTTCTATCACAATTCACAAAACCTCTTTTACTAACATAAATGCACTTCCACTACCTACACAAATGTTACGCAAAACCTTTCCATTAACCTTAAACCTTCTTAGGGTACCTAAATAAATTGTAAAACTTTGTTCCACCTCACAAAAGATTGCGACCTTGAAAGGTGAAAGGATACTATGTTTTCTTTCAGTCACAGAATATACATAGTAACCTTTTTCATTCCAAACATATGTTTCTTCCCACTCTACAGACATTATACACCTTTGGCAGTGACACAGAGAAGAGAAATGAGATACCTACTGCGTACGTACGTACTGTATTAGGTTGGTCATGAAATATGTATAGGTAAAAAATATTTGATGGCGTGGTTCAAAGTTCAAATATATAAAATTATTTATTACAAATTTTAATAAAGTACTTACATACAGAGACTATTAGGTTAGGAGAACGATATAACTACAAAATTTATATAACTGTGTAGCAGTCTCAACGCCCACATCCCTAATACATCTGCGTTCTGTCAGAGAAAAACATAATGAAGTAAATTTACTAAAACTTGAAAAAGTAGCGCCTGAAAAAGTAGTGTCCTTTTTCAGCTCATTAACTATACTTACCTTCCTAATTTTAGTTTAATTGATTCAGTAGTTTTGGTATGATTGAGTAACAAACATCCATCGATCCACCCATAGATTCATCTTCACAATTGTTTATTATTATTATAATTGTATTTATAGTATTCGTAGGACTAATATTTGTTCGTGGTTTTCAAAACTCGATATAAGTAGGTAATCTTTTCTTTTTGGGTATTTTGATATATAATAAAATATTAATAATAAAAAAAGCTATATTCCCTTCCATACAAAAAAGTGTGTAAACTTAAAAAAAAAGTTTTTTTCGTTCGTTTTTGTTTTTAAAGTTCCTCGACACACGACAGTGTGTCAAGCCACGGTCAGGCCCAGCGAACTGGCTTGTAGCACTGAGTGTAAGTTTACACGAACCATTTGGAGCCACTTTTGACCTTGTCATAGCTAAAAAACTAATCAATATAAACACACCAAATTTGGTTTATGTATTGAAAGCCCGGAGTTAATGAAGTACCTCCTTTTATAAAATTTAACATAGCTTATACGGTTATTTAGATATTAACGTTCAAAAATCGTCATTTTTACACTGATTGACTGACATGTAGACGTAAAACCTAACTCACTTCCAGATGACCTAGAAAGTTCAAATTTGGCATCCAGGTAGGTAATTGTGTGTATACAAAGGAAAAAATCAGAAAACAGTAAATTTATAAGATTTGATTTTTTTTTCAAATTATTCGATTTTATGAGGAAAATTTAGCGCCTTGTAAATTATGAGCGCAATTGCCTTGCAAATTTTTGCACTATATTTCCATTTCCATGATGAAAGGTTGTTTTTATCGTTCTATGTACTTGCTTTAATATCAATAATTTAAAAATTCGAAAAAGAGCCCAGATGAACGAAAGCTATTGGAAATGCAAATTGTCGGAAAACACCTTATCTACGCTATTTAGGTAGGTTAGGTACTTAACTTATTGTACTTTTACCTACCTACATACATTTAGAGGCGATGATGGTGGTGTGTAAGTAAGGAAAAGAAATAGTAAGGTAACTATTATAATTATAGTAGGTACCTAACCTATATACCTTTGAATAGTAATACATTTATTTACAAAAAGCATTGATATCTGAACAAAACCACATATAATATGTGAAAATGGAGGAGCCACGGTTTGATGGACTGGATTATGATGTCGTTTTCCCCGAAAAAAGACTTGATATCTACATATATGGCTAGCCAAGGTCTACTTTATAAATAAAGTAATACGTTTTTATAAATAAATTTACGAATGTCTATAGTAGACCTTGGCAAGCCATATATGTTGATATCAAGTCTTTTTTCGGGGAAAACTACATCATAATCCGGTCCGTCGAACCGTGGCTCCTCCATTTTCACATATTATATGTGGTTTTGTGCAGATTTATATATACGCTTACAAAATATCCTTCTATAGACCTACTTCTTGGATTTCTTCATAAACCAACTTCGTAAATAATTCAACTTAATTTTTATTAAAACTCTACCTTTAAGAAAAATACTTATTACAAAATTAGGTTCTTTTATCAAAGAAAATCCCCAAGTAATACCGTTTGTTTATGTTTGTCCTACGGCTCGACTGCTCAAGTTGGATATTTCTTTTCGCCGCCCTTCATGCCTCTCTGTTCCTTGATGTCCAAACTTTTCCGCCAAACCCTATCGAAGATAATAGAACCCTTTTCGAGCCGGTATAAGTTTAGTTTTCCAAGTTTATCTTCATCACGAAGTCTGAGAAGTAGAAAAGATATTTACCTACTTCACATTTACGATGGTGTTGGTAGACCATGTGAAAACTGGTTGATTATACTAAAACTACTGAATATATTGGGGTGAAAATTAATCTAGACGTACTTCACCAAGTGGATTCGTCGCTCTATCATAACATATTATAATATACTCAATCACAATGATTTTTTTAATAACCTACTCTTTCTAGTGATTTATCAAAGTATATTCTTAGATACGTATACGTTGTTACAAATGCTAGAAGGCAGCTCAACTGATCCGACTAGTCACCAAATGGCAGCGTGCCTGAATCTATTGGTAGTGATCTACTTGTACCATTTTTCATTAGGGGACATTGTCCCGCGACATTGTCGCCCGTATAGCGGGACATGTATAAACATAAACATTCACACACTCGCACCCCTGCACTAGGATTCCCTGTGTCGCAGGTGGCATGGACACATACAACACATCACAACATCCAAGACCCGAGAACAAACATTTGTGTTCGTCACACAAATATTCGCCCTGGCCGGGGATCAAACCCGGAACACCAAGCTTCGTAGGCAGGGTCACTACCAACTAAGCCACGGCGTCGTCGCTTTCGTATAGTTTTTTTATATGTAGATTTCGTGTCGGGCGACAATGTCGCGGGATAAATGTTCCCCTAATGAAAATAAGCGTTAGGGGCTAGATGGCGTCGTTTAAATGTCCATAGTTAAATTACTACCTAATTGATTATTTTAGCCAGATTACATCCGTGACAGTCCTTGGAACACGCATAACTGCCACCCGATGCCTTATAAAAATGTACTTTTTAAGTACTAAATAACGTTATTTTGTGTTTTTTACAGACTAAAGGGAATTTCTCATAAAAAGTTATTGCCGAAAACACCCAGCAGTCAAACCTACGTCCAGAAATGTTTATAAAAACAATCGAAATGTTTTACGAGTAGGCTGTAAATTGACTGGACCCTCTTTTCACCGGTCCGACGCACTTTATCGACGATCAGACGCTCTCGACCAATAGAATTGCTCCATTTTTATCTACAGACCATCCCATTGGCCCAATTCACACATTCAGACAGACGTATTATCTAGTAAAACCAATTATTTCTTTATTTATTTAAATGGATTCTTTTGAGATGTCATCTGGGTTTCGTAACTCTAATGCCTAGATCACACGTACCGAGTACTCGGCCGAGAGACATAGCGCCGAGTGCTCGGCTGAGCGAGTGATGTAAGCTTTCACTGTCTCGGCCGAGTAACATTTTACTGTCTCGGCCGAGTACTCGGTACGTGTGATCGAGGCATAAATTGGATTTCTGGAAAGTCGGTCAAATCTATTTATGATTTAGTCTGTAGTTTTTTTTTTACTGAAAGAACCGCTCTCTACGGACGTTTTCTGTAGCGTAAACCGATCAGTTTTAAAAAAATACTTTTAACAAATAAAAAGTATTAAATTTAATTTTACAAGACGTAGTTAAAAAGCGCTAGAAATTGAGCCAAAATATTAGTTTTAATAAGCGTTAAAAGTTATCGGTTCGCTAACAAGATTCATAAAAACTTATAACTTATTCATAGCTTACTTCACTCGATTACTTCGAGCAGTAACTACCTACTACCTAATTTAACGAATTCTCAAAGAGCCGTATAATGTTTGTTTATTTAATTAACTTTGAGTAAAGTTGAGTTCAAAGGTAACTGAAGCTGATAAATTACTTCAATAATTACCTGAAATATAAGGTCAAAGGAACCTAGAAAAATTGAAGTTTCTTTAAAAATGTTATATCCAAGGTTGTGTAAAATTTAACATTTTTACGATTGAACACATTTCGCGTTAAAACAACCCGTTTAAGCGGAATAATAATTACCCAAATTATGTGTCAAATTAATTGTGAGCTAACTCATAAACGTTATTAGAAATGGTTTCATAGCAACAAATTAGAAACATCTTAAATTACCTACGTAGATCCTCACCGCCAATAAGCGAGCGAAATACAATAACCTTGCCACAGCCTTATTAATCTATATTAGATCTTAGAAAATAAATTGCACTAAGAGTATGTAAAGAAATAAATCAATCTCTAAAAAATTAGAAACAAGAAAATATTCTCATCTGAAATTGTTATGCTCCATAGTCCGTGGTCGTAACTAATCATTATTTTCTTGTTTTTTGGGGATGATTTTTCAGTAGTCGGGTTTTATTTTGTAAACTAGTTTATTTTTTGTGATTATAATGTTTATAATTGATGTATTTTGGGTAGGTTTGGAGAAGAAATATGTTAGGCTCATATTTAAGCCGATATTTTAGAAATTATTCCTAATTATCGGGTACATGACAGCAAAGCCCCGAATATCCAAAAACTAAAGATTTTTTAGCTTTTAGCTGACTATTATGAAAGCAAATATTTATAAAACATTTATTATTCATTGATATTGTGAAGTAGAGGATGGTACATATAATATTTATTCTTTGGCAGAGGTGATCTTAGGTCCTAAATAAACTAACGTGGAATATCGGGGACAATATGATGTATTTCTTGTGTTCATTTTATTTCATCGTGTACCTAAAGCAGATATGTACCTAATACAAAATACGATTTAACACCAGCAACTTTTATAAGTACGCGCCTACGCTTCTTGTCAAACATAGGTACTCTTAAAATTTCAAGTCTATACGTTCTGTAGTTTGGCCTGTACGTTGTCTGTAAGTAATCAGTCAGTCAGAACTAAGTCTTTTATACCTACATATTGATTACTACGTACCCAAAGAGCGACTCTACTGTGTAAAAAGTAAGTAAGTAGGTATCTTTTATACAAAATATTAATATAACTAAATTATTAATTAATGTCATCATTTATTAGTACCCCGGCTATTACAATAAAATTAATTGCCAATGTAAATTATAACATTACAATGGTTAAACATTTATGCCCAACTATTCATTATCTCCTTTTGAAAATCCATTAGTAATAAAAATAAATGATGAGGCCTGCCTTCCTCCTACGCGACGTCCGTCGCGTACGTCCGTAGCGCGCACCATCGCTTACGTCCGTAGCACGCACCGTCGCGTACGTCCGTAGCGCACACCGCCGCATCCCGTCAATTAATCCACCGCTGACATTATAATTCATAATTCATTTATTTTCAATTTCAAGCATTTACATACAATTTAAATATCTAACATAATTTTTACTTATTGGCTTGCTTGAGACATAGTATGAGTTTCATATCAGCATCGCAGTGCGGTGCCGCATAGCAGTGCGGTGCCACATAGCACACCGTGTACTTATATTCGTACGCTCGACCGACGTCTACGACCCACGTCAGCATAGGAGGAAGGCAGGCCTAAATATAAGACATAATGATCGTAACTCACTTGTGCCAAGCTCCGACCATGTCAACCCCTGAGGATATAAACTTTGCAAATAAGTTTCTCTGACAGTTCGACGTGTCCTCGAGGACGATTCAAATCTTCGCAGAGTGTCTATTCTTAGGCTTATAATATTATGAAAGTTTTCTCTATTTTTAAAATCATTCTTATTTGCTCTAAATGTTTGAGAAAGGGCTCAAACGATACCTTATCCGAGAGAATGGGTTTTTTTATGAGTGTTACCTCAGAACTTTGTTGTTTATAAAGCTTGTTTATAATTCTTATTAAAAACAATAAGAGGAACGAAAAAAAATACAATAAAAGAAATTGGTTGTTTGTAAAGTTGGTTTACGAACGATAGTTTAACGTGACTACCAGCGTAACGGGACAATGAGCGTTACCGGACTATGACGTCAACGTTTTCGTGCATGCAACCGGTGCGGCGGTGTTCATCGATTTATTAGACGTAGTCACGTCAAAAATACCTTGGCACATGTAAACGGAGTCACGGTTTTGGCCGAAAAAAAACCATATAAAAAACTTTTAGGTGTATTCATTTTCATTTTGTATCGTAGTCTAGTTGTCTGAATAAAACATACACATGACAATGTATTCAAATTTCAGAGAGGGTGTGTTTTACATTCTGAATTTTAAATCTGGATAGGTTACACGAGCGAGAGGGCCCTCCGTGTATTCATTATGCCATGTATTCATTGAGAAACAATGTTTCGGATACACTGTTTCTGAAACATCACGTAGATATTTACAGAAACAATGCTTCGGAAACTCTGCCGTCCACATCATCAGTTGTTTACAATATGTCGCCCGAGGATAGAGAGAGAGAGATTCTTATATCATTAGAAATTTCTTCCCACGCCTCATTGTTTTAAATTTATTTTTATAATGGGCCGAAGAGTAATCCCATAACATGCGCTTCGTTTCAAATATTTATATTAATTTTAAAAAAAATCGCACTACACTGTCTTCATGTTTATGAAACAAGTTTCATGCGCATCCACACTCATATGCATCTGTTGCGAAACTGATTTGTTTCTGTGCTCTCCATCCTGAGCGGGGAGCACAGAAACATGCTGAGAAACACGTAGTGTTTACCGAAACAAATTAATATGTTTCAGAAACATATTGATTAGTTTCACAAACACGTAAATTTTGTTTCTGAAACAGTGTTTATAAACAAAAGTTTCTCAGTGAATACAAGGCTTTACGCGTGGCCGGCCGCGGCTCGTAAGCGTTTTTAATTAAACTGCAGCTCATTAAATGGGAGCTGTCTATTGCAGGGTTAATTAAATCGTTCCACCGATCGGCCAAATTAATCGTGTGAATCATGAATCGATTTAACAGATAATTTACTTACCATTTCGTAGCAATTAGCAACCTCATTGTACGAGCACTACTAAGAAAATTTTGCCGGTATGGTATGATACATTAGTTTCGAAGTAGATTTTAGATTCAAGATTTTTATTCGCCAGAACATAGTTTACACGAAGTATATAACGTTGTTAAAAAAATATTATTTAAGCCACAAATACTATTGTTTTAACAGCATACTTCATGTAAACTATGTTCTGCCATTTATGGTGTGTGTGTAGGTAGGCTTAACAATAACATAAAATAAAAAAAATATTTAAAACTAAATACCTAAATACTAATCTTAGCACGAATCACCCAGCCCTAAAAGTAATAAAAGGCCAAATATGAATTATTATTACAAATATTTTTTGCACATGGTTTTTTTGTATGAAATAACTTTCCTAAGCTTGTTTATAAGATATAGCGACGCAATTTGGCACAAGATTGCCAATTCCGTTGTAACGATCCGTAATTGCACCGTTATCGAATGATTGGCGTTACGTACCCCTCTCTATCGGTTTTTACCCAACTACGTTCTTCTGTGTGGATGATCTGACACAGTAGAGACTGGGAACTGAAGAATTCATGAAGAATTTAATATTAAATAAGTTAATATTATTGAAAAACGAGCGAACCTTACAGTCGCATATGATGTGTAACAATTGACACATTAGTAATAAGCAAAATTTATGTAATGATTCTAATAACTTCATTTTTCTGGGGTTGCATTACACTTTCGTCCATAGCATAATCAGCCTATAATGTTCCCACTGCTGGGACTCAGGCCTACTCTCGGCAGGAGAGCGAATGGGTCTTAATCCACCACGCGGACCCAATGCGGATTGGTGGATGTCACGTGCCATAGAACATTTTTTTTTGTCCTTTGACATGCCGGTTTTCTCACGATGTTTTCCTTCACCGTTGCGAGAACGTGGGATGCATACATAGTATTTTTTCGACCGAAAAAACCCATTTACGCATGACTGCCACCGGGATTCGAACCCGCGACCATCGGATCGCTAAGCAAGGGCCTCATCCACTCGGCCACCACGTCCTCCACACTTTCGTCCCATTTTAACGAAATTACTCCCACAAATTGTCAAAAAGCGATTACACATCAAAAAGTGGGTCTCTCTTTTATATATACTTACTTAAATCACCTTAAATCATAGAAGATTTTCTTGGTATAATTTTGATTTAAGATTATATAATTCTTGACCGAAAATAATCTGAATAAAATATAGTTGCATTAGTAATGTACTAATACAAGTCGGGTCCATTGATCTAATCTCCACCATTCACGCTGTATTAAAGTAATTTTTCACAGACATCGGACACGTAGATTAATTATTTACATTCAGCGCTGAAAATAAAGTTAACTGAAGCAGCCAGAACTACTTGCAATATTAATTTATTTCTTAAGGTCAATAACTGAGTTTTCTTGTTTATTATTTTCAGAGCCAAACGGACTGTTATATAGTGGTGAAAATCTTTCTTGACTAGTCTAAATTAAAAAAAAAGTGCTGGCTGAGTTGGAGGTGCTTCGACTTTCGATCCGAAGGTCATGGGATCGGGTCCGGTCCTACACCAATGGATTTGTCTATTAAAATAAAACTATGTGTGCATTAAAACACGTGCTTAACGGTGAAGGAAAACAGCGTGAAGAAACCGGCGTGTCAAAAGAACCTGAAAAGTTCGAAAAACATGTGTCAAGTGCACGAAAGGAGCCCCTTCGAGGCTTGAAATCCTTTTACCACACTGATTCGAAAGAACTAGTGACATCTGATCCATTTATTTTTTCTACCCTGTGTATAAACAAATCAAACTCTCCCAATGCACTCTATTTTGCTCTATCTTCGGTTTGATAAAGTCTCTAAAATCATGTAGCAAAAGATTTCTAAGCCGTAAGCCACATATCCATCAATCCAACGAAAAAAAAACTTGAACCCTTCTCTCTGTTTATTACCGTAGACAAAACACAGTTGTCTTTCTACTCGAATATTGGGCTACCCTTGTCAGGCTAACGAAATAGATGGCACAAAAGCACAAGGTATGTTACATAGTTCGTGAACGACGTGACCTGTGTCACAACTTATATTCACTTTTGCACAACTTTACCAACGATGAAAATACGGAAATTCATTAGGTTTAATCATTAAGTATCTTGAATGTTTATATATTTAATGTATTTAGTTGGCCATAGCTGTTCTTATTGTAGTATTTTTTAAATTTGATCTGTGGTGTCCCAGTGCTAAAGGTATCTCCCAAATCTTTCCAATTCTTCTCGCGGTCTTTTGCGGCCTCCCACCATTCCCTCTCGAATCCGTCCAGATCGTACCTCTATACGCTTTATCGGCTGACCCCTACGCCACCGTCCGTCTTAAAATACTGAATAAATAAAAAAGTAGTACATAAATAAATAAACATAAAATCTAATACAAATTATTATTTATTAATTATTGATTAAAAATACTTCTATATACCTACTTTGAATAACCAAACCAAAAAATTAATAAAAACCCAAGGAGAGCCGTTGTTAGCCAGAGGATGATGAAGTTAGGCAAAGTGATGACGTGCCATCCGGTTTCTCAGAGTAGCATACCTAAACCAATGTCAACTGGTAGTAACAGCTTATCTTGTGAGATTCATCATTCAACCTGTTCGCTTCTAGTCCTAAGTTACGTCTTCTTCGAAAGGTAAAGTTTAATAAATTCTTTTGTATCTTTGGCTCCTGTTGGGGTGCTCGTGTTTCGCAATTTGTTAAGGCAATTTATGGGATTGAAATGTCTAAGATGTGGGGCGGCGATACATTCCTTTTTTATAGAAGTATCTATACCTTATAATGTAAGGGCACCAGTTTTCTTACAGTGATGAATAACGTAACGGTGTTGCTATAGAACACCAAGATAGTGGTGTCAGAATCAGAATCAGAATCAGAAAATATTTATTTCTTACTGCTGTTGGTATAATAAAGATCTTAGGTAAATACTTAGGTTCAAGTAATTTTACAGTCTTATCCATTACGGATCTACACTAAATTAACTTTGTTATTCTACAATGTTATTTATTACATATAATACGGATGTCAATTCAGATGTCGCCAACACTAAACTAATTTGACAGCACTAAAAAAATATACTACTATTTTTATTTCGATCGTTATAAAAGGGACAGCAAAATTTTTGAAGATATAGCTGAACTGAGTATAAATTTCAAAAAAGTGTAGCGGTGATTTTCTTACCACAACCTGACGAAATGTTTTGTGTATATTTTTGTTTTGATATGTGAAACTGTTTTTTACAAACTCCTTAGACACAACTATTTTTCATGTGTAATTGTTTGAAGTTGCCAACTACGGGCTTCATCGCTCATATTTTAAGCCAAAACTAAAATTAAATACAATTTCTAAAACTAAAACTAGCGTAAAATTAAACTGGAATCATAATAAACTATGTTTAAAATCGTAGTTTACCAACAACGTTCGTAAAGTTTTGCGAGTACTCTTACAACTTCAAAAACTAACAAATGTTTCAAATGTTAGACCAAATTGTGCATTATATTTGACGGCACGGATGGTCGAGTTGCAAATGTGTTGGACTGCCACGTCTGTGTCGCGGGTTCGATTCCCGCTTTAGGACAAACATTTGTGTGATAAACACCGGTGTTTGTCCTGAGTCTGGGTGTTTTCTATCTATTCTATGTACTCGTATGTATTTACAAAAAAGTTATATGATTGTATCAGTTATCTGGTTTCCATAATACAAGCTTGCTTAGTTAATATAAGGGCTAGATGGCGTTGAGTGAAATATCCGAACATAAAAAATAAATAATCACACTTATAAAATGTTAAAATTTAATTGGGGTGGATTACACCGAAACTGATGAATAGGTTGGTTATAAATCCAGTACGGGTATAGATTAGAAGCTTAAAAGGACATAACTATTTAGATTAGTGAGTATTAAGATGATACACACTTGCATAATTCCATTTATTAATGTGGTAGTTTTAGCTTAGATAAAAAACACGTTATCAAAAAATCTTTAGAATTCAAAACTCACAATAAAATATTTTTTTAGATATATCCTGAAAACGCTTAAAAACAACTTTCTATCTGAATGTTGGAAAACAACAAACGAGCGTCTCTATTTTCTATTTTCCCTATCAGTATCTATCTATCAGTATCCCACCGTTAAATTTACGGCAGTTGTAAAAGTCGATACGAACTACATTCCCTTTTTACCGTCGTACCTGGCCATACATACAAGCCTGCGTTTTATGGTTGTATGGAGCCTGAATTTTATAGCGATATTGTTTTATTTCGACGAACATAAATGTAAAGCAGTTGAGGCGAAGCGTTTTGTGGAACGTATTTTCTTGCTATTGAAATAAACTTTTATACCGCTCTCTCATTTCTTACTCGTACTGACCATTTAAAACAAATAATACAAAATGACATACCAACCTAGTAATGTTTACATATTTTTTTTTATGAAAACATTTTAGCTAAAACTTATTTCAAAATAAATAAGATAAAAACTGTTACCGTTAGTCGTTTTCATATGGAGTTGCGTAAATCGGTATCCGTCATTGCTAATTATTTTTTCATTCATCGTTTGGTAAAACTGGGTGCCTAGCTCGAGCCAGCTCGCAAAATCTCGGCTCGGGCGCCGCACTCGCCCCTTCTGCATGTTTTTTTGGTAAATAAACATTTGTGGTGTATACCTAGTTTTTATAAGTATCTGTCTTGTCGAGAAAGGTTGTGACCACCGAGTACTCTCCTATCGACAAAAAAATCTGTTTCTATATTTTCTAAAGGACGTTAAATCATTCGTTCAAAGGTTGCGAATACTCCAACTGAAAGGTTCTTCGCCTTAAACTTCAAAGTAAGTAATTAAATTCTCCCAAACATAATGAAAATTCATTAAAATAAGGATCTTATGGAATTAAAACATTAGTTTGTCTGCGCCATCTTGGTTACGATATTGTTATGAAGGAGGCTGAAACCAAACAGTTATTCTTGTTTTAATATTCAATGACCGAATTGCTAAACTCCTCCTTCTTTGATGTCGGTTGAAAATTTGCTTGTTGATTGACTAGTTTCTGTCCACCGCTTCTTTCACAAGGCTAGGATACCTTAGTACCTAGTCTAGTAATATTTACAATAGTTTTTCATCTTAGAACAACAAACTGCCGTCAGCTGAATCATCTTTTAAATAGATGGAAAAAGAAAAAGGCCAATATGATTTTTTTATCGCCTACACTACAATTAAATAGTCATTAGAATGCTTCTTTACATACTTTTTCCTACATACAATCTTAGATAATAACCTATGCAAATTTTTTTTTTTTATAAGGAATCCTCTCCAAAATCTTTGCTCTACCTGGCCGGAGCAACAATTGCTAAAGATCATAATGTATCAAATAGTGTAGCAGTAGCAGGTCTTTTTGTGTCGTTAAATAATGATGTGCTAGTTTCGTCTTTCCGTTACGTAACGCTGAAGATCAAGGTTACTCGATACCGTTGTCGTTGGAACGGTATTATTGTACAAAAGGCTCTAGAGCCTTTCTTGTGTTAGATAATGTAGGGTCTAAATATAGGAAGTATTTTATAACACCGATCGATTATAGAGTTGAGAGCTGTGGGTTTTAAAAAAAAATATGATTTTTATTGAGTTTAAAACTTAGACGTTGTTTCGTATTTTATTCAGGTATACTTTTCTTATATATATTTCATACAAGCTACAATTATTATTTTTATAAAACTTTGTCTTCTCTTGTAAAAAATGAAAGTTAGGACTTTGGTGTCAAAAAAAAATTATATCTTAAGTTTGTATCTTAATCCTAAAGTGTCGTTTAATTAAGTAGGTTTATACATTTAGGTATTTAGTAGGATAGTGAAGATCTTTTAGTGTAAAAATCCACGCCCCTCCATTCACGCGATCAGTATTAAATGACAGCGCTGGTGCAGAGGCATGCATTCTTAGACTGAAATATATTTACTCATATTATATTAACTAGTAATGTGATTCATAAAAATACTTGATAGTTTTTTAACAAGCTGAAATAAATAGATTCCATTTCCATGTCAAAGTGCTCATGATATAGTCACGTGCATGTAAATTTCACAGTCGAGTTAACGACGTTAAACTTAGTCGTTAAACTTAGTAGGTAGTCGGAATTGTCGTTTAAATCAAACGGAGTGTGTCTAACGGCTACGAGATTCGTAGCAAATGAGCTACGGCGTAGGTGATCTACGCCGTAGCTTGTATCCTTATTGCATTATTATTATATACAATCGTGGTGAAATTCATTATTATTTTAGACTAAGTACATTTTTATAATATACAATTAAAAATTTCAATTGTTACAAGTAAAGTGATAGCTTATACATAAAATACTTAACTGACAGTTAAAAAACCTTTATTATCTTATCTTTTATCATAAATATACATAAAAGGCTTAGTACTGACTGACTGACTGACAGACAACGCACAGGCTAAAACACTAAACCTAGACACTTGAAATTTGAAGGGTGTGTTCGTTCGCAAAGAAAGGAATTTAAAAAAAAAGCAACGAAAACAAAGTTGCGGACATCAGCTAGTTTAAAATAAGAAGGTATGTAGGTGACACAAAATTATAACTTCTAAATATCAACATGTGTTTGTCATATTACATGTCATTTCAATGTAATTTGCCGAGTACATTGCAAATATACTCCTGTAAAATATGATTTTATTTAATAATAGGATTTGCCTACAAACTTAAACTTATTAACAACGTGAGAATCTGTTATTGGCGTGATAACTTAGTGCCAATAAAATATTAGATAAGTTATACCTACCTACACAAATGAAATGCTGTTGATTCTCGGAAAAAATAAATAAAGTTAAAAAAAATCTTAAAAGAGCAGGCGACTGTTTCTATATGACACTCGTCTATTTCTATACGACATAACTTGTTCCCTCCATCTACTACAATGTAGACTGTTTCTGAATTATAACAACATACTACAAAGTTGTATGTATACGTATGTATACATATAGTGGTGAGCAATCTAGCCAGCTTTGTGGTAAATTAGTCACGTACTGCCCGCAGCGGCTGAGGCAGATATTAAAGCTGCCCTTAGTGATATCTCTATGACGAACTACTATTTTCAACCGACTTCAAAAAGAAGGATATTCTCAATTTTATGGGTGTATTTGATGGGGGTTTCTTTGATTTCACGGTAGATAAAAATTAAGATAGTTATTTTTGTTCTTTTTCTCGCAACAGATAATAATTTAAACACTGACGCCGCGCATAGCACCGTTATCTTCGTTCAGTTTTGTCTAGATACATAATTTGGGTAGGTGGGTAGGCATTCTAGCGCTTGGTACCTAAGATAAGAGACCGCAGCGCACGGGCACGGTCATAATGCGACTTGTTAGTAGTAGACACATCATTGAATTATTTTATCATAACTAAACGGATATATGAAAGTATCATTATTATTACATCGTAGTCTGGATTATTTTATTTATGTAATATATAACTTTCTTTATAACTAATATGTATATATTTTTTTTAATATTCAATAAATGTTTATTCATATACATTATGTTTTACTTCCATACTTATGAACTAAGCTTTATAATCGTCATGAACGTAATGTCATGAATGATATTTACATTTTTTCGCGGTTTGACCCTTAAAACAAGTTTTAAACAATGTACAGGTACATTGTTTAAAACTTGTTTTTTTCCATATACTTTATAGACCATGGTCTATAAAACATATGGAAAAAAACCAGGTTTAAAACTACTTTTCATTGCGAATGAATGGAAATAAATGAAAATAAATCAATATTTAGGACTCTAAATAGCTTCACATACAACCATTTGAGTCTATGCTTTATCATATCAGTCCCATTGACTGATTAGAAAGAAAGGGACTCGTATTTATTAGAATAGAGTCATAGTTCATAGGTGAACGAAAACGAAACGAACGAAAAATATATTTATTTGTAATTTACAGTTTGGGTACTTATAATTAGGTACACACTAGCCCCCACACTAGGATACCCTGTGTCGTGGGCGGCTAGTCTCTTCCAAGATGTCTTCAAATACTAAAGTAAACTACATTTCTGTTTAGCGACTTATTTTATTTTATTTATTTAATCTATTGTTTAGCTGATTACCGTGACTTCACTTAGGCCCCTGCGGAAGACCAGCGCTGGGCTGCGTTAGTGGTTCAGGCAAATGCTGAGCAGGGGCTTTTTTGTGATATACAGGCACTTTTCATTAGGACACACCTATTGTAACATCGTTTATCGACTGTTTAAAGTATTTAGTTGTATGTAACGCTTATTTTTATGGTAGATAGGTATAAGTAGTGCGTAAGTCTTTATTTTTTTATTGTATTTTTTAATTAATATTAGTTTTTTTCAATTCTTCGTTGTTTTACTACCATAATTGTACCTATTGTGTGTCGACCTGTGTACAGTGTACCTTAAGTTATATCACAAATAAATAGTTTTTCTTTCTTTCTTTCTTTCAATATCCATTTTAATTTTCGTTTGATTTTTTTTATTATTTTAATGTTTGTTACATCAGAACTTTCTAATTTTTCAAATGACTTGGAAAAATCAATTTTTGTTTGAAAAGATATATTTTTAGATTATTCCCACCGAAATTTCATTGCAATCGGTTTAGAAGTTTCGTTTGTAAATCAAAATAACTGACAAGCGTATTTTGCTTCCCTGTGAATTGTCAGTAGAGGTTTGGTAGAGGTTACGGAACTAAACAGTAGGTACAATAAAATTGAAGTTATGTTTTTGTAAACATTTTATTTCATTAGATTAACCTTGATGCGAGTCAAAACCTTTTAAAAATCATAGCTTTAGAATCGTTTTGATAATATTATTTAAGCAATTTCGGAGATCCAATTTTTTTTCTTAGGACGACAATAACTCCCAATTTAAATCCAATCCTAAAAATACTTACTTACAATATAATTTAATTTAACTGTTTTAAAACTTTTACTACTACAATCCTTCCTTCTAATATTATAAACGCGAAAGTTTGTAAGGATGGATTGATGGATGGATGGATGTTTGTTACTCTTCCTAAAACTTTACAATAATATAGCTTATAAATCAGAATAACACATGGGCTATAATTTATAAAGATACCTGCGCAGACGAAGTCGCGGGCACCAGTTACTTACAAATAAATCAATACTTTGAGTGAGTGCCTAGCCTTATTAAAATAGGTATATTTCAAATTGCCTCTCAATTAATATTCGTTCGCAATATGAAATACAATACCTCATTAATTGAATCCGATAATGAACTCGATCTATTTGTTTTTATTTTATGAACAATGAAATTCTAAAGGGTTTCATTAAATTTTATCATATTTACTAGTTCATTTAAGATTCAAACAATAATTTAACGAAACTAAATCTACGATTGAATAATCTTCATTTTGACCTAAAATTATCCTTGTTTCCATTATTAGAAACATTATCAATAGCATAAACCCAATCATATTTTTGAATAGCGACACCTTTCTAACCTAAACGTGGCTTTTCCTTGAATAGTCTGAAACTATGAACTGAAAAAAAGCGCTTGGTATATTATATTTAGAGTCCACGACTTTTTTAATTTTTTTTCACTTACCAACTGAGAAAAATGAGGAGTTTCTCAATTCGGTTGTACGTTTTTTTTATGTTTTTTAGGTACCTCAGAACTTTGTCATTCATCAACCAATTTGGATATTGTTTTATTCGAAAAAAATACTTTAATTTTGGTCCAATACAAATTTTATCAAAATCAATGCTAAAAAGTTAAGTCTTTGCTTGAAGTAAACGATAATGCGTATTTTGCTTCCATGTGACTTTTCAGTGGTGTTTACGGTCACTGAAACAATCCAATTGAAGTCGGTTGTAGTATGATTTTGTAAAAGCTCGATTATAAGGCCCATAGTGCAGTATACCTACTGACCTCCTACTATATATATACTTATTATAGATACTTGTTGTCAACTCAATCGTTCAGGAAACTTTATAAAACTCAAGGTGAGTCGAAAATTGAATCTACGGCTAAGCGGAGCTTTTGTCGCGCGTGTCAACGACAATTCAATTGTTGTTCAGTATTGCAAGCTTGTCTCTTGCTGTTCCACATTCATTGAGTTACCGACTATCAATTTACTCTAAAAAGTTTTAAGGTTATAAAAACATAATGAAAAATTGGCTTTGCCTTCGTCTAGTGGCCGTTTTTACCGCCCGCACGGAGAAAAAATCTCGTTAGAGTTACTAAAATTCTGTTTGAATTTGTGACAGCGAGAATAATTTAGTAACGATTACAAATATTATTTCTAGGTAAAATATAAGCTAAGTAAGGATAAAAAAAATTAGTTCTAGGTAACGAAAGTTATTTAAGCGTACAAGAATAGTAGATTATGCACTAAGGGGATAAAGCAGTGTCTTATGTCGCGGGTGGCATATTGAACCCTGAGCTAACGAAGGACTCAGTTAACTCCTGAGCGAAGCGAGGGAGTTATGTAGAGTCCTGAGTGACGCGAGGGGTTCAAGCTACCCAAGACGAAGACAGGCTTTATCCCAGAGGAGCATACTCTACTTTTCACACCTTCTGCGAGGCAACAAAAAGCCAGGGCTCCATCAGCGAACACCGTCTTTTGTTTCACAATCTTTGAAGTCGCGCCTTTTTGCTGTTTATGGTGGCCAGTTCGATTTTCGAACAAACCTTTTTACAATGCCATATGGGCGTTCTATTACTTAGAGTTTTCCACGAGTTTCCACACGAATTTGACGTTCCAAATTCAAATCACATTACAACCCTTGGGAGTTTCATACAACATTACCTCCCTAGAGATGTAATGCTATGCTTTACCTTGATGATAGCATGATATGTAATTGGACATTGTCGAGCAGGTGGTGTGAAAAATATAATATAGTTAACTATTTAGTCTAGCCCATTTTTTTTCTCCGTGCGCCCATCAGCTAGCTGCTACGTAATTAGGAATTTTTTTTTTAGTGCTTTTGTTTTTCAATCTAAAAACTGGACGATAAATTTGATGAGCGTTCGAGTTTCCATTGAAGAAAATTAAAAATGTATTTCTCAAAGCAGTCCCTAATCCCTGCAGATACAAAGCAATTTTGTGTCTTTCATAAAAAAGCTTATCAGTTGTAGATCTATTGGACGAGTAATCTCATGATGGGTTGCCATTTTATAATGACACATTATTACAAATTTAAATATTAATATTGATAACTGAATTCTATGCTATTTTTTATATCTCGTCTAAGCCTTTATAACCGTCGCAAAATTTTATTTAATTAATTAGGTATTCAAAATGTTATATATAAAATCTATTTTCATTTAGGTACTTTTCTGTTATTGTTTTCATTTGTATTTATTATTTTTTATTTTTTTCCAATCGAACATCGTTTTGGCTGAAATTAGATGGAAAATTGGGACGGCATAAACGCAAACTTTTTCGATATCATTTTCAGTAATAAATCACTATATACGTTTGTAAGTAGGTAAACCCTCAAAAGAGTTCCCAATAGAGGTCATAGACGAGTTCTTTAGTCCAATAACAACCACTCGAAAGTCTCGAAATTATTGAAAGTCAGATATTTATCTGAAATGTAGCAACTCTCTCGGATCGGATTAATACCACTTCAATTAAAATTGATGAGAAAATTTAGCTCCAACATTTATATTTTTGTAAGAGACTGTAAACTATGGACAAGAATAAAAACATTAAAGAGAAAACAAAATAAATTATAGAGAATAGACATTTTTAGGTTTAACATAAAATAACCTGCCACATTTTTTTTATTAAATCCGTCTGCCAGTTTTGAATCTTAGTTTTGTTGAACAAGACTAAATAAATAGTTTATAGACAAACTTTTACAATTCACATAATTTTCTGTTCGCGAAGTACTAAGTCAAACATAACGAGATAAGCTCTAAGATACACTTCAAGTTGGAATGGGAACAGTAAAGTCATAACTTACAATGTAATAAAGCGCTCATTATTCAGCTTTACATCTAAACCATGTTACTCGTATATATTTTTTTTACTTGCTTCTTGTACCTCGATTACAAAGTAATGTGTTAATGAATAAGTAAATGAAATAAAATTACAGTTACATTTGCCTGACATAAGTAAAAAAAAAATCGGAACTCCGATTTACGTTTTATAATTTCACTTGGACAAACTAAGTAGTGGATTACGCAGTATAACGCGTAGTATAAGTGGGTTGTAATATTGTTAATCTAAGATGTTATAATTATTAAGTAAAATGTACATATATTGCAGTTGTTTGTTGTACCGAATAAATAAAAAAGTAATCTTCTCATGGTACAGGAACACCGCGAATTCGATCGAGGAACATCATTTAAAATTACTTAAGTCGGTGTAACATTTCTATTATATTCGCTCGTCCACTATTAAAAACTCTTAAAGTGAGTGAAGTCTGGGTCTAAAGTGACTTATATGTATAAAATATCATAAGGTCTAAAGTATTTTCCTAAAGCTTTTCTTTAAAAACTGTTCTCCATTAGCATAAATTACCTACTTTTATAGAAAACTTAATAATATTGTTTTTTTTTAGTTATAAATTATGGTAAAAGTGGCTCAAGTTTTGTTACGAAACATTCATTTTTGTAAAAGTTTTTGTGATTATGTGACACAAAAAGTTTTTGGACTTTTTATGTAGATTCTTAACTTTTATTAGTCTGGAATATGAATATTATTTAATGAAACTACTACGCAATATTACATTATTAATTTAATTAAGAATATTTATTTATCTTCTCACTTACAGTTCGTCATTATCATCAACGTAAATTTAGTGCACATAAGGAGCACACGAGGCGCACTTATAATCCTCTCACCGCACGGGTTCGAAAGAACTAGTGACACGATAAGAAAAAGAAGATTATCATCAATAAAGCTCATTCAACTCTCTAAAATTATATAAAAATATTTAATACGATGGTGGTACATTTTCTTACTTCTTCTTTCCCTGGGCCAATTTTCCTTCTTCGCGACAAAAATGACGAACATCATCATTTGAAAGCTCGTAATCGCCTATAAGATAAACAGACTACTTGGATAGATAATCTCCGTCGTCTTACGACACGTTAGCACGCTAACGCCACCAAGACATGCGACGAAGCACCACTTTTCAATCAATATAACACTGATTTTTCAGTAAGAACTACACGGAGAAAAAAAAAATGGGATAGCGAGACGAAATAGTAACCGATAATATATTTTCTCATACCCTTTACTAACTTTTGTTAGCTACACCTATTATATTGCAATCGTTACTAAATTTCGTTGGCAGGAATATTATAATTATTGTAATCGTTACTAAATTATTCTCGCTGTCACAAATTCAACTAGAATTTTAGTAACTATAACGAGATTTTTTTTCTCCGTGTAGGTTTATTGAAACGTTTAAGTATATTTTTTGTTCTGATATGTTTAACATAAGCCAAGGAGGTTGGGCAAAACAACTTTGCCCAGTCTCTATCAAAACAAATGTATCGATTTAATGATTATTTCATTTTATTATTAAATTTAATAAGAGCTGTTTAAAATATACTAAATTTTGTGAGGTTGTAGTAACAAATTCACCGCTCCACTTTTTTTAAGCTTTATAATCAGTTCATTTATATCTTCGAAAATGTACAAATATGCGAGCGACATAGCGTCGCGCGGGATTCTGGCCATTAAGTTTAACATTTAGTGACAATCGTTCACTTACTTGACCGAGGAGGAAACGCCCGCCCACGTAATCCTGGAATGCGTGGGAGTGGCGAAGCAACGAGAGGAAATCCTCAAAAACCCGAGTTCACTCCGCGAAGCCTGCGAAGAACCCAGGAAACTTCTGTGCTTCTGGGCGGAGTTAGGCTGGCTAAACTATTAGTCAGGAAATCCGACGTACAAAGGACCAACAGGAGTCCAAGTGCGGAAAAGGGAGTCCATTTACATTTACAATCGTTCACTTAAATCCGCTCACTTGGTTGAAAGTAGGCTTGAGCTGAGTCTCAATAGTGGAAACATTATACACGGTCAATTTTTGATCACCAGAAAATAAAATACGCATAGTCAGTTGCCGTTACTGAATACAGATAGTACGGCAAAAAAACTTGAAAAAATTAAGTCGATTTTTTGTCAAAATAAATTTGATTAAAATTGGATAACTTACCATTAGTCGTTTTCCAATGGATTTGCGTCAGGCGGTACCCTTTATTGATAATAATTTAAGTTTTATTCATCGTTTGGCAAACCCGGATACCCAGCTCGAGTCAGCTCGCAAAACCTCAGCTCGGGCGCCGCACTCGTTCCGCTGTCACTCTGCCATTTTGTAGAAATCCAAAATTCTGACTGCACAGATGCAACGTAGTACCCCGTCTGCATTGCCCTTTTAATTATCAAAATAATGACACAATTCACAGGACGCCTGTTTCAATGTAGAACTGGTAAAAAAGTTCTAGACACAATTTAATCCATGTACACCCAAAATCATACCTTAAATCAACGTAACAAGGAGTAAATTGTACAAGCAAGCCTAGATTCAATCATGTTTTACGATGAACATTAAAATAAATTGTTTATTTAGGGCAGCTCCAAGCGTATACATATTTTATACTTATTCAGTAGCTATTTTTAATATATTTTTAAAATATTTTAGAAATTTTACCTTATATGTAATACTCAAGACACTGACCTTAGCACGAAGGTAAATAATTGCTTTGGCTTTTCATCAAAGAAAGACTCATAAAATCTCAGCTATACAATAAACCCAAAAAAGAGAAACTTAGTCAAACTATTTAGAAGCTTTTAATAAAAGTATTCATCATTGTACAATTCGTGTTCTGATTTTCTTGAAAGTAACCCCGAGGGATCGCAACGGGTACACCTCACGAATATATCGAGGTACCGAGGTCTATGAGGTATCTCTTTATTATGTGGAGCGTCGATGTATCAATTATAGTAGGGGAGCCGACTATGCTAAATGGGGATTTACTCGAGCGCCATAGAGACTTATTGGGTTGTTCACGGTTGGCCTTATAATATGGGGCTCATATTTGGTTGAGGTACTTAACCGGGTACAAGGTATACCCCTGTATATTAATCTGCCGCGCTTTAGTAAACACTGAAATCCCCTCTTGGGCTACCCCTACCATTATGAACGATTTTGAGAGAGCCCTAAGCGTCGCTTTATCAAAAGTGAACATTTATAAAAACTACAAGAAAAATAAAGATAAGTTTTTTTAAAGATTTTAACAAAAAGGCAAGTTATACACAGTATTTTATTTAAACATCTTGCTTAGATTGCTAATAAATATATTTCCTATAGGTATATACATATGTACATACAAAAATATGTAGAGGACTTATGTTTTTGTACGAGCATTGGCGTTCAAACTGTCATAATATCTAATTACTTTCTCATATACTTAATTTTTGATTAATTTTATTTAATGGTCGCAGTCTTTGCTATAAAAGCGACATAAAACTACGCTAAATTTTTAAAACTTAACTAACTCGTAAAAACTGAACCCTTGAAGCAAAGCTCAAATAAAGTGAAGATTCGGGCTTGAACGGGGTTTGTTACTTTGGAAAATATTATAAGACTAGGTATCTCATTCTCTAGTCTCAGTAAACTTTTGCTAAAGCAGTAGAAAGCTAGCTAAAGCGGTCTTGAAAAATTCAGACTTTAAAACCTCGTTGAAAAATATGTTATCTAGCTAGAATATTTTAAGATAAGGAGACACCTAAGTAAGATTCTCCAGGTATTTTATTCTGAACAAGAAAACTAAGCCAAGTAATTGTAATCCATAAAAACTTCTAAGCTGTTTATTTTAGCTATGCACGTAAATACATGACGCGTATGAAAATATGCAAAACTTAAATATTATGTTTGATACATAAATAGATAGATTTTAGTTCTGCAAAACTACTTAGAACTTTTATTTCTTATTTAACTTTGATTCTATGTTCGTAAGTACAAAATAACACTCTAATAAAACCATTAGTTATTAGTTAGTTGTGTAACTAAATTTCGTGTTAATTTATTTCTTGGTGTAAGTTTATTGGTACCTTAAAAATAATGTACCTTTAAAGTTTTATACTTTTGGAATCAATAATACGGGCTTTATTATATAAAACCAACATCTTGAGTTAACATACCTAGATAGTCTTCTACATCATTATACTCCGTAATATTCAGACATTTCACATTCAAGCTGAAATTCACTGAATAATGTGAAAGATTCGCCGTTGCAGTCGAGATGTTATTCATACACCACTCATGCCTCGGCAGGGTATCTGACGAGCCAACTCCAGTGAAAATGAAATCGAATAAAATATGACATTCGTTTGACTAGAGTGACATCATAAACCGGTATAAATTAGGAACATAAATTATACACCACTAATTTACCAAATATATATACCAAAAAACTTAAATGAGCAATGCAGAAGGGGTACTACGTTGTATCTGTGCAGTCGGAATTTTATTTCTACAAAATGATAGAGTAAACAGCGGGGCGAGTGCGGCGCCCCAACCGAGCTTTTGCGAGCTGGCTCGAGCTAGGTACCCTAGGGTTTGCCAAACTATGAATAAAACTTAAATTATTATCAATTGATGGATACTGCCTGACGCAAATCCATAGGAAAACGACTAACGGTAACAGTTATACAATTTTTATAAAATTTATTTTGACAAAAAATTGACTTAATTTTTAAAAGTTTTTATTTGCCATATCTGTGTTCAGTAACAGCAACTTATTTTTTTTCTGGTGAGTAAAATTTTACGGTGTATACATATTTTCTCTGACAAAAATATTTTGTTTGTTTCAGGTAGGTAACGCAAGAATCTACACAGCGATTTCAAGAATAATGGAGTAAGTAAAGGAACTGTTTAAATTACGAACGGGCTTAACACAAAAGTCTAAATTACCATAAAACCAGCATTAATGTTCGCTATTACAATTCTCCGTTTATCGCTAATTAACGCAGAACAATGCTAATAGTACGTGACACGGAATTCTGAATTCAGGGCTGTCATATACTATTTAAATTAAACAAATTGTCAAGTGAATGAGAAGAGTCGTTGATCGCAATAATTTCCAGGATATCTGATGCATGGCTTATCCCTATAATCCCACTAATATTAAAGATACGAAAGTTAGCGAGGGATAGTTCCCAGTAGTTACATTGTTGGGTCGATAGATAAAAAAAAATGTTTTTTTATTTTTTTAGATATTTAGTCATACTGTGACTATGCTACCCCCATAAAATCAAGCGAACATAGTTTACAATCAAATTAAACAAAAAACATAAATACTTACTTACCTAAAGATAAAAAAAAACTGAGAACTACGTACTTTCAAGCCAGGTAAAGAGGTGACACACATCTTTGTATATAGAATATTTAAACATTGAGATTAATTAAACAAGTGCGTAGCAACCCTAATCGCAGGGTCACCGCAATCCACACGTCTTCATTAGCGCATAATTAATTATCTGTGACATTCGCCGGAAAAATGTTATTGAACCGAACATACTACATGCCTATTCATTGAGGACAACCTACATATTAATTGCGATGTATGGCAGGCATAAAGAACACATAAAATAAATCCAACGTAAATTCATTAATTCATTCATTCGTATCATTGAACTCATTCTTATCATTTTTGACCAAAGACAATTTTTTTGACAAAGAACCTAGTTGTAGTGCACTTTAGAAGCAGCTAGGTTCGGCAACGCTGTATCTAGGCTGACTAATCCTTGCCACACAATTATTTTTTCAAATATCAACATAAATAGTATGAAAATCATGATGTTCATAACGATAGGTGTAGATTTGTGTTGTAGTTATTGCGTAGAATAAGCGACAAACAAGTTGTCCTCTGGTGAACCACGTGACAAAGATGCGCAGAACCAATTTGACCTAAGAATTGCGTTCTGCGCATCTTTTTCAGGTGGTTCGCCAGAGGACAAGTTGTTTGTTGCTTATTATACCTTCCAGTATTTATAACTGCAGGTAGGTAAGAAGCTTGTTTAGTTTAACTTTTAATGTATAATTCTCTGGCAAATAAAAACATTTTTCTTTCTTTATATCTTTATTTCAGTAACGATACGATTTCTCATCCAAAGAAAGTGTTTTTCAAGAAATCCATTTTATCGTTTTTACACGCACATGGCTGATTTTAAATAAATTTTAACGAAAGTGGCAACCCTAACTGTACCATCGCTTGCCAGATGCAATGTTACACTTAGCGAGTAGCTCTTGCTTAATGCCTTTGTAAGTGTAGGTCGGTACAACAGCATTACTTGAGCTTTACTCTCACTCAGTGATCTTCAAATTACTGAAATAACCTCTACCTGCACCACTTATTGCTATCAATCATCAATATTAAATAAATGGTTTGGTATTGACTGACTGACTGACAGGCAGCCCACAGGCTAAGCCACTGGACGTAGAGACTTGAAACTTGGATAATGTGTTTGTCAAAAGCTGAAAAAAGCTTGTATATTTGCAACGAAAACGAAGTTGCTAGTCAGCTAGTAAGTAATTTTATAAAAAGGTTACGCAAACACTTACAACTATTAATTTTTAAGTTTATGACTGTTCTTTTAAACAAAAGGATAATACTTCGTATTGTCCGGGTAGAGCCAAGTGGCGTGGGTTTTTAATAAAACATTTAAAATTTACTATAAACAATGTCGAATTTCTAAACTAAATAATAATACAACAGAAAATTTTGTTTATGTCACATTGTGCCAGGAATAAAGTGGCTTTTCAAAAACAATTATTTCGTATAAGTCTATAGATACAAAATAACCCAATGGCACTAAGCCTTGATAACCTCGATGCGTGTTGGCTTACGACCGCCGGCTGATGCTGTAATTGCATTGGAAGCCGGCAGCTGGATGCTGACAATTAAGGTCGAAAGCTTTCGATGAAACACAGGCTGGATCATGGATATCTCATTTTCATCTATATACTTATATCTACTTAATTAGGTATCATAATCACACTCATCATAGGCATTAAAATTATTTATTTTATGTGAAGCACCCTGAAGTATAGACATCAATCAATGCTCTTAAAACCTAAGTTAGTTTCAAACATACAGTTTCATACAGAATGTGAAAATACATAAGCACTAAATCGTGTCATACTCACAAGGAACCTCTTGAATAATCATGGTAAAGTTATTACAAGAATATCAATCAATATCTACAAAAGACTTTGTCCTAACTGACTGACTGACTGACAGTCTTCAGAGTAAATCACTAGACTTAGAGACTTGAAACTTAGAGAATAATATGCTTTTCAAGAGCTGAAATTACGTACCATACTTACATCGAAAATATTTTTTGAAATTCGTATTATCATTCGCATAATGTATGTTAATTTTTACGATGTAGTTTTATTAACAATGAAAAAGTCTAGTAGTTTTATCATATAATATTTATCTAGCCCAGTTACTTCTCGCTTTATAAAATTTGCATCGGACCAAAATTTACCATAAGTTAGCCAATGTGGCTCTCTTTTGTGGGGCGCATTTTCATTTTGATTCATTACTTTAATACTAATATGGATTACTTCTATTCCCAATGCGTATTTCAGTGTTCAAGTGGGTACCTAATATCACTTTATCACTCTTTATCGCAATCCATCACTATCTAGTTGAACGAGAAACTTCTTTGTAAATACGCCTTTATTCGCTTCATTTCATCGGTTAGTAAGATTATCTCTTTTGTTACACGATTTAAGAAATAACTTGAGGATTTTTCATCGTATAAAATTACGATCGGTAGGAAGGTATTCAAAAATCGTTTTACTATACTTAGCCGATTTTAGTTTCACCAAGTAGCGACCTCAACTTATACAACGTAACAAGATAGACATACATACCTATGTCTTGGTATACATATTCGTTTTAAAGTAGGTCAAACTATATAAACATTAAAAAAATGTTCGCCTACAAAATAAAGATGCTACACGTTCTAAGTGGGGCACAAGCGCGTCTAATGGACCATCTTCAGCCATTCTTTACGGGATTAGAGGCTTATCCGTGTCCGGCGCGCGCCTCGCTACTCGTACACGGCACGTAGATAGCGTAGTTACTTGGCATGGCAAGTATACCGAGTAACATGTTATTTATCATGGTATAAAACTGATCACATATAACACTTGTTACTTACTGACACCAAGTCTGTTACAAAATCATTGGTGACATCCGGCGCGCCCGTCAGGCGATTTTGTACGCCGGTGGTCGCTGTGATTGATTCATGTCATGATACTTGTCTACATTTATAATTTCATTCGTATCGTAAATAACAATAACAGTCAGTCAGTAGTGTGCTGACTGCGAGTGGGAGTGATTGCGTGACGTCGCGTCATGCGAGAATAATTTTAACAAAATATGACATTATCACATTAGGTCACTGATGAAAAATCACCGGTGATTTCACTGTGACAAAATGAAATCATATCACAGTGTGACAATGAAATAGAAGTAGCAATAATTTCCATGCCTAATAGTTACATACGCCACGTAAATAGCGTAGCACGTACACGAGAGAAGCATTAGTGGCAGTCAGTGGCTCAATCATGAACTTTGCGTTATGTTATCGTAGCGTATCCGTCACCGAGAATTCATCAGTTTGTATGATTTTATTTTTACAAACGTCATACAAAGTTCTGACTTCTCAGTGAAGGATACGCTACGATAACGTTAGCGCGAAAGTCCATGATCGTTTCACTGCCATATGCAATAATGCCATAGCAAATGCCTAAAATAGTACCTACCTACTATGTAATAAGTATTAACCTTCCCTCTGAGACATAAAAATGCATTCAATTAAAGGCTGAAAGCCCAGCATTTTCAAGTTTACAAGGAAAAGAAAAGATCTAAGTATCAAACGAACATAGATTTTTTATTACATCAATATTAACGAGTAAAACTGTAAGTAAAGTAATATATTAATAAGATAAGAACAGTACCAGTAGTAACACTTTAAATCTGAGAACAAAGTGTGCATGGAAAGGGACATTTTTTTTTGCTCAAAGATTTTGTATAGCTTGGGCAATCTGCCAGCATCGTGTAGTTTTATACTACTCCGTGTGTAGCTTAAAATCTGGATGCTCTTATTTATTACCCATAGATAGACAAATTAAAATTTAAAATCAAACCTTAGAATTTTGAAAATGAGCCAAACAAAGCTGGATAATTTGCTTACTGTTAATTTTTAGCTAAACATAGAAAAATATTTATTATTTAGGTATGTCTGAATTATCCTATTTTACAGTCCATCGTGCTTCAAAGCTATATAACTCGGTGTTTAAATGTATTTACTTACGGAACACCGTTATTAATGTATTTTATTGGCTATTCTATCAGAATTTTGTAATATCGAGAGATCGTAGAGTCAAATAGAGTCAAGTAGAGTCTTTGAACTTTAAAGTGCCTACAAGAAGATTGATATCTCTTAATTGCTGGGTGAGTACAGAGTGCAACGAACTTTTCTTATCTTCTGTATAAAATATATTACAAACAATATTAAGGCATCGAAGTAGCATCCTATGTGATTTACTTTGCCACACATTTTTATTTTATTGAGCTCTAGAGGAGACATAATTTAGTCTGTGGCGTTTTAAATTCCGAATAGCTGTGATCACGACCCAAACTATTTGGCTATCGTTATTTATTGGCCAGACGGACATCGACAGTGCCGCGCTTTTGTGTTGAATGATAAATGGCGCAAAGGAATATAAGTGTAGGTACCTATTTATTATTATTTTATTGGGTAGTATACTAGTATGTTGTATATTTCAGTAATGTAGGAGATTAATATAATTGAGTTAAGTATATTGTCATTTCGTTAATTCCAAACGGTTCTTATTCCGTAGGTTAATTTTACCTAGTTTCTAAATTCTACTGATTTCGATTGCACTGAATATTTTTTTAATCAATAAATTTAGCATAAGCACATTATGTTAGCTTATTAGCTCACTTATTTTAAATTTAGTTCATTTCATTAGTAATCAGCAATTAAAAAATAAAATCATAAAATTCTATAATAAGTTTAAAAAATCACCTGTTTTAATCTCCCCGTAACTTTCGTGTTTCCTCAACAAGGTACGAAAACTCACGACGTTAACGATTCTCTAAGTCTTTAGCAAACTCTCATTAATTTGTACTTTACAGCTAAAGTTTCAAGCCTTCTCCATCACTTTGAAAACGATTTAAAAGATATTTCAATTCGTACCTACCTTTCATTAAACGGTGCCTACGGTAGACACCTGCCTACCTGCAGTTATTGATTTGCAAATAATTCCAAAGAATATATTCTAAACAGCTGTTCAAAAAAAGCAGGTAGGTGCAAACTATTCAACATAATTAAAAAGTATTTAAGTATAATTATGCCACTTTTATGACTTATTTTGTTTTATTTAATACTTTGTTGTACACACACTTGACAATTTTTTTTTGTACCAATAGTGGTTAATGCTACCGCATAATTAGAATAATTAGAGTTACCAGTCAACTTACATAAATCATATTGTACCTATGAGCAAAAAAGCAAAAGTTGTATAAAGCAGTTTAAAACAGAAAGGTAGGTCTAGGTACCTACATCATTACCTACACTAACAATGTTCGTACGTAGATTCGTACTAAATGTAAATAGGTACTTCAAGCAAAATAAATCATTTAATTTCATTTCCAACCGAAGCCCACGATATGCTGTGGTAATAGCCTGTGACAATATGAAACCTGAAAATAGCCTTTCCCTCAAATATTTTCATAAACAAATCCATCACAAAAGGTCAATTTATTTATTCATATCAAAACACACTGGGGTCATTCGCTGAAAGTTACGAACGGGTTTGCGATTGTACATTTTTCATTAACATTTTTGGGGCGCCAATTTATTTTTCATCGCTGGTAACACCGTTTCAGGATTAATATTGATGGACAGGCAGGTTCGTGGGTAAAATAAAAATCTAAAGGACTAGCTTTCAACTTTTTTTATATTGACGAAGTTACCAGTCGAGCACTCTCCTTATCAAAGAGAATATAACCACTACGTTTACTCCTTATGGTAAGTGATCAGTAACGACGAAAGCTGGCGCTGTCAAAGTACTCCGGTAAACCGGTGAAGGAAAACATCGTGAGGAAACCTAACAAACAAACATTCACACACTCACACCCCTGCACTAGGATTCCCTGTTACCTGTTACCTGCTTATCTTAGAACCTAAAAAGTTCGAAAAATGTGTCAAGTGCACGAAAGGAGCCGCGCTCATTCACAGTGTGGTGAAAGGATTTCAAGTGCGCATCGAAGACGCTCCTTTCGTGCTCTTATGAGTCAAGTCAAGTGACTTGACACATGTTTTTTGAACTTTCAGGTTCTATGACATGCCGGTTTCTTCACGATTTGTTCCTTCACCGCTAAGCATGTGTTTTAAATGCACACATAGTTATTTTTGAACAGAAAAATCCATTGGTGAACGACCAGGTTCGAACTCACGACCTTCGGTTCGAAAGTCGAGGCACCACCCACTCGGCAAACACGGCTGTTGACATAGGTCGGTGTAACACTGTTGAAAAGCTTGTGCTCCCTGAGACATTTTGATGGCCAGTCTCTAATGCCCAGTAATTTCACTAGCTACAGTGCACTTCAAACCAGAACACAATCGTGCTTTACACATTACTGCTTTGACGCGGAGTTAGGTCTCAAAGGAACCCTAAAATCCCGTTTGTTGGGTTCCTACACCCGCAAACAGAGTTATTCCGAGCCTATCGATATTGCTTCGAGTAATGAAATCAACCCGAGATATCTCAGCCTGATTGATCTCATACATCTTTTCGCAATTTTCTCAATTCCTTCACACGTAACTGAATGATGTATTGCTGTTTTATGAGATTTTGTAATAGGTATTTTTCCTTCGCGAAATGGATGAATAAAATCGATGAATCAATAATTCTAATATATTGTTTATTTCATTTGCTTACATGTAAGATCGTCATATTAGGTTAGGTTCTAATATGGTAGCTAGCGGTGTATATGACTCTCTTAGGGCACTGCAAACATTGTCCTTTTAAATTATTTTGAATATTAAGTCCATAGAGATACTTTATTACAGTCCAACAATTTTAAAATGTTGCGTTGTCTGTAGTTAGGAAAAGTTTGTTTCTTGTGATAACGTCGCTCTTGTTATAATAGGTATTCACTTTGAAATCAAGAACTGCTAGTCTCTTTTAACCCACCATAGTTAAACCTCATACATTAAAGTTCAACGGTTCAGTAGTTTCGTCGTGATTGAGCAACATGCTCTCCCACTTTAACATTTATAATATACAGGTGTCCCATAATGAATAAATAATCCAGCAGGTACTTGTCGGAAGCGCCTGATGTGCTCTTAAAAATATCATAGAAAAAAGAACTACTCCGGGTAATACAACACTTAAAAAAACGAAATTTGCTTACATCATTGGTCACAGCTACAAATTAAGGATTCATCAATGGTTTTTTTTAATAAATCTGTGCAATCGTGGCGCCCCCGACAAGTACATGGCGGATTAATGGGTCCCCTTTAGTAAGATAAATCATGAGTCTAAATTAAGAGCTTGGTTCTTAATTTACTGTAACAATAAAAATGGTTTCTCATTTATGTCTCAATAAACACTTGGTTCATTAATCTGATTCTCATCTGGCGTGACCTTTGGAGTCTAACTTCAAGTTGTACAGCTGGAGTAGTTTACAGCTCGGGTCTGGGGACCATTGGGTGAGCTTTGTAACTCCTATTAGCCTGAGAATATTATAACTAGATCAGTATTAGTCCACTGTGTATCTTATAAATTGACTAATCATAATCATAAACCTATAGCTGCAGTCCACTACTGGACGTTGGTCTCTACCAAGACGCGCCACTGAGCCCGATCTTCGGCTCTTCTCATCCACCTTCTGCCGGCTATAGCGCGCAGATCATCGCTCCATCTAGCCAAAGGTCGTCTTACACTGCGCTTGCCTAGACGCAATTCACTAATAATTTTATTGAATTTACATAATCATAGGTAAGCATAGTCTAAAGATTTATCATCGCCCGAAATGTCATTTACCATACAGTGGTAAGATCAAATGCCAATCGCGAGTCTAGTAGGTAATTGATAGAATATTGATGAGTTTTTTTTCATTATTTTGATAAGTACCAATCACAAAAAACTTTAAAGTACTCCACTTTGTAAGGGAGTGTCTCTAGCTATAATCAAATCGGCGATGTTTGCCGAAGCGCGTGTTGACGGCTTTGACGCCATCTGGCGCAAAAAATCTGCGTCGTTGTTACGCACAGTGCGCGGAAGCAGCAACAGGATCCTAAACGTCATAGCTAATAGGTACGACAGTCCTCTGATGTGGCAACTCATTCAGAGGACTAAGTCTCTCTTAGTTTTTAAATACTAACACCTAGTTCTAAGATTAGATAGTAAGTAGGTATTACTAACACTGTGGACTTTGCTGTCTGAATAAATAAATTTTATTATTATTATAAGTGTTCAGCCAAGAGCACAGTTACTATACCAATCATATTGCGGAAATCGGCTTGTAATAAAACCAAAGGTTTATGATAGGTACAGACAGCGTCAGAGATAAGTATCCCCCTTGCACAAGACCTCCAGCTATGAATCCTTTCAAAAAATTGTAATATTTAAAATTATTTTTAGGCTTACATACAGTTATACAAATATAATCTATTTTTTAAAGGCAAAACTTCTCCATTCATCGCGACGGTGATTTAAAGGGATTTGAAGCTGGGTATTATAATGCAAGGGCGATACTTATCTATGACGCTGTCTGTACATCTTTATTACAAATTGAGCGCTCGATTCGCACAAACTGTGATCCGAATTATGTCGACGATTCTATATTGATCGGTCATACATAACACTTGCCGGAATGAGTACACATACCTTTTTAAATATATTTCGATTATTTTATGTCCAATCGAGAGTTTCGTAGGTTCTAAAATATTTTTTTAAATTAAAAAACCTACTACTTCTTAGTTACTCTAACCTTTATTTTTAGAATTCCACGTAAAATCTAACTTATTGCAAGAATAGAATCCGACTTAGAATGTAACGTATAGATAGTGTTTGCTCCTCAATCACGCCAAAACTTCTGAACAGATTGAGCTGAAATTATTTACCTATAGATGGGTATAGCATATGAGCTGGGAAAAGATATGGACTACTCTTTATCCTGAAATCACACGGCTAAAGTCGCGAGCAACTACGAAAAAGTAGGTATTTTATAAAATATTTCTTTGAAAAGCTTCAGCCCTCAAAGCTCGTTCAAACTTCTAGATATCAAAGGTTTCAAATCATTGTGTTTGACTTTAGTCCGCAATTCCTCATTAACATCTTCAAAGCCAATATTTACCAAGTTTAGACACTCTCAAAACCCGAAATACGGCTCTGTGGCAAAAATAGCGGTGTCTTATCTTATATAATTTTGGAAACTTGCCTGTCCCGATTCGGCTGGAACTGAAAGTAAACTGTCAATAATCCAGAGGTTCCTCACAAAAACGTTTGACAAGCAGTAGAAATACCGGTGGTAAAGATCTTTCAGTTTAATTACCTATCAAGTTTTTACAAAAACATACTTAAACCGACTTCAATTGGACCATTCTAGTGACCGTAAACACCATCGTAGAAATCGGTTTAGAAGTTTAGTTTTTTAAATAAAAATAAAAGAAACAAATATATCGTCGAAGTAAACGAAATGTGTATTTTGCTTGCCTGTGACTATTTAGTGGAAGATTTCTACGGGACAATCTGAAAGTACATTATCATCTCAACATTTTTCAAATCGGTTTATAAACAACGAAGTTACCATTAAAAAATATCAACGAATTGATATCACTAACACAGAGTACACTAAAGGTTCCCTTTCAGAGTCGATATGTGTGCTACGACCTTTACACATTTTTTCAGGAACATGATACATACAGGCCAAGTGCCACTGCAATTATAAGTGATTACTACTACGTATGTAATTCATATTGTATTCATTCCATATTGTAATATTATGTGTCAGTAAATCTATTTGTCGTCATCCTTGAAGACCATGGTGCTGTGGCACTTCCCGCAGTAGTGGCGGTCTTCCATGACAGCCATGAACACGCCAGCACCGCAGTTCTCGCCTCGGTGGATTCCTTCTGGATGTTGTAGTCGGACAACGTGCGTCCGTCCTCCAGTTGCTTTCCCGCGAAAATCAACCTCTGCTGGTCGGGAGGGATTCCCTCCTTATCCTGGATCTTGGCTTTCACATTCTCGATGGTATCAGAAGGCTCGACCTCAAGGGTGATGGTCTTGCCCGTGAGGGTCTTCAATTAGCAAGATATTCATATTACTGTTACTGTATATGTATGTATTTTGCGGTATCTAGCCATAATTTATTTTATTGGTGTCTCCGGGTATCTGCTTATGAAATCTGAATGAGATGCCTCGTAAAACCTTTGATTGGATAATTTGTGCGACACCAGTTTTATCTCCGTCCCATCTGGTTTCACCCTAACAACTGTAAGTACTTACCTAACTTAATGAAGATTAGATTTGACAACACGATCGGTCGAGTGGCAAGGGTGTTGGACTGCCACGCCGATGTCGCGGGTTCGATTACCACTTCGGGACAAACTTTCGTGTGATGAATTTTGAATTGAATTGTGGTGAACATCGGTATTTGTGCTGGCTACATCCCATTTGGACAATTCAGTCTGGATAATTTCTATGAATTCTATAAATGATATGATGTAAAACAAAAATTACAAAAAAAAAGTATTTTTACTTAATTGTTGGGAACTTTGGGGTGTTTCTAGCTAGATCACAGTGAAACTACTGAAAATGGAACTGTATTGGCATTAAGTATAAATGGTATCATAGTCATACGGATGGTTGAGTGGCAAATGTGTTGGACTGTTGACACGCCGATGTCGCGGGTTCGATTCTATTCCGCTTCAGGACAAACATTTGTGTGATGAACATTTAGTGTTTGTCCTGAGTTGGGGTGTTTCTATGTATCCTATGATTATATTTACAAAAAAAATAGGTATATTAAGTATTCTATCAGTTATCTAGTTCCCATAGTACAAGCTTCGCTTAGTTTGGAGCTAGATGGCGTTGTGTCAAATGTCCCATAATATTTATTTTATTTTTAAGTAAAGTAAAGCAAAACTTCTAAAAAATATCTATATCTAATCTATTACACTTTTTTATTACAGCATAAGCTGACTACTACAATCTATATATAGGTATATTACAAAATTTACAAAAGGAAACAATTGGGCCGCCCATAGACCGTTGCAAACGATCTATAGGTAGCTCAACTGCTCCAACTCGATACCCGATGGCAGCGTGCCGAGGATACTGGCTGCATTGCCTCTTTGTATAGCAAGGCTTATTCTTTGGCCCAGATAGCTGCCAGCCCTCTGATCACGCGTCGCTTCGACCAGACGCTCTGACAAAATTATAGTAAATAAAAAAGTATAGTAAGTAACTGCATCTATTATATTATAATATTGATCTAAAACTCATTGCTTAGTAATCACCTAAATTTGATCTGAGTAATCTATCTTGTCAGTTTTCATTAGCCTTTGCTATCAAAAGCAGTAAATTGTCGAGATACTGACGGCATAGAATATTCTAGTATGACGAAGATATAACAGTACTAGCTAACACCCGCAACTTCGTTTGCATTGCGAATTTTTAAAATTCCTTTCTTAGGACTCACTTTCAGCTCTCGGCAATCACATTCTCTATGTTTCAAGTCTCTACGTGCATTGGTTTGGCCTGTTCGTTGTCTGCCAGTCAGCCAGTATTAATATTGATAGTACTAAACCCTCAGTCACCCTAGGTATGTCAGTAGTTCTTTTCTATTTGAGGCACTCGATAATTTTGTACGAATGGTTTCACCTTTGTAGGTACAAAGGCACTGCGTGGTAGCGCAAGGCTTCGTCAATGCACTCATAGGGGAGGCTGTTAAAAGCATTGGCGACGATACCGCCAGTGCGCGCTCCCCTGTAGCTACCGCCCGTTGAGTGATGGCTTTGAGGTGGAGTAACGCATCAACTGTTGAGCGCCCCGCTCTGAGCAGTGACTAAACCTCTTCTAACTGTTATAGAAAAAAAAAGTAACCACAACAGTACAATACAACAGTACAAACAGTACAATTTAACAGTGTTCATACACTGTTAAATTGTATACATAAATTAACAGATTGTGAAAAATTCTACGAAATTTACAAAATAACGGTTTTAAAAGCCTAATTTGCAAATGGTCACCTAAAGCGTCGATGACACGGGGTTAGTTTACGAGCTGCTAGTCGGCCAGTTTAAAAGTTAGCGAGTGAGCGAGTTAGCGGTCCGGAAGGATAGTCAACTAGCAGATTGTAAAAAAGTCGATGACACGCGACTTTACAAGCTCCTAGCGAACTCGCTGACTAGCCCTGTGTCATCGAAGCTTAATAGAAAGCAGGCAAAAAAAAAGTTCAACCTAACCTACCATCAGACTAGACTAGACTGCACCGTGATTGGTCTGTTTTAAAGAGCAAGAGATTTGCGTTTCACAATGTTTCGAAAGTTTATAACATATCGGTTTCCAAACCGATATATTGTAAATTATCGGTTTTTACAATTTAACGCCAAAATGTCTGCAATCTCATCCGCAGTTGTGGTTACATTTTCAAAATCACATCGTTGCGTAGAATCTTGTTTCTGAGATACTGATATCACTTAGAGAAGACAAAGCCTCGCCAAGCACGTATTAAGATTATCTCTCACATTTCAAGAACCCTCCAAGTTACCTTAATACTTAGACTCATCTTACAAATACTGAGCGAGTTTTGTTAAACCATACTTATAGTAGAAACAAGCTTAAAGTTTATAAACACCGAAAACCCGACTGCGAAAATATTATGCATTGATTGTCATTTCATTATTCCAAATTAATTTCAAACATATGACTTAGGTAGGTATAGGTATATATTTTTGTAATTTCCTTTTAATTTTCTTCATTTTGATACCTTTGATACTCGATAGGTTTAGTTAACAAAAAAATATTAACGTCTTAGATACTATTTAGTACTAAAAATCCGCCATTTTGTTTTTTTTTATAAAAACCCATTTAAGAACACTTGGTTATTGAGACAAATCTAACGATACCTTAACTGTCAAAATCCATCCAGCCGATTGGAAAATATAGGGTAACAAAGAAATTTTCATACATTCATACATACAGTTATTTTGTGTAGGTACAGTAGGCGTCACGGATAAGTATCTTCTCAAATAACTAAAGTTTACCTCAGCCGTCCTCGGCGAACAGTATGATAGAAATTCTTGCAATCATAAATTAAATGCAAAAACTTTACTGCCGTGAGGACTCGAACACAGGACCGTCATGCATCACAACATGACTGACCGCTTATTCATTCATTCGGCTATCTTGGTCGTTAACAGTAACGTTGAAACTTTAAATCACTAGCGTCAAATAACCCGTTCTTGTCTAGCAGACAAATGCAAAGCTTATTTATTATTTTAAAGATGTGGGAACCTCCTCATTTTTGAAGTCGGTTGACGCAATAAGACAATAACCAATAACGTTAATATAATTTATATGTATCAAATTATTTGTCCACTGAACGTAACTAAAATACCGAGGGTATGATCGGCAAGAAAAAAGGAAGTTTGTTGAACTATGCGAGTAAAGCCGCTGAAGAAAACAAGTCTATAAATAAAATATGAAGGATTCTAAGTAAACCCTGGAGAGCTGTGTAAGCTGAGTTAATCATATTCCGAGTTAATGGATTACACGCGCTTGAAGTGGCTGCCACGCGCATTGTTACAGAGGGAGGGAACCGTGGTACAAATACGTCATAGAAATCTTAAAGTAAAAAAAAGTAAGTAAAATAGCCTTTTTTAACTTAAATTATTTACCTAAACTATTTTTCTTAATCTCTAATAACATTAGTAGTCACCTCATTGGCGTAGGCCTCCCCCAAACTCTTCCAGGTCCCTCACTTTCCTCGTCCAATCTGACCCGCATTTTTTTTATAAAAATGTCCCGCCATCTTTTTCTCTTTCGGCCGCGTTTTCTTTTCTTATTCAAAGGGGTCCACTCTGTCACTCATCTTTTTGTCGTGTGCATCTGAACTGAGGTGATCTGAAGTGAGTGTGCATCAGTTCAGATGCACACCTTTTTGTCCATCTATGGTTATCTAACCTAGTAGTACAGTCGGCTACACAGACATGTATACACTCCCAAGCCATTATGGTAGACCATTTATATTATACTCTTAATTTTGCAAAGTAAATTCTTTTTTAAACAAGAATTCTGAAAAGTAAGATGACTACATTAATTTCAAAATGCTTGCGTGCACTTTTCTTTGCAAAATTAGGAGTAATATAAATGTGAAAGCTTGGTAGTGTATATATGTTTGTGCAGCTGAATGTACATACATACCTAGAAAACCGGAACCAGATTAAATTGGCAACGACCCATGTTATTTATTGATGTGTGATATCTTTTCTCTAGCTTTCTGACAATGTATGGTAGGAATTTCGGGATGGAAGTGTGTAACAGGAAGTTGGCCGTCAGATGGTACCAACCTTAGAAAAATGAAGTAAATAGAATCATTCCAAAATGTTATTACCAAGGTGAAATGTCAGATGTTACAAATCACTTACAGATTTACAGTAGTCGCTGTAAAGCTCGATCATTTTTATTTTACTAAGTAAAAATAGCTTTACCTCACAAGGTAAGTAATTCTGTGTCTTTCGAAATATATTCTGTTGAATAAAGTAAGCAAGACTCCGAGATAAGTGGTGAATTAGCGTAGAAAGCACTCCTTTGCGCCTTTGGCAACAATTCAGAGCGTCGGTCGCCGCGCCGCCGCAGCGCGCAAATCCTAAAATATTCAACACGAATAGAGAGATTGCCAACATTGTTGTGACTATGTTTAAATCGTACCAGACACAGAAGTATTAAAGTATAGAATCACAATGTAGTACATTGAAAATAAGCCAAAAAATAAGGGAGCCGCATTGGCTAAATTCTTGTACCTTTGGTCCGAGGCTAAAATTCGAAAAGGAGAAGTTACAGGGCTAGATAAATATTATACCTATGTTAAAACTACCAGGCTTTTTCATTGTTAAAACTACACCTGAAAAAGTAACAAACACTATTGAAATTAGAGACATTTCATTTTTATTGACAGGGTGTCTGAAAATTTTCTGTCCTATATACCGCATCCATTTTGGTTTGATACAGTCCATCTTGTTGTTCTATAGAATCACCGTTATTCATCTCTGTCAGATTTTATTGATTTTTTAATTTTTTTAAAACTTTTTAATGAATTGCGCGGTGTACTTACAATGAAACAACCAATTTATTACAAAAAGAATGTAGGTAACTACTTTTGCAAAACTTTTTCAATCATAACCTAACTAACTATACTTATTATTTAAAATGTTTTAAATGTTTTTGCTAATTTTTTAATTCTCACATAAAAAAGGCATAAATAATAAGGAATAAATGAGTAATTCCACCGACCGCGACGTAGGACAACAAATTCATATTTTTCATTTAATCTAACGAGTTAGGTGCTGGCCAAATTAAATTGCTTTTGGCTGACGAAGTTTTATTAGATTAGGCTATTTTGAGCTCAGGGCTTGATGAAAAATACTCACTTTGGTGTTGATGAGCATTTTATCATTTGTTTCACGGTTCGTGGTTTAACGAGCCTGTAAAGTTTTCAAATGGGTTTTATGTATGTTACATGTTGACATTAACACAAAATATAATGACAAATTATGTCGAATTGACTTTTTTTACTCCATTCAACAAATGTTGTGTTGTTTTTAAATTTAAATTTGAACTTTCCTACCATTACTTTCAATTAAATGTATATATGTACTCTTATTTATATTTACACTAACTACGAACGAAATTATAAAACATCTTAACTAGCCATAATAATAAAGAATATCTATCTAAATTTACCTTTAAATTACTTACTTTTCTATATTATGTATGTAAACACTTAGAAAACATAGTTTTTCTAGCCCGACATCATTAAATACACCTAAGAATAACTAAGTAAAGCTTTTACTTAAGCATAGGTAAGTTACGGTTATAATGGTTCACCTATGTTGTGTTTGAAAATTAACACTACTAATTTAAAAACACTTATAAAATCTAAATTAGGGTATGAAACCTTACTAATTTTTGTTGACACAATCGGAAAACATAGACGAAACGAATAATGTGAAGAAATTACTATAATACGGCGTACTTTTTGAGTATTTTTCCGAAACATTTTGTATGGAAATTTGCCTTGAGGATTACCCTTAAGATACCTTTTTATTACCTTTTAATTTTTCAATGAATAATTAAAAACTTTGTAAGATTTCAAAGCATTCCTACAGTATTTAATACTCCAGTTAGTTCAGTATTCATCATTATTCATAAACAAATGTAGCCAATAGTAGCAGAGTCGGACCACGCTGTGTTACAATATTCATAACAAAATTGAGTGTAGAAAACAAAGCTCCAAATGCAACAACATGGAAGTTTTGGTCACACATAGCTCGGCTTGCACCTGCTTCCTGGCTGATAGGTATGGAGAAAATACCGAGTAACATGTAACTTTTCATGGTATAATACTGATCACACATAACATAACACTTGTTACTTTCTGAGACTAAGTCTATTACAAAATCACCGGTGATACCCGCCCAGCGCGTCCCGGCAGGCGATTTTGTACGCTGTGATGTTATGATACTTGTCACCATTCACAATTTCATTCGTATCATAAATAACAATAACAGACAGTCACTTATTGTGCTGACTGTAAGCGGGAGTAATTGCGTGACGTCGCGTCATGCGTGAATTATTTTAAGCAAATGTGACTTAATTACATTAGACCACTGATGAAAAATCACCGGTAATATCAAAATCAAATCAAATCAAATCAAATCAATTTATTTATCAAATGAATTAGGTAATACAAATAATACACTAATTAATAGTACATTTAGCGCTATTGGTTGTACACATGTAGGATACCATAATATCACTGTTACAAAATGAAATCATATCACCATGTGACAATGGAATAGAAGTATCAATCATATCCATGCCTAGGCTACACATAGCATGACTTGCACCTGCTTCCTGGCTGATAATTTAAGTAGGATCTACAGCGAGCTGGATTACCTGAATAAGTTATGACACAGCAGAACGTTTTGTTACGATTATGAAGTATATTGCCTTTATGCCTCGGCTTGCAAGGACGTTGGAGCTGGAATACATAATTCTTGATTATCTTAATAAGGTTGGTAGAGACCGGCTCTACCGGCAATGCTATGCAAAATTGGTTTGTTGATGGTTTAAATATTAAAAGTAAATACGCATTACTTATTAGTATTAAGAATTTTAAATCCATCTATCTATCAGGTTTAAGTATGAACCTAGTAATTGAATTTATTAACAACTAAATACTAACTTAATGCTTAAACATACATAGCTAAACTAAAATGACTTAACAAGGTATAAAAATAAAGAATTAGTTTTAAAATACTATGAATAAAACACAGAATCAGTCACTGTCCGCAGGCAAGGAAATTTGTTTTTTCTAATAAATCTATCTATCATAAATATATATAGATAGATGATAATATACATATAGATGGATGTACGATAGCTCGTAGCTCAATAACGCCGTTACTATATAACTGATTGAGTTAAAATATTGTATAGTTTTGAGCTGAATTTCTAGAGAATTCAATGCTAAAGAAAATGTCTTAGAGGTAAATAATATAGAATCAAATATAGACGGTTATTTTGTTAGAAAGTTCTACTCCTAGACTAGGGATGTAAGTTTTGTAGGTAGGTATGCCTGAAGGGTAGTCAGATAAATTGAGCGAATGTCCGGCGCTTTCCTGAATATATATGAAATACCCTTTTTGAGGAGAACGTTACTGTAAGGTCGACTAGTCTGGGTTATTGAAAAAGAGAACTACTAAAAGTTAGTGGGTAAAATTGTTTTTTGGAAAGGGTTGAAATTGTTTTTAAATGTCTTCAGCCGTTTTTCGTAGAGTTACGCGATTATCACACATAGTTATTTGATTATAACAGGTATTTATCGCGCTCACCTCGTATGTTTTTGTGTCCCGACGTTTCGACTGTATTGCAACAGCCGTGGTCACGGGTTGACTGGCGTATTGGAGCTACCGTCGCGGTGAAATGAGGGAACTACCCTCATTTTGGTCGTTAAAAATGTTCGGATAAATACCCGTTATAATCAAATAACTATGTCTTCAGCCGCTCACATGTTCTTACCAATTAAAACTAACACTGCAGCAATATCCAAAAAACTATCGGAATTGGTCCACAGTAGAGAGAAGGCATCTCAATCTCATAAGTAGTGCACGAAGGGAGCTTCTGCGAGGCGCACTTGATATCATTTCACCACACTGGTTCGATAGAACTAGTGACACGATAAGAAGAAGAATAGTCCAAACTGTTTTTTTTTTACTGACTATTTTCAATAAAGTACACACACGACCCGAATGGTCGAGTGGCAACTTGGCAAGTGTGTTGGGCTACCACTCTGATGTCGCGGGTTCGATTCCCGCTCCGGGACCAACATTTGTGTGATGAACATCGGTGTTTGTCCTGAGTCTAGGTGTTCTCTATGTATTCTATGTATTTATTTACAAATAAAGTATATAAGTATTGTATCAGTTATTTGGTTCCCATAATACAAGCTAGCTTAGTTTGGGGCTAGATGGCGTTGTGTAAAATGTTCAAATATACCTATTTATTTTTTTATTTATTCATCATAATCGGTCCACAGTAGAGAAGAGGCATCTCAATCTCATAATAGTAGTGCACGAAAGCACGCACTTGAAATCCTTTCACCACACTGTTTCGAAAGAACTATAGACACAATTAGAAGAAGAATAGTCCAAACTGTTTTTACTACTGTGTTTTTTCAATTCTACGGATATACGGAACTCTATACACTTTGTTTGAGCCTTCACCTAAACGAGAGACTAATCTCGCCATTCATTGCAATGCAAGTGTTCAAGGCGGAAGCGGAGGGCGGCTCCGGGGCGGGCTTCCGCTGGAGGATATGACGCGGATCACTGGATAACGGCCCATTACCGCTCAAATACTGTACAGTAATCATGACTGTAATTCAGTTCGCGAGTGGTTATTGATCGGACACATTTTGTATGTTTGCAGAGATCTTTTGTCGCCTTACAAATGCCATTAGTTACACTGACCGCGCTACTGACTACTTGCGTAGATAGGCCTGCATTTTATACCTAAAAAATCTCTATTTGTAGAAAACCTCTTTATACATATGTATAAGTTTTAATTCGGAATTCCTAACCAAATCGGAGTTATTTGACATCAAAGTGGCCAGTACGACAAAACGCCAATTTCATATGTAACGACCTGATACAAACGAACTGTAACGTTTGTCTAGAAACTAAAAAGAGTTATTTTATTATTATGCTAGTGTTTGTTGCTAAGCCTTAGCTACTCGTACATAACTACTAGGAACTTGTTTAATTGTCCAATGGTAGTGTAATATTAAGATTCGGATAAAAAGTCTTCGATAAGTTAGATTGCACAATATACCTAAATAAAAACTAACTGATTTAAGAAATTATAAAATGAGTAAGAAAATATTCCAGTAAGCACGATGAAACCACAGAAGTATTAAAGAATAGAAACACTATGTACCTAGTACATTGAAAATGCGACCAAGAAAGGGAGCCACATTGGCTAACTTCTAGTATATTCTGGTCCGATGCAAATTTAAAAAAAAGGAAAGTACCTAACAGGGCTAAATAATTTTTATACCTATGTTAAAACTATGTACTAGGCTTTTTCATTGACAATAAAACTACATCGTATGAGTAACAAACATTATTTGAAAATAGAGATATTTCATTTTTAATGACAGCGTGTCTGAAAATTTTCGGTCCTATAAACCGCATCCCTTTTGGTTTCGTACTGTCCATCTTGGTGTTCTATAGGAACACCGTTATTCATCTATGGATGAAACTTCTTCCAAGTCTTTCCATTTTTCCGTAATCTATGACTTGCATGGCTAAGGATTCTCTTACTGGCCTTAAAAACAGGTATGACTTACAAAAAAATTCAATATCTCTCAGAACATGCCTCTTACTTATTAACTTTTTTCCTGATTCCCTCGCCAGTTGCCCACACAACTTTGACCTTCCGATCCTAAAACAAACTTCACCTTGAAAGTTCTTCTCAAACTGGACCTCATCCTGAGCTAAAAGCGGTAATGAAGTCTTCTAAGTAAAGTAATCTGCGACAAGCAATTATCTACCTTTTGTAGATTGCTTTTAATCTCACTTTTGTTTGGCTTTATTAATAACCGAGACGCTTCTTCGGTCTCTGAGCAAGAAAATGTTAATTTGTGATGTCTTATTCTTGGTTTCTTTTGATTTGAAAATTGTTCGCTACAAAAGCTTTTTACATTTGTATTTGTTTGTTTCTATGTAATCTGAAATTATGATTACTCTCACAGCTCAGACTAGCTTAGCTCACGATGTGTACCTACAACTTCCATTTGGGGTATTTTTGTGGGAGAAGAAAAAATTGCAGAATAAATATTTATTTTAATGTAAAGTCCGAACCGAATCACTGTAACCCTACAATACAGGCTCTTGAGGAGACCTAGTGTAGGGTACAGAGCTTTAGTAAATACATCTAAAATCTAAGATAAGACTGCCATGGTATAAATATACAATGTACCCGATCCATATTTTATGAAACCAATAAATGATTTATTTATTTTTTATTGCGGGTCGTTTTGCTTGTCTTTTTATATTCGCACGATATGAGTATATTAAAATATGTACCCGTTTATACTCGTTTAGCACATGCTAGGGTGATATTTTTTAAATCTATAGGAAAATATTTACAAGTGACAAAACGAGCTGAGCGTTTTCTTGATGCTAAACGATCACGCCTATGCCTATGATCAGAACACGCCTAGATGTAATTTGATTCATAAAATCTGCAACTCTGATATAGAGCTCGTCCAGTTAGTCTATTCTTACCAACATTCTTATCAATATATGTATGTGGTCCTGACTAACTATCTGACTGTCAGACACCGTACAGACAGGTCAAACCACTGAACATAGAGACTTCAAGGACGTGTTTTATCAAGAGCTTAAAGTGAGTTAGTACTTAGTAGGAATTTTGAAAATACGCAACGCAAACGAGTTACGTGCTCAATTAGTAAATTAATGAAGTACAATTCAATTTGAATAAAATTAAGCGCGAACAAGCATGGAAGTAAGTTATCTTTAACGGGGAGCAATACTTAGTTCAGAATTTAGGGTTTTCCCCGAAGACGACCGTCGTCGAAGCTTTGTAGCTTTGCCCGTAAGTGATTCCCCACAGGACCTCATGTGTGACTGCGATGAGCAATGTGTTGGTATTCCCAGACACATGTTATTGGAAACTCAAATGGAGTTGATTAAACTTTGATCATGTTGTCTTGTCAAATGGAGCAAGAGGAAACCTGGGGAATGGTATATTTGATAAGTTAAGTAGTTAAAATTAAGGCTTATCCGCACACAACAGTGCTGGCACGTGCCGACACGTTCCGTACCATCATTCAACCAATAAACGTCGGCGCAGCACTGACATCACTGAACGTCACTGACACTGACCAGTTCGAATGGTTTCTTATGAAATGTATGAATCACTGATACTGTATGGTACGAGACGTGTCGGCACGAGTCGGCACTGTTATGTACGGTGCGTATAGGTGCGTATAGTGTAAAAAAACCGAAATGGCAGAAGGTAGTATTTCTCCAGAAATCTTGAATTCTGAATTGACTGTGGTTCTTGTGTGGGGGGAGGGTCCGCCTGAAGAACCACAGTCAATTCAGAATCCTAATAAAATTCTACAGTCGAATTTTTTTAAGATGGATTTTTTGAAGAATTATATGTATTGTAACTAAAACTACTGAACCGCAAGAGCTGATAGGTAAGAAGAGTAGGTAGCTGGTAGGTAAGTAGAGTAGGTAGCTAGTAGGTAAGTAGGATCTGGTGTGTAAGGCAGGCCAATAAAGCGTGAACGGCCGGTGATTTGGGCTTTATAACCGCAGATTGCTGCCTTTATGGAAATGCGAAGACGTGGTAACGGCGCGTTAGAACGATGTTACAGCCAGGTTACAGCCCTAAACAACCTTAAATAAATCATATATCTCTCCTCAGAAAAACTTTTGTACCTTTTAACGACGAAGATTTACTTTTGTATCTTTTGCACGACGAGCTGCAGGATGCGTTTAACGGGGAATGGAGAACAGCAGCGCAAGATCGAGATCGTCGGCGAAAATGGTATTTGCCCTACAATGGGACAGCTCAGGCAATAATAAGTACCTTTTGACACCCTCAACTTGATTTTCGTTAAATAACAAATAACCTTTCTTCGTACGCGCTTACACTTCTTGGCCAGCACACCCTCGAAATTTCAAGTCCCAACGTTTCAGTGCTCGGTAGGTAGGTACATGGTGATCTAGGCATAACCGTCTAGTTTATATTTTCCAGTTTCTCACGTAAATTTTAAATAAGTAAGTAAGATAGAACTTGAGTGCTTATTGAAGACAGAAAAGTCGCATACAGCCAGGTGGAATAAATTATGCGCCATTTCTTCAACGTAACTAATTTAACTCGCAAGCTTTTACGTGGCATTTAAAAAATGTATCAGACATGCAAATTGTATCCACGTGACGCTCTCTCCCACCTGGCTTAATCCTTACTACCTCCTCTTTAGGACTGTTTTCCACGGTGCGGCGCGTTGTAGCGGACGGACACGCACCAGCCCGCACCGGCCGACGACGCACCGAGACGTAACGTCCGCGGTATAGGTCGTGCAACAAGAGTTGGCGCTGTCAAAGTCTTCACACCTATGCAATTTCACTACACTTTAGGATGATAATGTTGACATGTCACAAATTCACAATAGGTACACGCCGCGGTCTTATTCACATAAATTACACAAGCCTACGTGTGAATGTGTTGTTCAAGCCCACTCTCGCTGTGCGACCTAAAGCGCAGACAACCAGACAAGTCCTGCGTTCTATCCACGGCGGCGAGTTGGTAGTTTCAAATCCGCAGAATTACGCACCGTAGGAGGAATCTTATGTTCGCCGTGCGTGGCTGTCCGTGATCTTCGGCGCGAGTAAATCCGTAGAATCGCTCACCGTGGGATCGCGGCTTTAGAATTTTATATATTTACAAGGCCTCAATTATTTATAATCTCCCTGAGAGTGATGTGTAAACAGTTAACTTCTTATATGCCCTACCTGTAAGTAGGTAGCCTAGATTAGACTACTGATAGTATAAATCTTCTTAGTATGTATTTCACTGTAAATAAAAGAAATAAACTTACTTTATGTAATGATAAAGTCCGATAAATCCAGCAGATTTCCATTATATACCTACATTATTCTGTGGTCTCACGCCCCGTTATTTCTGGCCGGATGCAACATCATAAATTTAATCAAACCGTAATGGATTGCTGGTAAAACATGCAAGCGATCGGTCGCGTATGTTTCCGATACGAATGAAATTTAAAATTCTCAGTTATTGGACCTGTCCCTATGTATTTACTAGTTACCCGCAACGTTTGCTTTCAGATTAACAAAATTCCTTTCTTAGTACGTGCCTACACTTTTTGACGTCAAGTTCAAGTCTCTACGTCTAGTTTTAGTCTACGCGTTGTCTGTCAGTCAGTTAGGACTAAGTCTTTTATAAATATGACATTTATTACAGCCTATACTAACTACTACAAACTATATTACAACATTTACAAAATAAAACAATTGGGCCACCCATAGACCGTTGCAAACGATCTATATAGGTACCTCAACTGCTCCAACTCGATACCCGATGGCAGCAGCGTGCCGAGGATACTGGCCATACTTGCCTGTTTGTATTGCAAGGCTTATTTATTCGATGTAGGCATTTAGTTATCTTAATGTAGAAGAGGCTTCTGTCTACAAAAGGGCCGTATCTTATCGTCAACAAACTAGAGTTCTTGCAATTTTCGAAGTTTGTTGAAAAGTTTTGATTCCTTATTCGGGTACAATCATAAAGTTGGAATGTAGCTGAAAGTATCTGAGATTTGTGGCCTCTGTGGGTACAATACCCTGCCATTAGATGACGGCAAAGTTCTAAGCTAGCCACGTATGAAGAAGATCTAATAGACTTACTACTTAGGTACCTACTAGAGAGTTAAGAGACACTAGAGCTTTAAGTTGGTAGTCGACCTGGAGTTATTCTCGTCGCTAGGTTTATATTATAAGGATGGTTTCGTTTTTAATTGCTGTTTGAAAGAAGAAAGAAAGAAAAAAGTTTATTGCTCTACGTATTGCTTATACTACCTATTTAAGAACTAATAGTCTAAGATCCGGCTGCAGGATCACTATGTTTATCGAGTACATGATAAAAACCTAGTTTTTACTTACATTATGACTAGGAGAATAGGTATTAATATAATATCTACCAGGGTGTCTATCAAAATGTGGCCGCAATATTCTCTTATTGATTTTAGGATAGGCGGCAATTTTCAATATTTGCCCCTCCCCCACGAAAAATTCTAGATCCGGGTACCTGGGTTTGCCAAACGATGAATGAAACTTAAATTATTGTCAATGATGGGTACCGATTGACTCAAGGCCATAAGAAAACAACTAACGGTAGGTAACAGTTTTCTAATTTTTATCATATTTATTTTGATAAAAGTTACTGAATGGTTTCTAGTTTTTTTGCCATATCTGTGTTCAGTAACGGCAAAACGATTATGCGTATTTTTTTCTGGTGATTAATAATTTACGGTATTATTTGGGCAATGGGGAAGCACACAGCATAATGGTGACAAACAGATCGCCTGTCAGCGCTGATTTTCAGTTTGCATTGGAACCGCATAACCGTTTGTTCAACAAATTACAAGTTTGTGATTAATCTACCTTGTTTATTTGAACACAAGTGCATCTGACATGTTGTAAATTGAACTTTACATAACCTACTTACTAAGTTAGTAGGGTATGTTATAGGTAATGTTTATAATATTTGAATAGTTTAATTGGCTGAAAATCCGGTACCGACGGGATACTCATACCCTGTGTCTTCTCTTTAATATTCTTCATAATCCTCTTTCTCCAAATTATCTTAAAGAACGTTTCCCTCTTTTATTAACCTCGGATCGCCCTTCGCGTAGTACTCAACATCTCCTTCTTATGGTTCCACACCACAAAACCTCTTTTTATACCAACTCATTTACAGTCAGCGCGATCCGACTGTGGAACTCTCTTCCTGTAGCTATCCGCAACTCCACCTCCATTGGGGTCTTCAAATCCAAACTATCTTGTCACTACTTGGCACTAGTGTATTTTGTATAATATCGTAAGTATTATATTACTAAAAATAAACTTTATACTATTTTCTAGCACTACATCTCCATAATACACAGAGGTTAGCTGGAAGAGAATGCTAACTAGCATTAAGTTCGCCTGTGTGCTTGTTTTTTACTTTGTGCAATAAAGCATTTTCTATCCATCTATCTATAATAATAATTAAGCGTGCTACATCCTCGACCACACCGTCATTTACCATCAGGTGTGGTTGTTGTCAAATGATTGCCTATTTAAAAAAAAAAATAACTCCTGTGTCTTTATAAGATTAGTATGAGTGGAGCGAGGTGGTAGCCGAGTGGATGAGGCCTTACCTTGCGATCTGATGGTGGCGGGTTCGAATCCCGGTGGCAGTCATGCGTAAATGGGTGTTTTCGGTCGAAAATAATCTATGTTTGCATCCCACGTTCTCGCAACGACGAAGGAAAACATCGTGAGGAACCCGGCATGTCGTAGAACCTAAAGTTCGAAAACATACATCCTCGACCACACCGTCATTTACCATCAGGTGAGGTTGTTGTCAAATGATAAATTAGGTATTAAAAAAAAAACTCCTGTGTCTTTATAAGAATAAGTATGGAGTAGGATAAAAATCTAGGTCTACCGCTCTACCTGCGATGGCGTTAGTCGTCTGTCGATGGCGCGTCGTTAGCGCGGCAAGATTAATTACCCCTGACATTGTTCTATGTCCCCAGTGATTAATTACATCACCAGTCTCTATTGTGTGAGATGTTAAAGCTGGATTGCTTAACGAATAGCTCGGCCCTAGATTATATAAATAGCTATTTATTAGCTACATCTCTACACTTAGGTATTAAAAAGGTGTTTTTTTAGTTAAAAACAATAGGTACAGCGACAGCATATTTTCATTTTATTTTGATAACTTATTTTATATCACTTTTATAAAGGTAACAAAAGACAGACATATAGAAAACTTACCACTAGCTATAACAAACAGTTTGAAATTTAAACTTTTATTTGCCTAAATCCTACAAAATAGAAGTCTAAAGCTCCGTACTCACATACGGTTTTGCTCGATCGAGCTATCATGTCGAGTAAAAACCATGGCATGAACTTACGTCCACACATTCAGCATTATCTATCGAGTGACGCGCTTATACGTTGTCGCTTACGGCTTTATAGCACACTGATCGTGTGCTACAGGTGTAAAGGCTGAAAAATGAACTTTAACTTTATTATGAAGCTTAGAACTATTTTTTTTTATTGGCAGGTATTGGAGGCCTCTATTATTATATTTTCACAAATTACAGTTTACTCTTTTCATTGTTGTTCAAAAGCTCCATCCCTATTTGTACGGCGTGTATGGCGGTGCCCGGCGCGCACGTGACGCCATATCCGCCGTGTCCGTAGCAATGCACTATGCGCACTCCACACAACACTTCCGGTTCCACACGCACTGGCACGCGGTGAGGACGCAGCCCTACCTTCACCTCTACCACCTCAGCGCTCTTCAAACTTGGCACCAGCTCGCAACACCGCTCCATAATCGACGCGCTATCGTACTTACACACGTTCATATTGTAACTGTCGTACTGCCTTACCCCGCCCAAAGTCGCCAGCCCGTCCAAACCCGGAATCACATACGTATCGTAATCACCGTAAAAAGCGGTTTTCAACCACGGAGCCCTAACTTTTATGACCTGCCCGCGAATAGCAACTAAATCGTGGTCGTCGCATAAAGTTTTCGCGCCTAAACCCGAGCAGTTGAATACCAAATCGTACTGCGATAGAGATGCAAAACTATCGATAGTTTTCACGATTATATTTCCGCCTTTGCTTATGAATATTTTTTTTATCCACGGCAAGTACTTATCGCATCCGATTTTAAGAGTGGAAAAGTACGACCCGTATTTCCATCCTTCTCCGCAAATTTTTAATTCGTTTTCATCGACAGCTCGGTGCTCTGGTACGATGTCTTCGATGAGATGGTTTCTGGTTACGTGATAATTGTCTTTAGAGAAAATGTACGCGCCTAAAGACATGACCCCGGCATCGAATGCGTCTGGGCTCTTCAAAATGTTCTGCCAGTAGTTCCACGAGTCTATAACCCATCTCTTGGTGATTTCTTTAGTGGGTCCTTTGAAGCTGAGACCCGGTCTGAATATGCCAGCGGCGACGCAGCTTACGGTTTCTTGCTCAAATTTGTTTGCTATAATGGTTATTTTGGCTTGAGGTAGCCGCTCCTGCATGATCTTGGCTACGGAGAACCCTACCACTCCAGCCCCTATCACGGCAATGTCGGGCCTTTTCTTATCCATTTTCACCTGAATAAGAGAATGAAAATACGTTAGCAGCAAGGTCTAGGCTTATCCTTAAAAAGATCGGTATTGTGAGCTATACACAGTTATTATATTCCTATCTAGTAACAATCATTGGTTTTACCTATTTCTTATCAGCTACCTTTCAGTATACTTCAGCATATTATAAGTATTAATGGTTTGTAAATATGTAAGGATTACTAAACAGGCCACTAACATAATTATTAGTACGTTGAACCTATTTTATTTCTTCGTGTGATAATATGTACCTACCTATCAGGCGTCGTAGACTTTGGTCCTTTGGATGGGGGAAGGGGAGAGAGCAAGATCAAGCGCAGACCAAACATCGTCGAGCTCTAGGGTAAATAAGAGAGTTAAACGGAATAAGTATCTAATAAATTACTTTAGGCGTACATTCTTTATGCTTCAGATTTACATTATTTATTTTACTTACTTTTATTTGAACAGGTTGCACCAATTAAAATATTATACCATTTTTATGTGAAAGGTTAATAGGCCCATATATTGATACAGTACTATGGCAACAGTTTGCTGCGTTGGTTGGTGAATGCAGCAGTAAATATAGGAATGTATTTAGATAAAATGCTATAGAGCACAAAAGTTATAAAATAAGATCAAATCAGATGCTCACTCATGTAGCGAAAATACCTATGCAGGTACTCGTAAATAGATATATAAGTACCTACTCACTTACATAGAATGAAGGAGCACTAACCGCAGATCTGTTTGCACTTTTAACTGGATTAAATATGGTGTGAAAACTAATTGAGATGATACTACGCAGAACACACACCGCTTGAGAGTTGTGTGTCGAATTAAGAGTAACATGTCAAGTAGTTTATTTCTAGATTAGAGATGATAAGCGCAATAGTAAATGAAAAGTGTTGCCACACATGCCTTGGCTGCAACTTGAATTTATTTAATCAGTAGTAGTAGTATAGTAGTAGGTAAGTAATTTTATTAGAAACTGACCGCTCTTTATTAGTTAGGTACTCTAGCAGTTGTACGTTTACATATTTATTTATCATGAATCTATCAACTAGGTACTTATTTAAAAAAATGTCACAGGTACTTAAACTTTCACTTGTCCTTACTACTTAGTTTTTCAAATTGCTATTCTTCTACTGAGTTGAGCCACTCAAAAGTTCAACATCTTTTTTTATTAACCTTTCTCGTGCCACTGCTGGGCAAAGGTCTCCCCCAACTCATTTCACGCCTTCCGGTCTTTGGCAAAGGCCCAAAAAAAAATCTCCTTGAAAAGAGTCCAGATCGTCCCGCCAACGTTCAACATTACGATAAATAATTGCTTACTTACATACGTTATTATGCTTTCTTTCAGAAGCACGACCTCTCCGAAAAAACTACAACCAGCTATCATCAAATGAAAAACTAGATAACCGACATCCAGAAGACGATGTGCACATTGAAGAGGCTGCGGCCGCGGGAGTCGAGTCCGACGCGAGCAGTACTGATTTGGACGAGCGCGACACACGTGGCGTGTGCCCGCCCTGCGCTCACGACAGATACAACAACAACATACGCAGACACACACATGATGATTTCAGCGATGATAGTGATTATGGTAAGCTAAAGCTTATTAAATTATCAATCTACACTTACCTTCGTTTTAAAAGATAACGATGCGACCAACTCCGACGGGTAGGAAGGTTTAAATTTTCCGGAAAATCGATACCGACTATTTGGGTTGACATGCGCATCACTAGTTTTGAAAATCATGCTTCGAGAATCTCGAAGCCCGAATGCGACTAAGCCACACAGTGCTACTTAATTGTGAAAGCGCGGCTTTATTCGACAAAGAGCCACGAAAACGAAAATGTCAATGTCAACTTTTGTGCGACTTCTTGTCATTGCGTTTTTTGTTTTCCAGTTTCAATTGTTGCCAATACGTAGCTAAAAGTTAGATTTACGTACAATTTGCCAGCGGACTGTAACTTTTCTATTCCTGCCTTCCTTGGCCATTGCCATTGGATAGGGTGCGTCCATCAATTTCGTGAAGCGATTTTGTTGACACCCTCTCACCTCTTGTGAAATGTCATAAAAATTTGCTCGCTAGGGCTCCATCCCTTAAAATTTTAAATTACGATCAGGAAAACACGTACCATTATGTAAAAATCCGTAACTTTTTGGTCAATTTTTCGTATTTTATCGGAAAATCATACTGGCAGCAGTGGCAGCACTGCTGATTTTGAGTTTGCGTTGAGAAATATTGTGATGTTTTTGTGATAAATTTATTGTGATTTCTGATTACAAAAGGATTGAATTCATTAAAAAATATTCCGAATATAACGCACAACTACTATGGCGAACCTAAAGTCTGATTTGGATCAATATCTGCTACAAAATGAGAGTCGCCGAAGTTACAAGTTCAGCTTGCCTCAGTTCTCAACGCCCAGTTTTTTGTCACGGAGCTCTGAAGAGACGCCTGCCACCACCCCCAGCAGCACTGCTACCTGGTTCGAAGAAGTGCAAAAGGAATACTTCACTTTGGTAAGTGGATTTTCCGAAATATACGGGTTTTTGAATGAGTCATCCAGTAAACAAAGTGACCCAGTTGTCTACTGACCATTTACTTAAATCGTTAGAATATAGAGCAGAGTTGATGTTTGCCTTGTTATTTCATCACTAATGTAGTGATTGCTTCAGTAGCTACAATACAAATGGCCCTATAATCAATGAACTGTTCCAGACGAGAACACAAAGGTTCCTCGGATTCGGAATATGTTTGTTCTTCGGGATCCTGTGCTTCATCCTGTCGTTCCTGTACATTCCCGTGCTGCTGCTGCAGGCTCGCAAGTTTGCTCTGCTCTTCACATTAGGAAGCTTGTTCTTCATTCTCAGGTAACTACGGGACTATCACTCGTTATTATATTATATCATTGCTGAATTGACCCTCAAGTATAATACAAGTAACTACCCTGAAATAAATTAAGGCAGTGTTGAAACTATTTCTTGGTGTTAATACTATTTAGCTAAAAAATAGTTTTTAGTTAGTTATCTCTACTTTTTGAAATGCCTTACCCCAAATTAGAATTAGAATTATCCCCTACGTATTTGGCCCCTCTGGACGACACAGAAATTACATTAAAATAACATTATTCTAATCTTCATTAAAAGATCATCAAAAGATTAGGTATCAAGAGAGATGATACATTAGATAAGATTACAATAACTATAATCAACAAAGTTCCATCTCATTTGTCTAGTAGGTACCTGCTCAGAGACATTTTCACTATTCAGTTAGTGAGATTATTTCTAATGTATGTTTTTTACAGTTTCAGTTTCCTCTACGGCCCATGGGCGCACCTGAAGTCGATGTTCTCCAAAGAGCGAGCATTAACCACTTCGCTGTACAGTGTCACGCTGATTGCAACGCTGTACTGTGCTCTGCATTTACAAAGCACTCCCTGGACCATTGTGTGTGCAGTCCTGCAAGTGGTGGCTCTGTTCTGGATGATGATGGGTTCCATTCCCGGCGGCTCAACTGGTGCTAGGTTCTTCGGAAGCATGTTTAAGTCTTCAGTGTCAAATACCCTACCGATTTAACACTTGACTGAATTGTGACTTGAGGAATTTGTGGTTGTATGAAATATGGCAGGTTGAGTAAATTGGAATTTTTAATTATGAGATATTGTAAATATTGTAACCTACTAATTATTATAAAGTTTTGTAAGGATGGAAGAAATATGTTAGTTGGCCAATAATGCAGTTTATTGGCCAACTAACATTTGGGACATTAGCTACTTGCTAATGCAAAATAAGGTGCTAGGTGTTCAATAAAGCACCAAAAGCAGCCAAACTCAAATGGGATTGGGCTGGTCATGTCTGCGGCATGTCAAACGACCTCTGGTCTAAGCTGACCATCGAGTGGTGGTGGGTCGAGCTCATCGCTTTCCGCCTAGACTGGACTAGTTTGTCACAGGGCAAAATGTAAATGTAAATGGACTCCCTTTTCCGCACTTGGACTCCTGTTGGTCCTTTGTACGTCGGATTTCCTGACTAATAGATTAGCCAGCCTAACTCTGCCCAACAGTGTCACAGGGCAGGGATGACTGGAGGATATGGGGGAGACCTTTGCCCAACAGTGGGACAGTCCAGGCTCCATATACCTAAAAGGTGTTTAATAAACAAGCAATGAACAATAATTCTGTGCTCAGTGAATATTGAAATTAGTTATCACTATTTGAATAACTTTGATGATTACCTACCTATGTTATTTATGTGTATCATAATCTGTATTACTTATTTTGATATGTAAGAATCTGGTTTAACTATCTTTTAGAAAATTACGTAATTTACTAGCATTATTAAAGGATCTGTGAGAATGGAATTTCATTGAGGTATTTTATATTGAACAGTCTTGCCTTTTGTAAATTAAAACTAACTAGTTTTTCTGTACTTTTGACTTGCTTTTTTCTATGTAAATATTCTGTAAGACATTGCATTTCTAATATGAAAACATATCAAATATTTTTGCTGCTTATTGTTTCTATGCTCAATGTATTGTTGAGAGTACAGACTACTTCCGGGTATATTTTAGTTACATTGTAATATCTTTGTAATAAATTATTTAAAAAAATTAACAGTCGTTTTACATAATAGGTACCATTCCTCTCGAAAGGTAAATAACTTACCTATTAGGTTACGCTTACAAGAGATTAAGTACATACATACTTCTAGTAGGTACCCAGGTACTAGTCTAGATTAGTCTAGATTGCTTCACCAAAAGTGTGAAGCATTGCTGTGGTCCATTTCAAAGGGAACTGTTGCTAGTGAATTTACTGGGCTTTGAATCCCAACATCAAAATATTTCCAAAGTATAGAGCACTTTATTGGCAATATTGTACCGGCTAAAGTACATAGTTCTTACTAGCACTAAGCACTGCTCTTTCTTCTGTGCTCTTCTGGGCAGGCGAGATCTATCTCTACCATCAGGTGGCCCGATCACGCATAAATCTGAAAATTGATATCTACATAACCGTCACAGAGATGTCAACAGTTAGTATGGCGTTTTGAAAAAAAAAAATACGGTCTACAAACTAATAACCCTCCTGTGGCGGACTGGCAGATAACACGAACTCTCGTGGTCGGGCCTAAGGTGCCCTTCTGATGTTGGCAACGGCGACCGGCGACCCCACCGACGACCGCGGGTCGCGCGACTCACTGCTAAACATGAAGTGCTGTCGTCTGTCGCGGTCGCCAACATCGGAAGGCCACCTTCAGGAAAGAGTCTGGTCTCGTCGCTTGTTTACAAACTAGTGGTTGAGTGAAGTGACGTGGTTGGTTCGCAGAGGAGGCGCTGACGTGCAACGTCTGCGACCGCTCCTTCTCCACGCGCCGCCAGCTCGCAGACCACCAGCAGAAGAAACGCCACTTCGGGTGAGCATACAGTACCTACCACACAATCCACTCTTGGTATATTTCCATCTGCACCCACAGGGGTACACAGTACTACAGAGTACCTGGCACTTGCTGGTGAAATTACTGGGCTTTCGAGACTGACCATCAAAATGTCTTAAAGTGGACGAGCGCTAATAACAGTGTTGCACCCGCCTAATTAAATCAAAGTCCGATTTAGCATTGTTTTGGTCATGGGCAGGCGTGACCTCTTACCATCAGGAGAACGTCAGTATTCAGTATTTATTTATTTGCAACGTCTAGCTCGTCTCGTCACTTGTTTGCATAAAAACTTTATCATATATCATGCAATCATAAAAAAAACTACATAGGTATCTAGTTAGAAGTTCATGTAGGTAGGTAACCTGTTAGTTCAACATGTACCAATTGATATTACTAGTAGGTATCTTAGTACTTTGTAATATTGCTTAGATATTGGGTAATCTACATATAAATGTATTTAGGTTCATATTATTACTTTAAATCTATATTTAAGCTAATATTTATTTTTATTATGCTGCTGATTACCGATAAACAATTAATTAACTTGCGAGTTGGTGTCGACAGATGCAGCGCATGCGACAGCCTGTTCCCATCGCTGATGGCGCTGGAGCACCACAAGGAAGAGTTCCAGCACTGGAGTGACTCTTGCGGCTCGCGCTCGGCCTCTCCCTCAGGTTCGGAGTCCGAGGGCTGCCACGAGGACCGCCACCGCCTGCTCTAATGTTCGCACCTCATCGTTGCCGGGAAGCCCGCGCACCTCGGCACCTTCGTCTGAGCGCGGGCTTAGTGGGATCCTACTGTGGACTGTGTATCCTACGCGAATACGCTGAGGTAGTCGATTATGGACCTTTCCAACCGATTTCTAAAAATGGAGGTTACAATTCGGATTATTATTTTTACCTCAAAACTTTATTTAGAAACAAACTTGAAAATATATATTTTAGTTTAATGATTTTTTTTATCAAAACCGGTCAGTAGTTTAGTTTAAAAAATGAAAATAACTCAAAAAAAATGTCGTCAAAGTAAACGAAATTGCGTATTTTGTGACTATTCAGTAGTGTGGTGTTTACTGGCACTAAAACAGTCCAGTTGGTGGAAAACGGTTGCGTATGATTTTGTAAAACCTTGATTATGTTTCCGAGTACCTTGATTGTACTGAGCAGCAGCAAACTAAGAAGATTATTAAAAGGTGAATTGGATGTGAAAAGACCTTATTAGCTCAATATCTTATGCACACTGGTGACCATAATTCTGGATTAAGGTGAAGTGGCTTTTTAGGCCGACTGCTATCATCAGATTTCGGAAAATACGTATTTTTATACAAGAGTGAAGCGACCTTACATTTTAAGGCCAATCCTCAACTCCGAATTCCATACAAAATGATTCGGACAAATACTCAAAAAGTACGCCGTATTATAGTAATTTCTTCACACTATTCGTTTCGTCCATGTTTTTTTATTTCGTCAACAAAAAAAGTGAAAGGTTTCATACTTTAATTTAGATTTTATATGCGTTTTTAAGTTAGTAGGGTTAATTTTAAAACACGTATAAAATCTAAATTTAAGTGTGAAACCTTTCACTTTTTTGTTGACGAAATCAAAAAACATGGACGAAACGAAAAGTGTGAAGTAATTACAATAATACGGCGTACTTTTTGAGTATTTGTCCGAAACATTTTGTATGGAATTCGGATTTGAGGATTCCCCTTAATTTAGTTACAGCAATATCTGTTGGTCCTTCAATGTGCCAAAAAGTAAAAATAAAAAGGACAGATAAATATTAATAAGCCTAAGAATACAATAACAACACAATACAGCAACACACGCAACGACAGATGTGAATAAACTACACATAATAAAAATAAATAAAAATACAAGTCACCAGTGTGCACAAAGCCGTACAAAAAAAATGGATTGTATGTTCAAATCTAACCTACTATGTATGTAGTACGCGTCAAACTATGTGATGGACTGGGTGTAAAGAGACTTATTTCTAATACTATCCTACTTAATATTTTTGACCTATTCTTTGTTGAGTGTATCTCTAGTCATCTTACAAGTAAAGGAATTGGATAAAAACAAACCTTTATAAATCGAGTCTCCTTTTATTTGAACAATCCTGAATTTTACACATCACTCAATAATCCAGAGTACTCTTTTTACACCTTGTATTATTTAGATTCTATAAAAGACATTGTTCTATAACAAGACTCAATTGGCATAATGGAAGAACCTCATTGGTGCCAATAATATAAAAATTGCATTGGCGGGAAGGATTACACTCAAACTTGTTACGAAAACCAATAATATCAGACCAAGGCCTAGAAAGCATTGTTTGTAAAATCTAAGACCCTGGTTTTGTAATTGTGAAGTCATTTATGTTGCATGATTTTAACTAGGCCTAAAATTATTATAAAATATCAAACATATTTGTTCTTGAAGTGAAAATTTATAAGTTAATTTCACAAGGCCTAATCCAAGTTGCAGTTAGCACTGTATTATATGTAGGTATCGAATCAAACATCGGTCAAATTTACATAAATATTTTAACGATGTCTGTTTCTCACACCTCTCAGGAAATGTTACAGTTAAAATCATGCAACGGAAAGAAAACTAACGCATTACTTGTAAATCATGCAGTATAGGAAATACGCCAGTATACACAGTATTTAGTAATAAAATACAATATTCGATGTTGTTGGCAGTTATACCTTGATCACACGTACCGAGTACTCGGTAGGTAAGCTTTCACTGTCTCGGCCGAGTAACATTTTCCTGTCTCAGCCGAGTACTCGGTACGTGTGATCTAGGCATTATGCCTTGATCACACGTAACCAGTACTCGGCCGAGACAGTGCTCTCCGGTACGTATAAACAGCACCGAATTCTCGGCTGAGCGAGTGACGTAAGCTTTCACTGTCTCGGCCGAGTAACATTTTCCAGTCTCGGCCGAGTACTCGGTACGTATAAACATAGCGCCTCGTGCTCGGCTGAGCGAATGTCTGTCTCGGCCTCGTGCTCGGTACGTGTGATCCGGGCATGAATGAGATTCTTGTCATCAATGTAAAAGGCAAGATCGTAAGTCCAAGGGCCGTGCGGCCGCTACTCGTGTTCGGGTAATGTCGTCTGAGGCCATGGCCTCCCAATGTACTTCCATGGAGTCCTTTTATATTGACAAAGTTCTATTAGTACATACAACAAAGTGCAAGGTATTCGTGTCGAATATTAAATGTTACATATCAATACGTAAAAGCGTAGTATGCGTGAAAAACAAATTCTATGGGTGAATATCATTAATTTTTTTTCGTAATACACTTCCAAAGTGGCGGATTTCTCCCCGTTTGTTGTTCACGCAAGTTTCACGTACGCAGCTAACCATATCTTTTGTAAATACGACTCCTAGTGATATCCCGGCAATGATGCATATCACGTATGTTAAATAATCGTATGACTGATCGTAGGGCAAATAAGTTGTAAATATTCACTCCATTAGATCTGTGTCGACTTCACTTTAGAATTTAAACGTCAGTGACAAGTGTGTAACGTGCCGCGAGCCGCCCGCGTCTGCCCGCGCCCGCGTCCGCCCGCGCCCGCGTCGGCAAGGTTCAGCTCGCCGCGCGGGCCACTGTACCATGCCATACTACATTATGTCGTCGATAACGTATCTACCGAACCGAAGCAAAGTGTACATAACGAACGTTCGTACAAATAAAAATACGATTCAAAATATGTACAGAAAAGTTTTATTTAATGGTTGGGAAACAACCTTGGGGTTCCCTCGGCACGCGGGAGGCTCCGGCGGACGCGTCGCGTCCCGTCATCGATGCTCGACACTCGGTCGGGATACAAATCACGAATCTCTCACAAAAGCATAATACGAGCGAGGCGAGGGTGCCACGTGGGTGCGGTGCCGTGCCCGCGCCCGCGCCGGCCGCCGCCGCCCTACGCCAGCCCGTTGACGAGCGGCTCGCCCTTGCCCGCCGCCTTGGCCGGCGGCACCGCGCCCGCCGCGCCTGCCGCCGCCGCTGCCGCCGCCGCCGGGGGCTCGCGCCGCTTGCCGCCGCGCACCGCCTCGCCGCCCGCGCCCTCGCCGCCCGAGCCGCCCGACCCGCCGCCGCTCACGCCGTTCTTCCAACCGCCACCTGCTGGAAACAAACACTATACATCAACTCCATATTCTTGAGACATCAATAAGTCTCTGGCCAAACATGTAATAAGATGAGCAACAAACAACAAACGCTCTCCTGATGGTGTGAGATTGCGCCTGTTATACAGAACAGAACTACACAGGACTAAGAATCAAAGAGGCGCGACTCTATCAAGCCATTTTGATAGTCAGTCTCGAAAGCCCAGTAATTTCATTCTACTATGCTACTCTAAAACCCTAATACAATAGTCTCTAAAATTGAGAGATCATCTAAACCTACCCAGGTAAAGGAAGTAAGACAAAATAACCGCGGGTTTTGTCTCTATCTAAATGTGACATGGACGAGCTTTCAATCATTTAAATCTGAAAATTTTACTTCATGATATTTCATTAGTTGTAGACATGCTATACATGAATACAGTTACTTATAACTATACTACATTCTACTTACAGATTTTTGTTACATTACGTAATTTAATCATGCATTTAATTAAAAAATTAACACGAGTCCCATGACAACTCAAAAATGTCAAGCCGTTTTCGTAAATGAACTAAAATAATTTTAAAAACATATTATTTAAGGGCATCTCTCAGCTGCTCTGAGATTAATCTAAACTAAACAAATCGGTATTGACTTATAGTCGGTATTCTTGAGTGTAAGCATAATAGGTATTGTAGAGCGTAAGTATCAGAATTGTTAAGCGTAAGTATCGGTATTGTTGAAAGTATCGGTATTTTGTTGAGCGTTTGTTGAGCGGAGCGTATGTATGTATCGGTATTGTTGAACGTAAGTATCGGTATTGTTGAAAGTATCGGTATTTTGTTGAGCGTAAGTACAGGTATTGTTGTAAGTAATATCAGTATTGTTGATCGGAGAGTATGTATTGGGATTGTTGAACGAAGCGTATGTATCGGTATTGTTGAGCAGAGCGTATGTATGTATCGGTATTGTTGAACGTAAGTATCGGTATTGTAGAACGTAAGTATCGGGATTTTTAAGCGTAAGTATCGGTATTGTTGAGCGGAGCGTAAGTATCGGTATTGTTGAGAAGAGCGTATGTATCGGTATTGTTGAGAAGAGCGTATGTATCGGTATTGTTGAACGTAAGTATCGGTGTTGATAAGCGTATTTATCCGTATTGTTAAACGTAAGTATCGGTATTGTTAAGTGTAAGTATCAGAACTGTTTAGCGTAAGTAACGGTGTTCCTGAGTGTAAGTAAGTATCGATATTGCTGAAAATCTGTGTCGGAGTGTAACACCCATATTCTAAGTCGATTTTTTTCACTCACATTCGAAGTTTGACAGGTGACAGCCAAACCTTTGGTAAAGCGGCGGCCATTTAACCACTCGCGTAAGTATTCCCTTGAGTGAAAAAATCTACTTAGAATATGGGTGTGAGTATCGTGATGAAGTATAATAAAATTTACAGTATCCAGCGTACGTAGTCATTATTTTTGAGTGTGGAATATGAGGGTATCTAGTTGTGTAGTTGCGTAGTGCGTGGTGCGTACCTGGCGCGGTGCGGCGGGGGGTGCGTGGGGGGCGGGGGTCGCGCGGCACGAGGGCGGGGGCGGGGGCGGGCACGCTGTGCGCACGCGCAGACGCCGGCGACCCCGAATCTACGCACACATGCAGACCATGCACTACCACTACACGCTCGGCTATCGCAACAATAAATAGACTAGTTCCGCACTACACGGAACCACAGAAGTAGAAGTTTCTAGGTGTGCATCTTGCATAGATTCAAGTTCATATACACCGCCAATTTTTAATCACCAGAAAAAAAAATACGCATAATAAGTAAACCGGTTCTGAACACAGATATGGCAAAAAAATATGAAACTCGCGCCAGCTCGGCTCGGGCGCCGCTTTCCCTCCGTCATTTTGAAGAAACCATACATTCTGATTGCATAGATACAATACAACGTAGTACTCCTTCTGCATTGACCATTAAAGTTATTCGGTAAATAAAAATTTGTGCGGAGGGATGAATGCCATGTCACTAGGAGAGTGTTAGATATGAAAGTAGATGTATTTACGAGAAGAGGAAGACCAAAGAAAAGATGGATGGACTGTGTGAAAGAGGATATGAACAAAGCAGGCATGAGTGCAGAGATGACGGCTGATAGAGACGAATGGAAGAAGACATGTTGTGCCGACCTCACCTAAGTGTGGGATAAGGGCAGGGAGATGATGATGGGAAATAAAAATTTGTGGTGTATAATTGTTAAATTTATACAATACCACTAACAAAAGATAAGGACTAACAGGCTGGTAATCGTGGTATGGACCATGCCATGTCCCTAGAAGAGTGTTAAAATATGAAAGTAGATGGATATACGACTGTGTGAAAGAGGATATGAACAAAGCAGGTAGTTTATAACGAAGCAACGAACATGATGCAATTTTTAATTCATGAAACTAATATTATTTATGTACTAACATGTAAAAATAAATGCACAATATAAGAATGCAAATATACTATATAAAAATGTATCAATAAACTAAACTACGTATATTTTAACTTGCACATTCAGTAATATTTTCAGATTTCTAATAAAATTTTGTCTAATAAATTTTTATTGTTTATTTTAATCTAATAAAATAAAAACATGTCACGTTTGTAAGTAACACTTATGACTAAGCACATAACGCGCACACGAGCGTTTTTCAAAAGTAAGTTCGACAATCGCTACTATTAATTAGAAAGGCCTTCAAAATCCAACCTTTCGATCGTGTAGCGGGCCCTTTACCAAAGAGTGAAGCAAGGTTCTTTCTCTTTTGCGAGGACGTTTTATGGGCTTATTCCCAAAATCCCCATCGGCCATCTCCAACTAGTGGGGATATCGGGAAAAAAGTCTCTACATCCCCACTAACACCAACCGCAGTGGGGATTTCGCATTTTAGCTCGAAAACCCCACCATTATGAACAATGAACATATTTCAAATATCCTCTTTGGATATTTTTTATTACCATCACTAGACAGAGACAATTATTTCCACCGTAAATGAGTTTGTAAATGGTATGGTATACCTCTGTCTGCGCTGGACACGTCCTGCGCGTCGAGCACGGAGCTTTCGTCGTCAGTCTGTCGTCGGCGGTCGTCGCGTCGCCGTCCGCTCTGCAACATTTAATATTATTAAAACTCCCCTGCTAGTTTGATTGCTTGATTTTGCTTTCGAGATAATAATCATACAACAACCGACTTCAATCGGACGGGTCAGTGACCGCAGGCACCACTGACAAGGCACAGGGAAGCAAAATACGCAATTTTCACTTAAACTACTTTTTTTCGGTAATTTTTATTTCAAACCTAAATTACTGAACCGATTTTAAATTATTAATAAAATTACTATAGATCAATCTGAAAGTATATCAAACAATTTGCTTTTTTCAAATCTGTCTAAAAAACAACAAAGTGCAGACTTACAAACATATATGTATATACAAACTTTTTTTTTTCGGACGGACTTTTAATGCAGTTATCTGTAGATGGCTGTTACTACGTCGGAAGAATGTCTTTGCAAAATTAAGAGTATAATATAAATGCAAAAGGTTGGGAGTGTAATGTACCTAACCTATACATGTCTGTGCAGCTGACTGTAGACTGACATGAGCGGGCGAGGTGCTCACCTGGTGGCGTGTGAGCTGGTCGTTGGGTCGCGGCGTGCGCGGGTGCGGGTGCGCGCGGCCGTTCTCCACGGGCAAGCGCGGGCCGCGGTCGGCTCGCTCGGGCCGCTCGGCTCGCTCCGGCCGCTCGCCGCGCTCGCCGCGGTCGGGCGAGCGGCCCCCGCGCGCGCCGCGCCCGCCTCGCCCCCCTCGGTACGAGTCGCCGCGCTCCTCGCCCAGCTCGGGGGTCGCGCGACGCCCGCCGCCTTCAACAAACAATAACACAATTACTTTAATAGAAATGCTTGTACAAAAATGCTATTACAAGCTGCAAGATTTTATGAATGCCTTATTCAGTGCCGTAACAATATAGTTAAATAATAACGGGCCATCTGAATTAGTTGCAAAACCCTAAACGGGTAACAATTGTTTAATTGTACTTATCTAAATGACCTGAAATGTAACCTACCTATCCAATATTGTAATAAACCACTGAATACTGAATACACAAGACAATTTGATTAATAGCATTATTCCATCATTCGGCTCCTATCCTTATTCTTCCTTCAGCAGATTGGTTTCTAATATTCGTTGTCAATCGGACATGCTCTCTCTCCTCGCTCGTATGTCATATACTCACCCGAGGGGTACCGGTGCTGCGGCGGGCGCGAGCGGCGCGCGCGCGAGACGGGCGCGCCGCGCACGGGCGCGTACGAGCCAGTGCCGCCGGACACGACGCGCAGCTGCTGGTCGATCTCCTGCTTCTGGATGCGCAGCTGCTCCACCTCCTTGAGGTGCGCCACGTGGTAGTCCACCAGCACCTTGGCGTTGGCGATGTTCTCGCGCGTGCCCACGAACACGAAGGGCACGCAGCCCTCCTCGCGCGGTGCCGACGGCATGGGCTCGTTGTCGCCCTCCACCTTCACCTGCGACACGGAGATCTGCGTCAGGTGCATTCGGCACAAGGCGCCCAGCACGGGGGGCGGCGCGCGCGGCTCGACCCGCTCAGTGAGCGGCGGGATCACATACTCGCGCGCTCCACAACGTAGCCACGACCTGACTATGCGACTATGCGCGCGTGCAACGTCGCGACGAGCTAGCTATAGATGTCTTCACGGTTTAATAGCGCTCGGCGAAAGTGGAGGGGAGCTCTGCGCAAGTGAGATGAGGCGAGACGGCGCGTACTGGTTCCGGTGGCTAAGCGACCGATAGACGCCTGCGCCGGGCGCCTAACCTGTCGCGTCGCACCCCTCCCGCCAAACACATCTAAAATCGACTTCAGCGCATTCAAGATCAGTTCTATTAAACCGTGAGGATACCTCTACTCTGCACTAGTGCAACGTCGCCTCGAACTACTCTGGACGCTGGCAACGTAAAAACGAGCTCTGAAACACTCAGCGCGCTGGTAACGTCGCTACGAGCTAGCGGCTCTGCGCGCGAGCGACTTTGCACATTACGAAGGCAATTACAATGCGCGCTGGTAACGTCGCGAATAATCTGCGCACTGACAACATCGCCATAAGCAAAATGGTCTGCGCGCTGACATCGTCACCAGCGTCGCATTATTGGAATCTCGCAATTTTGGTACATCGTGGAAACCTTGATTTTACAGAAATAGTCGAATAGAAAAATAAAAACTGCCAAAACGTTGAGATAAGCCAAAAACAAAATGAACTTTTTAGAAAACCATTGAAGATTTTGTTTCACACTCGGGAAAGACCGATGACAACACGCATTTTTTTAAGGTTTCTAGGCAGCAATGCAGCTTTTCCAAACGTAAGATTGCCACACTATTAATTGAAAGCTATTAGCAAATGTATGAAGAATGGTGATTGATTTAATTGTTAGATTTAGATGTAATATTTAGTTCTCTCCATCGCTCACTGGACAACGGGTCGAGGGAAGACTAAACTACGGATCGCGGTACGCGAAATGGAAGTAGAAGCTCTCAATACACACAAATAAAAGTGTTGAGAGAATTTCAAAGGATTATGTTCAGTTGTTGATTTGTAAAATGGGCTTCAGGAACGAGTTACACAAAATATTTTTCACTTTGAATGTGAGGAAATTTAATCTAATTTAAACTGAAATGAGGATCGCCCATTTTGTAATTTAAAAACAGAGACAGCCATCCAATGTTACAACCATTTCAAATTTTGAAATAATTATGTTTAGGTCCCCGATAATAACCTTATCTATGGGTATTATGACGGACCGAAGTTCGAATTTGAAGTTTCGCTCCCCCTGTTAGGTTCAGTCAGCTGCACAGACATGTATACACTCCTAAGGTTTCATATTAATATTATTTTTAATTTTGCAAAAAAAAGTGCACGCAAGCATTTTCAAAAAAGTGTAGTCATTTTACTTGTCAGAAGAAGAATGTCTTTGCAAAATTAAGAGTATATCCTACTAATATTATAAACGCGAAAGTTTGTAAGGATGGATGGATGGATGGATGTTTGTTACTCTTTCACGTAAAAACTACTGAATGGATTTTAATGAAACTTTACAATAATATAGCTTATACATCAGAATAACACATAGGCTACAATTTATAAAGATACCTGCGCAGACGAAGTCGCGGGCACCAGCTAGTATAATATAAATGTGAAAGCTTGTGAGTGTATACATGTCTGTGCAGCTGACTGTACAAAATTGAACTTTACAAGCATGAGAAGTGATATCAACAAATTATATAAATATATTTAATAATAAATCCGCTTAATTTCTAAACAAAGGTTTTAATTAACTTAACTTTAGTTCAACTAAACCAAAGAGTCAACGAACAGAAAACCAAAGTTTAAAGATACGACACGTGTTTCGCCTCTACACGAGGCATCATCAGGAGGTGTGGACTCGCCGAAGTTCAAAGTCTCTCGTTTCAAACTTCGGCGAGTCCACACCTCCTCATGATGCCTCGTGTATATAATTTGTTGATATTTATGGATTTCCGCAAAGTAACGCCTGAACCAATCAATTATGAGAAGTGATAAAAAAAAAGTTTATAAATTCATAAAATGTAGTTAAAACAGTTAGTTGACGCGGCGTTGAGCGCACGGTGTAGGTGTAGTGCGGTGTGCAGTGTGTCAGTAATTACCCTGACGACGCCGCTCTTGTCCACGATCCACTGGATGACCTTGCCGTTCTTGCCGATGACCTTCCCCACCAGGTCGCGCGGCACCTTCACCGACTCCTCCGCGTACTCCAGCAGCGAGCGCGCCGACTTCACTGACTCCAGTGTCTACACATAAGTATCATTTTAGATTTTGGCCGAAGGGTGTCGCGTTCAGGAAGTTATATGGACGTCTGATACGCGACACCGCGCGCACGTCATTGCCCCAGTGCCAGTGACACGATAATTGATAATTTTTATAAAAATATGTATGTTAATTTCTAAGGTATATTATATCATATGGGCGCTAGTTAAGGTGTCTGAAACAAATTTTTGATTGATTTGATGTAAAGGCACGCAATGGTGATCGTCCAAAATTGAACTTTAAAGCGTTGATATCAGGGTCGCTTTTTCATCAATTTTCTTTGCAGAGTGCACTTTCTATACCCAATATATTTATTCTACGACAGTGTGTGTAAACATTTGATATGCCACTGTCGTATATAACGCTGGGTTCTCACGGTGCGTGGCTCGACACAGCTCGTGTTCACACGCGCCGTGAGACGCCACCACAAGGGCGTACCTCTCCGCAGATCTTGAAGGTGCAGGAGTGCTCCTCCAGGTCGATGTTGGTGACGCCGGCCACCTTGCGCGCCTGCTGGATGTTGGCGCCGTGCGCGCCGATGGCCAGTCCCATGAGCTCCTCACGGACGCTGAACTCCTCGCTGTAGCCGCCCGTGGCGTGGATCTTGGTGGACTCCAGCTGCCGCGCCGCCTCCTCCGTGCGCTTCACCAGCTGCAGCTTCTGGGTTAGGTTTCTGTAACGTGCAGGAAGGCAGGATAGCATAACTATGTTAATATGACTACACTATTGCATTGGAGATATCTGTAAAAATAGTTGTAAGAAGATTTTAATAAATACTACATACTAAACTTACATGTTATAAACATTTTTATAACAAAGCTTCTATTATGCAAACCCTTGAGTGTTTAAAAATAACTAGTCCGCCATCTTGGGCGGTCCGCTAATTTGGATCTAGATTGAAGATTTTTACGTATTCTCAGCAAAGCAAACCCTTTCATTAGATTTATGGCTACTTGCACCAACCTTAAAAAAATCCTAAACAATAATTTTACTCGCTAGGGAGATCTTTACGATCCAAATTCATTGCACCAACTATAAGTATTCATCTAACGCCTAAAGAATTCCTTAACTTTGGGAGCCCGTTGCTCGACCTCATAGCACTTAGAAATTCCCTATCCCAATGAGCTGTCATGTCATTTCTGTCAGAATACATATTTGTCTCTTTCACTCTTATTGAGCATACCTACTATATCAGTACTACTCTAAACCAGCAATGCCAGTACGTACTAAAAAGTTAGATTTACGTACCTTTTACTCCTATTATAATTAAATTAAGTATCTTTCAGTCAAATAACGTACCTTTTTGAGCAGTTTTTTGTAGGTACATTTTTATGCATTAGTACTGGCAGCACTGTATCTACATACCTACCCATATGAAATTTAAATACGATTATCTAGAATTCCTAGATGATCTAGCTAGACAACGACGGATCCGTTACTGTTCATAATTTATATAAATGACTTGCCGCAATCAACGACCCACCCAATGTCGCTATTTGCAGATGACAGTACCGTAACCATAACGCGTAATAATAATGAAATGTATGAAAATGACATTAATTCAGCATTGACATCAATTATAGCTTGGTTGGACAATAATAACTTAAAAATAAATCTGACTAAAACTAAATTAATTAACTTTCGACAACGCGATACTGCTGCTCTACAATTTCTTGACATAAAATACAATAATAATACAATTGAAGAAGTTGACACAATAAAATTTTTAGGACTCACTATTGATAAAAGGCTAAATTGGAAATCTCATTTGGAAAATCTCTGTAAAAAAATAAACAGTTTAGTCTACGTTTTATACAAAATTTCTCCGATCGTTAACTTAGATACTCTACTAATAGCTTATCATGGCTTAATCGCCTCTACCATCCGTTACGGCATATTATTTTGGGGCAACTCTACCGATATAATCAAAATTTTCAAATACCAAAAGCGATGTATAAGAGCCATGTTTAATCTTAAAGTAACTGACTCTTGTAAGCCTTATTTTTCTAAATACAACCTCATGACGATTCCTTCACTGTATATCTTCGAAACGGCTATGTTTGTTAAGAACAATCCAGATTTATTTAGCCGACTTTCGGATGTCGTAGTTCGCAATAGACGAGACCAGCACAAAGTCATAACCAAGAAAGCTAACACAGCATTAATGCATAAAAGCATATTCTGCACAGCTTCGTCTATTTATAATCAATTGCCAAAGTCAATAAGAGAGCTGCCTTGTTCGCTGTTCCACAGAAAGCTGAGAGAGGTATTATTCACCAAATGTTACTACTCGTTAAATGAATTTAAAATTGACAAAAACTTCATAAAAACACTATAATTTAATTTAAACTCAAGATAGGTATATATTATTAATTTTTATTTAATTTTGTATTTTTTCGATTTTGTCTTTTAAGATTAATGTTATAAAGTGTTGTTGTACATATATAATAGGTATACTTTTTGTTTGTAAAAACAACATTGCACGCCCGAGACGGCAGAATATATTGATACCAATGTAAATATTTAAGATCTGTAAAAACATATATTTCATGCAATAAATTAACTTTGAACTTTGAACTTTGATCCCAACTCTTCACTTACCTACATAGCCCTTCATAATAACCGTATAAAACACATTGATAAGCCAAAAATATATAATTTTACCAACAAACATGTTACGTATAATCACAAATATAATCACTAGAGCCGCTGAAATTGGTATTTATATTCTTCTCAGCTTTGACTTTGTTGTTATTGAATCATTGCATGTTAATTTCCATAATATTATTCCCTTTTCTTATTGTCAGTAGGAGTAGGAACAGTATTTTAATTTATGTATCTCGGAGAAAAACGCTGACTGTTTTCATTTTTTTGTCCATCTCAGCTTTGTTTTCCAAATATCTGAGCCTATTTTCCTAAATAATTGTTCGCTTTATACGGAAAACTCGGAAAATATCGTAAATATATTTTGCATAAAATAATATTGGTTATTTGTCTAAGGTCAATGAACCAATAAACCCACAGAATAAACCATAGAAAATCTAGATGGTCGCGAGATTAATCGCTCTTTCATTCACTTATTTAGATATCACCAGACTTGGGAGTTACATAGTGTGTTCTGTTTGGTGCAATGGAAATTGATCTAAGTAAAGTTTTAGGCAGTACTTATATTAAAAAATACCTATCAAAGTATTCGATTTTTCGACTTTGGTGCAAGTGGCAGTTAGATACCCATATCATGGGTGTGCACAAAAAATAGCTACTCCGCCATCTTGGGCCATTTCATCTCAGTCGGTTGAGACTGTTTTAAAATTCAGTTGCAAGATTAGACCCGAACCCAAAATACATTGCAAGTTAATCAACGGGTAGGACACGTCGCTGCGTTGCAATCCCAAATGAATCGAGAAACTTTAGTTCAGGGCATTGACCTCCAAGGTCAACGACCGCCTAGCTAGAAATCAAAATATACCAGATAAAAGCTGGGTGACAGTGACAGTAGGTTATGGTGATTTTTTATTTGCGTTCTCACGCGAGCGAAGCGAGCGTGCTCAGCTTTATGTCAATTAAAAATTCAAATCTTATTTTCCTCAGTGCCCCGTTTCGACACTGACCAAAACTAGTGACACGATAAGAAGAGGTATCGCAAATGGTTTGTCAGAAGTCAAATACTACCATCGCGGCGAGTGCCTTGTCGCCGGCGGCCCTGTGACTTCAAGTAATGTGCGCACGCGACGGCCCGCGCCGGCCGAGGCCTACACTCTAGGTCACAAGCGAGGCCTCGGTAAGTGCTACATCGTTGTGGAGCTAGGATGCAGGACCGATCCCCTAGGCCTACCTAGGCAATGCAAGTATAGGGAGCCTCTCTCTTCGTAAATATGTATTTATCTCGCCTTTAAATTCGTTCTTAGGGCTCACTTTTTAAGAACAACGCCTACATTTAATAATGGCTACATTTAATATTTTTTTTTGTAAAATAAACAACGAAAGCATTAAATTAAAACCACTATGAATTCTTTTCAATTAAATAATTAATCAAGGTTATCAAGGTTTTACAAAAACCGACTAAAACTGACTTCAAACAAATAAATGTTACAAAGTTCTGAGGTAACAAACATGAAAAAAAACCGAATTAGGAACCTCCTTAGGAAGTCAGCTATTTAAAACTACTTTGACTTATTTTTTAAGGGACGTAGAGCCCATAAACGGCTGCGGGGTGAGCCCTTTACGCAGCTGCCGACTTAGCCTATATTGAAACCCTGGATGGTTGCTAGTCGGTAGGTAAGATACCTGAAGTATATCTCTTGCAAGTAGCACACGATGCTATGCCGCTAGAAGGAAGGTAGGTAGGTGTACCTGAAGTGCATCTCCTGCAGCATGTTGGCGCGGCGCGCGGAGGAGGCGCAGCGCGAGATGACGGCGAGCGCGCACGACTCGGGCACGTACCACACGAGCGCGGCGCCGATCGCCTTCTGGAACTCCTTGTGGGCATTTTCCACCTTCGCGCTGTGCATGTCGTGCAGGCTGCAACACAACGACACCGCTCACTACCCGCTGCCTAGCTAACACAATGTCTAGCCTACCTGCATCGAACAGTCAAAGTTCCTAATTTATAAAGGCGCCTTCAAATTAGAGGCGTGAGGAAGCACCACTGTGGCGCTGTTTCATACAATATCAAGACGCGCAGGTGCAGCGCCAGTATCGTGTCATAATGTCACGTAGTGGATCACGCTCTTATTTGAAGGAACCCTTACTTTACTCGCCCGTAAGATATTGACGGTCCAGATATTCCGAGCGAGTAAGTAATTGCTTAGAAACTTTGACAGTTAGGTGCAAGCAAGTGGGCATTTATCACAACCAACGAGGTGCAAGCAAGTGGGCATTTATCACAACCAACGCGCGGACCCTGCAATACAATATCTCTGCTGATATGCGATTAGATTGATGCCTTAGAAAACAGTACCAAAAAAGTCCTGGATTGGCAGTTTATCGCTAATTCACAATGTATTTTAGTAAAACCAAGCGTATATTACCGCAAAAGTTGGCATCCTACCTGATGAAGAGGATACCTAGCGTTCAGGGTCGCACGGTCATCTGCTTTTCGAAAGGCGCATTTTCATTCAATTCAATACTTCGCTAGAAATAGCTAGGCTTTACGAACTATCCCATTTAGGAACTCTACCTCACTCAGCAGCCATTTAAAACTACGTACCTAAGTACTTAACATATCTTATTTACAATTCTATGAACCAACCCACGTACTTCGTATATGTAACATAAACCGAGAACCAAAATAGAACTCGTTGTTTGATACCACAAATGAACTGTACAGTATTATAATGAACCTGTTATTCCCCTACTTAGTTGAAGGTTGAAATTAGAGCGCAGTCAGTTTGTGTTCTACACGGGGAATCCCCGAAACCACTATCTAAGTACTTCATTCAGATCCAAAGGATAACAAGTCGCCATCCTGATAAAATAAAACCTATAGTGACTGCATGCATACTTATAGCTGAAACTCGACACTATATGTACTATGTTGCAATAAAATACATTGCAGACCGGCTGCACTTATACACATATGTATTTTAAATGCCTAAAATAGCGCACGGAAGTGTATACCACTCACACTTTCTGATTACAACGAAACTAAGTATGAACTTCGTTTATGAAGTGTTTTCGAGAATCAAACGAATGAAGTGCTCTAGCATTTCAAGTACAATAAATAGCTAATGAGCAGCAGGAATGATGTCAGTTACAATGAAGTTGGCAATCATAACGTGTTTATTGGTTTGTATGTGGGCAGCGGAGGCTCGCGACTACCACAACAGCGTAGGAGTCCCGCTGGCGACGCGTCTCCAACGAGAAAAACACGGGAAGAACGAGAGAATCGTCGGCGGTTACTACTCCTACTTGGGCCAAAATCCTTTCTTCGGAGGCCTGATTATAACCCTGTCTACGGACCTCACTTCAATATGCGGGTCAACCCTAGTCAGCACAACCAAGCTGGTAACCGCCGCGCACTGTTGGCGAGACGGGGTTAGCTCCGCAATGGAAATACAAGTAGTTCTCGGTTCTGTCCAGCTGTTCACCGGTGGAACGAGGTTCACCACTGACTTGGTCACTTTACATCCGTCTTTCGATGCAGAGACTTGGCAGAACGATATAGCAATCGTGCATGCGCTACAGCCGATCGAATTCAGCTACTACATCAAACCGATCACTTTGCCAGAACCGGATAATAGCTATAATGATAGAGCAATTGCCGTGGGTTTTGGTACAACCGGCGACTGGGCCGGGATCGCGGTTGATCAACGCCTGATGATGAATTACTTGTCGGTGATCGATGAAGAGGAATGCGGTGCTAGGTAAGTTCGAGACACGATATGGGCGGCTCTTGGCAATAGCAGTAATGCCTAGATCACACGCACCGAGACAGTGCTCTCGGCAGAGTTCTCGGTACGTATAAACATAGAGCCGAGTGCTCGGCTGAGCGAGTGACGTAAGCTTTCACTGTCTCGGCCGAGTAACATTTTACTGTCTCGGCCGAGTACTCGGTACGTGTGATCTAGGGCCTAGATTCTAGGCATAAGAGTTTGACTGTGCATAAGTTTTAGTTCAATTTACTAGCTGACTGCAACTACGTTTGCATTGTGGATTAGTAAAAACCCTTTCTTTGTACGCGCTTGCACTTCTTGACGAACACATCCTCCATGTTTCAAGTCTCTACGTTCAGCGCTTTGGCCTGTACGATGTCTGTCAGTCAGTCAGTCAGGTCTCAGTTGATTGATTGATTGATCAGTTTGAAAACTCTGACACAAACAGCCACTGGCTTAGAGAAATCATTGCATGTCAACAAAACTTGATGAATTTCGGCAAATAAGCCATCTTTAGATTTGCATTGTTCATGGGAGCTTCATAGAATAACATTTCTTCTTTTTTTTCTTTTTAAACATTCACACACTCACACCCCTGCACTAGGATTCCCTGTGTCGCAGGTGGCATGGACACATACAAGACATCACAACATCCAAGACCCGAGAACAAACATTTGTGTTCGTCACACAAATATTCGCCCCGGCCGGGGATCGAACCCGGAAGACCAAGCTTCGTAGGCAGGGACACTACCAACTAAGCCACGGTGTTGTCTCACACTCTTGGCAGAGTGGTCGTGGTTGTCATAGTGGGGGTTGTGACACGCTTCACAATCCTGCGCCATTCATCTCTGACAGCGGTTTTCCTCGTGCATTCGTGTAAGGGACCATCTAGTGCTGCTTTGACTTTGTCTATCCAACGCATTGGAGATCATCCTCGCCCTCGTGTGCCCTCGACTTTTCCCTGTACTACCAGACGCTTGATGGACATTTCTCCATAACATTACATACATTTTAAGTGTCAAAAATTTAATACGGCGATAATATTTTAGCAGTTTGGTTTCAGTTTTAAAAATATTAAACTTATTTGTCTATGGTTACAACTTTTATAGAAATCATCTTTCAGATACGGGTATTCCCCGTCCCACGAGACTGTGTGCACGGAGGGCGGGCCGGACGCGGGTCCCTGCGCGGGCGACGCGGGCGGGCCGCTCTATCACTACAACGAGGATTACACACAACAGATCTTCATTGGTGTGATGTCTCACGGATCACGATTTGGGTGTCAGGTGGGGCATCCATATGTGCACACTAAAGTCGCTGCTCATCTTGACTTTATCAAAGAAACCGAATGATATGTGAAAACTAGTGTGTGTGTGTAATAATAAAACTAGTAAATAATCGCGAATTATAAATAATAATAGCATTTTATTTTTGAACTTCTTTACTTTCCTTGATTAACCTCTGCTCTCCCTGATCTCTAACGAGGACGTGGTGGCCGAGTGGATGAGGCCCTTACATTGCGATCTGATGGTCGCTGGTTCGAATCCCGGTGGCAGTCATGCGTAAATGGTTTTTTTCGGTCGAAAAAATCTATGTATGCATCCCACGTTCTTGCAACGGTGAAGGAAAATATCGTGAGGAAACCGGCATGTCGTAGAACCTAACGTTCGAAAACATGTGTCGAGTGCACGAAATGAGCCTCTTTGAGGCGCACTTGAAATCCTTTCACCACACTGGTTCGAAGGAACTAGTGACACGATAAGGAGAAGAAGAAGATTAACCTCATTTTTGTCTATTAAAACTATCTATTGTCTGTCAATCCAATCACTAATGCAGTAGACTAAGTAAAACAAGTAACTACCTAAGTTCGCATAGCCTATGTTCAGACTCGCCAAGATACGTCGGCCGTAATGTAACTGAAGACTAGTTGTGGCTTCTTAAGCCGCGATCTTTGCCCGCAGTGGATGTCCAGAAGCTAAAAAAAAGGTAGAAACACTCACTAGTCTTTCAGATTGTCTGGAGCCGGTATTTCAAACTTGTGGAAGGTGCTCTTGTCGATGGGGGTCTTAGTGGTCTTCACTCGGAGCCGGTCTTTGGGCACTATCTCCGTGTAGCAATTGTCCCATTCCAGGTACTCTATCACCAAGAAATCACCCCGCATCATCTGGAATATAGCAACTACATTCAAAATAGGTGAACATGAAAAAAAAATCATTGATATATTTTTTTATTAACAGAGGGTAAACATCTTAAACATATTATTATTATTGGCCTGACATGTCCCACTGCTGGGCAAAGGCCTCCCTGCCTTTTCTCCAGTCATGTTCATGTTGAAACATTTACATAGGTATAATTTATATGATTTTCTTTCTTTTCTTATTATAGTCTCCAAAGGTCTCATTTTTTTATTTTGTCATCTGTTTCTGTAATTATGAGTTTCATTTTATTTAGAATAGGTTTTGGACGCCTTGGAGCTCTCTGTTACCCTATTCAAATTTTTTAAAATTAAATATCTTGAAAGGGTAAAGTAGTGTTTCTGAAAATGTAAGCAGCATCTTTTATTCTAGTGCTACCATCATTTTACTGATAAGGGATGAGGGGTAAACATACTGAAAAATAAATAATAGATAATTTGTTGTGATTACATACATTGTGTTTATCTCCATGGTAATGGACCTTTCACTTATTTATTCATCTAGCTATAAATTATCCACATTCCAATAAGATCTTATTATGTACTTTTTTACACAAAAATAACTTCTCCAAGAACAATTTAAACAGGGTAATTGATATTTCCAGAAGTTAGTAGGTCTAACTGTTCATTGACCTCAAATTGTTTACACCTGTAAAACTATGGCACACTCTAGCAGGCCATACCAGAATTCTACCATCAGCAGGATACTCACTTAATTTTAGTGACATGAACACAAAGCATGTGTGGGGAAAAAAGGTAAGTTTCATTGATTACATACCTTGATATTGGCGGTCCACCAGCCACATGCCTCCTTCTCATTGGAGCGCGCGTACACCTCCACTTCCTGACTCTCCACGAAGTCCGTGTGCTTGCCGGTCTCCTTGGGCGGCAGAAACACTTGCGAGAAAGGGAACTTCGACTCCGGTTGCCAGCTACAAACGTACGTAAATAAATACAAACGATAAGTACACGACAAATCCGATTAATTTCCACACAGTTTATACTCACTCATTCTCAAAGGCTACGAGAACCTCGTTGTCGAGCACGTCGGTGACAATGGCCTAAAAATAAAAAGAAATTCAGAACATTTCCGATAGAGAAAACTTAGCGATGCGCTAGAAATAAGTTAATCAGGTCATACGTATAAGTAAAGGCGACTGCGAAAATGCGGCGCGGTTCGTCCTAATTTCTCTAATTCGAGATTGCTGCTAAAAATACAGAAAGCGACTCAAATATTACAACACATGGAAAAATCACGCCCTGTCAGACGGACATGGCGTCCATTCCAGCCGTGATCTTCCCGGAGAAATATTTTTGTAAGTATGAGACTGATGTGCAACTAAAATGACAAAATTAATAAGTCTCATGGTAGAACATTAAAATGCACATTCTCTGGGCGAAATATAAGCGTACTTCACAATTTACAAACCTTGTAATAAGCACCATTTTCACCGTACACCTCGACCGACAAATCCTCCATTTTGGTTTGAAAGCGTATTTTTTGGCGTTTTCGAAGAGAGAAACGAATAGTGTCTGCAGATTAGCCAATCATTTGCCAGTGTTTGTGCATAGACAATTTAAATCAAAGGCCAAGAGCACAAGAGCGGAATTCAAGTTTAGTTTCCGTGTACGGTTTCTGGAATGTATGTTCTAAAGAAACGTACAAAAGATTTTTTTTCTGTGTGCGTTCCTATTTTTGTCGTACAAGAACATGATCATATAAAATTGGTCCTAAGTCTATGAATATAAAGTAAGAACAATACTCTTGTTCTGGTTCTTGTTTTTGTCCCGGTCCGGTTTTCCACCTCTAAGCATGTGTGCGACTAGCTTTTAGGTGGAGGAGGCACATGAAGAGTGATTGTCAATGGTCATAAAATTTTTCATGCATGTCAATATCAATATTTTGAAAATGTCACTGTCACAAATCGAACTGTCACAGCATCATTTTTTCAGTCGTGTTTGTTTTGAAACGAATATTTTGGGTTGTTGGCAAGAGATAGTAGTTTATTACAATATTGTTTGTATTGGGAGTTCCATTATTACATATTTATTGTAGTTTGAAGTTTAATAAAAAAGCTCACACAACAACTATATCCACGAGTCGGCCAAATCAATGTAAATCTAATGCCATATATTGGATCTTTCTACTTCATGTTAATACAGGAAAAACCTTCAAAGAAATGTGATTTTTCAGATGAGTGCTGAAAAGAGCGTGATTCTTGTAACGGGAGGCTCTGGTCTTGTCGGTCAGGCCATCAGGAGTGTGATTGAAGCGGAAACTATAGCTGGGGACTGTCTTGACGAGACGTGGATATTTTGTGGCTCCAAGGATGGTGATCTGAGGTAAATGCCCTTATAAATGCCAGCAGGAGGTTCACTGAGATGTAGAACAATAACCAGGCAAGTCAATTCTTCAAGTGGCTCATCACATGAGCTCATCACAATTAAACCCTTGCTTGATGGTTAGAATTTGAAATTGTCTGCTTACTGCTTTTCTGTAACTTGTAAATAGTGTATGTCATTCAAATCAGTCCTAAACACAGTTCTAAAGACTTGCTGCATGGCTATTATTCAGTTCAGTTCAGTTTATTTATAATAGAAGTCTTACAAGTCAAATTCTTATATAATAATTTAATATAGGTAGGTACTTACTTACTTAGGTACTTTACATCTTTCTGTAGTACCTAACCCTTGTTTGGTCAGATAAGTGGGATCAATGATAGTGACTGTCATTTCATTTATGAACTCATCGAGTGTATGAATGAATGAATGATTTATTTGTCTCAAGTATGGTATGGTATGTATGTATTAGTCTTTAGGCTTTGTCTTATATAATCAACTAATTGAATTAGATATTGCACACAGCCAGACTATGTGTGAATTAGATAGATATTAACAGTAACATTGAGTTAAAATACTGTAGTTTTCACAACAATGATGTCGCCTTTTCATTCCACTTCCACCCCTTTAATTAAATATCCTCTTAAGACTTAGGGTCAGTACACATCTGACAGAACGCGTCGTGTATTATCGGTCGCGTAACGCCCAAAACAGACAAATATATAATAAAACATTAAACCTTTCACACCTAACCGATGATGCGTTAGTGCCTTGAGCATACTCAAAAATAATATACAAAACTGTTTTTAGAGACAAGGCCCAAACTGATGCATTATTTGACAAGCATCAGCCAACGCATGTGATCCACCTGGCTGCAATGGTGGGGGGTCTCTTTCACAACATGGCACATAACTTGGAATTCTTTGTAAGTACCTAAATCAACTGATTCTTGAGTGTTCTTGAGTGGATATTGTGTCTAGGTGCATGGTAAAGCTGGCAGGTGGATGAGAAGAGCTGACACTTGGGATCAGCTATGTGCCTTGGGAGAGACTTAAGTCCAGCAGTGGAGTACTATGTTTACGCAAATAAATGATATTTATCTTTATCTTTACAACAGGTTGCCATTGGGTATTCTGGGTTAAGAGTTCAAAGTGGTTGTATGTAATATAATCTGGTTTTAATTAATGGCTAGCTGCAAATTTTCATCTCCATTAGCTGTTCAGAGGCATTGTGATAAATCCGAATTTTTAAATCTTTCCAAAAGCTATTATAACCCTTGGCTATGGACATAACTACATCAGTGTATGAATTTGTATTATAGATTTATGTTATCCATTCTGTCCATAATGACAAATGAGATTGCTGTCAATAGAATAAAAACAATGTTGAAACATAACCATAATATAATAATATTATGTCTGTCATGTGAGATAATGATATCCTGCTAGTGTTTCACTTCAAGTGATAAGTAAATGATTGTCATTATCACTAATCATTTTTTGGCTAACTAATCTCTCGGTTGCCCAATGATTGAGTTGAATGGATAATGCAATGTGTCAATTTTCTTATTGCCATTGAAGATTTCCTTATCCTGTCTTCTTTGCACAAGTAGTTAGGTTATATTCAGTCTACTCTTTACTACAGCCTCCTCTGATAGCGACGTTTAGGTAGTAGGTACCTACCTACGCATTCACTCCCTGTGCCGTGCAGCCGGCCGCTTCCGTTTGTCGGTTCCAGGAAGGCACCAATGCGTATTTTCTTTTTTTTTACTATTTATAGGCTTGCGTTTGACCACCATCTCACCTGATGGTAAGTGACGATTATTTTGTCATTGCCTCGCTCTCGCCGTAGCTTCCGTCCCGGTCCTCCCATTTGTTAATGTAGAATTTGTCCTTCTTCAGCTCCTAAAACCATACCAAAGTGTAATTTCAGTAAATTTGGCATAGAGAACACACATCTTTCCAACTATCCTTACAAACTTTTGCATTTTTATACCTATACTATCCAATTAAGTATACTAGGATAATAGGACGCACTTGAAATCCTTTCACCACACTGGTTCGAAAGAACTAGTGACACAATAAGAAAGAAAAATAGGACTTACCAAAATTTCCTTAGCTTCTGTGCCAAGCATTCAACACCTAAACTGCCTATTTGTTGTTCAGAGGGAGAACATGGCTATAAACGACAACGTTCTGGCGGCCAGCTTCCGGCTCCGGGTAAAGAAGGTGGTCTCGTGCCTCTCCACCTGCATCTTCCCGGACAACACCTCCTACCCCATCGATGAAACCATGGTGAGACTGCATTGCACTTCAAAAAACTAACCATCAAGCATCGTTATAGTGCTTTCCTTCTTTTTCAACCGACTTTTAAAAAAGGAGGAGTTTCTCAATTTGACCAAACTGTCATGTAAGCAACTTTTAAATTAATGTAATTGGATAATCTGTTTTAATTTAATCAGTAAAGACAAATAAAAAAAATTTATTGATTTTTTTAAATGTTTGTTACCTCAGTTGTATTGTTTCAAATCTTTGTTGTTTATGAACCGATTTGAAAAAATCTTTTTTTTTATTTGAAAGTATATTCTTCCAGATTGGTCCCATAGAAATTTCATGAAAATCGGTTGTTGCGTATTTAGCTTCAAAACTCCTTTCTAGAATTCTTTTTTTGCGCAGCGTTAGTTCCATAAGACACTGCTTTACCCACTCGGTGCACAATCTATGACTGACGGACAGACAACGCTCTATGCGTAGTCCAAACCAATGGACGTAGAGACTTGAAATATGAAGGACAAACGAAGCTGCGGGCGTCAGGTAGTCTACGATAATGAGACATAGTAGTCTACAAAAATGAAGACAGTGGCAGATCGGGTGGATGGCCCGATACTTAGCCACTGGACTAAGACGCATATAATACCCTCAAATAGGTACGCCAAATAATATACAAACCACACTTGCTTACACAAAGGTCCATCTGGTAAGTGCAGTTGAATAATAAGAGCAAAATTTTAAGTCAATTAATTTCTATTTTTTTATTAAAAAAAATTCTGGTACCAATTTAAATTTAATTTCAATCTATACAATTTAACATTTATGACTGGTTATGTGTAATTTTTAATATGTTACCTACTAACCTTAGAATAAGCATTATACCACAGCTTATACTAACAAAATATGGTGTAATACCGAAATAAACGATTTGAATTGAATTGAACGGAAAAAAAGGAAAAAAAATGTCCGAAAAAAAAGTTTTACTAATTTTATTTCATTTTTATGGTCTACATCATTTGTAAGGCATCATCAAAATAGTCTAATAATCTCAAATTAAACAATCAGTGATACATTAAAAATAGTTTACTCTAAAAAAGTTTGGTTTATTCTACATTAATACGGTGATTTTGCTTTGTTTTAGTATCAATAAACAATAACACACAAATTAAGTTACATTACTTTATTAAATTTTCAAAATGAGCCCTTTAACTTCGATACACAGTCGGCAACGTCTTAAAAATTATATTTTAGTCTACGGAAACTACTTGAATTTTCTTTGACTATCACAGCTGGGCAATTGAAAACCCACATCTTGCAAGAGCATCAAATTTCCAACATCGATAGAGCGTAGACTAAAAGATATTTTTTTTATACGTTGCCGACTATGTATCGAACTTGACGGGCGTCATTTTGAAAATCTTTTAAAGTAATGTAACTTAATTGGCGTGTTATTGTTTTTGTTGATACTAAAACTAACCAAAATAACCGTATTAATGTATAATAAACCAAACATTTTTAGAGTAAACTGTTTTTTAATGTATCACTGATTGTTTAATTTGAGATGAGTATGTGACTCTACTATAAACATTCATAAGACCTGTCTGTAACGTACCATACTCGAGACAAATAAATCATTCATTCATTGATTATTAGACTACTTTTGATGATGCCTTACAAATGATGTAGAACATAAAAATGAAATAAAAAAGGTTAAACTTTTTTTTCGGACATTTTTTTTCTTTACGCATGCTCACCTAACTAATTTCGGTGCCAAATTCATCGTAAAATTGCCTGTTAAGAGCAACATTTTTTTTATTATTTGGCAAGCTGACAAAGTGCTGAAGTTTTAAAAAGTAGTTTGAACCTATGAAACAACAATTTTGTACTGTTGAGAAAATTTAGAAAATTATTCTTCGTTCAACTCAAACCTAAAATTTTCACTATCGACCTTTTTCTCGGTAACTTGTAATGAAGAATGTTGTGTAGTTGATTATAACGTATGAAAGAGTAATTTAAGACAATCATGTTTGAGAAAAAAAAATAAAAAAAATCTTACTATTAATTAAGTTATGATTTTTTTAAGGTGCTCCGGAAGTAAATTCGAAAATACACATTAAAAAAATCATAACTTCTAAACTACTAAAAATCGCGGAACATACATGGGGTATTTTCGGATACACCCAGGTGTGAGAAATCTAAAAAAAAATTTTTGACGTCATTTTTTGGATGAACCTGTATATTTATGTTCCAGGTACACAATGGACCTCCACACTCTTCGAATTATGGATACAGCTATGCAAAGAGGATGATTGATGTTCTAAACAGGTAACAATTCTGATACAAATACAAATTTATTTATTGTGAAACATAGGTAATGGGATGGTAACATGGTTAGTTGTTGAGCTCTTTGTTTTAACTTATTGGCGTACAATATAGTATGATAGTCCAACTATTTGAATTATTCCCATCTGCCACCGTGCTCTGCCCCCTAGGTTGACAGTAGGGCCAAAAAAGTTCCATCTGTCCCCCTTTCAGCAACAGGGTGACAGATGGAACTTTTCTTAATTGAAAAAGTTATATCTGTCCCCGTATCAGTAACAGGGGGACAAAACTAATTTATTCCTGTCTGTACATACAAGTACATATTCATTCCCTCTAACCAAGACTTAAGCAATCTTTGGTTCTTATACAATTAACTTTCGAAATGTTTGTTAATAGGTGTTTATTTAAGAAACATAATTGTTTTTAGGTAGTTATAACTAAAAGGTTTCAATTTGTTAACAGAGGCTACAGTGAGTCGGGGTCTGGTCTGTTCACGTCCGTCATACCGTGCAATGTGTTCGGGCCGCACGACAACTTCCACAGCAGCGCCTCGCACGTCATACCGGCGCTCATCCGCCGCATGGACACCGCTGTGCGACAAGGTACAGTTGCCGCACCTCAGCCTCACCTTCACTCACCCTAACCTTCACCCACCCTTGGCTTCACCCCTCACCGTCACTTTACACTCACTTTCACCCCACCCTTACCTTAACCCCACTATCACCTTCACCAAATCTCGCTTTCACCCCACCCTCACTTTCAACTACTCTCATTTTCGCCCTACTCTCACCTTCACCCCATCCTCACCTTCACCAACCCTCACCTTACCTTCACCCCTCCCGCGAAGCCTTTAGGCATTGTCCTATTGGAACGCGAACACGCAACCATCGCAAGTTCGAAGCGCTCGCGCGACGCGATGCCAATTGGGACGTTAGTTAGCATATTGAATATATTTGCAAAAAGTTAAATCGTTTTGTTTACGCCTTAAAGAGATTGCGACAGATATCTAGCGAAAAAACTGCTCTTACCGCATATCACGGCTATGTAATGTCAGTTCTTCGATATGGTTTAATACTTTGGGGAAATTCGACAAATGTTGGCAAGGCTTTTATAGTCCAAAAGAAATGTATAAGGGCATTATGTGGTTGTGGGTCCATTAGAATCATGTAGACCTCTCTTTAAAAAACTTAAACTACTAACATTGGCTAGTGTTTATATTTTCCAAGCAGGGCTATTTGTAAAGGAAAACGCTGGTATGTTTGACCATTACATTGACAACGTTACCTCAGTTATACAGAAAAGAGACCCCACTAAGCTCATTTTACCCAGATCTAAATCAGCTTTAAAAAGAAAGAATTGTTACATAATGACCATTAACCAAAGAGCTTCTATACTATGTATCTAGAGAGCTAACACGCCATTTTGTTTTATTTAAGGATTAAGAATTCTGAACCTTATGCCTTGGAAATAAAGTTCTTTTTTAATTAAATCTAAATATAAGGATTTTAATGCTTGATAGAGACCCCCTCGTTAAGGAGTGTGTCTCGTTCACAAAGTTGCCAGCATACAATTAAAATTAACATGGCCATAATTTTTGAAATAAGTGGGACTATTTTCGAAATTAGACGATTTGCTCTAAATGTTATTCAGATTCATTTGAAAGGTTTAGTACAGTCGCTGTCATGTAGGTTAGGTACCTAACTGCCGAGAAAAATAATTACTGTTCGAAAGAAACAGTATTAAAACCATTGAATCAGATATACCTCACTAGAATGCGGCGCACCGCCCTCTTTTTTGTTGATATTTTAATGCACCTATTTTTAATATAATTTTAAAACAATAATGCAAAGTAACGTATGTATATAACATTGATTGCTTATTGAGCAGATTCTCGCTCGCAGTTTTCGTGTGAGTCGGCATTCTAGATACATAGTATACAAGTTCTTTGCCATTAACATATTTAATAGATTACCAAAAGGCATTCGAGAGTTACCTACTCGACAATTCAAGGCAAAGCTTTATGCATGGCTGGCTGAAAAATGTTTTTATAAAATAAGTGACTTTTTAGATTATAATTTTGACATACGATATAATTAAATCAGATTGTTAAATTAGATATACATATATATAATGCATGATAAATTTTGCACGCCGTCACACGGTGGAGTATGTGAAACCAAATATTATAATTTAAGAACTGTATACCACACTTCATGCAATAAACGATTTCATTTCATTTATGTTTGATCGCGGATTCGCGCGATTGAAGTTCGCGCGAACGTTCAACGTAACGTTACGCCTTGACGCGGCGTAAGTACGCGTTCTGTTTAGTCAGTAGAGTGTCCGCAGGCGCCGACACGTTCACGGTGCTGGGCAGCGGGCGGCCGCTGCGCCAGTTCATATACTCGCGGGACCTGGCGCGGCTGTTCGTGTGGACGCTGCGCCGCTACGAGAGTGTGGAGCCGCTCATACTGTCCGGTGAGACTGTCGCATTAGGGACTAGCTGCTCAGCCTGGATCTAGAATTAAGCAAAAAAAAATAATGAAAAATGCTTTTATTTTCTAGTGCCTGAAGGTCTTTTTTATCGTAAATACAAATAGTATTTTTTAAATCTTTAAAAATGTAGGTAAGAAATCAAAGGTATACTAAGCGACAAACAACTTGTCCTCTGGCGAACCATGTGACTAAGATGCGCAGAACCAATTTGACCTAGCAATTGTGTTCTGCGCTTTCTTTGTCACGTTCGCCAGAAGACAAGTTCATCACCATCATCATCATCAACCTATAGCAGTCCACTGCTGGACGTAGGTCTCTCCCAAGGCGCGCCACTGAGCCCGATCTTCGGCTCTCCTCATCCACCTTCTGCCAGCTATAACGCGCAGATCATCGCTCCATCGGGCCAAAGGTGGTCCTACACTGCGCTTGCCTAGACGCGGTCTCCACTCAAGAACACGTTAACCCCAACCGATATGGGCGGCCCACTGCCACTTCAGCTTGCTGATCCTCTGACAGAGAACTAAGATGGTCGAAATAGCTCAGAGGATCAGCAAACTGAGGACAAGTTGTTTGTCGCTTATTATACAATTCGCCTTAAGACTTCAGTCAGTCAAGTATTAGTTATTACGATCCATAACCAAAGTATTATTCCCAGTGGACGAAGCGGCCGAGGTATCGATCAGCACAGCGGCCGAGGCCATACAGCGCGCGCACGGCTACAGCGGCCGGCTAGCCTTCGACACTTCCCAAGCCGATGGCCAGCACAAAAAGACGGCTTCCAACGCCAAACTGCGTGCTTTACACCCCGGCTTCACCTTCACCCCCTTCGAGCTGGCCATCCAGGAGACTGTGGACTGGTTCAAGGCGAACAGAGATGTTGCCAGGATGTAGCGAGGTTATGGATTTTTGTTATTTATTTATACACCGTAATTTTTTTATCACTAGAAAAAAATATACGCATAATCAGTTGCCGTTACTGGACACGGATATGGCAATAAAACTTGAAAAAATATCGATTTTTTTTTCAAAATAAATTTGATAAAAATTGGATGACCTAGGTAGGCGGTACCCATCATTAATAAAATAATTTAAGTTTCATTCATCATTTTGAAAATGAACTAGGCTATCTGTAAAATATCTGATAAGAAAACTATCAATAATGTTATCAATATAGCCTTTTAGGCAGATAAAGTAATATATTGGGAAAATATTATTTTAAGATTTATAAAAGTCATAGTTAGGATAAAAATATATTTTTGAATATTATATTTCAGTCTTTTAATTACTTACAATACTACATCAGAAATACATACAATACAGGTAAATAATCATAACAAATCTCATAAATTAACATAAAGCTAAAACATATGTATTTTAGTACAAAACTCTAGCAAAGTGGTTCACTTCAAAGATTTTAGGCAATGGCCCGATAACAAAAAAATCTGACAGTGAGTTTGTATCGTTTGTCACAGGGTGATGACGTGGTGGCCGAGTGGATGAGGCCCTTACCTTGCGATTCGATTGTCGCGGGTTCGAATCCCGGTGGCAATCATGCGTAAATGGGGTTTTTCGGTCGAAAAATCTATGTATGCATCCCACGTTCTCGCAACGGTGAAGGAAAACATCGTGAGAAAACCGGCATGTCGTAGAACCTAAAAGTTCGAAAACATGTGTCGAGTGCGCGAAAGGAGCCTCTTCGAGGCGCACTTGAAATCCTTTCACCACACTGGTTCCAAGGAACTAGTGACACGATAAGAAGAAGTTTGTCACAGATTTTCATACAAACTAATAACCCTTCTGTGGCGGATACGATACGAACTCGATTGTCAGATTTGTTCGTTATCGGGCCTCTGATTAGGGTGATAATGATTTAGAATTAGAATTTATTTATTAATGATACGGTCGCAAATACACGTCACACATAGCCTTATTACTCTAGTCACACCATCGCTTCTCTATTACACACACACACACCTGAAAGCGGTTTCAAACTAGCATTTCAACCGAGTGGTTTTGACGCTCGTGTTTTATTTTTACGAGCGCCCGCGTCACTACTCCACGCCACCAAAAAACCGAGCGTAATGCCTAGATCACACGTACCGAGCAAACGGGCGAGACAATTAAATGTTTATCGGCTGAGACAGTGATGTAAGCAAGTAGCTTACATCACTCGCTCAGCCGAGCACTAGGCGCTATGTTTATACGTACCGAGTTCTCGGCCGTTTGCTCGTACGTGTGATCAAGGCAAAATGCCGGTGTGAGCCCGTATTTTTATTCCAACGCGACGGACGTGTCTGCTTTTGTACGGACAATACCTACTCTTCCGTGCGTCGAGTTGGCGCGCACACGTCCGCAATACCGCGCACTGTGGAAACGACACTATGGCCCGGCAGTTATGTAGAGCGTCTGTCTAATGTGATTAGCTCGCTACGTATAGTGTAGCGCGGCTCGCTAGGTAGAGAGCGAAGCGAGCAGTCGCGTGTTCATATGGCGAGCCCTTGCTCGTCGTAGGTGGTGAATATCTTCTCGATGGCGGTGATGTAGGCGGCCGTGCGCACGTCTAGACCTAGATTGTGCTTCACCGCTGCGTTTTTTACGTTCTGGAAAAAACAACACTCATCTACATCTTAAAGCAGGCTACACACTTATAGCCTTTTTATACTGGCAATTTGCTAGCGAGTTCAATTCGGGACGCGTAAGTAGCGAGTTCGCAACGAGCCCGAACAAACTGCGTAGGATTTAACATTTACCTGGCAAGCGTTGGTCATGGAGTTCCCATTTACCTGGCAAGCGTTGGTCATTGAGTTCCCGTTTACCTGGCAAGCGTTGGTCATTGAGTTCCCGTTTACCTGGCAAGCGTTGGTCATTGAGTTCCCGTTTACCTGGCAAGCGTTGGTCATGGAGTTCCCATTTACCTGGCAAGCGTTGGTCATGGAGTTCCCATTTACCTGGCAAGCGTTGGTCATGGAGTTCCCATTTACCTGGCAAGCGTTGGTCATGGAGTTCCCATTTACCTGGCAAGCGTTGGTCATTGAGTTCCCGTTTACCTGGCAAGCGTTGGTCATTGAGTTCCCGTTTACCTGGCAAGCGTTGGTCATTGAGTTCCCGTTTACCTGGCAATCGTTGGTCATGAGTTCCTATTTACCTGGCAAGCGTTGGTCATGGAATTCTCGAGCCCGGAGTTGACGATGAGGATCTCGCTGGTGCCGGCCATCATGGACTGGAACAGCTCCGTAGGTCTGATCTTCGCGTCCACTTTGGCGGCCTTGAGAGACTGCTCCACGGAATCTGAACAAGTTCATGGATTGGTAGAAAAACTCCGAACAATATTTCCATTCGGCACTGGGTTGGTATCCATTTAGATGGCATCCTACAGGTAACCCATTATCCAGCTAAGATGTTGGACGTGAGGTCACCTTACCCAGTAGGGCGGTGTTGGACGTGAGGTCACCTTACCCAGTAGGGCGGTGTTGGACGTGAGGTCACCTTACCCAGTAAGGCGGTGTTGGATGTGAGGTCACCTTACCCAGTAGAGTGGTGTTGGACGTGAGGTCACCTTACCCAGTAGGGCGGTGTTGGACGTGAGATCACCTTACCCAGTAGGGCGGTGTTGGACGTGAGGTCACCTTAACCAGTAAGGCGGTGTTGGACGTGAGGTCACCTTACCCAGTAGAGTGGTGTTGGACGTGAGGTCACCTTACCCAGTAGAGTGGTGTTGGACGTGAGGTCACCTTACCCAGTAGGGCGGTGTTGGACGTGAGATCACCTTACCCAGTAGGGCGGTGTTGGACGTGAGGTCACCTTACCCAGTAAGGCGGTGTTGGACGTGAGGTCACCTTACCCAGTAGAGTGGTGTTGGACGTGAGTTCACCTTACCCAGTAAGGCGGTGTTGGAGTCGCGCCAGAACTTCATGGTGAGCTTGCCGAAGGACACGTGGTTGAGGTTCTTAAGGAACTCGAAGTAGGAGACGGTGACGCCGCCCGCGTTGGTGAGCAGGTCGGGCAGCACCAGGATGTTGCGGTTGCGCAGCACCACGTCTGCCGACGGGATCGTGGGGCCGTTCGCGCCCTCCGCTATCACCTAGGCGGGTCACAACAATTCAATTTAATTTTTTTCACACCACCTGCTCGATAATGTCCAATTACATATCATGCTATTGCATGCTATAAATATAAAGCAAAGCATTATCTCCCAAGGGAGGTAATGTTGTATGAAACTCCCAAGGGTTGTATTGTGATTTGAATTTGGAACGTCAAATTCGTGTGAAAACTCGTGGAAAACTCGAAGTAAAAGAACGCCCATATGGCATTGCAAAAATGCTTGTTCGAAAAATTGAACTAGCCACCATAAACAGAACTCACTCTAAAAAAGTAAAAAAGGCGCGACTTCAATGATTGTGAAACAAAAGGTGTTCGCTGCTGGAGCCCTGGCTTTTTATTACCTCGCAGAAGGTGTGAAAAGTAGAGTATGCTCCTCTGGGATAAAGCCTGTCTTCGTCTTGTAGCTTGAACCCCTCGCAACACTTAGGACTGACTCTACATAACTCGCTTCGCTCAGGAGTTAACTGAGTCCCTCGTTAGTTCAGAGTTGCATGCCACCCGCGACATAAGACACTACTTTATCCCCTTATGCATAATCTACTATTAATTATCTTATTATTATTATCATACCTGCCTGACTTGTATTTAATTTAAAGTAACAAATAAAATGTTTATTCCGTTCACTCTGTAGCGAGCTAGGGAGGAGGCTGACGAGGCTACCTTGCAGTTGAGTTTCTCAGCGTTCGTAACGTTGATGGCCTTCTCCATGGCGGCGAGCACGAGGATGTCGCACTTCTGGAACAGCAGGTCGGGCCCCACCTCCTTGGCGCCGCTGAACCCCTTTGCGCTGCCCTTGTTGCCCGCCTTGTAGTCTTGCAGCGCCTGCGAGCGACTGCTCATGTTACTGCACTTTGGAGACTCGTGAGCGAATGTATTATGGAACAACTATTAGATACCTACTACTCGGGCGAATGAATATGCCACCTGCTGCCACTCTCGCTCGGCACTTGCTGCGTCCCCCGCCCCCCGCGCGGCGCCCTCTGGCTTTCTTCTTCCTCTAATTGCGAAGCCTTATCATTACCAAGTATTACAGGACCTCTTCTCTAACAAGATTATCAAATGTCACGCTGTACTTGGCATAAACGTCTTTCGAGGCAGGTGTCTTGTTCATTTGCCCGAGTAGTATGTACTAACTTATAGGTACATCTATAGGCGATAATCGTTAAAAGTCAACTGGAATTGAATTCCCTGATACCAGAATTGGATTCCGGAATTGTTTTCATTGATCACCTTGAATACACAAACATTCCTCATAGTCTGGAACATTCCTTTTAATCCCGTTCTCAACTAGATTTTTTTCGTGTTGACGGGGGACGAACTCGAAGGTTATCCCTAACTCACGAACCTATTTGAAAATCCTGTTTCAGTCCGATTTCGTGCAAATTAGCGCTGTTTCAATATGGTAAAAACTACCGAAAAAAATCGACTACGCGTTCGTAATTCTTAGTTTGACGCGAATTGACATTAGCAAATCGAGCTTGGATTTAAAATGAAATGGTATATATTTGCCTATACAATACAATGACAGTCAAAAAGAGAAACTTATAACTACTTAATCTAAATAATTCTAGCTTAAATGACTTGTTCTAACCTACTCGTATATTTATGAAGTGTATGTATTTGTACTTATGGCAAAAAAGGACTCTACTCAGCGTTATGCTGGATAGATGGGGTTTCCCACCTATCCAGCGCTGGTTTTCAGTTGAGCCCTGTAAAGGTTAACGGCACGACCTATGACTATTAACTATTAATATTCATAGGTCTATTAACGATTTTGTTCAAGAGTGGCACCAAAATCTGAAACTGTATTGGAATTGATACTAAATCAGAAATTACCAGATACCTTGGGGTCAATGCCGTCCGGGTTGGCCAGGCTGCAGTCAAACTCCACCACCCCGATCACCTTGACGCCGTGCAAGTGCAGGTACACGGCGGCGTAGCTGCCCACGTTGCCGAACCCTTGGATCACGGCCGTCTTACCCTACAAATTATAATTGATGGATTCAGGCGTTACTTTGCGGAAATGCATAAATAATAACAAATAGTATAAATATATTTAGTAATAAATCCGCTTAAGTTCTAAACAAAGAAATTATGTAAACAAGTGTCACGAGGAACCACAACTGTGACCAATATAGAACGAATATAACAGCAAATATAGAACGAAAGTCAGAAACGACGCTGGAATGGAAATAAAATTGTAAACACACCCAGAACTAGACTTCTTCCAGGATAAGATGAGCTAGGTTAACGCTACAGCTCTTGCCTACCTTAGATCCACTCTGTAACGCCTTGGATCTACAGGGTTATTGGTAAATCGACATATACCCGCCGGGATCGGATATATGGGCTTACATGCATCAAATTTAATGTGATATGTATTTTATGTCTCCCAGTCTATGGTACGTGATTAACATACCCTGTATAGTCTGTAAGTTACTGCTTGTGTGAAATTAATACATTAAAGAACACAATACCTAAACGATTGAGTTTTGAATAGCGCTCATCTGCTTTGACTAAGTAATCAATAGTTACGGTCTTGAACACCTAGAAGATGTCTACAAATACCTTAGAAAGCAAAACAGCGTTGCCGTGTTTATATCCCACCATTGTAGATGATAACCGCTTCTTTCATGGCTGAGCGGGTAGTGTTAACGTGTATTTGCTTTGACACGCAATAATATTGTCTCGTGGCCTCACCTTGAAGCCTTCAGGCAGGTTGATTTGTTTCATCCAAACGGGGTCCTCCACGAAGGACGCGATGGTGAGGAACACGCCGCGGCCGGTGGCCGCCACGCGCCCGTGGATACCGCCGCCGTTGATCGGTTTGCCCGTCACGCAAGCTGCCGCGTTCAGGTCGTTGTAACCTGACCGATGCAGATAGTGATTACGCAGGCCCCGGCTTCATACTACTTCTTACATTGTTCTTAAATAACTAGTAATCAGATTGAAATTCTTTTAGATTGTTTTGAGGTTTGAGGCGAATAGTAGGTATCTCTGATTCGCCCTCTTGCTCGCGTGTACCTATATAGATACATGTTTGAAGATTTAAAAGATCTTTGTGCAAAATTTAACACATGAAAAATGGTTGGGTTTGAATTGGATTTTTGACTGTACTTAGGTTTGTAATGTTATTTTCTAGCGCCTAATTAGAGGTATTTTTTTCGTAATAAAAAATAGTAATTTTTAAACCTTCAAAAATGTGTTACGCGCGATCGAGAGGGTGAACTACAATCCGAATGGTTATATATCACGTTTGCCCATGACCAAAACTTTGAATGGTCGAAGCTCACTCTGAGACATTTTTGTGGTCAGTATCGAAAGCCTAGTAATTTCACTAGCAACACACACACGAAAACCTAACAGGTTATTTAAAGTAGTCAGACTAATGGCAGCTATCGTCAAATAGAGCGGCCCATGCCACAAGAAGTCCCAGCATGAGATCCTTATTGGACACAATGGCTATGAGAATATTACCGAGTGTTTTGATGTAGGTGTCCACGATCCAGGACATCTCGCGGCCGGATGTGTTAACGTCGGGCGCTGGCACGTCTATCCCTGCTCCTGGACAACCACTTTCATTAGAACCTACATATTCGGATCAGAAATCTTATTAACACGCCTACGTATAGACAGTTTTTTTTTTAAAACAGTACAATATTTACTTAGGTACCTACATTTGTTTAGTTCTAGTTATGAGTAATTTTTGTTTAAGGCCCAGAATCCCGCGCGCCATTATCTCGGTCGCACATTTGTCAAGTTTTTGAAGATAATATAGCTGAGTAGGTATGTAAGTATAACTAAATTTAAAAAAAATGTGGAGCGGTGATTTTGTTACTAGGTACAATAACCTAACGAAATGTTTTAGTATTTTTTTATTTATTGGGCAAAACTGTTTCCCTATGGTAGGGGAGCCGAAGAGGGGATTTCGGGAGTTACTCCAGTGCGGCAGAATAACATACAGGGGATACCTTGTACTCAGTTAAGTACCTCCACCAAATATGAGCCCCCTAGATAAGGCCGCCCGTGCAGGATAAAGGATCAGATTAGTAAAAAAAAAAATGATCATTTGACATTCTCGAGCGCGTCAGATTAAGATAGGGTGAGTTAATTACATGCTAAAAAGTGTATATTCCACTAATCTGACAATTTGAGCGCGGGGTACAGAAAGGGGAGGGTAAAGCTGCAAAGTTGTAAAAAAAAAAACATCATCTCGACATTCTCGAGCGCAGCTAAATTTTGTTTTATTTTGAAGGAAATAATTCAAGGATAACGAAAAACATATAATCTGACGATTTCCGCAAGCCGAAATAATAAAAATTCGTCGATAAAGTTTATTACTTATTGTCACAAATTCCAACTTCTTGCTCATTTATGTAAAAAAATAAGATATTAAGTAAGATCTAAACTAAAAAATTCAAAACATAATTCATATAAAATGTACGACACCGATTTTTGGCCGTGCTCCGTCAGGAGCACGTCCCGGTCACGGCCCTGATATGTGTGGATACTCTTTTATTTGCTTTGCAAACAGGTTTCCTCACGATGTTTTCCTTCACCGTTAAGCACGTGTTCATCTTGAATATTGAATCAAGCCTATAATTATTATTCAGCCGTGTTGGCTGAGTGTGAGGTGCCTCGACTTTCGATCCGAAGGTCCTAAATTCGAACCCGGTCGTACACCAATGGATTTTTCTGTGCAAGAAGAATTATGTGTGCATTTAAAACACGTGCTTAATGGTGAAAGAAAACATCGTAAGGAAACTGGCATGTCATAGAACCTAAAAATTCGAAAACTTGTGTCAAATGCACGAAGGTGGCTCTTTGAGGCGCACTTGAAATCCTTTCACCACACTGGTTTGAAATAACTAGTGACACGATAAGAAGAAGATTCAATTAACCATTAAAAACAGTTTTTTTTTTATTATTTTCTTATAAATACAAGTATTATATTTAAAAAAATATACACTCTTTTATTTGCATGCTATTTCCTGAGTTTTTCAATTAATAAAGTTCAATAATTTGTGAAAAAAAAAAAAATGATTTTTGTCAGATTAAGCGATCAAGGACATCGTGTCTAGGACATCAAGATGAACCATACATATCTTAATCTGACGCGCTCGAGTAAGTCAAAATGGCGTTTTTTTTTTGCACATTAAAATAGTGGCCACGAGTTTGCGTTACATCGAAATCGTCAGATTATTTAATAAGACCTTTTGTTTTGGTCCACTTAACACCCCCTTAGAAAATCAGACGCGCTCGATACATTTTTTTTTTTCATTTTCAACCCGTCAGTACAGCCATCCCCATCATGCAAACGGTCAGATTAACATACGTTACATTATTAAAAATACGTAGGACCATGATGCTATCAATATCTGACGCGCTCGTGTATGTCCATGCAACAGTTTTTTTTACATTTTAAAAAGCCTATAGCCGCTTCCCCCACCGATGAAAAGGTATATATTATATAACATTTTTTTCTTCTTATCATCTAAGCTTTGCAACCCAATAGGTCTCAATGACGCTCGAGCAAATCCTCATTTAGCATCGTCGCCTCCCGTACTACTAGTCCTTCGGTATATGGATTTTGTGACTCCAGTTAAAAAAATATTATCTATTCCCTTTATAAAAGCCTCTAATAAATGTGTGAGTGAACCCTTGATATGAAGAATCGATGTTGTCGGTTGATGTAAATTGAGGTAATAGTTATGGCCTCAGCAACATCTTCACTACAGATTGTGGTGGACAGTGGTAGAAAGTTGCTATGCTAAAGTTTATAGGTAGGTATAAGTATTATGTGCAGTTCGTTACCGATGTAGTTCTTCTTGGCAAGCTCGAGCGTGTAACGGCGTGTGATGCGCTGCAGCTCCGCTACTGTGTACTTGCGCGGGTCGATGCACACTCCTACAACACACATAGCTCTCTACCCACACAAAAGGCTCTGTCTCAATGGCTTTCCTCCTCAAAATACGTATTCATCCACCGTAGAAACGAAACTTCTATGGGAATTTTGAGCAGACAAATCATTGCAATTGAGCCAGCAAGCGTGGTTTATCAAGTTTTTTGAGTAAGTATTTATTTCTACAATTTAAACATACCTACATAAAACTTTGTCCTGACTGACTGACAGACAACGCAAGCCAAACCATTGAACGTAGAGGATCAAAATTTGGAGGACATGTTTGTCAAGTGGTGTCATATTTGCAGAGCAAACTAAGTTGTACCTAGGTGTCAGCTAATTAGTCTAATAACATACGGTTAGGATTTTCGAACATACCGGATCCCAAAAAACTAGGTCTAAGTATAAGTGCGATGCCCCCAAACCTAGCGTTTAAATTGCCGCGCCGCCCGCCGCAGGGTCACTTCGCGATTTCGTCTTCCCATCATCATCAGGCCTACCCCTAAAAAAGCCGTGTTGGCCGATTGGGAGGTACCTCGACTTTCGATCCGAAGGTCGTGGCTTCGAACCCGGTCGTACACCAATGGATTTTAATTTTAATGTTATTTATTGGGACAACAAACAGCTGCAATATACATTTTTTTGTTCAATATATCTATGTGTATACAGTTTTTATGTTCAATATATCTATGTGTGCATTAAAACACGTGCATAACGGTGAAGGAAAACATCGTGAGGAAACCGGCATGTCATAGAACATAAAAAGTTCGAAACACTCGTGTCAAGTGCACGAAAGGAGCCTCTTCGAAGCGCATTTGAAATCATTTCACACCACTAGTGAACTAAGTACTAGTGACACGATAAGAAGAGGCCTGCCTTTAACCAATTGCCAAGGGTTAAGGCATATTGTATAAACTGTTGTTTCCAAACAATAATTTAAAATGTTTGTGTACACAGTTTTATACAAAAAAAATATTCTGATTCTGCCCCTGGCCAACAATAGGAAAGTGCACTAGCCTCCCTTGGAGCCGCCGAAGGGCACGTTGCTGCAGGCGCACTTGTAAGTCATCAGCGCTGCCAGCGCCTTCACCTCCTCCAGGTTAACCTCGTCCGAAAACCGGATCCCTGCCGAGCACAGACCTTACACGACCAGGAAAGCTACCCCTGACTCACGAACCCAATCGTAAATCCCGTTCCTAAAAAACACGGAGTTTTAAAAAACAAAATGGCCGATTTTTGGCGCGAAATAGTAGGTCGTTGAAAGATTTTGGTTTACCAAACCGTGAACAAATCTATCGAGTTATCAAAATAAAAGAAATTACAAAAATAGGTATCTAATAATAAGTCATCTTTAAAGTTAATTTGGAATAATGAATTGGCAATCAATGGTAAGTACTACTAAGTACCTACAATACCTACGGCCGACGTATCTTGGCGAGTCTGAACATAAGCTTTGCGAACTTTAGCGCATAAAAACACGCAATAGAAAACTGTTGATGCCAATTTCTTTTTTATAAACCAACTAGCATAAGCCCGCGCTTTCGCCCGTGTGTATATAATGTAATACGTGTGTAGTGAGTACATGCGCTAATGTTCGCATAGCCTATGTTCAAACTCGCCAAGATAGAATAGAATAGAATAGAAAACATATTTATTTTGAGTTACCTTAACACTACACATTGACAATTAAACAAAACTTAAGATTAACAGGTATCTCTAAAATTGGACGCCACTCAGCATGTGCTGCAGCATCATGTGCTGCAGCGCTGGTTTTCTGTGGCACCATAGTGTGCGTGTACATCAACTAAAGCGAAACGCTTGATAGATACAATATAATACGTCTACGTACTATATATACGTCTACGTATAATAAGATACGTCGCGTCGGCCGTATTGTACCTACCTTTATTTTCACAGTCGGGTTCTCAGTTTCTATAAACTTTAAGCTTTTAGACAGTAACTATCCAGAGTAACGTATGGCGTAGGTAGCTACCTCCCTTGCAGGGCAAGCGATGCACGCTGTGTTGCGAACGATAGCCCTGTATCATCTCGTATTCTCCGTTCTTGCGCAGCAGAGGGAACTCGAACTGCAGCGACGAATTGCACGAACCCATCACCTACGCAACGCCCACACGCATGCAACCACTCATTTTACACACAAGCACTACTACTCAGGCGAATAAACATGACACCTGGCTCGAATGACGTTCGCGCAAAGCACAGCGTGGAATTGGATAATCTTGATAGAGAACAGGTCCTGTAATGCTTGGTGATGATAAGGCTTCGCAATTAGAGGAAGAAGAAACACGGAGGGCGCCGCGCGGGGCAGCGGGGGAAGCAGCAAGTTCTGAGCAAGTGTCAGCCAGGTGTCATGTTGATTCGCCCGAGTAGTACAATCTAACTACTACTTTTTTCCTCCGTGCTACTACTTAATGTGTGCATTAAAACACGTGCATAACGGTGAAGGAAAACATCGTGAGGAAACCGGCATGTCCTAGAACCTAAAAAGTTCCAAAACATGTGTCAAGTGAACGAGAAGAGCATCTTCGAGGCGCACTTGAAATCTTTTCACCACACTGGTTCGATAGAACTAGTGACACGATAAGAAGAAGAAAGGAACTAGTCGCTCGGAACACTTTATCCGGACCATTAGCCAGGCCACCAACACATTATCAATCTGCCGCCTTGAGTGAACTGGTATCCGTTTATAACGGTCAAGTAGTTAACAGTTCCTACTGTTCATCACCACGTACCTAGCTTGGATACGTAAGTACCGAATGCACGCAGGGACAAGAGCTAAGCCTTTAGCCAAGCTAGTCTTGCTAGCGGTGTGGTCTGACCAAAGGGTCTGACCTGACCTTAAAGATTGATTTTTACGTTTCTATCTATTCTGGTGGATAACGTCCTAAAAAATATGAATGTTTACCTTCAAAATCCCGGCCACTCTCTGACTGCGCTTCTTATCGGAGAAGTGCGTGTGTTTCTTCAGGTACTCCAGGAGAGACGGTTCTACGACCTTCACGGCGTAGTGATAGAAGTACTCCACCATGCGGAAGAAGCTGGGGTCAGGGTCCTTCGCGATAGCTTCGAGGTGAGCTGGCAACTCGTACGAACGAGTGAACATCTTCCCTATCCATTTCCTATGCGGTTGTAATACACGGGTGTAAAAAGCCATTTAGAAAATGTATCAAGGCATAAAAAATACAATTAAAAAACTCTTGTCAGTGTCAGGAATTTGAATCTTTCATGTTTGTTGACATGCCCGTGGCTGGAGAAATAAGGTTGTATGATAAGTGTCGTCACTTTTTTGCATAAAAACTGCTACCTGGTCTGGGCTGGGTCTGAAACTTCAAACTAGTAAGAATACTAATTTGGAAGGATATTTTTCTGGTCCAACTTGGTCCTCTCACAAACAAAGCCTGACTAGTTTGAGGATATATTAAAACAATTAAAACCTTTAGGTACCAACAATATAGGTAATTAGGTACCTACATTTATTTATCAAGTCTGCTTATAGGGTTGTCATGCACCATCTGCAGGTCGACGCGCGGAAGAACAGTGTACGCCAATCGGGTCGGTGTCTCAAAGAAAATTACTACCTTTATCATAAAAAGCGTACCTACCTACCTACGTTTTGAGATTTTTTTCCCCTAGCTAATGGTATAAAAATAAATAATAAAGGTAGGTAGGTACTAGTAAGAAAACGAAGTTGTAACTGACCAACATCCTAAAATATGTTGGTCTGATCCAACTAAAATGTCGGTCCGGTCCAACTTGGTCTTCTTAAAAAAAAACCTGACTAGTTTGAGGATATCCAATTCAAGTGTTCAAAAGAACAAAACTTTTCCCAACAATATATGTATGTATATTTATTAAAACAATCTATTTATCGAGTCTGCATATAGGGTTGTCGCGCACCATCTGCAGATCGACGCGCGGCCCCACCAGGTCGCGGATGTTGTTGAGGCCCAGCGTGATCATGGCGGGCCGCTCCAGCGACAGCCCCCACGCGATGACGCGCACGTCCGGCGGCAGGCCCATGGGCAGCAGCATCTCGGGCCGGAACACGCCCGAGTTGCCGATTTCGATCCATTTGCCCAGACCTGTATTAAAAAAAAAATGGTTGTCTGTAAGGTTGGTTTACGGACGATAGTTTAATAATAATATAATAAATTTATTTCAGACACAAGAAAAGTACAGTGTAGCTTAACTAGGACCCATATGATATATACCTTAGAGACTAACATTTACATTTATAAAAAAAGTTATCAATTAGCGTGTCAATGGGGCAATGACGAGGCGCGATGTCGCGTAGCAGTTGTCCATAGAACTTCCTGAACCCTTCGGCCAAAATCCGGTTGCCAAAATAACGTGACTACCAGCGTAACGGGACAATGAGCGTTACCGAACAATGACGCCAACGTTTTCGTACATGCAGCCGGCGCGGCAGCGTTCATCGATTTATTAGACGTAGTCACGTCAAAATGGTTTGAAGTTCACCTGATGTTTATCACACAGATGTTTCTCCTGAAGCGGGAATTGAACCCACGACATCGGCATGCTAGTCCAACACACTCGCCACTCGACCACCCGCGTCGTAGCTCCCACCTTCGTGGTAAGCGAAGATCTCCATGCTGGGCTCGGTGTAGGGGTTGTAGGCGGGCTTGAACTGCAGCCGCTGGAAGCCGAGCCTGGCGAAGAAGGTGTGAAGTACCGCCAGCAGGTCGGCCAGCGCTAGCCCCGGCGCCGCGCACACGCCCTCCACCTGCTGGAACTCCGCCAGGTGCGTCGCGTCCAGCGTCTCGTTGCGGAACACCTGGGACACGAAACACACGGGTCTTGGCTAATGGAACATCTGCAAATATTGTTGTACTACTCGGACGAACATGCCACCTGGCAGCCACTCTCGCTCGGCACTTGCTCCGTCCCCCGCCCCCCGCGCCCTCCGTGTTTGTTCTCCCTCTAATTGCGAAGCCTTATCATTACCAAGTATTACAGGACCTCTTCTCTATTAAGATTATCCAATTCTACGCTGTACTTTGCACAAACGTCATTCGAGCCAGGTGTCATGTTTATTCGCCCAAGTAGTAAAACACCTGGATATAAATGGTAGTAGAACAACATTTAGATTTATGGTTATAGAAAACCTGGAAATTAATGATGTAATCATGTATAACACCTGATAGAGAAGAACCTGATAGTAGAATAATAAAAAAAATCGAGAGTGTCTCTACTCTTGCAAGTGGAAACTGTCCCCCACACTCTTGCAAATGGAGTGTTTCCAACACAGGTTTCCAACACATATACTCTTACAAGTGGATAGTGTTCCCCACACTTTTGCAAGTGGAGAGTGTTCCCCACACTTTTGCAAGTGGAGAGTGTCCCTTACACTCATTCAAATGGAGGGTGTTTCCAACACCTACACTCTTGCAAGTGTAGTGTCCCCTATACTTTTGCAAGTGTAGTGTCCTCCACACTGTTGCAAGTGGAGAGTGTCCCCTAAACTTTTGCAAGTGTAGCGTCCTCCACACTGTTGCAAGTGGAGAGTGTCCCCAAGTGTAGCGTCCTCCACACTGTTGCAAGTGGAGAGTGTCCCCTAAACTTTTGCAAGTGTAGCGTCCTCCACACTGTTGCAAGTGGAGAGTGTCCCCAAGTGTAGCGTCCTCCACACTGTTGCTAGTGGAGAGTGTCCCCAAGTGTAGCGTCCTCCACACTGTTGCAAGTGGATAGTGTCCCCTAAACTATTACTAAAGTGTCCTCCACAATTTTGCAAGTGGAGAGTGTACCTTGTCGATGCTGAAGTACTTCTGCGGGCGGAAGGGCTTCTCCTGCGCGAGGCGGTACAGCATGCGCGCACTCACGGCCGTCGTGTGCGTGCGCAGCAGGTTCTTCTGCGCCTCTTCTATCTTCCAGTCATACCTGTAACCCTGGATACAGCACACTTGCATCAATAAACATGCGAAAATATAATAAATAATAAATGTCCCCCTAGGGTCACGGATGGGACAAAAAAGTTATATCTGTCCCCTAACAAAAATGTTAACTTTTTTATCCCATCTGTCAAGGTTGTGAAACAAAGATTTCTTAAGAATTTCTACATCCTTCTTTGTAGCAAATTAAGAATATTTTGAATGGATGGTTGTTTGCAAAGAACTTGTATACTATGTATCTAGAATGACGACTCACACGAAAACTGCGAGCCGAAAGAGCTAGAACCAGTAAGGAGTGTGTCTCGTTCTGTAGGGCGACCATAATTTTTGAACTTTGAATATTTCATTGAGACATAAACAAGCAACCAAGGGAAAATTCAATCTGCTCAATAAGCAATCAATGTTATATACATACGTTACTTTGCATTATTGTTTTAAAATTATATTATACATAGGTGCATTAAAATATCAACAAAAAAGAGGGCGGTGCGCCGCATTCTAGTGAGATATCTGATTCAATGGTTTTAATACTGTTTCTTTCGAACAGTAATTATTATTCTCGGCAGTAAGGTACCTAACCTACATGACAGCGACTGTACTAAACCTTTCAAATGAATCTGAATAACATTTAGAGCAAATCGTCTAATTTCGAAAATTGTCCCACTTATTTCAAAAATTATGGCCATGTTAATTTTTATTGTATGCTGGCAACTGTGTGAACGAGACACACTCCTTAACGAGAGGGTCTCTATCAAGCATTAAAATCCTTATATTTAGATTTAATTAAAAAAGAACTTTATTTCCAAGTCATAAGGTTCAGAATTCTTAATCCTTAAATAAAACAAAATGGCGTGTTAGCTCTAGATACATAGTATAAAAGCTCTTTGGTTGTTTGTTAATTAATCAATCATGTCGTTATTTACTGAGTACCCGGAATGCACGATATGGTATTGTACGAACCTGGAATGTACGTACGCATTCTAATGGCTTTCTATTCCTGAGCTGTGCAGTGTGCATTCCCGTGTAGCTCATTCCACCCCTGTACAAAATTAACGTATGGGCTGGGAAGGAATGCACGATACAGGATTGTACAAGACGGGAATAGAAAGCCTGGGGCTCGGATTTTGTGTGTCCATTCCGGCACATACAAAATTTTGCTACAGGACTGGAATGCGCGACCCAACAATGGCCGACACGGGAATAGAAAGCCTAAGGGTTCTTTCAAATTAGACGTTTCGTGTCGGATCGCTGCAGTGCCGAAGCGGTGCGTTTGTCGTGAGGCGCACGGACGGTCATTTATTTTCATACAAAGCGCACGGTGCGGCAACAGTGAGGCAAATTGAAAGAGCCCTAAGACTTGGATTCCGTGGTGTACATTCTAGGATCAGGCATTACCGTGTCGTGCATACACACTACTGTCAGTGAGAGACCAACCTGAGAGCCGTACCCGCCGTGGGAGTGCACGTCCTTGACTCGCTGCAGGTAGTCCATGGGGAACTCAGTGGAGACGGCGGGAGACGACACGAAGAACGTGTCGTGAGCGTCACGGGCCGGGTGCTGAAATATTATTTTACTAATGAGGCTTAAAATTTATAAAAAAAAATATTATTATTATTCAGCCATTCTACGCATGATTACTGATGCTTCTTGGTACATCACAAACTGCCAACTCCACCGAGACTTAGGGATGCTGACAGTCAAAGACAACACTAAAAAGGCATTACAATGTTACGCCAAACGCGTTGAACGTCACCCAAACGAATTGGCCTCCAATCTTATGAACACTGAAACTAAAACATTCACAAGAATAAAAAGAAGAGCTCCTCAAGACCTTATCAAAGATTAGGAGAACAATAAAAATGGGTACTCCAGTGGGCGTACACCATACATGCCTTCGAAATTAACCTTCACAACTCTAGCTAAATGCCTGTAGATGGCAGCTTGAAAGAAACAGAGATAAAAAAAAAAAAATCAGCCATTATTGTCCCACCGTAGGACTAAGACCTTCCTCCTCGTCTTTATAAAAAAAAAACAAGAAAAAAATATAACAGATGTGACCTCCGTAACAATTTTAAATGAAACATGAATCAATTATAAACAAGTACACAGTAAAAGGTAATGTAAAATAATCAGTCTGTCATTTTGCTTTGAATTGACCAAGAGATGTTGAAAGCTAATGATTGAATGAGATGGTTAGCGAAACACAGCATTTTTTGTACCTGCCCAGTATATCCTCTTATAAGAAATATCAAATTAATTACAATACTAAAGGGTGGATGACACACGGCTTTTTTACAAGCTGATTGTTGGCGAGTTTAAAAGCTAGCGTGTGAGCGAGTTAGCTTTCGGGTAGGATTGTCAACAAAAAGATTGTTAAACGCCGATGACTCAGGGCGACTTTACAAGCTACAAGCGAACTCGCTGACTTGTAGCGTGTGTCATCGATGCTTTAATGAATACTCATAAAATAAATAATCATCTTGTCTAGAATCTATCATAGATTGAAAACAGAGTAAAAAGTCCTTGATTTAAATTGTATGTGTGTATGATTTTTTGTGTTTGAGGACGTGGTGGCCGAGTGGATGAGGCTCTTGCCTTGCAATCTGATGGTCGCGGGTTCAAATCCCGGTGGCAGTCATGCGTTAATGGGTTTTTTCGGTCCAAAAAAATCTATGTATGCATCCCACGTTCTCGCAACGGTGAAGGAAAACATCGTGAAGAAACCGGCATGCCAAAGGTCAGAAAAAAAAATAGTGGGATCATTATAGGCTGATTATGTATGTATGTGTGTATGATTTACCTGCTGCGGCTGGAAGAGCGCGTCGAAGTTCCAGAAGGAGCTCTCCACATACATGTTGGTGGGCATCTCCGTGAAGCCCATCTCCAGGAAGATCTCGCGGAACTCCGAGCGCAGCTTCAGCAGCGGGTGCAGGTGACCGCTCTCTGGCGGCTGGCCTGCCGAGGTCACACCAACACTTAGCTAGAAACTTAGCTGGTAGCATAGCGCTTAGGTAGGAGCTAGCGTGACGCTTAGCTTGTAGCTAGCGTGAAACTTAGATAGTAAGCTTAGCGTGACACTAAGGCGTTGTGCTAATAGAACGCGCGACGCGACGCGATGCCAATGGGGACGCCTATTTGACGTTAGTACGTTTGATCGCGTGATCGCGAAATCGAAGTTCGCGCAAACTTGCGATGGTCGCGTCATCGCGTTCTATTAGGACACTGCCTTAGCTGGTAGCATAGCGCTTAGGTAGGAGCTAGCGTGACACTTAGATAGTAGCTTAGCGTGTTCTTTAGCTGGTAGCTAGCATGACACTTAGATAGTAGCTAGCTTGAAAAATAGCTGATAGCCAGCATGAGGCTTAGATAGCAGCTAGCATGACACTTATGCCTACTTGCACCAAACTGTCAAGTCCCTAAGCACGTTCCGTGAGACTTTACTCGCTTGGTAGTTCTTAACCTATTGTATTAATTACATAGATTACTACAGTTAGGTATGTAAGAAATGACGAGAAACTGATGTTACACCTTAATTAACTAATATTAATGTTTGTTATGTTACTGTGTCTTCATCCTTTTCAATAAATAAATACAATACAATTAACGGTCAGAATCTGGACTGTTAAGAACTACCAAGTAAAGTAATTGCTTAGGGAGTTTGACAGATTGGTGCAAGTAGGCATTAGTAGCTTAGAGTGACCTTTAGCTAGTAGCTAGCGTGACACTTAGATAGTAGCTAGCGTGACACCTAGCTGGTAGCTAGCATGACACCTAGCTGGTAGCTAGCATGACACTTAGATTATAGCTAGCGTGAAACTTTGATGGTAGCTAGCGTGACACTTTGATGGTAGCTGGCGTGACACTTAGATAGTAGCTAGCATGACACTTTGATGGTAGCACGACACTTGGATAGTAGCTAGCGTAACGCTTAGCTGGTAGCTAGCATGACGCTAAGCTGTTAGCTAGCATAACACTAGGTTAGTTTAGTAACTAGCGTGAGTCACGCTGAGTGACACTTTTGTTTTAAGTTTTTCATAAAACTGGTAGTTCCTAGTTCTTAGCTAGTAGTATCTAGCATCACACCCTTAGTAGCTAGCTTAACATTTAGCAGCAATTAATAAAACAACATAATTGACTTGGGATGTGTGTTGTTTAGGTACAAAGTGTAAGTACCTACTGATACAAGATTTTTTCCAGTCTTCATAAAACTTAGCAAGAATAGTATTTTTAAGCTCATAGTTAAGCTGAGCCAATTAAAATTTTTGAGAGATAGAAGGGTCGAGTGCTTAGGTCTTTTTTTAGGCTGACTGTTTTGTTAATTATTCTTACCTAATGCATCAAAGTTGTACGGCTTGAATTCTAGTGTCTTCCACGATCCGCTCATGAGCATTTCACTCGTCAAATCAGTCTCCAGCTTTTTAATGGTGGTCGCAAACTGTGGACCTTTACTGAGCAAGAAACTTTTGATTGTGACTTGTTCGAGTAATTTTCTTTTCTTGTAATCATTCCTTACATTGTCTGGTAAATTGTCTATGCCCTTTTTTATTTCGTTTAAGTGTTCCCGCACTGTGTCTATGATTGTGTCTACTTTTCTTTTGACGAGTGGAGCGCCCCCTGATTTGTCCAACAGGATCCAGCCCGATGACATTGCTTTACTAAAACCAACTTTAGCATTTGGTACAGTCTGGAAATTACATAAAATATTTGTTAGCATTGTGCTAGGATGTATTCTACAATACGAGATTAATTGTTGCTTTTTTTAATGAATGATTTATTTATTTGCCTCAAGTATGGTTAGATTACAGACTGGTCTTATGAATGTAGGTTTAAGGTAGAGTCACATACTTCACTAAATAAAACAGTATACAATTTTTTTCTTAATTTATAGTCTTCCTTAGTTCCTTAGTATTTAAATCTTTCTATTTCTAATTAACAACACCCATTATATCATCACTTCCTTAGCAACAGAGTGGTGCATAACTGGATTATACTGCCGGAAGATGTTGTTTCTGCAGCATCCACAAACACATTCAAGAACAAACTCGACACTTGGTTACAAACCAACAAGATTTTGTTAAGAAAAGTGATTCAAATGAATAAAAATCCAACAATGTGTGACATACACACATTAGCAAGAGTAGCTTGTCTATCAACACATAAATAAATAATTTATAATTTGCGAAGTTTTAAGCAATCAGCTATCAATACCATGTTCCACTATTTTTATTTTATTTTATTTTATTTTACCAGGAAAACACAGGAAGGGCTGACAGATTACTCCAAAACGCCCAAACGTTATACATGAATACATTTGCTTCTTTACAGGAGCAAAAAGTATAACTAAAAATTACTACCCAATAAAATTTAATTGAAAAAAAATACAGGTTCAAATTCTGCTGCGTTTCATTAATTACAGTTATTATCATATCACTAATCTGTAGCAGTTGTTGGCAGACCAATCCAAATAAAATAAAATCACTAGATTCTCTCCTATGATTTTATATTTTGCCTATTTTGGGCAGGTTCTCTCCTATAAGTGATTACCAGCATATGATTCAAGATTCGTTTACTAAACCTAAATCAGTCTTACTTATTAAATACCTACAGAAAGCAAATATGTTATCAACCTTCATGAGTTCAGCCTGTGCGATGCCAGCTTCAGGAATGCTCTGGTACAGCACAGCCTCATGGCTCCCCCTCTCCGCCACTAGCCTTCCTTCCTCTGTCAGCTCCCATCGCGTACTCCGCGATGCTTCCGACACCACCATCTCGAGAGCCTCCAGACTTTTCACACCACCCACTATTTTCTGATGATCCTCGTTGAATTCACTGGCCAGTTGAAGAGTGTCTCCTTTACCCCACTTGTCCAAGTAATGAAGAATTCTTTCACTGATTTCCATTTTGGGTTTTATTCAATTTGTTTTCTTTTTGATATTTTTGCCAACCCAAATTAATCAACAAATCTTATAGGTTAGGTGTTGCCATGCCATGCTATGTAGATATGTACCACAGATTTATCAGAATACTAACGTAGTTTATAAATAACAATAATTACTTGTGATAAGCTACAAAGTCTGATTTAATGTACGTTTCATGTTTTTTTTAAGAAAGTCTCTGTTGGTGGTGAAATTTTTTACATCTGAGTAAAAACAAAATCAAAAATCAGGTTTTTTTTAAACACAATTTTTAGCAAATAATTATTAAATAGTCCCACTACGCTAATAAATAACTTAACTTGAACAATAATTAATTTGTTTTATTTTTAATCACGCCAGAACCGATTGAGTTGTGAAATGGATCTAAGCTATGAGCTGCAAACTATTAAACAATAGTCTACAAATTGATGTCACGCGGAGAACAGCTTGTGCACCTACACAAAATACAAAAAGGTGCTAAGCGTACATTTCTGAAAAATAATCGGTGTTTTCGGAAATTTATACTGGCTGCACTTATCATTGCCCAATTTTTGCGATTTTGTGTTAGATACTTATCATGCCGCTGCCCGCGTTTGAATTGGGCACAGAGTACCGCGTACTTACCTACCTACCTACCTATTAAATTAGCCTGGTAATTTGTAGAAAAAAAATCTGGAAATAATCAAAGTACTTCTAAAAAAGCGGTAAGTTTGTGTTTTGTCATTTTGGAATCCTGTAGCGCCAAATACCTAGCAATGTTTCTGTACCCGCATTTTTTTAGAGTTCAATCCAAAGAGTATTGAAGGATTCATAGCTTATCCTACCATAGCCGTATACCGTGTAACTGAAATCTCCCCCGGTTTTTTGTCGGTTTATATAAAATAGGTACGGTATTACCTATAATTAATAATTAACTACATAATTTGTGTTTTAAACATAAGATATTCTTCCAGTGCGTTCGTGAACAATTTGTCTCACTCCGCAACGCATACCTACTTAACCTAGTACCTACATAAAATATTTGATATTTTGTGATATTTAAGTTATTAGGTAGGTATTACCAATTCTTTAGTAACGTTAAGTACTTAAAATATGCATGACGAAGGTAAGCTAAATCGCTGTTTAGCGATAGGTCGCCTATTGTAGGTAGGTACTTGTTCCATAACTCTTTCTAATTAATTATTTCTATCTTTGATGCAGATGAGTCGTCTCGGCGTAGTTATCTTCGGTGCCACCGGTTTCACGGGCAAGTGTGCCGTGACAGAGATGGTCCGTCTGTCCAAGAAGCATGGCGTCACATGGGGTGTCGCCGGCCGCTCGCAGGCCCGGCTTGAGTCTCTCATGCGAGATGTGGCCAACGAGGCAGGTGAGAGGCGAGCAGCAAGCGTGCCGTGTCAGAGATCGTCCGTCTGTCCAAGAAGCATGGCGTCACGTGGAGTATCGCGGCTTGAGTCTCTCATGCGGGACGTGGCTAACGAGGCAGGTGAGAGGCGAGCAGAAGCGTGCCGTGACAGAGATGGTGCGTCTGTCCAAGAAGCATGGCGTCACGTGGGGCGTCGCGGGCCGCTTGCAGGCCCGGCTCGAGTCTCTCATGCGAGATGTGGCCAACGAGGCAGGTGAGAGGCGAGCAGCAAGCGTGCCGTGTCAGAGATCGTCCGTCTGTCCAAGAAGCATGGGTCACGTGGAGTATCGCGGCTCGAGTCTCTCATTCGGGACGTGGCCAACGAGGCAGGTGAGAGGCGAGCAGCAAGCGTGCCGTGACAGAGATAGTCCGTCTGTCCAAGAAGCATGGTAGGTTTATGGTAGGTTTAGTCGTTTTCTTATGGCCTTGCGTCAATCGGTAGGTTAAGTTTAATTCATCTTCTGCAAACCCTGGACCAGGGTCCCTGGTAGGTACCTAGCTCGAGCCAGCTCGCAAAAGCTGGGCTCGGACGCCGCACTCGCCCCGCTGTCATTCTGTAATTTTTGAGAAACCCGTAATTCTGACTTCACAGATACAACGTTGTATGATGTATCCCTCCTGCATTGCCCGTTTAAGTTTTTTTGGTAATTAAAATTTTGTGGTGTTTAATCATAATAATAATAAAGTGGAATAAATCTAATACGATGTAAGTCTTTGGAAATTCGTCTTATGTGTTTTGACAGCTGGAGTTCGAATATAAATATCATGCAGGATTGCAGGCAGAATGGTTATTTACCTACCTATCTTCTCGTAAAAGGTCAATGCTAAAATGTGAAAACGTCTCGTACTTGGATCGGTGTCTGTAGGTTTAGATAGCGCTTATCTTAGCATTTCTATGCAGTTAATTGGTAACGAAGTAGGTAACTACTTATATAATTAAGTATACCTACTTAGATTACATACTACCTACTTGGTTGCATCGTTGCATGGTGATGGTAAATTTTGTATATATGTAAAAAACAAAATGTGTTTTGATTGCTTTTATAATCCAGCCTAAAGTTATTATTTTATTATTATTATATTATTAATTTTTATTTATATTGCTCATATTAATTTTAATTTTAACATTATTTTTTTAGTTTAGGTTTTAATGGTAGTTTAAATAACTAACTAATTTACATAGACAAAAAAAAACAATTCTCTTCAAGCTATTTTACTAAAGATATCTTTGTTCTTATCGTGTCTATTATAAGATTCTTATAGTGTCACTACGGCTGCCCAATTTCAAAACACAGTATAAACCAAAATATTAGGGTGTTATTGCATTTTGCATCTTACCAGGTGGTTCCGCACAGAATTGCATTGTCAAAACTTCAAATAAACGCTCACAAGCCAAAATCATAGTCCCAAAAAACCTAGCAAGTGCATTTCGTTTTTTAAAAATGCTTGATAAACCATTTCAAAACATAGCATAGACCAGTGACTGTTATTGCACTTAATAGGTTTTTAAATTGAAAATCAAAGATTATTTTCGTGCGTCAATTTCAGTATATCCAAAATAGTATGCCGGCGACGTAGGGCAAAAAGTTTTTGTTTTTCTTTGTGATTTTGTCATATTTTTATGGAAAATATGAACAGGCAACAGTTTTACAGGTCGCTAATTATGGAGTGCTTTGGAGTGTACAGATATCAACTTGTAATCAGTATTTAAATGTATTTGTTGTTGATAAGTCGCAAACCAGAGCTAACTTAAAAAAAAATAACCGGCATCGGCATTTGATTGTGAATATGGTTGTTCAATAATAAATTGGAGGTTTTTTGTTTCCTACATTTTGGTAATTGGTAGGCCTTTTTAGTTACTTGCTAGGTTTTGAAATTGTTTTTCAAGTTCAGTTTTAAATCATAAACCAATTTCGTTAACTAGTAAGTGCTATTATGTGCCGCCTTACTCGCACTATCAACTAAATATGGAAGAAAATACATTGGGCATCAAGCCTAGGATATAACACAACTTTTGGTGTCACTCCCGTCAAGTTGAGTATTATAGTTTAGTAGCGGCACGACATCAAAGTGGCGAAGTCGTTTTTCTGCTCTCCTGTAAAATTTACTTTTTGGTTTATACTGTCTTTTGAAATTGGGCAGCCGACTAGTGCTTTCGAACTAGTGTGGTGAAAGGATCTCAAGTGCGCCTCGATAAGGCTCCTTTTGTGCATTAAAGCTTTTTAATATAAACGGGATGGGGTCACCTTTAATATTGATTAGCATATCCTGACTGGGTTCTACTTCGCTAAATACCCAAACAGTGTTTCAGCGTTATGTGGTAATAGGAAGGATCGTGCGTGTTGGTTGAATGATCACATTCAACATTCATATTTTAGAAAGTTAATAAACATCCTCCGTCTAGTTTTTAGGCAAGCCCATGCGCGATTACTGAATGAATGATGTATTTGTCTATGAATGTATAAAGTAGAGTCACATACTTCACTAATACTTACTACACTTATACTTCACTACAGAATACATATATACTTACTAATTTTCTAATAAATCTATTTAGGCTTATTTTTCTCATAATCTCAATCGATGTGTCTAAAAATTGCATAAAATTTAGGTTTGGTGAATTAGGTACTGATTACTGATTACCAATTTATTATTCTTATAGTTTAGTCAGAAATACCAACCGCCACCTTTTTGACGAGCCTTGATTTGATTTGAAACTGTCAATGTGAAGTACCTAACAGTCCTACCAACTTATCTGTGAGGTGGCAGAAAATGGAACTACAGCCACTTGCATACAAAACTTAATTCAACTGCCAGTTGCGTCGTGTACCGTTGCGATCACAGCGACGCTCCTCAATTCACAGATAAGTTGGTAGGACTGTACCTAAGTCAGTTCGAAAAGAACCTGCTTATATGATTAGCCATCGAGACGCCTTCTCCATAGCGAAGTGAAAGTAAGTTTTAGTTTGGCAATAAGTAGGTATAAAGTATAAACCTTGACGTTTATGACCTCCGCCGATCGCCAAGCAGGCATATCCAAATTATGCATAGGTTGTTCAAAGGTTGGTTTTTCAAACCTACCTACCGCACATAATATACAAAATAATAACACCTAAAATAAATAATAAATTTATCTTGATAAATACTTCATAACGTCCAGTGGTGGATTTACAATAGGCTGAGAAGGCCTAGGGCGGCGGCAAATTTCGGGCAATTTTTTTTTCTTGCTAGAAATTAAAAGATTCGTATAAATCTTAGTAAGAGCCTCTTCGAGGCGCACTTGAAATCCTTTTACCACTCTGGGTCAAAAGAACTAGTGACACGATAAAGAAGAAGTAAGTAAGTAGATACCTAAATGTAAATCCACATTATCGGAGTATTGAATTGTAGTAAAGGTCGGTAGGGACGCCAAAATTAGAATAGCCTACAGGCGGCGCATTTTAAAATCCGCCACTGATAACGTCCTATTCAATTCAACACAAGTTTAGGACGGTGTCCTATAATTCCTATAAACTTGTTTTAAATAAAATCATTAAAGAATCACCGACCGGCAGACTAATTCTAATTCTAATAAGGGGGTACAGCGGTCTGCACTGGCTTCCCGTTGAAGGGTGCATTGTGCATTGCCCCCCGATACTTATTTAACCCTGCCCCAGCCATCCTAGCTCCTTAAAATAGCGGAGTAGGACTCTGGGTTGATTACAGCACTGTTCCAATAGCGTGCTTGTCGATACGTCCGGTGGAGAGGAGTCTAACAGCTTGCGCAAGCCTGTCCTGATTCTACTCTCCTTTGTCGCCTGGCAGACTATTAATGACGAAATAAATTAATTTTCCCTTATACCTTTCAGGCGAAGACCAAAGCCATGTACGTATCATAGTCGCGGACGTGACAGACGAACAGTCTCTCAAGGACATGTGTACACAAGCCCAGGTCATCGCAAACTGCTGCGGCCCTTACCGCCTGTACGGCGAGGCCGTGGTCAAGGCAGCCATTGAAGCGAGAACGCACCATGTCGACATCACCGGAGAGCCGCAGGTGAGAGGGAGATACGTGTGCGTCACTCAGGGTAGTCTCATTTTACACCAACCTATAGCCTCACCATTGCTGGACATAGATCCCTCCAGGTGCACCATTGAACATAATCCAAGAAGTTGTTGGACTAATTTGGACCTCCTTTTGTGCCATTACCTTGTGAGCCTTGACTCTTTGTGAGTCGTGTGTCTTGAGTCTTGGGCAGGCGTGATCTCTTACTGTCAGGAGAGCGTACAAACATTTTGTTGCTAAAGCGCGTTGACACGACACGTGTGGCCAAAATGTATGTAAAGTAAACTGACCGTACCGAGCACCTCTGAAAAGCAAAATACGCAATTTGTTCACTTCAACGACTTTATTTTTTTCAGTTATTTTGATTTAAAAACTAAACTACAGAACAGATTTTGATAAAATTCCTATGGGACCAATCTAAAAGTATATCCTCTCAGACAAAAAATAACTTTTCAAATCGGTTTATAAACAACAAAGTTCTGAGGTTCAATTCGGGTGTTTTTCGACATTAAAAAAAACACCGAATTGAGCACCTGAAGGAAAGATTTAAATACGGTGGTTGCCAGCGTGAGCATGTTGTTTCCAGTTCATAGAGTCGATGCAGCTGAAGTACGGGGACCTCGCTCGCGAAGCCGGTGTGTTCATCATCAGCGCTTGCGGACTCGACAGCATCCCCAACGACCTGGGCACTGTCTTTTTACAACAGCAGTTTGGAGGTTATAACAATTAGAGCACTTTCTTACCTTTGCACGCATTTAAAAAAAAACTAACGAAGATTTTGTACCTAAAGCACCTTGTTTGAATCAAGATTTTATATTCCAACTTCCGAATGCTGACACACCTAAGTCTAAATTTCGCATTTATAATAATAGTCTTATGGGATTCTTACTAAGTAGACTAATTGAATTAAAATAAAACAGTTTCCAATTGGACGTAGGGCTTTCCTGTGGCCACTGAGCCTGATCTAAGACTCTTCTCATGCAACAACTAGATCTACAGAATGCGAAAATCCGATGCAAGACATTACATTATGACTATGCGCTATGTTATTGGACCCACATAATCCCATCCAAACTTTGAAAATGGATTCATACGAAAAGATTCTTCTATGGTGTTGGTTGCCCATGTTTGGTGTCGCCATATTTTAAAGCGCAAGGCATAACTTAATTGGTTTTAACGCTGGTGCTCTGCACCCAGGTACCCTGAACAGTGTGGAGTCATACATGTCCTTCTCCATCCCCGCGAAGTATCGATGGGATGCGATGAAGCGCGGTACTATACACTACGGCACTTGGGAGTCCGTCGTCCACAGGTATGTCCCTTCCATCTATACTAATACGTAAAGACTAATACGTAAAGAACTTCTATAGCAATCCACTGCTGGATTTAGGTGTTTATTATGGTGGTTTCACACGGCCCGTGTTAGCACGGGCCACGACGGGCCGGGCCGCGCCACAGGCCGTGTGACTTGAGCGGTCCGATGCTGCCCGGGCGGGCGCGTATTGTCGGTCAATACGGGCCCGTGTTAGCACAGGCCGTGTGAAGTCACCATTAAGGTGCTACTCGATCTTTGGCTACAACTACCATCCACTCATTATTCTGGCGGTCGTTTTCATCAGGAACATGATATTCCCATCAGTTTAGGTTCTTCAATTGCCTCAATTTCACTTGAGCCTATTGATCCTCTGAACCTTGGTTCTTAATTCTTATGTTACAAACTAACACTCATAATAATGCGTATCTAAATTATGTCAAGTGGAAACCGGCATGTAATAGAAGAAAGAGAAAATTCTTTGGCATGTGACATCCAATCATTTGCATTGTTTCCTCGTGTTGGATTAAGCCTGGATTATTCAGGTAATTCAAGGTTGATTAAACTTACTAAAATGTGTATGTTGTATTCTATGTTATACTTTTAATTATTGCGCATGTCAGCTTGGCGAATTTCCATGAGCTGAAGCCGCTGAGACAGAAGCTGTTTCCTGACAAACTGCCTAGCTTCAAGCCGAAACTGGAGAGGCGGTTAGTAAGAAATGGGCCTTCGTGCTTAATGTGACTTATATGAATATAAATTTTGTAGGTAATTATATCTAGCAAATTTCAAACCTTATCGTTTGGTAGTTTCGATGTAATTTAGGAAAAAACAAACTGACCAATCACACCCCGAGTCCTACATCGCGCAAGCGAAGTTTTCACGAGAGCTGACATTGTATAAACTCGAGAATCTCAGATGGAACATGGGAGGCGGTTGACGGGAGGTTTCCCCTTGTAAATAGCGTCTCTGGAAATGGATTTAAACACCACTTGCTTGACAATATCCAATTACATATCATATCATGCTATTATCAAGGTAAAGAAAAGCAAAATTACCTCCCATTACCTCCCGAGGGAGGTAATTTACAACAAACTCCCAAGTTTACTCCCTAGGGTAGTAATGTGATTTGAATTTGGAACGTCAAATTCGTGTGGAAACTCGTGGAAAACTCTAAGTAAAAGAACGCCCATAAGGCATTGCAAAAAAGGTTTGTTCTAAAATCGAACAAGCCACTCATTAAAAAAAAAAAAGGCGCGACTTCAAAGATTGTGAAACAGAAGACTGTGTTGGCTGCTGAGTTCGGAGCCCTGGCTTTTTATTGCCTCGCAGAAGGTGTGAAAAGTAGAGTATGCTCCTCTGGGATAAAGCCTGTCTTCGTCTTGGGCAGCTTGAACCCCTCGCGGCACTCAGGACTCTACATAACTCCGTCGCTTCGCTCAGGAGTTAACTGAGTCCCTCGTTAGCTCAGGGTTCAATATGCCACTCGCGACATAAGATACTGCTTTATCCCCTTAGTGCATAATCTACTATTTCATCTCATGTAACCTTTCCTAATACTTCAGCTGGCTGATCCACTACGGTGACGGCGGCTGGTGCCTCCCGTTCTCGGGCGCCGACAACTCCATAGTGTCCCGCACGCAGCGCACTCTCCACGCGGAGTGCGGGCAGCGGCCGGCGCACTTCCGCGCGTACCTGCGCGCCGGCGCGTGGCCCGCCGCGGCGCTGCCCCAGCTGTGGGCGGCCGCCATGTATCTGCTCACCAGGTAACACACAGATTAGGTAAGAGATTTATGTTGGGTAAAGGTTTCGATGTTGGCGACGAGGTAAACAAACATTCTTCACTTCAATTGCGAGGAAAATAAATAAAATTAAACTGAAAATAGCACACATTTAGTAATTCAAAAACAGACAGCCATCTAATGTAACAAAGATGTTCGAAATTAGGTCTTATATTAGGAATTTAGGTCCCGCCTAGTACCCTGATCTATGGGTATTATGACGAACCAAAGTTCGAAATGTGAATAAAGTTCTCATCTTCCAGCATGAAACCTATTACAAATGAGCTTCTTTGAACAGATTTTATAAGCAATCATTTTTTTTCCTAGAGCCTATAATGCAGAATGAGAAGTGAAAAACTATTTTTTATACAGGTTGTCATTATTCTGCTGGCTGATGCGCGAGTACCCGCGCGTGTTCACGTGCGGCGCGGTGTCCCGCGCGGGCCCCTCGCGCGCGGTGCGGGAACACACCGCGTACTGCGTCACGCTGCGCGGCGCGGGCTGGGCGCCCTGCGGTGACTGCAGCGGCCCGCCCGACCGCCGCGTCGTCGCCAAGGTACATACACAAAATAATAGGTGACCGTGAGATAATAAAATAAAATAGCCTTTTATTTCCAATATACATTAATGTTAGTAAATTGGTGTTAGTTGTTACTTAAGCTAGTTGTTAGTTGGTAAGTGTCTTTATTTTGGATGTGGGGATCCCTCCTCGTGTGAAAGAGTCCCGTCCCGGGCTCGAGTATAGTGCAGCCAGAGCCCCCACTCCGACCGCTCCCGAACCCAGCAAGATCTCCCTCATGGGCAGGAGACACCGCCACCCCTCATAATCCCAGCCCCGCCGTCTGCGAGGGGGATCGGTTGTTTCACAGCCTGTACGTGACACGCGCCGCGCCGCGCTAACGTCATCTGTACGCGCCACGGACGAGTCCGGATCACCCCTTTTTACGACCAGTGTTAACCGACTAGCGCGCCCGCCCCGGGCAGCCCCGGTTCGCTGGCTTCGTGGCACGGCCTGTGGCGCGGCCCAGCCCGTGCTAACACAGGCCGTGTGAAGCCACCATTATATTACCTGTTTCTGTAATTTATCAATTAGCTATTATACCATGTAACAGAGAAGTGAGATTTTCTAAAACGTTGATGACACACGGCTAGTTTACAAGCTACAAGCCGGCGATTTTAAAAGCTAGCGAGTAAGCGAGTTAGGTTTCGGGAAGGATTGTCAACTAGCAGATTGCGAAAAAGCCGATGACACTGGGCGAGTTTAGGTACATGCTACAAGCGAATAAGCTGGCTTGTAGCGTGTAAAAAAGCCGTGTGTCATCGACGCTTAACACAGTTATTTTTATATTTAATAATTAAGGTTCTACAAAATCATAGACAACTGACTTCTAATTGGACTGTTTTAGTCACCGTAAACACCTCTGAAAAGTCACAGGAAAGCAAAATACGCAATTTCGTTTACCTCAACGCCATATTTTTTTCAATTATTTGGATATAAAAGCTAAACTACTGAATCGATTTTGATGAATTTTGTATGGGACCAATCTGATCAAGTAAATTCTCTCCTAAAACAAAATAATTTTTAAAATCGGTTCATATACAACAAAGTTCTGAAGTAACAGACTTTAAAAATAAAAATAACATAAATAAAAATTAACCGAATTGATAACTTCGTCCTTTTTGACGTCGGTTGAAAAATATAAATTAAGAAAATTAATAAAAACACAAGGCAATGTTAAAACTGCGAAAATGTTGTATACCTTTATAGATTCAATTGCAATTTAATTTTCCTATACACCTAATTGCCACTACTTGGTTATTTTTACTATCGTTCGCTAAGACTGAGGAAATTCTCTCACTCAAATTATAGCGAAAATGTTCATTTCTTTCAGATATTTTCAAGGTTGCCTTAACTTTTGTTGTTTGAATTATCGTAATACAAGGTCTCCACGATACAGGCTTGCCTAGTGTGGGGCCGTTAATAAATACAAATATGTTTGAATCTCTCTACAAAATGCACTGTTAATAATAGTAAATACACTTAGCTTTATTTAATTTTAGCTTGGGTAGCTTAGCTAATAGAATTGTGTTTTGTTAGTAAATAAATAATTTACATTTTTTTTCATTAAAACAGTTGGTTAGAAAATTCCAACAGCTGATATGAGAAAGACACATCAACGAAAGCTGTTCGTCTATCAACAAATGAATAATCAAGGTTTTACAAAAACATACAACGACCGACTTCAATCAGACTGTTCTAGTGACCGTAGGCACCACTGAAAAGTCACAGGAAAGCAAAATACGAAATTTTGTTACGACGCCATATTTTTTTCATTATGAATTTTGATTTATAATTTTTTAAGTGTTTTGATTTAAAAACTAACCACTGAAGCGATTTTGATTGATTCTTTGGGATAAAACTAAAAATAGGTACCTAGCTAGGTATATCCTTTCAAACAAAATAATATTTTTTCAAAAACAACAAAGTTCTGAGGCAACGACAATAAAAAAAAAAAAAATTCTCTTAAAAATGTTTTCGGAAGTCGTTTTCCTACGGATTTGCATCAGGCGGTAGCCTTTATTGATAATAATTCAAGTATTATTCATCGCTTGGCAAACCCGGGTACCTAGCTCGAGCCAGCCCGCCGCAGCTCGGCTCGGGCGCCGCACTCGCGCCGCTGTCACTCGCACATTTTGTAGAAATTCAAAATTCTGACTGCACAGATGCAACGTAGTACCCCGTCTGCATTGCCCATTAAATTTTTTTTGGTATTTAAAATTTGGTGGTGTATATTTATACTATTTTTTATTTTTATTTATATGATAATGATGTATTGATGGTTGGAATAAAATATTAGTAATTTGTGTGTCCAGGTGCAGGGCATGAACCCGGGCTACGGCGCCACTGCCACTGCGCTGCTCTACTCCGCCATCACCATCCTGCAGGAGCGGGGGCGGATGCCCGCCAAGTGAGTGTTCTTTTTATCGTGTCACTAGTTCTTTCGAACCAGTCTGGTGAAAGGATTTCAAGTGCTCTCTTTTGCACAAAGGGAGCACTTGAAATCCTTTCGCTACACATATTTTCGAACTTTTAAGGTTCTGTGACATGCCGGTTTCCTCGCGATGTTTTCGTTCACCGTTAAGCACGTATTTTAATGCGCACATAAATTTTTAGAACAGAAAAATCCATCCAGGTACGACCAAGTTCGAACCCACGACCTTTGGATCGAAAGTCGAGGCGAATGGGGATTCAGCCAATACGGCTTTTTTAGCGTTGTATAGGAACACCGTTACCAACCTACATAGTAGACATGGACAGTATATACCGAGTAACATGTTATTTATCATGGTATAAATCTGATCACGCATAACACTTGTTACTTTCTGAGACCATATCTGTTATAAAATCGCAGATGATATCCACCGAGGCGATTTTGTACGCTGTGATGCCACGATACTTGTCACCATGCATAATTTAATTCGTATCGTAAATAACAATAACAGACAGTCAATAGTGTGACTGTGAGTGAGAGTGATTGCGTGACGTCGCGTCATGCGTGAATTATTTTAACAAAATGTGACATCATCACATTTTTATTTTGTTTAACCTGTGGTGTCCCATTGTTGGGCAAAGGTCTCCCCCAAATCCTTCCACTTGTCGCGGTCTTTTGCGGCCTCCTACCATTCCCTCTCGAATCCGTCCAGATCGTCCCGCCAACACTTTCTCGGCCGACCCCTACGCCGCTGTCCGTCTTCAGGTATCCAGAGAGTGGCTAGCGATAAGGCCGCCCATTTTAGCTTCTATTATTTTTAAGCTTCCTTTTATAATGTATGTTTCTTCGGGGTGTTCAATAAAGTGTCTATCTATCTACCTATCTAGTTTTGCCCACATTAGGCCACTGATGAAAAATCACCGGTGATTTCACTGTGACAAAATCATATCACCATGAGACAATTTAATAGAAGCAGCAATCATTTTCCATGCCTAACATACCTATTACTCGGGCGAATTAACATGACACCTGGCTGACACGTGTTTCGGAACTTGCTGCGTCCCCGCTGCCCCGCGCGGCGCCCTTCGTCTTTGTTCTTCCTCTAATTGCGAAGCCTTATCATAACTTATCATTACCAAGTATTACAGGACCTCTTCTCTATCAAGATTATCCAATTCCACGCTGTACTTTGCACAAACGTCATTCGAGCCAGGTGTCATGTTCATTCGCCCGAGTAGTACCTACATAGTAAGTGTTCGGTCCGCAGGGCGGGCGTGCTCACGACGGGCTGCGCGTTCGGACACACCAACATCATCAAACATCTGTCCGAAAACAACATGAAGTTCGAAATTGTCGAAACTTCGACTATTCATTAAAATACATATTAGTGGGTACGTATTTTAAAGGTGTTTAGTTGTATTTATACAGATGAAACTGAAGGTTGCTAATTGGAATAAATTAGTTCTGTCTAACCCCCTATTACTGACGGGGGGACAGATAAATCTTTTTCAATTAATAAAAGTTCCATCTGTCACCCTGTTGCTGAAAGGAGGACAGTTTTTTTTTTTCCAATCTGTCACCCTAGGGGGACAGAGTAGGGTGACAGATGGGAATAATTCTTAAGTAGGTACTTGGTGTTGCAGTCATAAATTAACAGGACTAGTAAATACTTCTTTAGCGCTAAATAGTTAGACTGGATGTGAAGTACCTACTACATTTTGAACTGTAGGCCTCTACAATCTTGCAAACAAAGAAGTATCCACTTGAGAACATTATGGATTAGTTACCTTTATAGGTTAGTCCAGCTTTGGCTTGTGCTGTCATTAGATCTCACAAAATCTTACATTATAGTTATTAAAATATGATCTGATTTTTAAAATGTTGCATTCCACTTTGTATTTTAAGTTGATATAGGATTTGTTATTGTTTCTATTCTCTTTCTGTGGCTATGGAAGAAATACTAAGGTCAAGTGGGGTAAATGCGTCGACGGGGCAAAATTGCGACTTATTGAAATTACTTAAAACCTGGTGCTGTAAATTTTTGTGAAAGTAAACAGCACGTCAGACTTTGCTGTTCTATTGATAGTTTTTTTTATCTCTACAAAAAGTCTCAAAATTGACGTTTTACCTCAGTTGACTATATTGTTTACTGAAATTAAGTTAATTTATTATAATTTCTATACCTACTTGTTACTGAATAAACTGGGTTTTCAATATGTATGATGTTTTTTTTTATTTAATTTATTGTAAGTACCTTTTTAATTGAGCACCTAGGCAAGCGTAGACCTGTTGCTAGATGGAGCGATGATCTGCGCGCTATAGCTCGCAGAAGGCGGATGAGAAGAGCCGAAGATCGGGCTCAGTGGCGCGCCTTAGGTGTGACGCCATGGTTGATGGTCCAACAGGTTGAGACCTGAGAGAGAGCCTTGAGGCTTTCATTCGAGACTTTTAGCTAAAATAAGAAATTAAATGATACCCTAATGTTTATGTCGTCTTCTTATCGTGTCACTAGTTCTTTTGAACCAGCGTGGTGAAAGGATTTCAAGTGCGCCTCGAAGAGACTCCTTTCGTGCACTATGTCGTAAGTATAAAGAACTGGATCCAGAAAACTAGATAAATACTAATAATAATATACTTTGCAAATAAACCATTGAGTATTGAGTACTTAATAATATATAGATATTTGAATCGAAACGTGGTGTAAATATTCTCTGATTTACCTATAGTTATTTTGTTATTAAATTAAGATTGTTTGGGAATAGCCCTAGTCATGGAGTCAAGGTAAACCCTAATGAGGCCTAGTAGTAGTTGAGGTAGGAGGTAAAATGAATGATATACTGACTGAACCAAATAAAAAAAAAGGACTTCAACGATCTATTAAATAATTTTTTTTTAAACCAAACGGTTGAACCGATTTTGATGTAACTGTTATTTTAGACCTATCTAAAATAATTTAACTATAATTATACCATTTACAATTGAAATCTCCTGTGTTGCAGTCGGTTAACATAAATCAATTTTGACATGACACCTGATTGAGATAAATTAGAGTAACACAAATAAAATTTCATAATGAAAATAGTCACAATTAATTTAATGATGAAAGTACCACTAGTATCTTTAATACTATAACATGTACACCATAAATCAATTCACACGAGCTATGTACAAAGGATCATGTACATAATGTTACATAGGTAGTTAGGGACTAGGGTTTTATGAAAAAACTGGAAAAGTAGAAATATATTAAAAATCTCATGAGTGCGGATTTCAGCAAATCTATGTTTTGGCATATAGGTAAATTATTATAATGTCAACTGAGATAAATACGAGTACTTATTATAAAATTTTCTTCCCTCGCTGGGAAAAATAATTCCCATCTCGTTGGGATTTTTTTTTTCATCGAGTAACACCCCTAAGTCGGAGTAAGACAGTTTGGTGTTACTCGATGGTAACACATGCTTATGGGGCATTGCAACTTTTTGAATTTAAAAATCTATCAAAAGTACAGCTAAGGGCCGTAAATTTTAGTAAAAATTAACAGCACCAGATGGCAGTTTATGCTGTGATTTTGATAGTTTGATTGATCCCCCCATTGATTGACGGATTTACCTCACTTGACTTTATTCGTAAGAACTAATCTATTTCAAATTGTTTAAATGGACTGTTTCAAAATAAATGTGATTTTACTGCGATTTTAATCAACACAATGTCTTATAAATAATGAATAGCTTTGGTTAAGAACGAAAAATCATAAAAAATAAATAAAAAATCTCTTAATAATTACTTATCTACTAGATTCTTAACTAGACTTATTTTATTACTGTACGAATGTTTACAGAAATGAAAACTTATAAATCTAAGGATTATTTTGTATCATACAACCATTGCAAAGATAAATAATGAATACTAGTTCTGCTCCTGCACTTCGCATACGTTGTGTCAACGTGAAAAGTACAATCGGCTCAATAATTATCTTTACACCTAGCTTACGCCGGTGTTCTCCTGTGATTAAACCACTCACACAAACACATCATTGTGTGTCAGAGTAAACTTCTGATGTGATTAAACCACTTAAGATATAACCATAATATAAACCACCAGTGGTTTAATCACAGAAGAACACTGGCGTAAGCTGGGTGTATAGACAAATACAGAGCTAACCTTACATTGAGTATAACTAAATACAGTACTTTTCTTGATCGTATCACTACTTCCTTCGAACTAGTATGGTAAAAGGATTTCAAGTGCGCCTCGAAGAGGCTCCTTTCGTGCACTTGACACGTTTTACGATTTTTTTAGGTTCTACGACATGATGGTTTCCTCACGATGTTTTCCTTTACCGTAAAGCACATATTTTTTTATGTACACAGATTATTTGAACAGGAAAATCCATTGGTGTACGACCGGGTTCGAACCCACGACCACCGGATTAAGAGTCGAGGTACCTTCCACTCGGCCAACACAACTTACAATACAGTACATAAATAGTACCTATTTTATGATATCCTTACTATAATTTATGAAATGTCTAGTGGGCGTATTGTATTTACTATGAATAAACGAACAAAAATTGCTTTCAATGGAATGTAAAAAGCTTGATCTTCTTATCGTGTCTCTAATTCTTTCGAACCAGTGTGGTGAAAGGATGTCACGTGCGCCACGAAGAAGCTCCTTTCATGCATTAATAAGCTTGATGGACTTCAGTAAATAGGGTTTTAGATTCGTTTTGATCATGGAAGAGTCATGTGTCAAAAATATATATATATAAAAATGACGACACCGTAGCTTAGTTGGTTGTGTTGTGACCCAGCCTACGAAGCTTGGTGTCCCGGGTTCGATCCCCGGCCGGGGCAAATATTTGTGTGACGAACACAAATGTTTGTTCTCGGGTCTTGGATGTTGTGATGTGTTGTATGTGTCCATGCCACCTGCGACACAGGGAATCCTAGTGCAGGGGTGTGAGTGTGTGAATGTTTATGTTTATGTTAAAAAGAAAGTGTCGACTTTCTTAGTACTTTTGGATTGGAATAAGTTTGGCTCTTGAATAACATAAATGTGTCTAAAACTGCAGACGGACGACTTTAAATAATATTCATTGGACCACAGAAAATGCTATTTTATGGGGTACTTTGATACTCTATCTGACTCTACATTGTAGAGCATTATTTAAGTCGCACGAAGCGTTAAACTTCTGTATTTTTTACGACTGAAAAGGTACAAATATCTTGTGATAACCAATTGCTTCACTACAGGGCCTGATGTATTTTTTCCTGCCCATCTTATTTGAATCATATTCCACCTAAATCAACAAATTTTATAAAAGGCTTGGAACTGACTGACTGACAGACAACGTACAGACCAAATCACTGAAAAGCCTAAACACTTGAAATTTGGAGGCTGTGTTCGTCAAGAGTTGAAAATGCAAATTAAGTTGTGGGCAGCATCAGTTAAGAAAATAGGCCAGCAATGTTGATATTTCTTCTAATCTTAAATTACAAAACATTAATTACAACCTTATATCTACAACCATTTCACTAGGCTTTAACTGGACTCTCTGCTGTTCTCATTTGAAACCGCCGGGGTGACTTCGGGCGCTACAATGAGCCCTTCCTTTATCCTCTTCTTCTGCTTCATCCGTCTATTCTGAAACCATATCTTGACTTGCGTCTCGTTCAGTTGCAGGGCCGAGGCTATCTCTATCCTCCTTGCTCTGGTGAGGTACTTGTTGAAGTGGAACTCCTTTTCGAGTTCTGTGAGCTGTTTGTTGGTGAAATTTGTGCGGCCTGTGTTGTTGAGGTTTAGGAGAGGGCTGGCCAACATGGGGCCCGTGGGGGTCCGCAATTCCTGGGGACTCCCCATCACGCTTTGGCTTACGTAGTCTGTGGGCTGGATCATCAGTTTTGGTACTGGAAACAAAGGAAACATAAAATTAGGTGAATTAATACCAAAGAACTTGTATACTATGTATCTAGAATGCCGACTCACACGAAAACTGCGAGCCGAAAGAGCTAGAACCAGTAAGGAGTGTGTCTCGTTCTGTAGGGCGACCATAATTTTTGAACTTTGAATATTTCATTGAGACATAAACAAGCAAGCAAGGGAAAATTCAATCTGCTCAATAAGCAATAAATGTTATATACATACGTTACTTTGCATTATTGTTTTAAAATTATATTATACATAGGTGCATTAAAATATCAACAAAAAAGAGGGCGGTGCGCCGCATTCTAGTGAGGTATATCTGATTCAATGGTTTTAATACTGTTTCTTTCGAACAGTAATTATTTTTCTCGGCAGTTAGGTACCTAACCTACATGACAGCGACTGTACTAAACCTTTCAAATGAATCTGAATAACATTTAGAGCAAATCGTCTAATTTCGAAAATTGTCCCACTTATTTCAAAAATTATGGCCATTTAAATAAATATGATACTTCGCGTGTTCTTTATTTAAAAGTAATGACAATATTTCCGCGCATGTTTAAGAAAAATAACTTTATTCCCACTTCTCATGCTGACAGGGGAACAGGGGGAGTAAATTGCATTTTAGGCCCTAGGGCAAAAAGTAATTGATTATAAAATATGTCTAAAGAGATTCAGGTTGTAACAGTTTTTATGCCGAAAGTTGATAAAATAGCTATATATTTCTAAAGTTGCCAGCATACATTTTAATTGTATGCTGGCAACTGTGTGAACGAGACACACTCCTTAACGAGGGGGTCTCTATCAAGCATTAAAATCTTTATATTTAGATTTAATTAAAAAAGAACTTTATTTCCAAGTTATAAGGTTCAGAATTCTTAATCCTTAAATAAAACAAAATGGCGTGTTAGCTCTCTAGATACATAGTATAAAAGCTCTTTGATTAATACTTAGGAGGAATAGAGACTATGGTAGAGTCGACTGTTACCTACTTAATAAGTAGGTAAGAAGGTTTTACAAAAACATACAACAACCGACTTCAATCGGACTGTTCTAGTGACCGTAGGCACCACTGAAAAGTCACAGGGAAATAGAATATCTACGCAATTTTGTTCACTTCTACGACTTTGTTTTTAGTTATTTTGATTTAAAAACTAAACTACTTTACAACTTACAGTATCTTTAGGTACATTTTAGTCATAGGAATGTCATAGAATAAAATAAAGGTGTCAAAAATCCAATATTCCAATAATAATTCGGCAATCGGGTTTTCAGTTTATATAAACGCATTTTTTTATACTTATCCTACTAACTGCCTTTTGTCTAAGTTCTGCCTTTGTTTACTTTATGCGTAAAGTATGTAAACAAGAGCTTAGCATCGCCATTGATGCCATCTATTGTGTCCGAACACCGGACACAGGTATGTTTGCAAACCACTGCTATCTAAAGCACAAAGCCGTGGGAGCTCTCGTCTATTTGACAGGTGTCATTCTAACCGACCACAAAAACTTAAAACTTAAAACATATTTCAATATTAGTCTTAAGGACGCCCCGCTGAGAAGGGGCTATCACGAAAAAGTCAAACTTTCGTAACGCGTATCGTCGGGTCACGTGACTAATTTAGTAAGAGATTTTGTAGCATTGGACGGCTCTCCTTAAGATTTCATACAAACTCCTTGCTTGTACGTAAGTGACTAATAAAGTCAATTAATTTATCTAACTTCAAATACATTCATTTTGGCTCGATTCAAAATAGTGAGTCTGTTTTTTTCTAGTTGTAGGCTAGTTAAAATCCGAAAAAGATAGGACATAATTCGTACATTTGTAGAATGTTGCGGGATCTATAGAGGATACCACCAGGAGTCACCACCTAATTTGATTCTAGCACCTACGGAACCCTGTTAAATACTCAGTTGAAACTTTGAAAACGGTATAAAATGTAAACGGGTAAAGTCTACCTCATGAAATTTGTACCACACATTATGACTATCCTAATGTACCTCTACAATAAATTTCAAAGTTTTACAAGTAGAATGACCGGGTAAAAATGATTTTTTGTAGTTATATATGCAGTTATTAGCTCGGAAAACATTAGCACAGTCGGTGCAAATTAATACAAGGTTTCTACAGCTATGATAAACCTTTCGGTGCATTTGCACCATCCATCCTCATACGGAACATGGTTTGTTGCGTTTCTATTGTTATTTTGAGGGTAGTTTGGTAAATCACCGCCTGCCCGAACGTAAAGAGCTCGAGGTTCTCGAGTGCATTGGCGGGAGTCGTTGTGATCGGTTGCGTGTGGACGTTCTACTCAAAATCCGTCGATTTTCCCTCCAATTTTGCCGTGCCAAATCTGCATCTCAACATTTTAATACGAGTGAAGTGTCGCGGGTTCATAGCCGTGCTGTGTGCTTTTACAAAAACTTTTTGAACCTGGACTCGCCGTGCGAGTTCACAGGACCTTGCCACCAAACCAATAAGCCAGGAGCTGCAGTTCATAAGGTAGGTGGTGTTCAATTGCCTTCGAAAATCAGTAGAAACGTTTTCAGCCCTAGACACTACTTTCAAAATTCAAAACACGTATTCTAAAATCGCCAGCATAATAAATCTCAAAAGGTTTGGTTAAAAACCGCACAATCCTTGTTGGTCCTTCGTAGCCTGGATAGGTTTTAGAATATTTAGAACTCGTAGTTCTATTCTAGCCGTGCTAGAAATCTCCCTAGGTAACCTAGCTCGTAGTTAGTGCCTTTCATACAGACGTTCTGTATCGCTTCTGACCGTGTCAGACAGCATTTTTCTACATAACTTGCTCGTAGCTTGTTATTTCATAGTAAAGACGTTCTTTACAAAGCATAAATTAATAAATTCTTTGTTAAAAAATTCCACGTCATTGTTAATTTTCCCTCATAATCGTAATTTTGTATCTCTCGCTGGCAGATTAATATATACATATTTACACATATCATGCACATATATTTATCCTACACATCCTATTTAGTGTATTTGTGATCAGTTTGCATTCTCTTATCCATTGATTTTGATAATCTTGCGTTTTACTTTGTCCACGCCAACTGCGTAATAAGTAGTGTTACAAAATGGCGCCTCCTAAGGTGAAAGATACTGAGGCGGTTCAAAGTCCCGAGTTAACCGTGTTAATTCATAAAAAGCAAAGATTATTTTCTCGAATGCAAAATGCTTACGATATGTCCATAAAACTAACGGATTCTGAATCAAAACAGATATTTTTGATGCATGCTGCGGAAATTAGTGATTTACGTAGTTCATTCGAAAAGATAATCTTCGAGATATTGGAACATGAACTGGAATCTGACCCGAAGTCAGTTGTCCGTAGTCATGAATTAGAAAATTTTGATGACCTATATTTTAGAGTCAAATTTCGTGCATCCGAATTGCAGCCTAATTTCTCAAGTATTAAGGCTGAAACTACTTCGCACTCTGTTCAATCAAGACCACGTCTTCCAAAAATTGATTTATTTACATACGATGGTAATATTGAAAATTTCAATACATTTTTCGAGACATTCTGTTCTCTGGTTCACAACCAATCATCCATACCTAAGATCGATAAATTTCATTATTTATTGTCTTGCACAAAAGGCCCGGCATTAAATATTGTGAAAAGCATGCCGATTTCTGTCGATAATTACGATCTTGTGTGGCAAAGTCTTCTTGATAAGTATCAAGATTACAGAATGTTAGTCGGTAGGTATTTAGATAAAATGCTAAATTTTTCACCGCTGCAAAAAGAATCAGTTGATAATTTGAACTCGTTCATAGAAAACTTTGATCATTCATTCAAAGCAATCCAAGCATTAAAAATTGAAGATTTGACCAGTTACATAATGTGTCACATTGCATTACGCGCATTAGATCCTTCCACGCGTAAAAGTTTTGAGCAAAAACTGGATCAAAAAACTATTCCAAAATTTGCAGAATTAGTAACTTTCGTGCAGAATCAGATCAAAGTTCTCAATCACTCCGCTTCCTATTCGGCCAGTTCAAGTGTACCACCCTCGAGTCAGCGTAAACAATGTGTACCTAGACAAAATACTCACAAAAACAACTATTCGCATGCATCCTCTTTTCAAACGAAATTATCGTGTTTGCATTGTGGAGAAAATCACATGATTTTCCGTTGTGATCAGTTTCGTAAACTGAACAACATTCAACGTCTTGGCCGTGCTACAGAGTTGAAATTATGCCACAATTGCTTAAAACCCAATCATAATGCGCAGGAATGCAAAAGCGAGTTTAGATGTTACGTTTGTCAACGAGCGCATCATGTATTGTTGCATAGCGATATGAAACCGGTTTCATGTTTGGCTACTGCAGCGCCCGAGCACAAGCCGTGCGAGACGCAGGCGCCCGTTGTTATCAGTAGTAATTACGTTTCATCTACGCATAATTAAGCAGTTATACTCGGCACAGCTGTTGTGAATATTTTAGATTCGTTTGGTAACTATCAGACATGCCGCGTCCTAATAGACTCAGGCGCACAATCGAATTTTATTACACTGGACTGTTTTCAACGATTAGGACTAGCTTCAAATAAGTGTCCGTATAATATTTACGGACTTGGTGGCGAAAGTGTAAAAAATCACGGGATGGTAACCTGCACCATAACGCCGCGTCACGGCGCGAACCCGAATTTTAATATTGACGCAGTAATTTTATCTTACCTGACTTCCGACTTGCCGACCGTTCAAATACCTAATAATGTGGTCAATGATTTTAAAGATTTACAGTTAGCTGATCCGTGGTTTTATAGAAAATCTCCTATTGACATAATTTTAGCTGGTGATATATTTCCGTATATTTTCGATGGGAAAAAATTCGTAATTAACCCTGATGTACCAGTCGCGTTAGGTAGCGTGTTTGGGTGTCGTTACGGGAAGACTAGAGATGCAATCCTCTAGCAACAATTTTCATGTTGTAGCGTCTACAACATCTTTAGTGTCGTACACTTTAGAAGAAAATTCTTTGAATGAAACTCTCAAACGTTTTTGGGAAGTTGAAGCTTCGCCGTGCGAAGTTCCGATTAATCCTTTAGAGGAATTAGCTGAAAATTTATATAAAGAAAAACATTATCGTGATGAATGCGGGCGATATGTTTCTCCGATTCTCATGAACCCTGAGCATGAACCACTTGGTGATTCATATGATGTTGCACTAAAGCGACTCACTCAAGTCGAGCGCCGTCTCTCACGATCACCAGACCTTCGTAAAGCCTACGTCGATTTTATGGCAGAATATGAGTCTTGGGCATATGGAACCGTATAAGGGTACGGAACCCTCGGGATATTTCATCCCACACCACTGTGTGTTACGTCCGTCGAGTACTACGACGCCCTTGCGCGTAGTGTATGATGGGTCAGCCAAAACTAGTTCTGGTGTTTCCCTCAACGACATCACTTTTGACAGGCAGGAAGCTACATCAAGACATATTAAAAATAATAATTAACTTTAGACTTTATGAAGTATGCTTCACTGCTGACGTGTCAAAAATGTATAGAGCTGTTTTAATTGAACCTGCTGACAGGAAGTACCAGCACATTCTCTGGCGTGACAATATCTCGGACGAACCACGAGTTTACGAGCTAACAACAAACACATACGGTCTACGTAGTGCGCCCTTCGTTGCAGTACGTACACTGCATCAGCTGGCCGCGGATGAGCTGGCTCATGCTGAGCAGCCTAGAACCAAGGCCGACGAGATTCTCAAAAATGGATGCTATGTAGATGACGTCATCTGGTCCTGTCAGACTCAGGAAGAAGCTTGCACGTTGCAAGATGATTTAACATCACTTCTTAAAAGTGGTGGTTTCGATTTGAGAAAGTGGGCAAGTAACTGTCCAGAATTGCTAACTAGAATGCAATCTGAACAGGTTACTGCAATTAATTTTGATGATGATACGTTATCATCGTCTCTCAAAGTTTTAGGTTTGACTTGGCTACCATCGTGTGACTCTTTCTCGTTCAACTACAATTTATCTGACGCAAAACAAACCAAACGATCGGTATTAAAACTTCTCGCGAGTATCTTTGGCCCAGTAGGTTTTATTTCGCCTTGCACTTTTGTCGCTAAGTGTATCATGCAGGATACCTGGAAACTGAGTCTTTCTTGGGATGATCAGTTACCATCTGAGCTGACTACCCTGTGGAGTAAATTCATCGACGAGTTACCGGCGTTAAGTAATTTGCGAATCGAGCGTCATGTTTTAATTTCAGACTGTAAAGAAGTGCAGTTGATTGCATTCTGCGATGCATCATCGCGGGGCTACGCAGCCTGTGTATACCTGCGTAGTATAGATAGGGATGGTCACGTGAAGGTTAGGTTGTTGACTAGTAAATCGAAAGTCGCGCCGCTGAATCCTATCTTGTCAATACTTAGACTTGAGCTCGAGGCAGCCGTGCTCCTCTCAAAACTTGTTAGTTTTGTCGTATAAAACTTAAATGATTTAAAAGTTTCAGTCATCGCGTTAGGTGACTCAATGAATGTTTTAGCGTGATTGCAGACGCCACCTTATAAATTAAAAACTTTTGTGGCTAACCGTGTTAGTCAGGTGACCTCCGTGGTTCCACCTAACTGTTGGTATCACGTGAGCAGCGAGAATAATGCCGCCGACATCTGTTCGCGCGGTGCGCTGCCGGCTCGCTTCGCCGAGGCCGCGGTGGAGTGGGTGCACGGTCCCGTGTGGCTGTATGATGATCAACAAAGTTGGCCAATAAATTCATTTTACGTAAAGGCTGGTTTTGTAATTCCGGAAATGAAATCTAATTGCGATACATTTGTTTTTAATTCGTGTGACGATAAAAATGTTTTAAAAAATGATTTAGAAGAAAACTTCAACAAAATTTCATCTTTCAACAAAATCCAACGCGTTTTTGCCTGGTGCCATAGGTTTATAAATAACTTAAAATTGAAAAATACTGCGAGGTCAGATGGACCTCTAAAATCCTCTGAACTGAAAAAAGGGCACGATAGTATAATTCGTGTAGTTCAGACAAATAATTTTCACAATGAAATTGAATTGTTGCGAAAAAATAAATTCGTAACTTCACTGCGAAAACTTACACCCTTCGTAAGTGATGATTTCCTCAGGGTGGGGGGTCGACTTGTGCAGTCGGACCTGCCTTATGAAGCAAAGCACCCATTGCTATTGCCAAAATGTCAAACGACTAAATTGTTGATAGAATATTATCATAAATTACATTTGCATGTAGGGCCTCGTACGTTACAAGGCATCCTATGTAAAACCTATTGGATAGTTAACGCTCGCCGTATCATTCGATCGGTATTATCTAAGTGCAACGTTTGCTTTAAATGCCGACCAAGCTCATTGCAGCCTGTCATGAGTTCATTGCCTGCATCTCGTCTAAGACCTGAAAAATTATACAGCGAAGTAGGTTGTGACATAGGCGGACCGTTCTTAATTTATGGCGCTATTTAATAATATTTAATATAAGTATATAAAATATTTTTCGGATTTCTTATTAAACCATGGTTTATTATTATTACACTGCCTTTTTTAGATGTATTTTTATGTAATTATTTTATTGTTCTTTGTTAAGTAAAATAGATTTTTTAATGTTTGTTTTAATATAATATTTTTGTTAAGCTCTTAATTGCTAAGGAAGGCGTCACTGCTCATAGGCCCGGGCTGAAAACCAGCGTTGTCCTGCCTTCTCTAGGTATCTAGATTGCTGGGTACCTAGGCATTTCAGGACGACAATATGCTGAGACCGGACCTATTGGTCTCCATGACTTAAGGCATACCTAGTTATTTATGTTATAATGTTTTATGTACCTGCTTACATGTGTAGATATACCTTTTTAGAGGAGCCAATAAACAAATTTCTTTTCTTTTCTTTTTCTTTGTAAAGGAAAGCTTGAGACGCAATGCGAAAGTACATAAGTCGTACTTGTGTTTATTTGTTTGTTTTTCGACTAAAGCAGTGCACTTAGAAGTTATTACAGATTTATCATGTGAATGTTTCTTAGCTGCATTCGATCGTTTTTGCGCACGTAGAGGGCTCTGTAATTGCCTCTACTCAGACTGCGGTATAATTTTGTTGCTGCAGGTAAACATTTAAAAGATGTAGCTAATTTCCTCAATAAAAGAGATAATCAAGATCAGATTTTAAATGGACTGACGTCACGTCACGTTGAATGGCGTCATAATGTACCGAATGCCGCGAGCATGGGCGGTCTCTGGGAAGCCGGAATTAAATCGGCAAAGCATCACCTCTACGGTGTAGTGGGTGAAAGATCTCTTACTTTTGAAGAGTTGAGTACCGTCTTCTGCTGAGTTGAAGCTGTACTGAACTCGCGCCCTCTGTGTTCGTTATCGGACAATCCGAACGAGTTCGAAGTGTTGACTGCTGGTCATTTTTTAATTGGTCAGAGTTTATTAGCTGTACCAGAATACGATTATCAGGACGTTCCTCAGAACAGATTGTCACGTTGGCAATCCATTCAGAAGGTTTCACAGTCTTTTTGGAAGCGCTGGTCAGATGATTACCTTCACACTCTGCAGCAGAGAGCGAAGTGGTTTTCGTCTCCGCCCAACCTTAAGGTTGGAGATCTAGTGTTAATTAAATCACACCTGACTCGTCCTCTAAACTGGAATTTAGCTAGAGTTGAAAAAATACATCCTGGCGTTGATCAAGTAGTTCGCTGTTTGACTCTTAGAACCAAGAACGGTGTTCTTCAACGACCAACTAAAATGGTCTGTCCGTTACCTTATGTAAACTGATCATTTTAATAACTTGATTTACCTATTATATAAAGTTAATTTTATCTCATAATTTACACTACATATAAACACTCAACATTTAGTTTACACTTTACAACTAGATGTTATTATTTAAAATGTTCTCTATATTTTCTCTAGGTATATATTTTACTACATGCCCTACACTATTCATTCATTTAGGGAAATCAATCATATTGATTTCGGTGGGGGGTATGTTGCGTTTCTATTGTTATTTTGAGGGTAGTTTGGTAAATCACCGCCTGCCCGAACGTGAAGAGCTCGAGGTTCTCGAGTGCATTGGCGGGAGTCATTGTGATCGGTTGCGTGTGGACATTCTACTCAAAATCCGTCGATTTTCCCTCCAATTTTGGCCGTGCCAAATCTGCATCTCAACATTTTAATACGAGTGAAGTGTCGCGGGTTCATAGCCGTGCTGTGTGCTTTTACAAAAACTTTTTGAACCTGGACTCGCCGTGCGAGTCCACAGGACCTTGCCACCAAACCAATAAGCCAGGAGCTGCAGTTCATAAGGTAGGTGGTGTTCAATTGCCTTCGAAAATCAGTAGAAACGTTTTCAGCCCTAGACACTGTACTTTCAAAATTCAAAACACGTATTCTAAAATCGCCAGCATAATAAATCTCAAAAGGTTTGGTTAAAAACCACACATGGTTTTTTTCACCAACTTATGAATCGCCGAACTGTGCTTCGGAGAAAAGGAATTTATTCGTGATTTTTCAAACTCAAACAGTTTGGTGTCATAATCGAACCTGTAAAACTTGCAAACGATGACGCGTTCAATTTTTCATAGATGGAAAAGCTTGTGGAAGAGACTTATTTTGTTTATCTGAAATGAAAAACAACTGTCGCTTCTGTTGGCTAAGTTCCTATGTTATTTACCTATAATGCCCAATAAATACGTGTTCCGTATTAGGATCCGAAAGTTTTTTAACTGGCAAACGTTACATTTACCTCGTTAATATATTTGAGATAAGTTTTGAAACTGTGTCGATTTTGCTTGTAGAATTGTGGTTTAAAACCTCTCAAAAAATGCGTAAATCTAAGGATATACTCCTTTTTAGAAGACGTAGGCAGTTGAAAATTTGGGAGAGCATTGTGGCAAAGACCTTGACTATTACATCAAAATGTAGAACAACAGGAGTTGACTCAGAATAGATTTATCTGCTACCAAAGTATTGTAATTGCTATCACAATCCAAAGGTGTTCTCGGTTTCGGATTTAGCTGAAACTTGGTGGGAACGTAGAGCATGGTGCCGTACAAAATATATCACACTGCACCAACTGTATACAAACGCCTCATCAAGCTATGGCCTTATGAAGGTATCTCCGGATCCAGCCATCTCCGGAGGTTGAAATTTATATATGGTAGGGGCAAATTCATTTGAAATCGATTTATGTAAAAATTAAAGCTTTAAACAAATGTGTTCAATTATGTCCTATCTTTGCTCAAAACACGCCTAATTTGACTGCACTATGGTACCTATTCCATGTTTCTACATCTATTTAAAAAAGTACATATACCTACATATGTAACTAGTAAGTATTCTATCAGTTATCTGGTTCCCGTAGTACCTACAAGCTCTGCTTAGTTTGGTGCTACTAGGTGATGTTGTATTTATTTAATATAAATTTAGGCAAATTTTACCTACAGCTTATAATTATTATAATGACATTATTAACGAAATTCCATCGTTAAAAAAATATAGATAAATGAAATTACTTATTTATTTTTACTGACGGGCTATCTAAATTTACCCTTTTACTTGTTTTTTGACGACATCTTTTTTTGAAGTGGTTGTTTTTAAGGAACAACATTCTCAATATGGATCGTTCTCACTATGTGCGTAGGTATATTTCTTAGTAGGCCTGTTTGTAACAGTACTACACTGTATCACGGCAAATTCGATTTTATGATCCCGAGACGTACCAATCCATAAGTTGAGAATATTATATCATAAAATAATGTTATTAGTAAATACGGGTACCTACCTTACCTACTGTACGTGTCTTTAAACCTCTGAATAATGTGAATATTGATTTAGGTTTTTAAGAATCTGGTGTTTTATTCGGACAAATATTTTGATTTGATTCGATCGGCCTTGCGCTCGGTAAATATGATAGGTAACTTCTGTTATTTGCTGTCTAGGTTCACGAAATATTTTAGTGTTTGAGGAATATTCAATTATTCTAGATTTGTTTATAATATTCCTTATAATTTATTAGAGCATGTCATGTAATCGAACATTAATTGAACTAAAAAATAGTCAAAAAGCTGTCTATAGGTAGATTATGGCACTTAAGGCTAATCCTCAAATCCGAATTCCATACAAAATGTTTCGGACAAATACTCAAAAAGTACGCCGTATAAAGTAATTTCTTCACACTATTCGTTTCGTCCATGTTTTTTGATTTCGTCAACAAAAAAAGTGAAATGTTTCATACTTTAATTTAGGTTTTATACGTGTTTTTAAATTAGTAGGGTTAATTTTCTTCCAATGAATTGGTTACTCTATTAACAAGTCGGTAAACGGGGCGAGAAAATAATCAAAGTTTTACAAAAACATACTACATACAACCGACTTGAATTGGACTGTTTTAGTGACCGTTAACACCACTAAATAGTCACAGCGAAGCAAAATACGCAATTTTGTTGACCTGGATGACGTAATTTTTTCAGTTACTTTGATTTGAAAACCAGAATACTGAACTGATTTTCATGAAATTGCTATGGGACCAATCTGGAAGTTATAGAATAGAATATCCCATAAATTTAAAAAAATCAAATCGGTTTATTAACAACAAATCTAAGGGCTTACTAACATAAAAAAAATTGAGATCCTCTTTCTTTTGAAGTCATTTAAAAAAAATATAATTTGCCCATCGCTTAGCTTCCTCACACAATCCAGTGAGTAGTCACCCTTACGATCAAATTTACCAACCCAATCGTCTTGTCAGCAACACATTTACCAACTAACCCGTCACTCTAATAAACTGAATCCGGCGAAACCATATACAGTCAGCTGCACAGACATGTATACACTCCCAGACTTTGACATTTATATTACACTCTTAATTTTGCAAAGAAATTCTTCTTCTGACAAGTAAGATTTGAAAATGCACTTTTCCTTGCAAAATTAAGAGTAATATAAATGTGAAAGCTTGGGAGTGTATACATGTCTGTGCAGCTGACTGTACAATCACGGGACAAATAAATAGTGATGGATGTCCGAGTGTCCGCGACTGTCCACCACCGCTGTGTCCAGATAATCCTTTACAGCTGGTCATTCGTGTGCGAGATTGTATCCGGAGCGGACGTGTCATTGAAATAATTAGTAGATAGTTGATTGATTGATTTCCTTTCTATAATAATGGGTAGTTCAATCCTTCCTATTGGATTCCTAATATTTTATTTTATTTATTTATTAGAAGAACAAACAGTTACACTAATATATAAACTATTTAAGCAGTCTTAGGTATTTATAGTATTTCTTGTAGTGTAATCAACCCCGTTGTACACATATTACTAAACATAATGGGCTATTATTTAGGTAAGTAGGTAAAGTACATTAAACATTTAATTTAAAAGAAAGCTACAATACAAACGTAATCAAAGTAGATACTTAGGCGAATATTTCATCAGAGACGCTCGTTCTTCTTCTTCTTATCGTGTCACTAGTTTTTTCGAACCAGTGTGGTGAAAGGATTTCGAGTGCGCCTCGAAGAGGCTCCTTTCGTGCGCTTAGGTTCTATGACATGCTGGTTTCCACACGATGTTTTCCTTCACCGCTAAGCACGTGTTTTTTTAATGCACACAATTTTTTTTGACAGAAAAATCCATTTATGTACGCGCCTAATGCCTCAAGTCATTTTTTGCCAGCTAACCCAACAAGTAGTAACGTGAGGTAAGTGTACCTACTGTACAGTACATACCTACTACTTGAAAGTATGTTGTTTTATATCATATATAAATATCGATATTCCTATAAAACACAAAGATAGACATTATCAAACCAAAATGGAGTCGTAAAACAAGGCAAAAAACAAAAAATACCTCGTCTTTAAAAATTAAATATACCTACCAAAATGTACTACATGTTTTTGGCGTATTTTCGATGTAGGTACTAACAACATTATAATTCTATACTATAATTACTTCTGCGTATGTATGTATATAGAACATACCTATAAGTAAATCAAAACATTGCGTAATGGTTACCCAAAGTGGGCAAACCCGCAGGCAGGTGCGGTCTCGTGTTCCCAACCCGTTGAGATGACACAGGGCCGAGTGTTTGTCTGTCTGTTTGCACAATGTCCGTCCAGCCGGACCCGCGGTAAACAAGCTAGCTACAGCTATCCCTAGATTGTGCTTTTTAATGGTAAACCATAGAAATGTTAAATAGAATCATAATTTAGAATATTGAAAACGCGTCAAAAATGTTGGAAATTTTTAGCCAACTTCTTGTATATTTTGTTCCGAGGCTAAATTTAGAAAAATAGAAGTAATAGGGCTAGAGCATTATTGGAAGTTTAATTACCAGGCTAAAACTCCATCGTAAAAAGTAAGCAAAAATATTTTAAAATGGCGATATTTCATTTTTATTGACGAGGTGTCTGAATTTTTTTAACTGAAGTATACTTTTTTTTTGGAGAATACTTCGTAAGAAATTCATTATGATGTTTACATCATTATGTTTTTTTTTCTTTACATTTTAGGGTTCATTTTAAATTGACAGAATTATGATCCGAATGCGTGGTTTTCTTTTTCGGTAGTTTTTATTAGGTACACCCCGTAAAATACCTTCTCGTTTGTTTTGAACTTGTTTGTAAGTTTTTTACGTGCGTTAAGCAAGATATAAATAAGTACCTAGGTATCTACCTAATTAAATCTGTTTATTGTTGCTTTAAAAAAAACAAGTAGGTAGTAATTTCTCTCTAAATTTTTTATATTTGCGTAGCATCCGTAGACTTCCGCGTAGCACGCTATGTAGCGAGCTACGTGGCTCTACCTAACTCAGAAAATGTTGTCCTAGAAACATTTGTGTAACACTAGAAAATTTTGAGAACTTTCTGACCACGTTCTTAATAAGAAAAAGTACAATGTACCTACGTAAAATTGTAAAAACCGACAATATTACAACTTTACTGTTTGCAAACCGTTAAATTCTGTCAGCGACTTCCCGCTTGGTAGCGACTTATAAACAAAGAATTATGTTTTAAGATTGATTTAAATCCACAATGTGGAAATCAGTAAGGCCTGGTAAGTTGAAATCAGTGTACCTACCACAGAAGTATTAAAGTATAGAAACACAATGTAGTACATACAAAATATGTCCAGTAAAAGGGAGCCACTTTGGCTAACTTCTAGTACATTTTGGACCGATGCAAATTTTCGAAAAAGAGAAGTAACAGGGCTAAATATTATATGTTAAAACTACTAGGCTTTTTCAATGTCAATAAAACTACATCGTAAAAAGTAACAAACATTATTTGAAAATAGAGATATTTATTTCATTTTTATTGACAGGGTGTTTGAAAATTTTCGGTCCTGTATACCGCATCCATTTTGGTTTGGTAGGTACTGTCCATCTTGTTGTATAGGAACACCGTTATTCATATATGACTCCAGGTAACACCAGCTATTTGGGCAATGTCGTCGCTCCATCTCTTATAAGGTACTTGTCTACGTTTTCTGCCTATACGATACTATACCTAGATAAGTAAAATTCTGTCGCCAACTTTACGCTTGGCAGCGACTTATAAATAAAGAATTATGTTTTAAGATTGATTTAAATACACAATGTGGAAATCAGTAAGGCCTGGTAAGTTGAAATCAGTGTAGGGTACCTATTGCGCATGTTTACGTCCCACAATATTGACAGCACGCACACTGCATCTCTGTGTGTTGGATCCGCCGCATTGGACCCGTGTTTGTTCTATATGTTTGCTCTACAGACATAATATTATTTTAGTGTTTTATGATGTGAAGTGAACTGGAAAAACTTCGGATTATTTTGGGTACCTTTCTTACTTATTTCAAACTGCTGCTCTATTTTTCTCTAACTCTCGTGGTTTCGGACTTGGCCATCAGCACCCTTCTCAAAAAACCATCCTGTATATATTTTTTTTAACTTAAAATTGTATTCCTTGTTTAATTTCTTACGAGTTGAGTGATGTTTTTAAGTGTAGGTAGTGTATAAACATCATTTAATTTTACCTCTAGCCCAGAGTTAAACTTTGTCTGAAATACTGGCCATAGATAAACTAGGTTCATATAAATGAAAAAAAGTATACATATATGTAAACGTAAGTATTTTGAAAACAGAACAATCTTGCAGCTGATCGATCAAAAATACTTAATTTAGTTAGTATAATCATTACCTTCTAGCTTTCTAATGTACCTAATACCTTTAGAGTCGACGATTTGTAGAGCGGTCGTCTAGCAAGTATTTCATAAGCAAGTAATCGTAGAAGCAACTAGGTACTGGTCATTTATTACCTACCAACAATAAAACAGAATAAAACAATCGCTATTTCATAAATCGAACGCCCCGTCTAAAGCAGCCCATTCACGAGCGCGCCGCACACGGGCGCGGTAATGCTACCCACAAAGGCACCGGCTGTTTGACCAACGGAGGCTGAAACACTACACGCGACATCGCTAATCCATTACGATTGCACAAATATTAGCTGGCGGCGACTTGCGTACGATTACGCTTTTTGTTTTATTATGGGATTCTGATTTTGGATGAGGGTTCAATATAGACAGCTGTAATCAGTAGAAATAAATTTAAAAGTTATGAATGATCACGTACACAAAAATGAGTTATTTTTTTATAGACGTATGCCTACTTGCACCAAACTGTCAAAATCCCTAAACAATTACTTTACTTGCTTGGTAGTTGTTAACAGATTCTGACCGTTAAGAACTACCAAGCGAGTAAAAGTAATTGCTTAGGAACTTGCAAGTTTGGTACAAGTCGGCATTAGAACATAATAACTTATTTGACTTTCTGAAAAAGGTATGTACTTAAATGTAGAGGTCGCGTAAATTATGGTAGGTAGGTAGGTCGATTCCCAACGATTAACACTATTACTCGTCGAGTTTGAGAGTTTTCCCAACGAGTTACACGATGTACTTTAACATATAGCACACGCAAAATTCATCCCATATCCCTTATTTACCGGATAACAATGCGGGTGGCAATCCATAACGTTCCGCCGTCACCTAAATTAACCATAATTCAATCAGTTCAATTGTGTAACACGACTGGCCATGTACTCTCACGTCAACGCCCTACTCCGCGCCAGAAAAAAATAACATTCGAATTTCAAACAATTGACAGTAAACTGACAGCTAGGGGAGCGGGAGCCGACGCGATTGGCTAGAATTGGACAATGCGGCAGATGCGTTCACGAATATTTCTTTCTATATTTTTTACATTCCGCCATGTTTGCTCAAATTCTCTACCGAAAAATAGATGTATCAAAATATAACAGTAGTTTTAATATGCAGCTGAGACATTTCAATTTACCGTACAAAGCTGTCAGGAGATGCAAGCGATTAATTAAATTCATAATTCATACATATTTATTAGGCGGAACAACACGAAATTCAGTTGACACAAAGAATTCACTGGAACTAATCGCGATCGAAATGATGCATTGGTATTATTTTAATTATTGAATCACTTATTTCTTTATATAATGTACCTATATTCTATTATTTTATATCTTTTAGATTTGTCCTAATTATATTTTTAAGTAAATCTCTACTTATGAGATGATAATGTTAGTCAACTAGACTGTAAGAGGCAGCAGATAGGGCATTCTCCGGCATCTGATCCATTGTTCTCGAAAAAAAATTTCATAAGTATATTGATTCTCATCGGCTGCAAAATTTTCAGTACATAAATAAATAATATTTTTATTTCCAGTTATTATTTCACCATAATTTGCCAAAAATCCATCTGGCTACCCCCCCATCTGCCAGTATTACCATATACAAACACTCAAAGCCTGAATTATGTGGGCAATGTTAACATTACGTTGAATATGCGTTCCTGATAAGTGTCCCTATCTCCCAAATTGAACGGCGTGCAAACAGGCAAACAGTGAACCAATACTCCATATCCATACCCACCGGTAATCCGGCTCCTGGACTAATCCGATATTTTCCCGGCTCCTGGTCTAATCTTGTCATTGTCATGCGACTGCTTATTTACTAAAATAATAATTATTTTACAACTTTAATGCCGACTTGCACCAAACTATCGTAGTTTTTAAGCAAGTACTTAACTCGCTTGACTCGCAAGCAAGAAAAGTAATTGCTTAGGAGCTTTGACAGTTTGGTGCAAGTAGGCATAGGACACTTTCTTTTTGGTTTGTCTGCCGTTCCGGGTGGACCTTGTAGCCTAAATAAAAAATTAAACATACTTATTAACTGATTTATGAATGGAAAACAAAGACTCTACTTGTTTTTAATTACGAGTTTAAATTATAACAGTATTATAATATTATTGTAGAAAATATACTACTTAGGAACTTTTTTACTATAAAATAGTGTTTCAATATGCATTTAATTTTGGGGGAAGATATAAAAATCTATTTTATTTCTTTCGGAAATAGTCCACTAAAGTTTGAAAAATAAAAATAGAGCTTCATTAGAAAGGCGTCATTTTTCTATATATGTTGAATTCACTCCCGCGCAGACATGATTCCAAACAAGACCTTACATTATTTCTGCTTCAAAGAGCACACACACTTTATTTTATTATTCATATATTTTGGAAAAGCCTATTCAGCCATTGCCGAGGTTATTAGATTATTACGAACAGAGTATGGGATATTTTTTGCCGGTAGCCCGAGCGATCCGTCATTCTGTCGAGCCAGCATAATGCACGTTGCTGGTCGGAATTATAACACGAGGGCGGCAACACCGTGCCTACAGGGTGTTACTTACAGCTACTTACTTCATTTACAAAATAATTGGTACTTAGGTATAATTGCCTAAATCCTTCATTAGTGCTTATTAGGGTGCACTAAGAAAAGAGTTCTCACAAACGAATCAAAGATTAGGTACTAGGTTAGGTAGGTAATACATAATACATGAGTGTATTCAATAGTTTGTTGTCGTAATATTCATTAATTATTATAATTTATTTAATTATAAAATTATAATACCTACATGTGTTACTAATACATACTTTAGTCCATAATGAATACTATGATTGATAAGGTATCTATCTACCATACTATTTATATTACCTATACCTATTGTTTGAAATTTAAAAAAAAAAACGCATGATTAAATCAAATCAATTAGGTAAGTAATTGAATATAACAGGCATAACGTTAAATCTTCCTCGAAAAACAGTGCCCCTTTTTGAGGCGCTGATGTTTAAAACTGCGCAAATATGCTGAGTAAATATCCGTGAGTAGAGTCGCGAATGAACCTGGGTGCTGGATCCTGGTGAGTGCTTTTCACTGGAGGAATAATAAGGAAAATGAAAATAAATAAGTACTTAGTTCATAATATTAGCAAGAAAAAGTAGATTAAAAATCTAAAAACCACGTTATTTAAGCTTTTGCTCTATCTCGCTTCCTATATCTACGAGATATATGCCGAACTGTACCAAACTTTCAAAGTTCCCAAGCAATTACTTTACTGGCTTGGCAGTTCTTAACGGTCAGAAACTGGACTGTTAAGAACTACCAAGTGAGTAAAGTAATTGTTCAGGGACTTTGACAGTTTGGTGCAAGTAGACAATAGTGGTCTAAATGAAGTCGGATTTTTTATTATAATTTTGATGTTAATGGATTTTGAATGAATTATTTTAGTGTGTTTTTTTTAATAAAGATTTATTATTATTATTATCTTCTATCTCAGAACTACAGAACGTGGCGAGTCAAGTGCTTGTGAGATTGCCGAGATAAAACTTAATCTTCAACGTCATAAGTGTTTGGGAATTTCCTGTTACCGTGAACCGAAATAAACAAAAACATTTCCACACACGCAGTGGTCTTTTAAATTCTGCGTAACATTATTTTGCACATTTCTCTGGCAGGCAGCATTTTACAATTTGCGATACTTGTCTTTTGTAAAACTTAAATCGAACTCATGACAAAAATAAGAATTATGTATGTATTAGATTAATATCTAAAATCACGATTTAATGCATTTGCTCTATCTCGTTTCCTTTACGAGATATAGCTTTTAGGCCTTTAATTTTCGTTTCGCAAACTTTTTATTTTTCATTCATTTTGTAGCATTTGGTCAACCATGATTTTAGTTAGATACAGACAGCTTATATTTCTTTAATGATATACGAGCAACCTAAAATTTGATTATCCGTTTACGATTATACCTGCATTTTAATCGGACATTTCGAAATGAGGAGTACACTACGATTGTACTGGAAAGTGAAAATCAGTGGTACTTAAACCCCGGATTAAGTCGTAAGTAACTATCAAAACATTTTTGCATTAGACCCTCAAGGCAAATTTCCATACAAAATGTTTCGGACTAATACTATGTAATAATATTACTTATTATTTGCTAATACTCAAAAAGTACGCCGTATTATAGTAATTTTTTCACACTATTCGTTTTTTCTATTTTTCCGATTGTGTCAACAAAAAAAGTGAAAGGTTTCATACATTAATTTAGATTTTATACGTGTTTTAAAATTAACCCTACTAACTTAAAAACACGTATAAAATCTAAATTAAAGTATGAAACCTTTCACTTTTTATGTTGACGAAATCAAAAAACATGGACGAAACGAATAGTGTGAATATAAACAAATTATATAAATATATTTAAATAAATATAATATATTTTGAATCAATCAATTATCTTGAATAGTGTGAAGAAATTACTATAATACGGCGTACGTTTTAAGTATTTGTCCGAAACATTTTGTATGGAATAGGATTTGTGGATTAGCCTTAAGGAGTATCCAATATCAAATTAAGTTGTATATCCTTGACCATGTAGGTATTGATGTGTACACGACACTCACTCGTTTCCCACAGCCGAGCTGGACCCTGGACCCTCGCGGCAGGTCCGGGGAGGCGTCACTCTACACGATTGATCGCCTCCCCGAGGATCTAGTTGCTTGTTTTTATTTCCAACGACATCGACAGTAAGAACGGGAAAAACCGTTACAATAGATCCGCCATTTTGGAAAAAATATTCCGGTTCAAAGGATAGATATTTTCAAATTTTTCTAGACGCTTGTTTTACCCGTTGATTTAATTTATCCGCGTGATGTTAAAACACCTAGGTTGGTACTTAGTATTAGTAACATCTTTACTAGTAATTCTTATTCTTTACAAGTATTTATAATTCTTTCCGCTCGTTTTCTGTAAATTTTTGGAAGTAATTTCTTGTAAATGGGACGGAAGTTTGTAACAGGAAGTTGGGTGTCAGATGGTACCAACCTCAAAAAAAATAAGTAAATAGAATCATTACAAATTTAAATGTTGCTTATTTCCAAAGTGAGATGTCGGTTGTAACATAACATTACTAAGCGACTATTATATATAAGGCTCACTTGGTTTTTTTCGTTTTCTCTAAAATCTGTAGGTACCTATTTATTTAGGTACCATAAAACTTAATAACAGTTACCTATAATATTCGCCTATAAGTATTTTATAGTTGAACGCATCTAACCTTGTTTACGACATAGAACTAAGCCAAATACTTAGAGGATTTCATTTTCATGATTGACAAATAGAAGTATCTAGGTACCTATGTATGTACAATCTTCCTCGTAGATTATGTGCGTAGATCAAAAGGCTTGTTCAAATAATATATTCGATAAAAATCTGAGTGGCAATGAGAGTTATGCACTTGTTATCATATCGCAGCCGTAAATATGTTATCGACTTGATTTCAAGATTTTTCGTAAGTCCCTTATGTGCTATTCTAGTTGGTATCGGCCTTCGGTAGTATCGACGCTTATCTAAATCTGTTTCAAGATATCATTGAGGTATTGGAAATAAAATGTAGAACGTGATTATGGGTGTACGTTCCTAAATCTAAATAGGTATATATCCATTGCAATATGTCTTCTTAGCGAGTAAAGTAAATAGTTTTGGTGCAAGTGGGCATTAGTCTCTACCTTTCAAGTAGAGACTTATGCCCACTAATGACATCTCAGGCAACGTTTGCGTATAGCATAGACGTATAGGAATATTATTAATACACTAAAAACAATTAATCTTTAGTGACTTTTAAACCATGTCCATTCCATATTTTGATAGCCAGAGTTGCCATGATCCATCGAAAAGAACGAATAATTCTGTAATAGGTACTTACGAAACTTCCACAGATAACAGTGTAAGTGTTTTATTAACCTTGATTTGGACCTACTGATTACAATAATTGCTAGGTGTTTCTGTTCTGCTCCACGGGGTAGAGACCTGGACACTCACAGAAACGATGTACAAAAAGCTGGAAGCTTTCAAAATGTGGGTATACAGAAGGATGCTTAAGATATCGTGGGTGCAGAAAGTGCGTAATACTACAGGGCTAGAAAAATTAGGCAAAGATGTAGACATTTTTAAAACCATCAAGACACGCAAGCTCCAATATTTTGGTCACATCATGCGTAATGACAAATACGGACTCCTTCAGCTCATAATACAAGGTAAAATCCATGGCTCAAAAATTCGTTTTCTATTCCACGCTGCAGTGTCCTAGGCCTAGGTGCAAATGGCCCTATTGATTGCCAACCTTCGATAGGATACTCTTTCGGCACCGAAAGAAGAAAAAGAAGATTATAATAATAATATGCAGTTTCCTGCATTGTGATTGTGATAAATATTAACACTGTCAATGAGCTGTGTAGGTAGGTTGCATTACATACTTGACTGAAGCTTACTGCCTTCACGAACACAAAGCTGTGCAAGGATAACCTGCTTGCTTGAGAGCAGGTAATTATCCGTGAGATGAGTTTATCACTAAAGTGATACCTACTGAGATAGTGTGATTGATGGCCCAGCCTGTCTGCTGACGAGACTACGTTACGTGTCACACAATATTAGCAATTCCTTTGTTATCATGTTGTGACGTCTCAAGCAACGTTTGCGTAGCATAGACGTACTACGCATATTATTCCTATTATTTTAGACGTATCATGGCAACTCTGGTATCGAATGAATGAAAAAATTTTGTTGTTTAAGCTTGCCAACCAAGTACCAAGCATCATTATTATAAAATAGTTCTATATGTCCCCCTATTGGTGAATGGGGAACAGATAGAACTTTTAAAATTAATAAAAGTTATATTTTTCTCCCTTTTAGCAACGGGGAACAGATTCTTGTCCCATCTGTCCCCGTATGGGGACAGAGAAGGGTGTCAGATGGGAATAATTCATTATTATTTCCAACCAAACAGTTTTGCAAGCAGTGCCGCCACTCGATTTGCAGATTTTTGAATCTGAATGGCAGCGTTTGCCAATCTTGACTGATAACCACGCTTGTTTATTCAGATTAGATTGTATGTTGATGTTGTGTAGATATTCAAACCTGTGGGCGCCACTCCTAGGAATTCAATTGCGTACGAATTACAGAAGTTATTAATTTCAGACCTATAATCACAGAGTATCTAAACAGAACTGAAAGTAGAGCAGTTTGAGACATTTTCTACAATAAAGTGTTATAGTATAAAATCACAATATACCTACACTGAAAATGCGCTAAAATTAAAGAGGATCTAAATTAGCTAACTTCTAGTAGGTACCTACATTTTGGTCCGATACTAATTTACTTCACAACAGCTCTAGTATAAATGTTATAGTTAATAATTACATTGCTTTTTCATTGTTAATAAAACTGTTTTCGTGAAAAGTAACAAAAAATATTTTAAAATGGGATATCTCATTTTTATTGACGAAGTGTCTAATTTTTTTTTTGTCCTGTCTTAACCTTAAGACCTTGGTTTGATACGTCTATGTTGGTGTTCTTTATGAACACCGTTATTCATCTATGATTTTTTAAGATAACAAATGACGTAAAGAACTAAACGCTCTCCTGATCACACCTACCTATGACCAGAACAGTAACTACTATACAGGACAGGACTTTAGTTAGCATCAACCAACTTGTAATATATCATTTTATGTATTACTTATTATGATGCCTCTCATTATAAAAGCGAGCATGGGAAGGTTCCCAAAATCAAGATATCATATCGGCGACCACAATGAGCGGTCAAGACACAATGAAGTCATCACTGACGTCGCGGCGGCCATCTTGAATGCAGCTGCGCGTCGATAGTGCTGTCCCATCGATCAACCGGACGTGTCCCCGCACTATCGCTGTTTGGCGTCTGTAATTTATTATGTTTGAGTGTGGCTTCCGGACGGACATTGTCAACACTCAATAAATCAATTAAATATTTACATCTTATAGATAGTGATGTTTGGGTCACGTGGGATGGCTACTGATATAGAAATTTTGCCTAGCCATTGGATGGATAAGATTAGACTTAGGGCGCCTTCAAATTAGAGGCATAAAATAGCGCCACTGTGGCGCTTCTTCTAGTTTTCATACAATATCTAGACGAGCAGGTGCAGCGCCACTATCGTGACATAGTGGCGCGTCTAGATATTGTATGAAAACTAGTAGAAGCACCACAGTGGCGCCAAAGTGGCGTTTCCTCACGCCTCTAATTTGAAGGCGCCCTTAGAGTTAAGATTTTGTTACGAACTGTCAAGGTAGAGTCTCTGTTTAGTAGCGGCTAGTTTACAAGCTACAAGCCAGCGAGTTTAAAAGAGTATGAAAAGCTAGCGAGTGAGCGATTTAGCGGTCTGGAAGGATAGTCAACTAGCAGATTGTAAAAAAGCCAATGACACGGGGAGAGTTTACAAGCTACTAGCAAACTCGCTGGCTTGTAGTTTGTAAACAAGCCCTGTGTCATCGAGGCTTTTATATTGCCAGAATCTTCAGATCTCTTTCACGACTATTAATATCTGAACAGGGGCATTTTTTTTAAATCGATAGTCGAAGGTAGCAATCAAATGATCCAATATGCCATATTCCTTTATAACTAGAAAATTCTTTATTGTACACACATGGAAAATAACAAATACAAGACTTAAAACTAATGAGTGGTACAATTGGCGGCCTTATCGCTGAGAGCGATTTCTTCCAGGCAACCAACAGGCATTGGAGAGGATTTAAATAGAAGGGCGTACAACTGTCCCAAAAAAATAAGGAGTACTATAAGTATTTTATAAAATCCTAATAAGTACATTAATAAACTAATACATATTAAATATAAATATACCTAGGTATTCCTAGAAAAGGTAGGTTAAGTACCGCTAAGGCGATAAAAATATGGATGATAAATTTTGCACGCCGCGGTCACACGGTGGAGTATGTGAAACCAAATATTATAATTGAGAACTGTACACCATATTTCATGCAATAAATATTTTTATTTCATTTCATTTCATTGATAAGATTATTTAAACTCCGCGTGTAACTATTATCGCATCGACAAGAACGTTCAATGGAGATTTTCTGATAGATAAACATTCTTATATTTTTAATCCATATGACGCAAATAAAATTTATATTGATAAAATCTTATTTTGTTAATTTGAAAGTCATTACGGGCAGCGACAATTCACTACATTTACAAAACTTACTTAACTAATGCTTATAATCGCCCATATAGAAAAACCTTAATTCTTTATCATCGCAATGCTTATCTTCTCACATATTGTTTAAGCTATAAAATTCTTATGTTTTTCTAGTAAGTACATACTGTTAGGAAGGTACTTACTTTGTTTCATTAGGTCTCACAGGTAACAGTTATTTAAATTGTTAATTGTGTGCTTTGGATTGTAGACTAGAACAAAACCTACTTTATATTATTTTCACTATATTATATTAGGCTATATTTTGTTTAGCATACGTTTTGTACAATAATAAATCAAATATAATATTCAGCTTATTCCTGCCAGATCCTGACTCTACCTCTTTAATATTTTATCAAAAACTCGCAGACTTTGATAAAGAACATTGATATAACTATGCTGGATAACTAGAAACTACAATTTAATGGCACACTAATCTGTGATTTCAAAATAAAATTATTGGTTAACCCAAATTATTTTTTCGCTGATGTTACTAAGAAATTATAGATTATAAATATAAAAACCGTAGAATCATCATTATCAGATAATATAAAAAACCTCAACCTCCTATGTAAAGGCTTACTTTCTGCTTACCACTTTATTTAGGTAGGTTGTAGGTATTTGCTCTAGATATTCCCTTTACTCTTAAAGTAATACTACCAAAAGCCAAAGAATAATAATAAATATAAGCTCATTAAAAAACAATAGGTATTACGAAATATTCGATATCTATCATAACCATTTAGTTTCGTTTGAACAACATCGCATTAGAATGATCAGTTGATCACCCATAAAGTGTGTCTATCTAAAGTTAATCTAACTCATGGAGCTATTGTTTATCACAGGCCTATTACTGTCATCTGCGGACCCCTAAGTAAGTCAATGATTTATTCACGATATATTAAATCATCATCTTCCCACGTGGTCGTTAGTGCCTATCTCTCGTGAGCTTCAGAGAGGCATCTGAAGACAATGGCCTTTATCGATTTATGCTTATCTGCTACCATGTGGGATAAATATTTTTGGGATTTAGAAAGTTATGGACTAATCATTGAGTTTTAAATTATGATTAATTTTAAATTATCTTTATGGAAGTCAAATAATGGAACAAACGCCTGACACAATTTTGGTTTATTTGTTTTTCAAAGAGGGAATGCCCGAATCATCGGCACGCTGTGTTTTGTTGCATTAGTTGAACTACCTGTAGATTATTATAATCCATTAAAAATATGAAATGAGAAATACCTATATATTTAGTTTAAAACTGTGTAGCTCAATAAGATCTTAAATTTTAGCAAGAAACAACATTGTGCTTTATTGAAAGACTTTTGCTCTACCTACTTTACCACGGGCGAAACAAATTGTGCAATTTTTTTCCCAGCATCAAGGGGTCCTCCCTTTTGGCTCTGACTGTATAAAAAAATAAATTAAAAGCAATACAACCTTAGTCGGTTCGGGGGAGTCACTGAACAGAAATAATATTTATTTTAAAATTCAGTGACCTCCATTCGTGCGAAATTACTTGGTGGGAGACTCAGAACCAGTCAAATGTATAACGACATACGGAATAGATTAAAAATACTTAAGAATTACAAAAGCATACTTTAGGATTTATTTTTCCTAATCAAACCATTCCTAAAATACCGTTATTGTGATATTGATATCTGTACATGTAACGATCACTGATCCATCCAAGCTTTGAGAGCCGCATCATTAAGGTACGGAGGTCCAGATAAGTCTACATAGCGCTGTCAATCTCTCATGGATATCCACCACCCACGTCTTAGTTGAAGATATTGAACAATCCACCATACTTTTAGGACAAGATAATCATTTTAAAAGGAACTACATTTGTACTCAGAGCAGCAAACAGCATAGATTAATAACGGTGTTCTTATCGAACACCAAGATAGACAGTATCAAATCAAAATGGATGCGGAATACAGGACAGAAAACTTTCAGACACCCTGTCAATAAAAATGAAATATCTCTATTTTCGTATCGTTTGGTATTTTAATTTTTTATCATTTAGTTTTATTTACAATGAAAAAGCTTAGTAGTTTTAAATTTTAATATTTATTTAGCTCTATTACTTCTCTTTTTCGAAAATGAGCATCGGACCAAAATGTACTAGAAGATAGCCAATGTGGCTCTCCTTTTTTAACGCATTTTTAATGTACTTTATTGTGGTTCTATACTTCTGTAGTAAAAAGTTAATTCAGTCGACAGGACGGGTCAATACCAAAATTCTAGTCTGAAATTTCCACTCTACATAGAGTTGGAACAAAAGTTGTTATGGCTTTTCAATAGCGTGTGACCAGTAGAAGTTGTGGCAATCTGTAATTAGGTTAAACAATCACAACTTTACCAACTACCTGCGACCTTTCCACCTGCACGAAAAGCTAAAACTACATTCTAGTTTTGACCGAGGAAATAATGTACCTGGTCTTATTAAATAAATGAATATTTTGGATATTTCACACAACGCTTGCACTTTGGGAACCAGATAACTGAAAGAATAGTTAAATATATTTTATATAAATACATTGAAAACACCCGGAATCAAGACAAACGCCGATGTTCATCACAGAAGTGCTTGTCCTGGTGCGGGAATCGAATCCGCGGCACCGGTGACAAGATCTTAGATAAATACAGTTTAGTCTTATCCATTACAATAAACTTTTTTATTCTACCAACGTATTTTTTTCAAACAATATTTTTTGTAAAGGCAGACAGTAAAATGTTGCTCAGACGAGACAGTGAAAGCTTACGTCACTCGCTCAGCCGAGCACTCGGCGCTATGTTTATACGTACCGAGTACTCGGCCGAGACAGTGCTCTGGGCCGAGTATTGTAGTGTGATCTAGGCATAAGAAATGTTGCTGATTTTAACAATCTTAGGGCAAGTAAGGAGTTCGTGACGGAGAGAAGGGGTTATTAGAAGTCTCGAGTGACCCAGCTTGCAAGTCACATGTAGAAGAGATGGTGTGGCGCAAGGTAGAAACGCATGAACTTAATATCTTAGTAGGTACTGGGAATGGAAAAGATGCTACTTCTATTTCATTGTCACAATGGTGATATGATTTAATTTTTAACAGATCGATCACCGGTGATTTTGTAACACGCTGCTATTTTTCATCAGTAGCCTAATGTGACCAATGTCATATTATAATGAGGGCTTTTCAATAAAAAAAAACAATCACGCTTTTTATTTTGGTCACTAGATGGCTCTGCACAAATTCAATTGTCAATGTCGAGACGTGTCATAATAAACAACGAAATTTTCTGTTTCCACTGATTACATAAATTCCTTTTGATTTTTCATTCTTGCGTTTCACACAGCGACATCTATGATTCTTTATGACAACCACTTTTTTTTTAATGTCTCATTGAAAAGCCCTCATTCCCGCATAACGCGACGTCACGCAATCACTCCTGCTCACAAGCTGAACACTACTGACTGTTATAATCATTTACGATACGATACTAATGAAATTGTGAATGGTGACAAGTATCAATCCATACATTTGGTATCCTACAAGTAACATGTTGTCTCTAGGTTAGCCTGTCTCCTGTCCCGCGCAGACCCTCACAGGGCGCAGTAAACCGATTAAGGGCCAGTCCACTCGGTATCGCGCGATCTGCACGCGAGCCGCGAGCCCCTCACCCCACCCCCCGCCGCACGTGACCGCCACTTTCCGATACCTTTGTGCGGTAATGACCCCGTGACTTTTTATATCGATAGTTTACGGCCATTTGAAGTGGCTTGCCAACTCCTTTGACAATAATAGAATAGGCCTCTGTTTTACTCATAAATTTAGAGCTCATTCGCGCGAGCGATTTTTGACGCGCGTTGAAAATCCGTTCAAATAGAACAAATGAGGGTACAAGAGGGCAATTTCATTTCAACTATGTCACAAGAAATTATAACATGCAGGTGTGAGTGATTGTCTACGTATCGCTCTCAAATTATGTTACTCTTTATATTCGTTTTTATACATGCTGTGTTTACCTTTAAGTGATTGTGCAATTAGCAAAAAAAATACTTTTGTAAAGCTAAAATAGTCGATAAGTATCTATGTTTTATTGTAACAATTGTTGGTAGACCAATAAAAAAATAAAAAAAATAGTGATGGTCATTCAATAAGACGTTTTATTGATATCGACAGCCATTACACTAGCTACAATGCCCTTCAAACTGGAACACAGGCTCTCCCAGGGTTGTAGCGCTCCTGGATGAAGATGAAGTGTACCGAAAAGTTATTTTACCAGACTAACAATAACGGCTACGAATGTCGTATGAATTACAGATTTAGTATCTGCGGTGCTAACAAGAAGTCTTGCAACGATTCAGATCGATCGAAACAACACAAAAAAGGCAAAATTGGGCAAAGTCACTACTGAATCACATTTTCTGAAATTCCTTGAAACTTTTGACTTGGCTATAATTGTCTTAGGCTGCCTCAATAGATTCTTCTCCTGATTTCCAGCCAGCAGATTTATTTGCTAATATGAAATTTCACAAAATTATTCCTACCAGAATCATTTTTGCCGATCACTGCAGTTCAGATACCAAAATGCAAACTCTATTCTTCAAATATCCACCCTAACAAAACTGTCATAAGTCACAAAATGACAAAAATTCGATTTTCGTGATGCGACAAAATCGAACGACATCTATCTGCTGCCAATTTAACGTGCACTTACTGAAGTGCATTTTGTGTGGATTTCCCTCAAGTACCAAGGTTGGTATTCGCGTGGCAGGTGGAATTTGTAAGTTGGTTGCCAGGGTCCCTTGAGGTTTGATGGCTGGCACAAGGATTGCATTGTGCCGGAGACGTGCTAGATAACATCTGAAAGGTCTTTGACAGAGCTCACGTGTGGTCTAATTTTTAGCATGTTTTACCTTTTGAAAATATGGATGTATTGGTGTATATAACTAACATTGACAAAGAGACTGAATAGATTTGATTTGGTCAATTTACTAACTTAAATTCGTATTGAAGTTTTGATAAGAAGTTAAAAATCAAATTATCGATGCTTGTGTAACTATGTTATAGCCAGCCTAATATATTAATTATCTTTGGACACAGAAGTATTAAAGTATAGAATCTCAATGTAGTAACCAAAATGTGACAGGAAAATGGGAGCCACATTGGCTAACTTCTAGTACATTTTGGTCCGATGCAAATTTTAGACTGTATAAATATTAAATGTTAAAACTACTAGGTTTTTTCGTTGTAGATAAAACTACATCGTAAAAAGTAACAAACATTATTTGAAAATAGAGATATTTCATTTTCATTGACAGGGTGTCTTAATTTTTTTATCTTGGTGTTCTATAGGAACACCCGTTATTCATCTATATCCTTGGAAAAATTCTGGCCTCCAAATTGGTTTTTCTACCTCTTTGAAACCATTACTTTGAACTCTACATTAAGCTCTTACTCTTGATATCAAGGTACAGGCAAGGAAACAATTTCCACCAACCCTTGCAAAGCTTTTAGTCAAATCCCCATAAAGTTAATAAGCTAAAGCAATTTGTCACAAAGTAAGCGTCGGCGTACACTGAGCGACAACGGTGATTCAAGTAAGCCCACTTTAGGCGCACCGCACACCGCGCGCCCACTCACCGTGACTGGCCTATTCCGTCAAAAGAGGGCTGCAAATATTGAGCTTTATTTAGGTTTTATTTTGATTGTAAAGGTCGCGGAGCTTTTGGAGTTACGCTTGATTGTTGTGGCGGCTTGTTTAGTAGCTCGGTATACTATTGTGTCAACAGAAAAGTGTTTTTCTTTCATAGATTAGATTTTTTATCCGTTACTTTCAAATTATAAGCTTTTTCAGCGCGATTTTTCCCGGGATCTGATAACATTATATTACAGAGAAATAAGTATCATTATCAAATTACACCACTTCTGTAATTGGATAATCAAGGTTTTACAAAAACATATTACAACCAACTTCAATCGGACTGTTCTAGTGACCGTAGGCACGCAATTTTTTCAGTTAATTTGATTTCAAAATCAAAGTACTGAACCGAATTTCAATAAGAATTTTTCAAATCGGTTTATAAACAACGAAGTTAAGAGAAACCAAACATAAAAAAATACATTCAAACGAATTGATAACCTCCTTTTAGAAGTCAGTTCAAAATAGGTATTTTTGTCAAATAATACCTAAAAAAGAAAATAAAAGAAATCATTTTATCGATGAAAACCACATGAAAACATAAATGAACAAAAAAAGGTCAGAGTAACAGAGTCCTCCATCAATGGGGACCTAGCTCAGCTTTCATGCTGCAGCGTACTGGCAGCACGCTGCAGCGCTAGTGTTCTGCTAGCCCCAGTGGCGACGACACGGAACGTATAAATATCCAAAAACTAAAACTAAAACTACTAAAATAAGACAAGACAAGAAAACATTTTTTAAGACTATACCTACTAAATATAAATAATCTGTGTCCCAAATTTTCCCTGAATTCGATTTAACGTGTCTGTTCCCCTTTCGCGTGTAATTAAAGAAACAAACACAGATAACGAACAACACGGGATTAGGAGGATTGTAACCGACCCGCCGCGGGCCACTGTAGCTCGCGTGTCCGAATATGTCCACGACTCAATAGAAATATTCATGTTTCGTTTTATGCTGAAATAAAAACTGACATAAAAGAAACTGACGTTTTATTTTTATGTATACCAAGATTTTGAAGGGTTTTTTACATTAATAAATTGCTTTTAAAAGGTATAAGGTAGGCACATTCTTAACTTGTATAGGAGTAGTCCCTACCCATAGATTAAAACCAGTGGTGTTATATAACACTAAGATAGACAGTATCAAATCAAAATGGATGCGGAATAATGAACAGAAAATTTTCAGAATAATGTTTGTTAATTTTTACGATGTAGTTTTATTACCAATGAAAAAGCCTGGTAGTTTTATCATTATCTTATTTATGCTACTTTTCTTTTTAGAAATTTATCATCGGACCAAAATGTGCTAGAATTTAGCCAATGTGGCTCTCTTTTTTGACGCATTTTAAATGTACTGTTTGATTCTTACTTCTGTGTCCCTACATTACCTTGTTAGATTATTCACCTTATTTTTTATCGAAGACGATTGTAAATATATTGCATACCTATTTGCAGCTTTCTACCGACCCTTCAACGGCACTTCTTCGAAAATAAAATACGGAATCGCTACAAACTACTATACTTTCCAGCACCTTAATAAAAGCTGGTTCCTTAATATTTCAATAATTTCAATCGTGTTTTAATTGGCATTAAAATTAAATCGAAATAGCCGGTGCTAGTACGCACGTCAACTAGCCGCTATCTGCGCTCACGATCTAACACTTGTCTGTCCGACTGTCCGTGAGACGTGCTATTGACAGTTGGAGCCTGTTTTGACTGTTTCTGTTGTTTTGTGCTCGTCAAAATACTCTCTCATACGTGTATTTATCAAATACATACATACAAACTAACATTACACGACAAAATTATTACTCTATTTTTAGTTGCCTTTTAATATACCTTGATAAAAATCAATTCAAAAATACTTAATGGAAACTATTGACGAGGCGAGGTCCTATAGTCTAGAACAGGGGTGGCGAACCTTTTAGTACCAACGTGCCATTTTTCTAAAGAAATGTTGAATAAGGCCCACAAATAATTTTTCACTTCGTGAATTGAAAACTCTTCAATAAACCAAGCATAAACCTACACCCGATCTCGAATTTTTCTTTGTAGGTACTACTACTTAGGATTTTTTATAAGAAAGTAATCTTCATCTCATCTTCTAGTGAACTTTGTGAACGGTGGCTTGCCCAAAATATTGCGTCGTGTGCCATAACGGGCACGCGTACTATTGGTTTGCCATCTCTTGTATAGATACTAGAATAATCTAAATTTGTATGTGTTTATTTTTGTTTGTGTGCCGCTCATCTGATCTTGATGAAATTTAGCAAGTGGGTAGGTTAGTTTAAAACAATTTTCGAGTTCGTATATGATCTCGGTTGATCAGTTCATCAAGAATCAGATTCAGATCAGAGAGAGAAGCCGTCCGCACATTCAAAATGGGTGATCACGATCTTCAGTAATAAAGTACCGACTACAGAGAGATTTAGACTAAAGGGTAGAGCTGAAATTTTAAGAGGAGGCTTCACCCACTATAATATATTAATAGCGCACCGGTATCTGATGCTAAACAAGATGATACGTTTTTGCAACTACGATTAGTAATACTACCAATAATTTTATTATTAAGTTGGTATCATTTAGGACTACAGTACAAGGGTATGGCTAAGATTTTGAGAGGAGGCTTTCACCCAACATAGCGCAATGGTCTCTGATGCTAGACAAGATTCGTATTCACAACTAGGTACAATTAGTAAAACTATAAATAATTTTATGATTTGGTTGGTATTATTTAAGACTTAGGGATAGAGCTAAGATTTTGAGAGGAGGCTTTCACCCAACATAGCGCAATGGTCTCTGATGCTAGACGAGATTCGTATTCACAACTAGGTACAATTAGTAAAACTACAAATAATTTTATGATTTGGTTGGTATTATTTAAGACTTAGGGATAGAGCTAAGATTTTGAGAGGAGGCTTTCACCCAACATAAGGTATTAAAAGCGCACCGGTCTCTGATGTTAGAGAAAATACGTATTCACAACCACGATTTCAAAGTACAAATACTCGTAATTTTAAGACTTGGTTGGTAGGTATAATTTAATACTAAAGTACAGGGATAGAGATGATGATTTTGAGAGGAGGCTTTCACCCAACATAATATATTAATAGCGCACCGGTCTCCAATGTTATACAAGATACGGCGAGCCGAGGCTGCTGGCTGCCTAGGCCACATCAAGCTCGCCACTGCAGCCTTCATGGAGCTGTCACATTATGTGCCGTGTGTGACAGCTACGATTAGTAAAACTAATACTAATTTTATGATTTGGTTGGTATCATTTAAGACTAAATCAAATCAAAATTATTTATTTCGGTTCATTTAATGACACCATATTTTGTTTAACCATATTAAAGGGGTAGAGTTAAGATAATTGTTTGATTCAGGCGTTACTTTGCAGAAATTCATAAATACTAATAAATAGTATAGTAAGTGAGGATGCCTCGTGTAGAGGCGAAGCACGTGTCGAGTTCTGACTTGGGTTTTCTGTTTTCGGCGCTTTGGTTTAGATACTAAATTTCTAAACTAGAGTTAAGTTAATTAAGACCTTTGTTTAGAAATTAAGCGGATTTATTACTATATATATTAATACTATTTTTTAATAGAGTTAAGATTTTGAGAGGAGGCTTTCACCCAACATAATGTAGGTCTAGGTACATATAAATAGACAAGATACGAGCCGAGGCTGCCGCCGGCTGCCGAGGCCACATCAAGCCACTGCAGCCTTCATGGAGCTGTCACATTATTTGCCGTGAGTGACAGCTGTGTCGTGACCCCTGACTCCCGCGGTGTGGCCACTGTCTGAGGCTCGTTTAAAGGAATTATGCTCCTAATTTATTTAATAGGTTGGTAATGGACCGGCCCAGGCTTTATATTAATAGGCTGTTAATTTTCAACCGATTTAAAAAAAAGGAGAAGTTTGTCAATTCGGTTATGTTTTTCGCGCGTATCTTGTATGTAGGTATGTAAATTTCAGGGTTACCCCGTATCTTCCAACGGCTGGATGGATTTTGACAGTTAAGGTATAAGATTAAGGTAGTGTACTTAGAGGTTTAAAAAAAAATGTTTACTAAACCCATTAAGTAGGGTATCAAAATTAAGGTATTTTAAAGGAGATTACAAAACTATGTATAAGTTACATGTTTAAATTTAATTTGGACTAATGAATTGACAATGAATGTAGTATAATTATTTCGGGTTTTCAGTTTTTTTATACATTAAGTTTGTTTATGTTTATTGCCTCAGATTGGTCCCATTGAAATTTCATGATAACTGAAAACATGACCATCCAAGTAAACTAAATTGCGTATCAGGACCTCTCTATCACTGTCACGAGCCATCGTATTTTATTGTATGTTGTAGGTTCTAGCTAGGCCCTGATCTACTTAGGTAGGTTATTTTTGATGGAAAGAATTAGAATTTTCCAGGAAAATTGAAAAGTCGAATGATTTGGGAGAGACCCGTAACTAAAATAATACAATGAGATATTAGAGGTGGGATTGTTGAGTTATTAATCGATATCGATTAACTTGTAATTTTGTCAGGTGTCATAATTGACATAATAACAATTATGATAAGATTTGGCACAGTCAATGTTCCGAATTACATAACTATATCTACATTTTTTGAAGTTAACTGGGTAAAGGATTAATTTTTAATTTTAATTATGAATCTTGGTCTTAAATAAAAATTAATATTATTATTAATTTTGTTATAGTTCCAAATGCAAACTCACCTGAAGGTTTGGGCACGTTTCTCTTGACTTGCATCCACTTGTAGGTTGGCACGGCGGCGTGTGACGCGTGAGCCTGATGCCCTTGCAGGTGCCCGAGGGCCTGGACGCAGTCTCCTTCTCGGGGGAACCCCTCACGTAGCACTCCGTACTCATCCTTTGGCTGGTAGTGCTCAAAGTCCGGGCACGGCAGCGGCGAGCCCGTATACTGCATCGCTGACTCGTCAACAAAGTGCATGTTGTATTTAGTCTCTAAGTAATGGTTGTCTAGTTTCGGCTCGTGGATGTGCATCTCCTCCGGGCGCGGCACTTCCTCCCGGTGCCTGTGAGGCTCCGGGTGTGGTATCGCATGGAGTGGATAGCCGGGCTGCAAGTCCCCGTAGTCCAGGTTGGTGTAGCATAGACCCGCTTCCGTGCTGATCACGGGTGGTGGTAGCTCATGCGCTGGCCCCGCTAAAGCGGGCTCGTAGTACTGCGACGGAGGCTCGTAGTAGCCTTCATGGTAGCCTTCGAACGGCGGCTGGAAACTCGTCCCCTGCTGGTAGTACTCCGCGCTCCCGTAACCGTTCTGCTGGTTATTGTACATGCCGACGTCCATAGTCATCATGTTTAACACGAAAGTGTCTATCGATAACGATGAATCGTATTTACATCACACACATCACTAGGAGAGGGTTGCACTCGCGCTCACGAAGAGAGTCGGCTGGAGCCGGCCGCGCTGTCGCCCGCACGCCCGCTTTCCGCGTCTACCGACGGACACTGTTCACACAACCGCATATTTTTCTTAACCACACCTAAAACTTTAAATTCTCCGTCCCTGTCCGACTAGCCAAGAACTCACTCCTCGGAACGAGACAGACTTATCGTCACCGAAAGATATCAATTGATAAGCGCGAGATGTGATTTTAGGAAAGCCACGTTTTGGTATTTGAAAATTTCCTTCGAAGTCTGAAATAGGACTAAGCTCGTGTGTTCATGGGCAGGTAGAGTGTCGTTCTGGAAACTTTTTGTCCGAAGTGGGCGGAGCGAAGGAATTGGGAGGAGTTTAAGGGTTCGATTCGACCAATGGCGAGTGGCGGGTGCTTTCTCTATGCTGTATTGGCCACGGCGAGATAATAGTGCGAAACTGGGAGGCTGGATGCACGCCGGATGTTTTTTTACTCACATTGTGTAGTGCTGAATGGCTCTCGCAGTCCGTTTGCTGAATGCTTTAATTTAGCGCTGCTGACGTAAATCGATTTCAAGGTGTGAATAGTGGGTAATTTGCTCCGCTACTGCCATGTTCCCGGCAGCTGCCATTTATGTAATAGGTAAATAAAGTTGTCTCAGAAAACTTTACAATGGTTTAATTTTGTAAGGTCTGAGAAAGGTACCATCTAACTTACTAATATCTACAAAATTTTAATTAAAAAAAAAAGATATTCAGTCAGGACCATTTCTTACATTGAAATTGATGATGTTACGTTGCATTACCATTTCCAATCACAACATCTACCCACGATAAGATTGTGATTTTTTTGCTCTTAGCTTTTCTGAATTTCCAATAATTAATATATCAAATCAATTAATTTAGCATGAGTATAAAACATATACACTAATTTTAAGGTAAATAGGGGGCTCTACCATCTCATTGAGCAAAACCCTCTTGACCTGATGTGGTTAATGCGAATCAACACAATGATGACCTTTCTGATTATAATAAAACTTAAAGGATTTCATACAACCATCCAGAAAATGAGCCACTAGATCTAGAGATGAATAAATTAAAAAAATATAACTCTACCAAAACAAAAAACTTTCAAGATTGTTTCACCATTACTCCGAAAAATACCTAAGTCCATTATTTACAAATACACATAGGTAGCTTTATTTTTTGAAATAAGAATCAATTACTTATCGACAATTGACATGCACTGGACAATGAACATCCCTACTCGCCTTCACTTGTTTTAAATTAAGTTGTAAATTTTTCTCTGTCTTGCATTATCTTGTTGATATTGTCGTCTCTCTCTGATACGTAGCGGAAACGGACAAGTGGGTATCAATGATGAATGTTGCAAGGGGCTTGTTTGATGGCTTCTGAGTATGAGCAGTAGTTACCAACTTAAAGGATGTTATACATACGTACCTACATATTATTTTTTCGTCTCTAGGTTCATAATTTTACCCCTAGTTAGTTTAACAAAGTTAATTTGCATTACTTTTTTACCTACCTACTTAGAATTTTGTATAATTTAGTTAAAATATTCATATTACTTCTGGGATGATAAGTATTCAAAGTCTAACTCTAGATAAATATTTTTTTTTATTTTAAGGTATTGTCGTAATAAAGACAATACCTTAAAATAAATGTTTTTAGTTATAACTACATTATTATGGTAATTCAAAATTGGTTAAGCAGGTTCCTTTTTGTAATAACTTTCATATACGTCAGATATTTTTATTAATATAGGAAAGTATGTTTTTAGGTAGATCATAATTTGACCTGTATGTCGGAAAGTGATTCTTAAAATTTTTGATATCATTAACTTTGGGTACAAAAAACTCAAATCAAATCCGGTATTATTCTATCGTTAAAAGCAGAACATGTTACCTACATCAAAATATTAAAAAAAGTCTCTAAAGTGGACAAGCTTGTTCCATTATTAATCAAACGACACGTCACAACACTATGATATCGTTATTCAATTATAACCCTTTAGCTTTCACTCCAAACGATCAAAAATAAACCTAACTCCTAAACGAACAGAGTTTCAATTCAAAGGCGCATCATTTGACATTTGTGACCATTTAGTGATGGGAAAACATAGATACGACATTGGAATATCGACTTTGTCGTGTCAAAGTAGAGTTTACTTTCCGGTTTGACAGTTGCGTGGGATTGTTAATAGCGTGTCAAATGATAGGGTATTGTTTTTGTGTTTGGAATATGAAGACATTGGCTGTCAGGTCGCTTTCATTGTCCGCGTCGGATAAGGTTTGTGCGCTAATGTGCGTTGCTTTTGTTGATTACGATAACGTGTCATTAAGGCGGTTGGGAAAGAGTTGTGCCGTTAGCTCGGGCTTCGATGATGAAATATTATGTGATTAATAAGTAGCAAGCTTTACAATCCATTATGGTTATCGAAAACCCACTCATTTTGGGATTGAAAACGTCTCTTAAAGGGTCTCTACTTTTATTCAAATACTTACAGTAAAACAATCATCTAATATTATAAACGCGAAAGTTTGTAAGTATGGATGGATGGATGTTTGTTACTCTTTCACGTAAAAACTACTGAATGGATTCTAATGAAACTTTACAATAATATAGCTTATACATCAGAATAACACAGGCTACAATTTATAAAGATACTAGCTGGTGCCCGCGACTCGTCTGCGCAGGTATCTCTTTAAATTGTAGCCTATGTGTCATTCTGATGTATAAGCTATATTATTGTAAAGTTTCATTAAAATCCTTTCAGTAGTTTTTACGTGAAAGAGGAACAAACATCCATCCATCCATCCATCCATCCATCCATCCTTCCATCCACCCATCCTTACAAACTTTCGCGTTTATAATATTAGAAGGATTGTGTGAATTGTCCGCTACTCGAAACACTAATCCTGCGCAGATGAAGTCGCGGGCACCAGCTAGTTTCTTATATTTTTACGAAATTTTCAAATTAAATAAAGTGGTAGAAACATTAAAAAAAAAATGAGACTAAAGATTGGGGATACTGTGTTGTAAGAATTCGCCGAAAGTCCTCAGATTCTGTTATTCATACTGTTTGTTTTTACCTACATGAATGGTAGTAATACTTAGGTCTTACTACTTTAATGCCGACTTGCACCAAACTGTCCAAAGTTCCTAAGTAATTACTTTACTCACTTCGTAGTTCTTCACAGTCCAGATTCTGAACATTAAGAACTGTCAAGTGCGTAAAGAACTTTGAAAGTTTGGTGCATGTCGGTATAAGATCACAAAATAAATACTACAACACTTTTCACTTTTCTACTACTTTTCCTTCTTATCATACTTATATACTAACATACACTACGGGTAAATATAGGTACCTACGTTAAAAACAGTTAGGTACTAATTTTTTTTTCGGGTAAATGTTGAGTGTTGCAATAACCCAACATTTCTACATATATAGAGAAGTTGGGAAATTGCGAATACTTAATTGGTAATCTTAGTGGTTAAATTATTTAAAAAGATAATAATCAAATGATAAATAAGCAAATCACTTACGAATTATGGTAATTGATAATCAAAATGTTAGTCTAGTAACGGGTAATCGAACTCACAAATTAATTGGTTACAAGTCGGATCAATTAGTCATAATTAATCTCAGCCACTCCATCACTGCTACGGGAGCTGTCGTTTTGACAGCTGTCACTTTTGACAGCTGAAGGTCATTAGAGGTTCAAGGGTGAAACTGTCAACGGATTAGCTTCTTCATCCCATTTTGAACCTTTGCTCTTCGGGTGACTGTTATTTGGACTCTAAAAGTTCTATAGGCCTGAAAATTGGGATTTGAGCACCGCTGATATATTAGGTACCAAAATTTAAATTTGCTGTAAAAGTGTCCCTCAATTATAATTTTACAGTCAGTTACATGGTACAGTCAGCTGCACTGTATACACTCCCGAGCTTTCACATTTATATCATAATCTTAATTTTACAAAGACATTCATCTTCTGAATAGAATTCTGACAAGTAAAATGACTACATTAATTTAAAAATGCTTGCTTGCATTTTCTTTACAAAATTAAGAGTAATATAAATGTCAAAGCTTGGGAGTGTATGCATGTTTGTGCAGCTGACTGTACAGTCAGCTAGATATAAAATATTTAGGTCTACTAACTATTGATGCCAAATTGATGATAATGATTGATGCCATGCTTTAAACACCACCAATTTTTAATTACCAAAAATAATTAAATGGGCAATGCAGACGGGGTACTACGTTGCATCTGTGCAGTCAGAATTATGGATTTCTACAAAATGGCAGACTGACAGCGGAGCGAGTGCGGCGCCCGAGCCGAGGTTTTGCGAGCTGGCTCGAACTAGGTACCCGGGTTTGACAAACGATGAATAGAACTGAAATTATTATCAATTAAAGGTACCGCCTGACGCAAACCCATAGGAAAACGACTAACGTTAACAGTTATCCAATTTCAATCAAATTTATTTTGACAATAAAATCGAGAGAAGCATGATAAAGAAAAAGTATAAACACGTGGTTTTAAGATTTTAAATATACATTTCTTGTTAAGAATTTGTATTCATTTTCAAAACTATGAAAATTTTCCATCTTGGCGATAAACAACTAGATAGGTAGGTACTTGTATTGGCACAGACTAGGTAGGTACCTATAGCTAGAGAGTTTTAGAAATGTCTAAAAATAGGATGTTTGTACTATCGTTATCACTACCAACGTTATCGGGCCGCTTCCGTCTCGTGTATGTTTGTTTGTTTGTGCTGTCATCGTATCGGACGTTTTTATGAAAGTTCACTTGCCAGGAATTTATGTAATAGATATCTACTAGCTGATGATGTGCTTGTAATATAAGGTAAAAAAAATAAAGATTATCTTATTTTTACACGGGCTGTGCTTAAAATTATTAAATTATTAATTTCTCTCAAGTAAGTACATATTATGAAATTTTAGAAATGAGTAGGTATAGAGGAAGCCTGAAAGTAGCGCCAGTGACAGAAAGTTGAGGAGTAACAGGTAATAGCGGTATGGGCATGTGATGCGGAGGCATGAATGCCAGGTCACTAGAAGAGTGTTACATATGAAATTAGATGGATTAACGAGAAGACGGAGATAAAAGAAAAGATGGATGGACTGTGTGAAAGAGGATATGTAAGATATGCAAAGCAGACGTGAGTACAGAGATGACGGCTGATAGAGACGAATGGAAAAAGAAGACATGTTGTGCCGACCCGACCTAAATGTGGGTTATGGACGACAGGGAGATGAAGTACGTACATTTTAGTAAATCTAACTAAGTTAGACTTGTACTTTAATTGATTGATTCAGGCGTTACTTTGCGGAAATCCATAAATATTTATAAATAGTATAAATATATTTAGTAATAAATCAGCTTAACAAAGTTTAAGTTTAAGTTTAGTTAAGCGGATTTATTACTAAATACAAATATATATAATATTAAAAATATTATATATATTATTATATAATATTTTTATTTACCAAAAACAAATAAATATAGAACCGAGTTACTTGTGGACCCCGCACTAGGTCAGACCTGTATCGCGGAGACCGAATTACAAACTTAAAATTACCATTTTAAGAATAAAGAACACAAACGGGTCTTAATAAATAGTATAAATATATTTTTACTATTTTTTAACTTGTACTTGACTTGACTTGTACTTTGGTAAATAGTGCCTTCCAATTAATTGAAAATTACCATTTTAAGAATAAAGAAAACAAACAATAAACAAGGTCTTAAGTAATAAATAGTATAAATATATTTATACTATTTATTAAGACTTGTACTTTGGTAAATAGTGCCTTCCAATTATGTTATTTTTTCCTTATTCTCAGTCGGGTAAAAATATCTGTTCTTTCATGTAACACAATTTCACGCCCAAATATACATTCAATTCCTCCCGGGTCCCCAGAACTTGGTTCGTCGCGGACAGCCGCGCTCGACTGGGCCGGCCGCGCCCCCCGGGGACTCATCCGTCTTGCGAGCTCCTCCAGGAGTCCACAACTGCATCATCCATCATGTAGCTCTTTAATAAGCATCGGACGCGGACACGGGCTTGCACAATGTAGGTTGTTGCTGCAACTGCTTTTTGCGAGAACTTCGTTTGCCTTGCGAGTGACCAAAAATCCTTTCTTACATACGCGCTCACGCTTTTTGACGAACATACTTTCAAACTTTCAAGTCTCTATGTCCAGTGGTTTGGCCTGTGTGTGTTATCTGTTAGTCTGTCCGTCAGTCAGTCAGAACCAAGCCTTTTTATATACGAGTTTAAGTATTGATGAAGATTACGGGTTTGTTCGCATGCCATCGGATTTGGAATATAAGAACTGTTACTGTTACATAATTACGAGATTTATATCGTCGAAACAAAATATTTTTTACTAGATAAACCACGGTTGCAAGTCGGAGAGAAGTAATTTTCAACTGACTTCATAAAGGAGGTTATCAATTCGGTTAATTATTTTTTTATGTTTGTTACTATGTAACTTTGTTGTTATGAACAATTTTTGAAAAAAAAATTTTTTTTGATAGGATATACTTTCATAAAATATCCTATTTCCATGATAGAGAATAATTCGGTTCTCAAATGGTGGAAAATATTTTTTAGAATACTATAAACATAAGGTTTTTTTTCTACATCGGCGCAGGACAAACGCCTCTTTAAAGCGCCGATTGTTTCGAAGGAATCAATATACAAATATTGTCATGTTTTTATCACCTTATCAAGCGGCTCCTTTATACGCCGCAATAAACCCGTAAAGTTAATAATTACATTATTACAGCCGTGGGAAGATGTGCGTTTTGGTACATTAATCAAGGTCTAGGTTGAAGCCCGTCACACACGTAGCTATAATATATATTAATATGATTGTAGCAAGGCATAATATTACGATATATTTTCTATACCAATATTCAAGTGACCGCACACGCAGCTATGTTATATATTTCTATGACTTTAATATTTGTATAGAAAATATATGGTAATATGCCTTGCTATAATATATATTATAGCTACGTGTGTGACGGGCTTGATAGAGAATTAAAGGTATTTCAGTCTAAGAATGCACGCTCTTCTTTATCGCCGCCGCCATACAAATGCGCCCAATTATTATTCTTATCGCGTCACTGGTTCTTTCGAACCAGTGTGGTGAAATTATTTCAAGTGCGCCTTGAAGAAGCTCCTTTCGCGCACTATACGCCTAATTGAACTGATCGTGCAAGTAGAGATGCGTGCATTTTTAGACTAATCTCTAAAAGTGTATGAAACCTCATTCATTCCTCATTCTGCTATATTTTTTAAGTATAGAATCAGCTTAATCTATGCAAACGAGCGGCTAAAACAAACTCTTGTTACCTACTGTTAAAAATAAAAAGGAGAAACGGAGTTGTCGGTAGAGTTAGAGGAGACCCCTGCAGGATGGCGTCTAGATGGGTACCAACACAGAACCAGATATTCTATCGCGATGCACGAATGTGTTTAAAAAAACACAACAGTTTTTATTTGTGGTTTAGGTAGAGATACTGGATAACAATTTTGATTTTTACAACAAGTACTACCCAATCTAATCGGATAGCGCCGAATCTTAATCTTCAGGTTTCGGAGCTTACGTAACGATAACGATATCTGAACTAAATACAGGGTATTTTACTTTGTTATTATTATGAAATTAAAATATATTATTAAGAAATTAAAAAATACGTTGAAATCTAGTTTTTGTTACATTATTATAGTATATCAGTGTAAGCTGTCAATCTAATTATCAAAACTAATTCATTTAAATACAGTATGTATTATTTAACATCCAAATTTATAAATTAAAAAAAACACTCATGCATTTTGGATTCCGTGGGCTCGGCCATAATATGCTTTTTATACCTTTCATCTACTTTCATCCCAAAAAATAAATTTAACTAAATAATAATTTTAATTTATTAGCCAAAATGTTATATTGCTCATAACAGCTCTGGTAAGTCAAAAAATTGTTACAGTTTGAATATTAAACTAAAGAACTAACAAAATTTTTACTGTTCTAACAAATTGTATCAAACGAATATAAACCTAGGCTATCAGTAATCTAGGATGAAAATATGTTTTCGTTTACTAGTACGATATACCTACTATTAACCATCAACATTAATAATATTTCAAGTGATCGTGATAATCGCCAAGTCAAAATCCCTACCTTCGACAAAAATAAATAAAACGTCACCAGCTGATAAATTGATAATTTTGGGTGTACCTATTATCGATATCAGAAAGCTTATCGACACACTTGGCAACAAATAGATTTCAAAATATTTCACTAAAGTGTAAATACACAGAATGAAACCCTTAGACATCTAATTATAGTTTGATAATTTTATGAAAATCAAGGTTTTACAAAAATATACAACAACCGATACGACTTCAATCAGACGGTTCACCGTAGGCACCACTGACAAGTCACAGGGAAGCAAAATACGCATTTTGTTAACTTCAACGCCATATTTGTTTCAGTAACTTTTATTTAAATATTAACTATTTTTACTACTACTGAACCGATTTTGATGAAATTTCTATAGGACTAATTTGAAAGTATATCCTCTAGAACAAAAACAAACATACAACTGAATTGATAACCTCCTCTTTTTTTGAAGTCGGTTGAAAATAGGTATATTTGGGTCAAATGCGTCACGCTTTCCCATAGCTGAACTCTCCTCATCTCGATTTATTTTTGTTATACTTGCCAAAATTTTAATTGTCTAATCTCTTTCTTCTCACGCTACGTCTTCCTGAACCTGCCGTATATCGTCTTCATGCCTTCAAGTTCTATTATTTATTGATATAAGACTAATTGGCAGCCTAAGTAGATAAACGGAAAGGCTTGCAATTACAATACCGTGTCGAAATAATTACTGTCATGCGTCGACACTTCTATCGTCTATATTGACTACAACAACACCGTATTTGCTGTTAAATTCATTTTATATCAGCTCTATATCCTCATCAATAAGAGCGATAGGTTTGCTTTCGGGATGTGTAGATAAGTTGGCAAAGATACGGGGACAGTGTTCACATCATATATCATAGTTATCTTTGAACAAACTCAGTAGCTGGCAATTATTTTAGATTTTGTCACCGCTATGGATTTTCGGGTGAAGTGTTTGGGTATTATCGTTTATCTACATGCAGTAGGTTGATATTTCATGTTTTAATTAAAAAACCGGTCACCAGTTTTGATAAGAAGCCAAAACAGTACGTAATAAATAAATAAAAATCGATTATTTTTAAAAAGCTTGTGAGGTCCTGTTTAACATTTTCAAACAGAAAAGAACTGTTTTCTTTGGTTTCTTGCCAGTGTTTTGTCCTTTTTAGCTTGAAAACAAACAATACTACAATAATTGAGTTTCACTCGTGACTTAATTATTCTAACATCAGATCTATACTCGAAATTTGTAGCTGGCGTACCCCAAGGTTCAATTTTAGGCCCGCAGCTTTTTTCACCGGTTACCACAAGCACCTTCTGTTTTTCCACACAATCCAATATGCGGGTATCTAATCAGTCGGCGTGTCTGTGCTGTGGTAGCCGTTGATCCTGTAGGTAATCCTGGTAAGCTTAGTACAAACGGTCGGGTGCATTCGCGAATATTGTTTTCTATTTAAGCGACTGTTGTTATGTGTTAGAGGGTATTTTAATTTTTAATTTTATTTATTCGGGACCACAAACAGTTGTAATATATATTATTATTACTACGTAATGATATAGTACTTAGATTAACAACATTACAGCCCACTGCATTATCCACAGTTTTATAAAAAAAATACATGAGAAGACCACTAGAGGATCGGTTGGTAGCCGTGTTGTAACAATAGTAATAAATAAAACACCTACTAAACGGTGAAGAAAATCATCGTGAGAAAATCGGTATGTCATGTAAGGGATGACTATGTAGGTACCTACTTCTTTATGATTATTATGTTTACAAGCTGAGAATAATTCAAGCCATAAAATTACCACTAGTATGAATGAATCATTAATTAAGTATTACCTACTTGGTATTTTTGAAGTAATTATTAAACAAAAATTAGTCATAAGCGGATACACAAAATAAACAAAGATCAAAGTTAAGAAACATTAAATAGCAGTGTCATCGAAAAACAATATTTCAAAAATAAACCACAACCTATCACAGGGGCTATCAAAAACCTGTCAAACTGACATCTCGCGTTCAGCTCTGTATTCATGGAAATAGAGTCGCAAATCGCGGTGAAGTATAATTAGCTGTCCAGTCAATTATTATGAAAAAACTGTCTTGTCTTTGTAATTATGAAGTGATGGGCCTGTCGACAAGGCGAGGAGATAAATAAATAAGATGATACTTTCCGGTTCGAAACAAGAAAAAAACTATGAGCATTGAGCAGTGCAATGTCACGAGGTTGGTTAGAGCCAGTCCAAAGGACAGCCTCAGTTTTTGAAGATGATACAAGAGATGATTGTATTAAACAAGCTTTGCAGGACCACTACCAACTTAGCCGTAGTGCCGTTGATGGACATACCTGTTTAAAGATTTAAATCATGCATCTTAGACCCCCATCTATTCTTCCCCAGCAGTGGTCTTCTTCTTATCGTGTCACAGCTTTTTTTAACCAGAGTGATGAAAGGATTTCAAGTGCGCCTCGGAGAGGCTCTTTTCGTGCACTAGACACATGTTTTCGAACTTTTTATGTTCTATGACATGCCTGTTTCCTCACGATGTTCCCTGAACTTTTAACTTTTACTTTATTGTCAACGATGTATTTTCCAATCGACCTCACGCATATACTAGTCAAGCCGTGAGTAAAAAATAGGTTATTATGCTATTCGTATTAGTGCGGTTTCAGACTAGCGTATTAATGCCGCGTGTATACGGGCGGATTGTACCAAACTCGCAGAACTTCAAAAGCGCTGCAAAAAACAAAACACGAGCGGCGAATCCGCCTGGTTAATACAAATTGTAGTGTTCTTGAGTGGAGACCACGTCTAGGCAAGCGCAGTGTAGGACGACCTTTGGCCAGATGGAGCGATGATCTGCGTGCTATAGCTGGCATAAGGCGGATGAGAAGAGCCGAAGATCGGGCTCAGTGGCGCGCCTTGGAAGAGACTAACGTCCAGCAGTGGACTGCTAATAGGTTGATAATGATGATGATGAATACGCTAATCTGAAACCGCACTTAAGGGGAATCCTCAAATCCGAATTCCATACAAAATGTTTCGGACAAATACTCAAAAAGTACGCCGTATTATAGTAATTTCTTCACACTATTCGTTTCATCCATGTTTTTTGATTTCGTCAACAAAAAAAGTGAAAGGTTTCATACTTTAATTTAGATTTTATACGTGTTTTTAAGTTAGTAGGGTTAATTTTACACTTTTTTTGTTGACAAAATCAAAAAACATGGACGAAACGAATTAGTGTGAAGAAATTACTATAATACGGCGTACTTTTTGAGTATTTGTCCGAAACATTTTGTATGGAATTCGGATTTGAGGATTCCCCTTAATTTAGAGATTGCATGACACGCAAAGTAAAGAGTTACGGTTTCGAGTTCCGCTGTTCCCCTGGTCAGTTGTCTTTTCATTTTCATCTTGAGCACAAAAATCATCTAAATACGATATTGTTCATCAATAATCTCGTGCCACCTCTAGGTTTTTTGTGCCGTGGCACTTGTGATTATCTTCAAATGTCTGGGCTTGCTTTGATACCGCTAATCATTTGGAACTGACGTTTTGCGAGCCGGGTTTTGTGTCGCCAGCGACCACTTTTTATTCACTTATGAGATTCATTTTATCCGATATTTGAGTTTTATTAAAAGCATAAAATTATCATCGTAAATATTTTAAGGTTTGATAAGTGTTTGAAGAATTAGAAATTGGTCTTCCACTCCACATTCCCTGTATCAAAGATAGTTTGGACACGAACAAAATTTCGATGAGTGCCAATACTACGCTAGATATTTTGCGGCCATGTGCAAGCATTATTATTATCAGCCTGAGCTGTCCTATTGTAGGGCAAATGCCTCCCCCCCATTGTCGCCAACAATCTCGATCTTTCGTTCTCCATTCCCCATCAAACGCATCCAGTTCGTCGTACCATCGCCTGGCATGGTCTACCGCGCCGCCTGCGCGCTGTATCAGGGCGCCACTGAGTTATTTTAGCCCACAGCTCGTCAGGCATGCAGCAGATATGGCCTTATATGAGCTTTATTGAATTCATATTTTATGCACAGCACACGGTAGCCAGTGCTTACAGATTCAAAGCCCTGTATTTTCCTGGACATAAAAAGGCCTAAAACGTAGGTACATCTGGATTGCTTGCTTCGTCACAAGTGCAAAAACTACGCTCAAAATATTATTGTTTTCATCCCTCTTTAACTCTTATCTTTTAGATACAATGTAAGTACCTAACATCGTTAATGTTGGCGCCAGACAAATTTCCCTCTATAATATGAACATTGGATGAACAAGACATGTGAAATAAACACGAAAATACTTCCTGGCCGATGGACACACCAGAATTAAAGGGTGTACACATTTAGGGGTTCAGTTTCAATTCGTTTTTAACGAAAACGTTATACCATTGTAGATTATTATGGAGAAGGTAGGTAAAACTTTTGCTGGGTTGCACCAAGAAGCACTTTGTTATGATATCCTGTTTTTTTGTTGAGAATGTAATTCAAAATCAAGTTGTAAAGATGAAGCAACTCAGGATTCAGCAAGCGACTGGAATTACTTACCTTTGTCTCTTATGTTATGTAGAGCATTTATGTATTATATTGTCTTGGTCTACAAGTATAATAATAGCTATGATTCCTTAGGTAAATGGCTTGGACCTGACTGACTTATTGATTGACAGATAACGTAGAGACCAAACCGTTAAACGTAGAGACTTGAATCTTGGAGAGTGTGTTCGTCAAGAATGCGCGTACTAAGTATTTTAATAATTCACAAAGCAAACGAAGTGGCGGGGGTCAGCTAGTTTAATAAACATATAAATACAACTCACAAGCCAAATAACTGGACGTAGAGACTTGAAATTTCGAGGGTTTGTCCAGAAGTGCCAAACACTCAAGCCTTTTTATATTGATAATAGAAGTTGTTATTTTAGATATATTTATGATTGAAGGCCTTTTTCTACTATTTAAAAGATGATTTAGATGGCCATTTTATAAGTGGCTATAAAGGCCTATTTTATTCAGTCCATATAGTCTATTTCTGTTAATTTCTATCGTAAGTTCTATGTTCGGAACCATCACAAACTTCCCCGACTCTACCTTTCCCATCAATTCCTTATCTCCTCGATTTGGAGGTAGGTAATCCAATCCGAGTGGTTATCGAGTTTTTGTGGACGATGTTGCGTTGTGGTCGGCCGCAACACGCGTGCTCATAACACTGCGTTAATGCATTATTTTTTGTAAAAATATGTTTTAAAAACTTGTTATTCCCAAACAAGCCAAGCTTTCTATGTTCAGCTTTCTTTGGAATCTTGTGAATCTCAAATCATACGCCATGCCATGCCATACTTTTATAATAAAGGTATGGATAACTAGGATAGATAGGGATGAATATATGGATAGAAAAATAGATTTATATGGTATCCTCCTAGCTGCTATTTGATACAAGTATTTACGAATTATTCCCATCTGTCACCCTGCTCTGTCCGCCTAGGGTGACAGATGGGATAAAAAAGTTCCATCTGTCCCACCGTTGCTGAAAGAAGGACAGATGGAACTTTTATTAATTTCAAAAGTTCTATCTGTCACCCGTCACCAATAGTATTTACCAAACGTATTTACGAGTATGCTAGAAATGGGGATACACTATTTTGCATTTCGATACCACGCGAGCGGAGCCATAGGAAGCAGCTCGTTTAAAACATCGTTTTTTTATCGAGTGTCAAACGAAACAACATTATCCAACAGTAAACAAATCGCTGACAATATCGAGTCACGAATAATCATATTGTCTCACAAAGCAGTTGTCAGATTTCTCATCGGAATTCTTCAATTCCCCTGGGCCCTGAGATTCCTCAATCATGAAGGAGCAGGTACAAGTCTGTGAGACACGCGTTGCCACCGGGAGGCCACCAGGAGGCCTATTGTTGGCATTCCTGGACACTTGCTAAATGCAGGATTTATTTTTTATTATGTTAATCATTATCATACTTTGAATCGTTTGTCTATTTTGAAGTAAGTTCATACAATCGTGATCAGAATTGAAGCTTAAATTTTAAGTACTCATAAAAATACTGGTTTTAATAAAAATATAAATGACAAGTATCAATATACATTCAGTGGTTTTGGCTCGTTGATGTTGAATCAATAAATTTATCTGAGGATGATTATTTGTAGGTACATACTCGTACATATATTATAAGTAGATAATCACGTATGTACTTACCTACTAGCTAAAATTAAAAACAAATCTCGTGCAAATAAAGAAGATATGACCAGCTGTCAGTAGGTAGGGTCTGTTCAAAATACTTACTTTAAGTAATGTAATTAATAACTTCGTACTGTTTGGAAGGGCACTGTAGCTAGTGAAATTACTGGACATTCAAGATTGACTATCCAAATCTCTCAGGGTCGAAAAACTAGCTTCTAAGGTCAGTAACCGTTTTTGTAACTGAAAAACTAAGCTCCCAACAACACCTTTATTCCCGCACAAACTCTACCACCAACTAGCAATATACATTTAAAGGAAGGAGCAGACAGTGACCTTGCGATGGCAACACCTATCACTTGAATTAGATTCAGCGATAGGTATGCAGATGAGCTTTACCGCGAGTGGCGGCTCAGGAAATTAACTCTAGCGCCCTACGCCGGTACACGTCTAGTCTTCGAGCTTGTAAGTTTTGCTACTACAAAACATACACTCGAAAACATAATTCTCTTTCTTTGCAGTTGAGTAAAACACCCAAATGTAGGTCTATCAGGCCTGTAAAGTAATTTAGTTTTTCAAGGCATAGAATCCGGCGCGCCCGCAAAGAATATAGGGCAAAACTGTTTATCCTTATTACCTTCGCCACAAAAAAAAAAAAAAACCATAAAAAAAAATCATACTCAGTATTTTTTTTATCTTCAATAACAATTAACATTTAAAAATGTGCTAGCGAGATAGCGGCGAAAATAAATATGTTATTTATGTAAGTAAACGAAATTGCGTACATATTTTGCTTTCCTATGATAGTTTTGTTTACAGTCAATAAATCCGTCTCGATTGAAGTCGGTTGTTGTGTTATTGTTAAAAACTTTCATTATATCATTTAAAGAGTACGTTAGTAGAGTATCTACCTGTACGCTTGTACCTTTCGGACTCATATTTATTTATTGACATTTGGATGTTTGCTTTGTTTTGTGTAAAAAACGCGCCATTCCGATTCATCAAACGATTGACAGAACGCTTAGCCCAGGCGTTCTCAAACTTTTAAAAATAAAAGCATTGAAACACTACTTTTAATGATTGCAATCTTAACGATATTTAAGAAAACGTATTGCGTAAAGTGCAACTTTTGGAAAATACTGATGTGATTAAACCACTTAAGTTATACCCTAATAATATAAACCACTAGTGGTTTAATCACAGGAGAACATTGGCTTAAGCAGGATGTAAAGACAATATAGAGCCGACTTTACTTCGTCAGCACACAACTCACGTAGTATGTATAAAAAAATCTGTGTCGACCAAACTAAAAATAAGCACAAAAGAAGCCTCGTCGAAGTTCACTTGAAACCCTTTCACCACACTGGTTCGAGAGAAACTGAACCGAAATGGTGACACGATAAGAAGAAGAAGACTAAATAAGCTTAGATTTCAAAAGAAGCAAAGTTTGAGCACCAGCGCACATCCGTTGAAGCGCGCGACAGGTCGTGCTGTTTTGACAGCGCGCCATGACGTCACCTTTGTTCCAAATTCAAATAAAATGCTCTCTTTGTCCCGGTTCACTTTAAGTGAACCGGGTACACTTCACGTACTGTTCACTGTCCTCAGAGAACGCTCCTTGGAGAATTGAGTCTTCGAATCTCGATAGGTTTAAACATAGAGGAACATTATTTTGTATTATTCTTTAACTACCTATTGTAATTTATGCATCCTTATATATTTTTTTTCTAGAATTTTGAATTTTTTTCACAGCCAATTTAGTGCATAAAGGTACTTAACTTAGGTGAATAAAATATACCTCTTATTATAACCCAGATATGTTTAAATCGATAACCCTTGTCAGTCTCTCAGTTACAAGCGACGTGTCCAACAATAGGATTATCTGAATGCAGTAGCGATTCTAAACAGGCTTACCGGCTCTTAACGTCAAATTGACTTCGCAATGTCATGCATGGCATAAAGCAAAATGGCGCAGTGTGTTTTTCAATAAATGTTAGTACCTACCTACTTAGTTTTTATATCTGTGGTACAGACAGCGTCATTGATAAGTATCACCCTTACACAAGACTTCACATCTTCGAGCTTCAAATTCCTTCCTAATTTCAAACGCCCGAAGAGGCGTACGAAGAAGTTTTGCCTTCAAAAATTAATTATATTTTTATAACCATGTATATACCTAAGCCTTAACATGATTACATACCTACAATGTTTTAAAGAGGTTTGAAGGGTGTCTTGTGCAAGGGGGATACTTATCTATGACGCTGTCTGTACATGTAAAATAATTTTAAATTATAAATCAATATCTAAACAAGCTTATTGTTGAAAAAAACTGAAAATCTGACTGCGAAAATATTATGCATTGATTGCCAATTCATTATTCAAAATTAAATGTAAATATATGACATACAAAGAAAACATACATACATAGGTACAAGATATGCGCGAAAAACATAACCCTTCCTTGGCAGTCGGTTAAAAAAGCTCGGTCCTGTATGACTGACTATAGACATCCTGCTGGCTAAACCATTAGACGTAGAGACTTAAAACTTGGAGGCTTTGTTTTTCCAGAGCTGAAAGTTCGCAACGTAAAAGAAGTGAGCTAGTCTTTATTGGCTCTAAAAAAAGTTATTTATAAAAAAAGATGCCGATACAGTCAGATTTTTTTTTAAATGTGGTAAGTGTTTCACTAAATTTGAAAAAGTATGAAGTGTTCATTTTGCATAAACTTTGTTGAATGTGAAAATAAATTATTAAAAGTACCTATTATTGCGAATTATTGCAACCTTAATTTCAGAGGTTACTAAAACTATAAAAAATAGAACCTATTTATAAGTGCCTATTAATACAATATCTCTATGATTTGGTTCTGAATCAGCAATTTGTCTGGGTGAGCAAGAGCATTGTAAATCAAGTAAAGTGATAAATATAAGGCGCTCCATTGCATGAAACTCTTCTCTCACTGACTCTACCAGCTCTATAACATAGCTCCTAAAGTTTTTAGAATAGTCCAACTTTTGTAAAATAATAGTTGGAGAGCATAAACAAGGAAAATTCTGTGTGGTTAATGGCACCAGTAAGGATAAATAATAAAGGTTAGAATTACTAGGTTTTTAATTTATATTAATACTCCATCTTAAAAAGTAACAAATTAAACAAGAGATATTTCATTTTTATTGACGGGGTGTTGAAATTTCTTTTTTCCTGTTTTTCGCCTTCATTTTATTATAGTCTAAGATCCCACTGCAGGATCACTAAGTTCATCGAGTAGACGCTTAAAACCCATTTAGTACATAAATGTAGTAGGAGAGTATATATTATCTACCTGGGTGCCTATTGAAATTTGGCCGCAAGTAATTAGATAATTTTTAATTTTTTTTTTGATAAAAATTTCATTTACTTGTTTTTAAATAAATTATCACCCACTTCACAGCAATATAATGTAAAGAATTTAAAAAAATCATGGTTGCCTGGTGGGCACTTGACCGCACTTCTTCGCAGCCAGTTGTAAGGTGGCGTCCATAAATTAAGTGAGGTTTTTTTTTTTATTTTCTGTCCCTCCCTCCCCCCCTGGTGAGATGTCGTGAGATTTTATTCTACCCCCTCCCCCAACCCCCAATCTCACGTGAGATTTTTCAAAATGTGGGTTTCTTACGTAAACGCGTTGGATTGTTATATTACAATTTAAACAAAGGACTTAACATTAAATCTTAAGCATGTACAATCTGGATTGCATGCATACATAATCAGCCTATAATGTTCCCACTGCTGGGACTCAGGCCTACTCTGGGCTAGGAGAGTGAATGGGTCTTAATCCACCACGCGGACCCAATGCGGATTGGTGGATGTCACATGACATAGAAAATTTTTATCTGTCCTTTGACATGCCGGTTTCCTCACGATGTTTTCCTTCACCGTTGCGAGAACGAGGGATGCATACATATATTTTTTTAAACCGGAAGAACCCATTTACGCATGAATGCAACCGGGATTCGAACCCGCGACCATCAGATCGCAAGGAAAGGGCCTCATCCACTCGGCCACCACGTCCTTATATCCTCCAATCTGGATTAAATGGACCAAAATAGTATATATTTTTTGTTTCAATCAGAAAAAAAATGCGTGATATGTGCAGAGACCCCCCCTCACTCCAACATAAGATTAGATGAGATTTGACTCGACCCCCTCCCCCCCTTAAACACCTCACGTAATTAATGGACGCCCCCTATACAGGTATGATTTAGGTACCCTGGTAGATATATACGCTCGCTATGCATACATATATGTACTCGATGAACGTAGTGATCCGTCAGTGGGATCTCGTACTAATTACTGTCAATCGCTTTAATACTATTAATCTTGGTGTACTATAATATAGAACCCCGTTAATGCCTACCACCTTATGTCCATGGTTTCTCCTGGCTGATGTAGAGGTAGTTAGTAGAGTAGTTACCTTTATATGTCCCTTACTAACTGAGTTTCTTAGATAACATTACATTACATGGAAGACGTGGTGGCCGAGTGGATGAGGCCTTTGCTTTGCGATCTGATGGTCGCGGGTTCGAATCCCGGTGGAAGTCATGCTCAAATGGTTTTTTTCGGTCGAGAATATCTACACATCGTGAGGAAACCGTGAGGATAGAACAAAAAAAAACGTTATATGGCATGTGAAATCCACCAATGCGCATTAGGTCCGCGTGGTGGATTAAGACACATTCACTCTCCTGCCGAGAGTAGGCCTGAGTCCCAGCAGTGGGGACATTAATGGCTGATTATGGTACATTAGGTACATTACTCGTAACTTTCCTACGGAGTTTCCTTAAAATAGGAGTAGGTTTAAAGTTTAAAATTCATGTAGGTATGTTTTCTTTATTTTTTTATTAAATCCACTCTTCTCGTAGAAATGAAAATAAACAGTTTTTTTATATTTTATTATCTAAATCGTACAAACTTAAAAATATTCTATTAATTATGTTAATGGAAATAAATAAGTAAGTACTTCCTCTTAGGCAAGATCTTATATAAAACTATAGTTAGTTTAAATAGAGTAGGTAACTATGTATAATAAGTGCAAGTATTTACAATATTTCTTGATGGATTTATTTACACAGATCTAAGTAGAAGATTATTTTTGGTAGGAAATTTTCTAAGTGGACTTCACTATCGTGGCATAGTGGCGCGTCTAGATATTGAATGAAAACTAGTAGAAATGCCACAGCGGCTCCACAGTGGCGCTTCATAACGCCTCTAACTTGAAGGCGCCCTAATGCCTTGATCACACGTACCGAGTACTCGGCCGAGACAGTAAAATGTTACTCGGCTGAGACAGTGAAAGCTTACATCACTCGCCATGTCGCTCTGTTATATGTACCGAGTACTCGGTACGTGTGATTTAGGCATATAGCTTGCTCCTCTTCCTTTTTTGAAGTTGCTTGAAATCCTGATAACATGTCCTGAGCTCTAAAATCCGGGGTTTTCACGCGTCTTGTCCTGGCAACCCTAATTATTGATATATAACTGGTGTGCTGTGCTACTGCGGTCTTCGCTCCACCGTGGCCTGGAAGACCTGGTCAACATCAGCAAGCCGTCTCATAACATTTTTCCTCTCGCTTTCTGTCAATTTGTGGCAGTGATTTCGTGAAATGCAACGGAAGTCTTAACAGGAAGTTAGCCGTCAGATGGTACTAACCTCAAAAAATCCTTACAATGAAGTACTACTCGGGCGAATGAACATGACACCTGGCTGACACTCTCGCTCGGAACTTGATGCTTCCCCCGCTGCCCCGCGCGGCGCCCTCCGTGTTTCTTCCTCTAACTGCGAAGCCTTATCATTGCCAAGTATTACAGGACCTCTTCTCTATCAAGATTATCCAATTCTACGCTGTACTTTGCACAAACGTCATTCGAGCCAGGTGTCATGTTCATTCGCCCGAGTAGTAAATAATCCTTTCATATTTAGAGGAGATGTCAGTTGTAAACATCATAAGCGACTATCGCAAAGGTCACTAGCTTAAATTATTGTTGTACAACTGATGTGCTGTTCTACTGCGGTCTTCGTTCCACCGTGGCCTGGAAGCCCTGGTCATCATCAGCGGTGTAGCGCACGGTGCGTTGGGAGCCGTCTGCGTCCAGGAAGCTGTAGAACCCTCGCACTGTGCTGCCCTCTCGCGACTCCTGTGCAGCTTTGTGGTCTCCCGTGTCTGGCACCTGGAGTGAACACGGGGGAACGTTAGTTATAATACAGAGTTCTAAGATATACACAGTAATAGGTAGGGTTGTCTGTTTATAATGTTACGGCATCGCTCATTTTGTCAATCGACTTCAAAATAGGAGGAGGTTTTCAATTCGGTTGTTTTTTTTAATGTTTCCTCAGAACTTTGATGTTTACTTATAAACGAATTTGATTTTTTTTAAGAGGATATAATTCACGTATTAAACTTCACGTATTAAACTTGTTTCTCAACATATTCATCTCATCATCAAAATTATACTTCCATATTGGTCCCACAGGAATTTCACTTTGGTCTGAAATCAAAAGAACTGAAAAATGACGTCATGCAAGTAAACGAGATTGCGTATTTTGATTCCCTGAGGAACTATTCAGTGGTGACGCTCACTAAGACAGTCCGATTGAAGTCTGTTGTAGTATATTTCATAAAATTCAGCAACTGCACTGAATTTACAAATGAATATCAAAACGTGCATTGCAGTATCGATGAAGAAAGTGGTATTTACGAAATAAGGAAACAATAACACTATAACAATGTTGTATTCTGTCTGATATAACTCAAACTGCGAGTAATTAAAGAGTCTAAGTAATTGCTCGTACGCTTTTTTAGGATGTTATATACACCGCAAATGTTTAATCACCAGAAAATAAAATACACATAATCTGTTGCCGTTACTGAATACATAATGTCAAATAAAAATTGAAAAAATTAAGTGGAATTTTTGTCAAATTCTATTTGATTAAAATTGGATAACTGTTACCGTTAGTCGTTTTCCTATTGATTTGCGTCAGGCGGTACCCATCATTGATAATAATTTAAGTTATATTTTTCGTTTCGCAAACCCGGGTACCTAACTCGAGCCAGCTCGCAAAAGCACGGCTCGGGCGCCGCACTCGCTCCGCTGTCACTCTGTCATTTTGTAGATATCCAAAATTCTGACTGCATAGATACAACGTAGTACCCCGTCTTCATTGCCCATTTTTTATGGGAATTAAAAATTGGTGGTGTATGTATACTTAGTAACGTTAGTTTTTATCCTCCGTGGTAACGTGAAAGTTATATTTATAACTAACAATAATAATTTTATATCCTTCCGTTTTCTCAGTCGGATGCTCAATCATAAGTCTTGGGAAAACTTGGGTAACTTGCTTCATTTACGAATAGACCTTTGATCCGCATTGAAACAATAACTTAGAGGTCTAATTGATAGGTACCACAGTAAACAAGTATTTCTCAAAGGGTAATTTAATGTTGTGGGAAGTTAATTGTAACCATATTGTTCACGAAATTATTTTTAAATAACGTGGTGTATGATCCTATCTATTTCAAGTTAATTGGTTTCAGATTAACAGGAGGCTGGACACGAATGGAGCCTCTTCGAGGCGCACTTGTAATCCTTTCACCACACTCAAAAGAACTAGTGACATGATAAGAAGAAGAAGTAGAAGTAGGTAAGTAATTACTTACATTATGTTTTATTGACATGCTTAAAAATTATGTTAATTTTTTTTTGGTACTTTAAATAATAATTTATTTACACAACCTACTATTTTAATGCTAAAACATAATAAAACTAAAATTACTTAAATAGGTAATATATTATAAAAGTATTAAATATGTTAACAATATTATTAATTTACATTTTAGATTTAGGACCTAAAGTTTCGTATTGTACGTGCGCGTTGAAGTCTTTTGTATGGAAAAAAATAAAACGTGATTTCATAAGTGAATGGATCAATAATGCTGTTTAACACAAAAAAATCTGTATTTGATCAACTAAGTACCTAAAGTACCTAGTCAATGAAATGAAAATAGCTCAAACTTCCTGCTTTTTGTAAATTTTTTGCATGCCTAAATCGCAAATGTTATGCAATGTTGGTATCCCCCTTTCTAAACCAAACACGCCTTTAATTCATACTCTATCTACTTGTAATAGGGTCTAGTTTGGCATACATTTTGGTTTGGAGGTGTGACCAACAAGTTCAAAGCAAGGTCAATATGCGTAAGAACGAGTAATATAATTGTAACGCACAATATTAATATATATTTTATGGTATTGTCCTTATCGAAAGGTTGTTTTAATTATATCTTGCTGGTGTGATTATTACAACTATGTCAGAATATTTCCTACAATTACCTACATCTACTCACAAAACAATAGAAAAATATATAAAAATCAAGCTATATGTATGTTATTTGGACACCAAGGGCCAGGAGCAAGCCATTTTACACGAGACTTTTATACATATTTATAAGACGAGGATAAAATAAGATTCAGGAACAAGGTATACACAAGATTATTTACTTCAAATAAAACATATTAAATCCCAGCAAAAACCTTTTTAATGTAAAAATCAAAGCCAAAAAGAGCTTTTATTGCCGCAAAAATACGTGAGATCTTGTAATATTGAGGCAAAACTGGAACTCTATTTATCGTTAACTCTTATTTCATAAAATCATTCATTGTAAGTTTGTAACAACTGAATTCGGCTTTGTTTTATTCATTATAACCTTAATACACTATTATTGCATACTCCTCATCACCAATCTGCATTGGGTTTGCGTGGTGGATTGATTCTTTCGCTTTTCTAGCCTAAATTAGGCCTAAGCTAAGGCCCAGCAGTGGATTAATATAAGTATCGAACATCGATATTATACAGCTTATTTATAACCAAAGTCATCACATCCCTGCATGATAGCTAAGTAATTAATGAAGTAATAACTAAATGAATGAATAACGAGTGCAAATATATGTTATTTCTAGGTCATTTCTACAGGTCAGTTCAAGAGCGGTCACCGCCTGACCAACATCACTTCCGCTGACATAAGCGGTTGTCTAAAGGAATGCATTCAATGTCACGCAGACCGCATGCGTGTGCGCAGGTGTGGCCGGCTATCTCGTACTACACTACTTATACACTGCAAATTTAAAATCACCAGAAAAAAATACGCTTAGTTAAGTAAGACAAAGGTTTAAAATTAAGTTAATTTCAATTATAAGTACATACCTAATTATGTCTTTTAATAAATTATTTTGAGTTCAGTAGTCTTTTATTTATGCTGCTTATCCAGCATCAAGAGGACCCCTTTTGGCTCTGACTGTACAAACACGTATACATTAAAAGCAAAACAGCCTTAATAACTCGGTTTGGGGGAGTCACTGAAAGGAAATAATATTTATTTTGAAATTCAGTGACCCCTATTCGGGCGAGATTACTTCGTGGGAGACGTAGAACCAGTCAATCAGTTGCCATTACTAAACACAAACATGGCAAAAAATGTTGAAAAAATTAAGTCAAATTTTTGTCAAAAAAAAAATGATAAAAGTTTTATAACTGTTACGTTAGTCGTTTTCCTATGAATTTGCGTCAGGCGGTTCCCCATCATTGATAATACTTTATGTTTCATTCATCGTTTGCCAAACCCGGGTACCGAGCCAGCTCGCTGCAGCTCGGCTCGGGCGCCGCACTCGCCCGCTGCTATACTCTCATTTTGTAGAGACCCATAATTCTGGCTGCACAGATACAACGTTGTACCCCTTCTGCACGGCACATTCAAGTTATATGATAATTAAAAATTTGTGGTGTATTAACACATTTTTAACGTCAATTATAAAGATCAATTCGCTATTTTATGTCAGTAACTAAATAATTGCTATAATATTTATTGTTTAGGCCTTGAAAATAACCATACTTAAGTGTTGTAATAAATATGATGTAGAATTCAAAACTGACCTTAGAAAAGTCATTTGCTTATTTGTAGAGTTCGGAATGTTCGATAAATGTTTTTGTAAATGGTCATAAATGCTACATACTTACATTCAAACCAAATAAGTAGAGGTTGGCAGGTACATACAATTTTTCTTTTAAAGTAAAAGCAATACGTACTTATAATACTATCCATTAAAAAAAAATATTTTTACGTTTTTTTTTGTCTAAAAAAACTGGTTCAAAATGGTCACGTGTATCTAGTGGAGAAAGTATCAAGCAAGTGATTGGGTTTGAATACAATGTCCAGTAGCGGGGAAAGTCGACTGCTTACGTCACTTGACATAATTATAATCTATTGTAATAATATCGGTATTCATAGAGATATTCTTGTATTCACTGGACATTTGAATTAAATTGGCTTAGGTAGATCTCTAGCGCTCTACTTACTTGAATATATTATGTAGGAGCGCGTTCATAAATAACAAAATGTACAGTTAGTAGGTGTCATTTTTGTGTAATTTAAAAATATTGTCTGGCTTAAAAAAACATACCTCATAATAATCCTACCAATATTATAAACGCGAAAGTTTGTAAGGATGGATGGTTTTTTACTCTTTCACGTAAAAACTACTGAATGGATTTTAATGAAACTTTACAATAATATAGCTTATACATCAGAATAACATATAGGCTACAATTTATTAAGATACCTGCGCAGACGAAGTCGCGGGCACCAGCTAGTACTTCATAATATAATAAGAATAATAATAAGCCATTTATTCCAAACTTTAGGTTTTCACATATTTTATAATGTAGTAATATAAATAAAAGTATTAAAGGATGTCCCGCAGTTCGGTGTGCCTCTTGGCATAGGCCTCCTATAGATGTGGTACAGATGAGGCCTATGCCAAGAGGCACACTTCATAATATAATCATGCTTATTACTGCTGCTACAAAAGTAAACTGTTTTGATTACCATCAGCTCACAATAATACTATATATTTTATATAAAATTTAACATTATATTTAAAAAGACTACATTATTAATATTTTTTTTGGACATTTACATCGCCATCGATAGTTGGCTACAATTTGCGTAAGGAAAAAAAATATCTATATGTATTGTAAGTATGTATTGATGAAAGTATGTATTCTCATCAATAATGTATGTAACTATGTCAGTATGTAAACTAAATTAAAGTTATAAATCACTGTTTACATCACCTAATGATAGCGTACGTAATCTAAGTGCGAACATCAAACGAGTTAGTGCCTATATAAAGTACCTTAAAAAAACATTACCCTCCTTATTCGCTTTCGGGTAAAAAATGCATGCAATTTACGTGCCGTGACACGTGTAGTTTTGGAGTTCTCTACAAGTCTAAATGTTTATAAGATTTTTTTACGATGGAACGCAATTTATGGTCACTATAGATTTTCCTAATTGATTTAGCTCAATTTTTCTCATGTCTTTTCTCATTTCTCATCTAATTCTTATTAACCATATTATATTGGAATTAAGTTTTTTTTTAAACCTATACTTACTTGCTTGCTTTAATATCAGATCTCTAACAAATAAAATGGCAAGAATTTAGAAGAAGAAGAATTCATTTTATTTATAAATAAATTCTTCTAACATACAAAAAATAGAACATAACAGATGAAATCCAAATCGTTACATTTTAAACAGAAATTAACCGGATCAATTTAACATTAATTTTAAATTTACCGGGTTCGAACCCACGACCTTCGGATCGAAATTCGAGGCACCTCCCACTCTGCCAACACGATTTATTTTTCCTCTATCTCTATCTCATCCTCACTACTAGGATATTATGTATGGCTGCTATTAGTTCGATAACAACTCATAGTCACTTTTACTGAATCATGGATTCTGGTCAGTGTTTTTGTAATGCGTTTGCGGCCGCTGATGCAACATCATGAAACACGCCTCGCGCATGCGTGCGTGTTGTGGTTACAACAATTTGTTTAGTTTTCATGTTTAAACAATATGATTTATAATAAAACTTTTGCTGTGTTTGATTCAAATATTTAGATTGTATTTTTTGTCATAGTCATAAAATATTATTAAGATTATTTGTTGGGATAATCATAATATTTACTTGTACACCAAGGGCCTGAAGCAAGCCATTTAATACGAGACTTTTATCAGACAGAGGCGAAGGCGGGCAAATATTCAAGTTCAATTTTTCACTGGAAATCTAACAAATTCGAACTGAAATGAGCGCCCATTTGATAATTCAAACAGATACAGCCAGCCAATGTTACCACGATATTCTAAATTAGAAAATTAGTTCTCAGTTTCCTGAATGAAACCTATTGCAAACTAAGCCTCTGAGCAGATTTTAAAAGCAATAACTTTTTTTCTCTTGGGCTTAAAATGCAGTTTACTCCCCCTGTGTGGGTATTTTTTTTTAAGTGAAAATAATCTTTTCTATACCAACTACTGTCCGCGGCGCTCGCGTAGTATCTAAATGAAATATAGCCTGCATCTTTTTCCAGCTCTTAACTATACCTATCCCAAATTTTATTTTTTATTTTTACAACAGAAGCAAGATAAGGATTCTTGCTCTCGTTTTAAGGTTCCTTCCCTGATCGCTGAGCACTGCACACCAGATTGTCATTGCTGCAGCAGCCAAGGTCTGTAGAAAGCGGCTGCTTCCGACTGCGTGGGCGTTTCGCAATTATTTCGCTTCCTCCGATAATTTATTGCATTTACTAACGGTGCGCTGTTCGATTCATAACTGTTGCTTACTGTAGGTACACTTGCTGACAAAATAATGCTTATTTGACTATAGACCGTAATATATCCGTTTCATATTTGGTCGGGCGCCTTGCCAATCAAATGAACTGTATCTAGTTATAACATAATTGTTACATACCTACTTGTTATAGGATATATTGATAGGATAATTTGACTTATTCTGACTTATTAGGACACTCTAGCTAGGCTTTTCAAAATTGGCAATGATTTAATACGACTATAATCAAATAATAAGCTAAATCAGAGATCACTGCTTAGCGATAAAGGCGCCAATTGTACATACTCCACAACTTGTATCTGTATCTCTAAGATCTTTAATACAATAAAGAGATCTCATTCATTCATTCACTTAAGGCACTGTGATTTGTAAATTATATCTTTCAAGTCAAAATCGACGCCACTCTCTCCCTCGGTGTAAGAAAGTAGACCGGTCGTGTTACCACACCGACCTTGCGCTCGCAGGTTCACTTAACTGGAGCAAATATTTGACAGATTTTTAATCAGTGAGATTTATAGGTATTATAACTAGCCGCTGCCTGCGGGGTCGCCTGCGTGTTCAGGCCTTTAGTAGTTTTGGCGTGGTTAAGAGGATATTTGAAACTGTCAGAAATGACAGCGGCCGAATTGCAAGACAGTGATAGCGCAATTACACACCTTACCCCGAAGAAAGAGATTAAATATTAGATTTTTGTCGCTCAAAAGTGACTGACGTAAGCGAAAAATAATAAAACATCGTATTGCTTGAAAAGTATTGAATTTATAAAAATATCCTTTTACATTTATCTAAGTTCTTTGATTACTCACTCAATTGTATAAACAATGAACGTAAACATTCTCTAAATTCGAAAGATAAATGTAAAACAGGTTTTATGAGGGCCGTTTTCAAAAAATAAATCTATTTAGAAAAGTTCCACCAAACGTCTTTATGTCTTACATTTATTTAGATTATATCTTCAAGTAATCACTGAATTAACATCAAGTTTGTGACCTGTTCCGTTACTGAGTAAGAATATAACGCAGCGACTGCAAGTTTAAAAACTTTTGTATTTTATAATACGAATAAGTATTAGTTAGATAAGGATACCTGTACCGAATTTCAGGTATATCGGTTCAGTACTTTTGGCGTGTTTGGTGACAAACATTTTTTAAGTTTTTATTCTGCCAACTTTATAACCTACTTATTTATTTAGGTATATGAAAGTTTCTTTATCACTGACATGTACTACATCTTGTAAAAAAATTCGTAGCGATTCGTGACTACGCATACGTGTAGATACATAACATGATAACAATGTAGCTAACACGCCCGTGCTAATATTGTGCTCTGTGACCTGAGATCTAAATCATAGCACGATTAAAGCGGGGAATTCACTAGACGGACATGCCCGCGGACAGTTTGTACGGGCATATAATTATGTCGCCAAAATATACTACACAGACTCTTTAGCAGCCCAAGCCTGGAGTTCCCTAAGGACTCAATTTTTTCTTAACATAAAATAAAGGTAAAATAACATGAGATCGCCCGGACGAGCAACGGGCAATCTACCAGACTGAATGCGACGACGGTCCTACACTAGCAAACATTGCACAGGCCTATAGGAGCGACAACATTACCCAAATAGCTGATGTTACCTGGAGCAGAGTAGCTAAAGAAAGAAATGAATTACAAGACATGGAGGAGGCTTTTGCCACTAAAGGCGATTCTTGCACAAAAAATAAAGAGTAAAATTTAGATAGAAGAAACAAGTAGAATAGATTAAGTGAAAATAAGATAAACTATGTAATATGTGTAAGAAATTAAAAAGTTTTTATTAGTATTATTTATTATTATAGTACGAGGTCCGACGGGCATGTCTGCAGATTTGCCCGCGGGCATGTCCGTCTAGTGAATTCCTGGCCTAAGCTATTTGTCAGTCCACCTGACATCAATGGCGATCGTTGTGAAATACCTCGTAAAGCGGGCACGATTTGCGATGCTACTTATTGCTTTGTTTACTGCACTCCGTGACTAACTATAAAATACAAGCATGTAGATTTTTTAAACATTTACACATACAGAGTCGCAGGTGGCATGGATTGGCATCACTACATCCAACACCCGAGAACAAACATTGATATTCGTCACACAGATATTCGCCTCGGCCAGGGATCGAACCCGGAACACCAAGCTTCGTAGGCATAGTCACTTCCAAGTAAGCTACGATCGTCAGATGATGGTAACACTGCATTGGTATCTAACTCTATTGTAACATTATCTGATGAACAACATTATGGATTACGAGTACTATAAGACACTCACAACTTCGTTTGCGTTGCGAACTTATAAAAGGTCCATTCATAACGCGCGTATACTTAATTTGAATTAAAGTCAATGGGCAGGTGTGATCTTTAACCATCAGCAGAGCGCGTAACTATCTCGTCACTTGTTCAAATTAAAGTTTCACGAAGTGCAAGAAAGGAGCCTCTTCGAGGCGCACTTGAAATCACTAGTTCTTTCGAACTAGGGTGGTGAAAGGATTTTAAGTGCACCTCAAAGAGGCTCCTTTCGTGCACTTGACATATGTTTTCGAACTTTTTAGGTTCCATTACATGCCGGTTTCCTCATTATGTTTTCATTCACCGTTAAGCACGTGTTTTAATGCACACATATATTTTTTGAATAGAAATATCTATTGGTGTACGACCTGGTTCGAACCCACAATCTTCGGATCGAAAATCGAGGCACCTCTCACTCGGCCAACACGGTTTTGTAACAAGACCAACACTAGAGTGGTGAAATGATTAAAATTTCACGAACAATATAGCAATTTATTTTCAAAATACTTACATTAACTCCATAAGAGAAGGTATACTTCGGATGAGGGTTGTATTGCTCATGAGCGCTCTGCAAATCGGAGTCCCGCGAGTAATGCGCCAGGCTTAGCGGACTTCCGTGCACCGACTGAATTCGCTGGAGCCGATGTGGTTCTTCTCTATACCTCCCTAGGCCATTCAGGGACTCCCGGAATCCATACAAATACTGCTTCTTTGGTACAAGTTTGGTTAGCGGTCCTTGCGATATCGGCTGCCTCGTCAAAAAGCCGCCAAACTGCTGAGGCTTTTGATATGGCTCAGGTGTTTGATACTCCTGGATTTTTTGATACTCTGGTTTGTAACCGGTGTATTCTTCTACAGTCTTGGGCTGAAACCTTTGGATTGGCTCGTGTTCTTTGGTGATTAGTTTCTGTATTGCCCTGTTGCGATCGTGTTCTGGTAACTTCGTATCAGGGTCATCGAGGTATGCTATCAACGCTTCGTCGAGGGTTTTGTAAGTGTTGTAAGCGGATTCTGGGGTCTTAGCTCCTGGGCCGGTGTCATCGTATTTGTTCTCGAGGGCAAATCTGATCTGTGCTTCAGATGCTGCGGACTGCCGGGGAATGTCGAATTGGTAGGATTTCGCGCTGGCTGCGAACGACAGGATTAATGGTATCTGAAGAAGAAAAATACGTATTATTAAAAACAATATTATATTTTTTGTCAAGAACCAATTATTTCTTTGCAGGTTCTCTCAAAACTGGACTGCCCCATTCAAAATAATTGAATGGAAATTTAATGAGTACAGTAGAGTTTAAACACATTAATTCTATTTTATGTTTACTTTTTAATTTTTTGCTGTGTGTTTCTATTTTGATGACTTATTTGAATTATGCTTTTTATTTAAAATAAATAATTTAATAATACTATTCATTTTGACTTGCTAAGTTTATCAGTATTTGAGGAGAAGCTAAGCTTTAAAGAAGATGTATGATTTTTATAGTTCAAAGTTTTATTTTAATAATTGAACAGCAACATAAATTGTAGTAGGTACGTAACGGCCAAGTATGCGATTGTAATTAAGGTGAAGTCGGCAAGAGGCATCATCAAACATCAGTAACAAAATTTTCATTGCTAAAGTGTATTATTACGACGAAGTCAATTTTTTTTTTTTATTATTTAATAATTATTTATTGACAAAAAAACTTAAAGGTAACTAGTAGGTACTTATATTATATCACTATTAAACTAATGCTAATGCTTAGAATTAGAATTAGTAATAGGTATAAAATAGTGATTTTTGTTTTTAGGAATACATTGTTATGTTCATACTAGGTACCTACTTCTAGACAGATGCGCTAAGAACCGGACAAGTTTTTACTGTATCCCGGTTCAAAGCGTCCTCCGACGGACAGTAATAAATAGACACAGTCAATGAGTGATAGGGTAGGTTGGGTGCGCAATATCAGCAATTAGCATGCATGCATAGCTATCTAAAGATTACGAAGAGAACGAAGTAGCATGCCAACATACCTATCAATCCCATTTGAGGTTCGTAACACATTTTGTTATCAAACTGAGTAGGTAGATATTTTAAATTACTGTAATTATTTTACATAAGTTTGGTAGGTAATAATAAATATGGTTTAGGCGCAAAATGGCCAATTCTCAAAATGGCGAAAAGACTAATTCTCAGTATTGTAGATTTATAATTTAGAAATTAGGTAGTATGTTTATTCGTAGGTAGGTACAATGTATTTATTCATAAGAGAATTATGAACAAGGCAAGGCAAGCTGATATTCCTGTCTTAATTTACACAATAATTACTGTATATATACATGTTTTTTTTGTAAAACTGAATAGTGCCGGCCGGGTTACGTCAGTTATTGGTGTTTGAAGGCAGTTAGGTATGTTAATGTTATTGTTTTCACCTGTTGCATTTTGAAGTAGGAAACGTTTTATGGGACAAGTAAGCAGTTTGGTTTAAACATCACTGTGTTCCAGTTTGAAGAGTACTGTAGCTAGTGAATGTAAGTCAAAGTCCAGTGTGGCACTGTTTCGGTCATGGGAAGGCGTGATCTCTAACCATCGGGAGAGCGCCTAGCTTATGTCATCCCTTCTACTCGCATAAATAAAGAAAAAAAAATCGAGGACGATACAAGGAAGATTTTCATTGCTGGAGCTTTTATAGAGGTAGGTATTATTGAAATTGGTGTTAATTACCAACTTGCATAATAATGAGTGCACGTTGAAGCATTATTACATATTTACTTATCATAAACCTATACCTAATGTTCCCACTGCTGGTACTCAGGTCTACTCTCGGCAGGATAGCGAATGGGTCTTAATCCACCACGCGGACCCAATGCGGATGTCACATGCCACAGTACATTTTTTTTTCTATCCTTTGACATGCCGGTTTCTTTACGATGTTTTCTTTCACCGTTGCGAGAACGTGGGATGCATACATAGATTTTTTCGACCGAAAAACCCCATTTACGCATGACTGCCACCGGGATTCGAACCCGCGACCAGCAGATCGCAAAGCAAGAGCCTCATCCACTCGGCCACCACGTCCTCATTATATTTACTTAAGGTACCGTTTAATTCTTGAGATTTCTACAAAAATACAGCAGAGTGTATTGTTTCTTGTATTTATTCGGTGTCTGTGAATTGGGGCGGAACCCTTTTAATTGTTTGCATTGTTTCACATCGGATGTAGTACAGCAATACTACCATTTACATGTTTCTGGAACATTGCTTTTAATACTTAGGTTTTTTTATGTAAAAAAGTAACGAAGCGTTCTCTTTATTGGTAAAGTCACTTGTCTCTTATATAAAGAGAGCTGTACATAATTTTAAATTACATACGCTGGTGCCTATTATACCGTCTAAAATATTAGTGGTCTATCAATGATATATAGCGTTAAATCAATCCTGATATTCTTATTGTGTTAGTTGAGTTTAGTATAGTTAGCCTACAGTGCAGGCTACCGTAGGCTTACTAATAATAGTGTCCATCAATCTGGAACTCATAAATGGTTGGTAGCATAATTTAGCATCAGTATTTGTACGAGTATGAAATATAGACGAAATTATCTTAGAGACATAATATCCTGCCTGCCACCTGGCAAAAAATGGAGTACCTAGATTACTTTTGGTCAAGAATTTTTTGAGGAATAGAAGGTCATTTCTTGAATCTGTGCTTATATTTTTTTAGACAATCAGTTTAGAATGAAATTGATTGATTGATTGACTGATTGATTGATCGATTGAGCGACGAGCCTTCAGACTCATAGGCGAACAGCACCTTGCAAAGACTAAGACCCAAAGTCTCGAACACCGCCGCAAGGTCGCTTGCCTCTCGATCTTCTATAGGCTACATTTCGGAGAGTGCTCACAGGAACTCCGTGAACTGATCCCACCTTCTCCATTTTACTCCAGAACGAGCAGACGCACAGCGCAGTTTCATCCTTATTTAGTGGATATTCCGGTCACATGGACCAAACGATTCACATCCACATATGTAATACGAACCGCTAAGGAATGGAACTCGCTACCCGCTTCTGTCTTCCCGGACAACTCCGGAAACCGGGGAAATTCTTATCAGGTAGATTTTATCAAAATTTCTAAGGGAATGGAAGGTCCCTTATAAAGGAGATGGCTTGTATTTACGTAGTCTATTATTAAACTTGGCGTCATTTCGCGAATTGGATCGGCCTTATCGATGGCCGCGCTAACCAGTTCTGTCCCATTGAGGAATCCGACAACTTTGGATCTCGGTCAAGGGCGATTTTTATTACCCTACTTGTTTAGGCTTGAAATAATAATTATATAACATTGTATATTTTTTGCAATATTAGCGGCTTCTGCTCAGTTTTAATCGCGTGGCAACATCGTGGTTAAAAGCAACCTGATTAAGTAGGTTAGAATCTTTTTTTTATGTAAATTAGTCGTGGCGAGACGAGCTAGGCGCTCTCCTCGTGATAAGAGATCACGCCCGCCCATAACCGTAACAGTGCTACACAGGGCTTTGATTCCCATTGGCACGTACAACACTGCTATAGCGCTCGTCCACCTTAAAACATTTTGACAGTCCTGAAAACCCAGTAAATTCACTAGCAGTACCCTTCCAACCCGAACACAGTAATGCTAACACATTACTGCTTTGAGACAGAATATCTGGCACTGTGTTGGTAACCACCTAGACGGCATCCTGCAGAACGCCTCCCAAACGGAAAAATCTAAAACTGTTTTCAGGACGTGATTGTGTTACAAAATATAACATTTATCCTACTTAATATTATAAACGCGAAAGTTTGTAAGGATGGATGGATGTTTGTTCCTCTTTCACGTAAAAACTACTTAATGCTAATTTCTCTACTATTTACCTCTTATTCGAACAAACTCAAAAATTAAATAAAAATATTACTGTAGAAATCTCCTGAAGCTAGCTGAAGCAGCGATCCCTCGTTCCTACTTACAAGTCTAGTACTTAGTTAGGACGAGGTACTCAAAGATTCATCTGATTCGGGTCTTTACTACATAGGTAGTTCTTTTTTATTTTAAGTAAATTACTAAAAGAAAAGAAAACTTTCAACTCATATACAGCATACATTAATTATATACCTACTCAGTTAAAATAGTCTTCAATTATATAGTTTTATTTTGTAATTTTAGCCTTCATTCATTTCTTTCTTCATTTTATACTACGTTTACTTAAATTTGTACCTACCTTTATACTAAGACCTTTGTAAAATAAATGTTTTTTATCTTTTATCTTATCTTAAATGGATTTTAATGAAACTTTACAATAATAAGCTTATGCTATGCATCAGAATAACACATAGGCTACAATTTATAAAGATACCTGCGCAGACGATGTAGCGGGCACCAGCTAGTATAATATAAAATCACTAGTATTTTGTACTAGTGATTTGAGTTCAGTGGTGTTTTTAGAGGATCGTCTCTAGTGAACCATGCACTGGTAATCTATGGTGTCAGATTCAAGCCATCCAAAGCTCAGGTGTCAGACTAAGAATCGTGATAATAACACTGAATTGGTGTAATGAGCTGTTATTAATAATGGTTACTTACAAAAAAAAATATTACGAATAATAATGTAGATGAGCCAGTGAGAGTGGTTTCAAGTAATAATGACCGGTTTTTATGCAATTGAACTCCTTAAACACCAAGTAAAACCTGATCTTAATATTATCGAAAGTACCTTACCTACCTACCTCCTTGTCACTTTATTTAAAGCTTAACATAAGCTAACTACTATAATCTACATGTATTACAAAATTTACAAAAGTAAATAATTGGGCCACCCATAGACCGTTGCAAACGATCTATAGGTAGCTCAACTGGTCCAACTCGATACGCGATGGCAGCGTGCCGAGGATACTGGCTGCATTGCCTCTTTGTATAGCAAGGCTTATTCTTTGGCCGAGATAGCTGCCAGCCCTCTGATCACGCGTCGCTTAGACCAGACGCTCTGACAACATTTTGAAAACTCGGAAGGCTCCCATTCCCCATGGACCTAGGGTCTCGACTCCAAAAAACCTTAACTTATAATGATTTATGCAATAAATATTAACAAAAAGATATAGACGTTACTCTGTATTTCACCCTAAGCGCACCGCTGAACCTGATCTTCTGCTTAACTCAACAAATTTCTGGCAAATCGCCGCTCTAGGCTCTGAATTATAACTAAATTCTTCTAAAATAAAATTTAAACTTACCATAAAAGCCAACATTTTGAACAACTAATCACTTCACGATCACAGAACTAGTGAGGTGCACTTCATTCAAACATCGATATCGATAAATGATTGAGAATACGCGAGCAGCCGACTCTACCGCGCGCCGAAGAATGGCCGCCAATACGCAAGCACGCGAGGAATCACTCACTTTTTATGCAAGTGACAACCGCGTAGTAGAATGCGGACTTTGCATGAGCGGAGCGATAAGCTAGATAGAAAGTTAATAGAGAACTGTGTTTGGATGTTGTTATTACACGAACGTTATACTAATCAAAAATTTTCAAATGATCAGATTTAAATGACTTTAATTTAGACGACACCGTGGCTTAGTTGGTACGAACCCTGCCTACGAAGCTTGGTGTTCCGGGTTCAATCCCCGGCCGGGGAAAATATTTGTGACGAACACAAATGTTTGTACTCGGGTCCTGGATGTCGTGATGTCGTGTGTGTCCATGCCACCTGCGACACAGGGAATCCTAGTGCAGGGGTGTGAGTGTGTGAATGTTTGTTTGTTTGTTAAATTTATTCGGTACAATTACAGAAAACAAGTATTTTCCTAAAAACAATACAACACGTAAAGTTGTCCGTATTTCTATAGTGGGGGATCGTTGGTCGAAAGTAAAGACAGAATTAATGAAGTGTACTTCATCCAATCCGCTCTTATATACTCGTATAAGAGTATAAGAAAAATAGCTTCCACGTGCATCGCTCCGCTTCTGGCTACGCTCATAAACACCAAACCCTTAGCTCGATCAGTGTACTCCAATTTCGACCATCTATCAGCATCAGGAAGTAGCCAAGTGCCTGTATGGATTACAAAATGGCGGTTTGATGCCCAAATATTCCGCCAATGTCGCAAGTCAGCAATAAAATAAACATTTAAGTATTTGGAAAGTTAAAAACGGAAAATATACGTTTTCTGGTGATGCAATTACATGTATTATCGCGTGGTCTTCGTATGCGTGGTTAAGTTTAGACTGCAGAGGAATTTTAATTGTTTAATAACGAAAGAGGCCTAGATTTTGAATTTCCCTGAGGGGTCAGATATCAGTGGTGGCCCAGCCTTTGCCTTGCTATTTGATGGTCGTGGGTTTGATATTTACTAATACATAAAAATAACAAGCCTTTTATTCTATCAGTTACTTAATTAATTACAATTTATTATTTATATTATACCTTCATTAATAGTCGCCTCTAGCGTAGGCCTCCCCATTTCTTTCCATACTTATAACTCTGGCCTGTCTCACCTAAACTAGGCAGAGCTTGTTCTATGGGAACCAGATGACTGATACAATACTTAAATACTATTTTGTAAATACATACCTACATATAATACATAAAAGACACCAAAGATTTAGGACAAACACATCGGTTCGTCCTGAAGTATTTCGTCGAAACACAAAAAATGATAGTCCTGAAGTGGGAATCGAACCCGCGATAACGGCGTGGCAGACCAACACCTCGTCAATACTTTTCACTAAAATTATTTCATAAATTTGTAAATGTATGTTGTTTTATCAAGTGCTACAGCGTTAAATACATAACTTAAAGTAAGTATTTGATACTTCGTATTAAAATAAAAAAAAAAAAATAGATTGAAATAAAAAAAAAACACATTCGCATATTAATTTTTCAATGTACAGAACTCTCTCAAACTTGGCAGTGGCAGGTATGGCAAAATAACATCGTACAGAACTCTCATCATCGTGTTAAACTCACACTTGACCGTATTTCCGCTCTGGATGTCACATTTCCCAACCTACTCTCGCCCAGATCAACTTACTTTACATTCTCGCCCCCACCATTGGGCAACCTGGCAACAGCTTGAAGGTCCTGTCACATTAGTTTTTTTTTACTTGACTGCCAAGGAAGGGTTATGTTTTTCACAGGTATCTTGTATGTATGTAAAGTCTGGAGCAAGTCGATCAGGTATATACCTTTTTTATGAAAAATAGTGACAAGACGAGGTAGGCGCTCTCCTGCACGGAGAGAAAAAATTGGGATGGCGAGACAAAATACCGAGTAACCGATAATATATTTTCTTGTACCCTGTATTTTAGTAACTTTAGTTAGCTAGAACTATTATATTGTAATCGTTACTAAATTTCGTTAGCAGGAATTATTATTACTGTAATCGTTATTAAATTATTCTCGCTGTCACAAATTCAACTAGAATTTTAGTAACAATAACGAGTTTTTTTTCTCCGTGTAAGAGATCACGCTTGCCTATGACCAGAACAGTGTTACACAGGACTTTGATTCACATAGGCTGGTACGACTCAGCTGTAGCCTCCCTAAGGGACGCCTCCCGACGAAAAAAAAATTGTTGTTTGTAAAGTTGGTTTACGGACGATAGTTTAACGTGACTACCAGCGTAACGGGACAATGAGCGTTACCGGACAATGAGCGTTACAGGACAATGACGTCAACGTTTTCGTGCATGCAGCTGGCGCGGCGGCGTTCATCGATTTATTAGACGTAGTCACGTCAAAAATTAATACCTACTTAAAAACTCTGACATCAAAGTCAATTAAGATTAGTAGTGACCAAAATTGCTCTTTGGAATGGTACAGTCAGCTGTATAGACTTGTATACTTAGCCAAGTACGCAATTTTTTTCAAATTAATGTAGGATCATCTTACTTGTCAGAAGAAGAATGTCTTTGCCAAATTAAGAGTTTAGTATAAATTTAAAAACTTGGGAGTGTATACATGTTTGCAGCTGACTGTACTTTACACCGTTCACATTCGCCCCGTAACACCGGTCCATACCAACATTTAGATGCTAGCATTTTAGCTCCAAGAATAACCTCATACTACTTTTTAGTCCTGTCACTTTGAAGGTCCTGTAGAGTTAATAGTCCAAGAGACAGCTATTCAAAGGCTACATGATGTATAACTCGTACTCTGTTATTAGGAACGATAGCTACGGAACCGCCTCTCATTCTTAGCGGATACGGATGTCGAAACATTACCGTGGAGATTCTTATAACTGGACTGGACAACCAAGGGTCTTGCCCGATGTTCTACACTTGGATAATTTTATTATAAAACCTAGTAGATAATATTTATTCACACATAGTCAAATTCCGGCTTGTAAATTATCCCTGTGTCATCGACGCTTTATTTTCGATAAAAAGAAGAAAGGAAACTTCGTTTGTAACATAAAAAATGTACAAATTCAATCGGTTTCAGTGGTAGATGTTGTGAAGCATAGAAGTTTCGATAAAATATCTCAGTAGAAACACTAATATTCAAATGTTAAAGTTTGTGCATAAAATCAAGATGTAAGAATATGTGGATGGATCTGGAAAAGCCCGTTAATTGGTTACTCATAGGTTTAACCAGTAAAACTGATTAATTGGTAAATATAACTATTTAAATATAGGACTATTTTTTTAATCAAGTTAAAGCAGCTACTCGTAATTATTGTAAAGATAAGTCTAGGTATGTATTGGGTGTGTCCGGTGTTGTAAGCTCAAGAACTCAAATGTTGAAGGCTGTTGAGTACCGGGCTAAGATTAATTATTATTTTTATGGCTTGCTTAGTAAGAATTAATGAAAGTATTGTCTAAATCCTGTTGTGGTTTTAGTAACTCAGTGTGCGGTGGTAATTTTTTATTATTAACATGATTTTATTAAGTCGCTTTTTTGTTTGTCTGTCTGTTGTTCCGGGTGGAATCTTGCAACTCAAATTTTGAGAACTTCTCGATTAGCTGAAACTTTCAGGATAGCTCACAACTCGATTCAAATTCAAAAAATCAAAATTATTTATTCAGAACAGTTACTTATAGAAACTATGTTACAGTAGAAACGGTAAGACTGCAAAAGTTATAAAACTGTGTAGCAGTCTCAACGCCCTCCTCCCGGACACATTACGTTCTGCGTTAAAGAAAAAACATAGCTAAGGACATAATATGACAACGCATTCTAAAAACCACCATTTCTCGTAAAGGAAGCGAGATAAAGAAATAGCACGAAAACGTGGTTTTTGGATTTTTAATCTACATTTCGTGTTATACTATTTATTAGCTAATTTTAGTGTAACTCTATGGGTGTATGTAGGATTTACTTATAAGTGTTCGTTATTATACATTTGGTACTAACTTGCCCGCTTTTGATAATCCTCGTCCCTCAAATAGGATTAAATATTTATTATAATATATATAAAAACCTTATTCAATAAGACTTGTAATTGAATATTTAACTTAAGTAATTGCTCAATTAAACTATTACCGACGCATTATAAGCAAGTCTTATAGCTCATAAACGATTTGGTTAGAAATCGATATTACAATAAATGGTTGTTTAAACAATTATAAACTATCCCAGTTACATAAAATAAATACGTTATACACGCATGCTGAGTTATACTAGCTGATAGTTATAGTAAGTTAGGGTTGTCCATAAAGAAAAAGTTGTTAATAAATCACTTTATTTTTTTATAAATACGCTACGAATCAAATCAAAACACTTTTAACTCTATTTTTAAAATGAAATAAAAATACTTCTAGAACACAGACGATAGTAGTGAATATGCTTCTTGGACGCTTTCAAAAGAAACACTTTGGTAAGTACATACCTACTGCTTTTTTTAAAAATTGATTAAGTATATCTAGGGATTGAAAATATGACTCTACAATTTGACCTGCTTTATGCCATATGAATGAATTATTAATTATGAATTACGCGTATCATAAGTATTTTAAAGTGCAATATCACTATTGCTAAATGACCACATTTTAGTAAAGTATCAAATGTGAAATGACTATTGATATGTAATTTGTAAATAATAAGTAAGTTTAGCATTATGTTTAAATATAATACCGTTTGGGCGTTTTAAAGTAATCTGTTAGCCCTTCCTGTGTTTTCCTAATAAAAAGTCGAAGTGTATTATTGCCAACCTTATGTTTTTAGCTACTCTACATGAGTGGGCGCATAAAAACGCACGATTATATCAACAAGGCTTAGATTACAGGTAGGTACTAGGTACTTGTGGTCACGAACAACCTTCGACATTTCCACCCGAAGACAGATTACGAAGGAGTTAATACATTTCTATGTATGGAGAAACAACACTTTTCAATTGTTGCAGTGACAATTTTTATACATACTAGCGATGCCCGCAACTTTCGTTTGCGTTGCGTATTTTCAAAATTCATTTCTTAATACTCATTTTCAGCTCTAGACCAACAAGTTTCAAGCCTCTACGTCTTGGTCATTGGTTTGATCTTTACGTTGTCTGTCAGTCAGTTAGGCCTTTTATGTATATTAATTTAATTTTAAGATAATTGATTGATTCAGGCGTTACTTTGCGCTTTTGACACATATTTTTCGAACTTTATATAGGTTCTATAACATGCCGGTTTCCGCAAGATGTTTTCCTTCACGCTAGGCACGTGTTTTAATGCACACATACATAAATATTTTGAACAGAAAAATCCGTTGGTGTACCACCGGGTTCAAACCCACGACCTTCGGATCGAAAGGCACCCTTTTGCTTTTCAGTTAATTTTAGTAAATTAGAAAGAGGGAATAAACCAACTAAAAGTGTTTATTAAAATTAAAAAGAAATACTTATATCTCTACGACTGCACCGAGGCGGCAGGATTTTGTGAAGCCAATAATGTAATTCCAAAAATAAATATTGTCGCAGAGAAATAAGAAGCTTTAATAGGGTGATGTGGAAAAAATCGGCTAATTCCACCCTCGGAGCGGGTGGACCATCCATCACGGAGCACGTCACTTGCCATTAGCTGGCACACCAGCGGGGGGACGAAAGTTACGAGCGCAGGATATGTAGGCACTTACATACGTACCTTATTAACAAACAAAGCGTTTCTCAACCGATTTCAAAAAAGGACGAGGTTCACAATTCTGTGAATATTTTATTTTATCTTTTTAGCTCAGAACTTTGTTGTTTATAAACCGATTTGAAAAATTTTGTTTGAGGTCCCATAGAAATTTTATCAAAATCGGTTCAGTAATTTAGTTTTTAAAACAATAAAACCAAAAAAAAAGTCGTTGAAGTGAAAAAAACCTTGATTATTTAAAAGCAAATGGAAAAATACATTTGGTCAATAATAATATGACTTAGATGTTGTCTTTACAACTCTAGTACTAAATGTTTTTTTTTTTTGCTTGTTACTCTATGTATACATTCTTATTGCAATAGGTTTTGTTACCACAATAATATAATCACAAAATTACTGCTCCGTGAGATGACAATATACGTATCTGGGTAAAAATATTTCCTATGGCAGCTATCGATCTAAGATATGCCCTTGCTAGTGCTAAATTATATCCCTAGGTTGTGTGATGTTGACACAAATAACTTGAAACTAATATCAGTCATTCAATATGCAAAACGAGCGATTAAAGTTGTAGAATGTTCAATGTAACTACTCATTTCTATTTTCCTAGCTTGCGCAAAAGTACTTTGGTACCGTAGAATAGTAGGTACCATTTACCTTCTCAGAAATATTGCAGCTTGGGCGTGTCTAACTAAATAATATCAGTTATCCACCTAGATTCAAATTAAAATTAAGTTATTTCTTAAAATAAGTCAAAAGTTAGAGATTACCTACTGCTTCATTTATATTTATTTATTTATATGCTAAAGATAATCCTACCTACCTCTCTATAAAGTATAAGTACGACTATGTGATATGCATAATTGATAAAAAAATGACACTTTTACTGTACATAAAATACTTACCTACCTCAATTCAGTTAAGTTATATTAAATGGGTACTAACATATCCTACAGGACTCTGCCCCGTAGAACTTTCTTCCCGCCGTACCGTAACGAATTTCTCAGTGTAAACAGCATAATATCTCCATCCAGCCTACACAAACGGACACATACCTACATACATACATACGTCTGGTACCTATATTAACGTGATACCTAGGTTCTAGGCTCTACAGAGTCCGGTGACGCAGTAACAGCCATCTACAAACTGCATAACTAACTGCAACGTCGTCCATCCGTAACGTTGCAACGTTTTAATATAAATCTAAATGTAAGTACAAACAACGTAAACGAAGCCAAAGTTGTGAATACATATAATAAAATACACATTTGTATGTGAGTATTTGTATATGTTTGATTTATATTTGTGTCTGTTTAAAAAAAAACACGTAAAGTTTTAAAGTATGTCTATTTTATTATGTACGTAGGTAGAGTCTCTCAAAACTCTACCATGAACTTTCAAAACATAATATCTTCGCACTAATTTAAAATGGGTGAAATTTATAAAACTTGAATGTACCTAAATACCTTCCTATTGTTTACCTAGATGGCGCCAAAAAAAGTGTCAGATATTCCACCGAAAAGCAGTAATGTGCAAGCATTACAGTGTTCCGGTTAAATGATATTGCAGCTAGTGAAGTTACTGGGCCTTCGAGACTGACCATCAAAATGTCTCAATGTGGACGAGCGCTTTGAAATGATATGAAATGAAATTATATTTATTTATCAACAAATTATATAAATATATTTAGAAGTTCGAAACGAGAGTTCTCTCGTTTCGAACTTCGGCGAGTCCACACCTCCTGATGATGCCTCGTGTAGAGGCGAAACACGTGTCGTATCTTTGAACTTTGGTTTTCTGTTCGTTGACTCTTTGGTTTATCATATAGTAATATGTACTAAAGTTCTAAACTAAAGTTAAGTTAATTAAAACCTTTGTTTAGAAATCAAGCGGATTTATTACTAAATATATTTATATAATTTGTTGATATTTATGGATTTCCGCAAAGTAACGCCTGAATCAATCAATTATCTTATATTTATTTGCCTGAAGCACCCTGAAGTATGGATTGGTCATTAAAAGGTCTTATATTAATACTTATAGTATCACATACTTCGTCGGTTGTAGTCCACATGCAATTTTTTACTTAATAATTAAATAATTTTCTAATATTTTAATAGGTTATCTATAGATAGTAGGTACCTACATTCAATTAATTAAACCTTAAATAACTTATAAACTTTAGCAGTGTTGCACCAAATATGAATATCATTCACCCTTTAGCTAACGATGTATTTCTTTGATCCAGATAATTTGTTGGGAATATTCATTACATCATTTTTATCTCTCCCCTAGTTTCAAACTCAATGATCCTTGTTATGGGTACCTACATCTGACCCCATCTACGCTTTTCAAACCACACCCCAATTGGGTGTTTACGTTTTAAAGTCGAGGGATGCTGTGCGCAGATTTTTATTACTTACCCACTTGTCAGGGATATAGGGGATGATGCAGGATTTGGTTAGGAGATTTGGATCCATTCAATTAGTAGTTATTTTTTTTATCAATTCTGGCTTCGATTAAGAAAAAAAAATTGATATACTTAGTAAGTGTAGGTATTTAAATTTTAGTTCACATCACATAATTGTTTCTAGCCCCAAACTAATGAGAGCTTGTACTATGGGAACCAGATAACTGATAGATTAAGTACTCTAATTCTTCATTTTTTTTAAATAAATACTTAGGTACCTACATAGGATAGGATACAAAGAAAGCACCTAGACTCAACAAACATGACAAAAAGTTATCATTTTATGTGTATCTCAGGGTTTTTAACTTTCTTTACATCACAACTTGAAAGGTAAAAGATTGTAAGGTTGTAATTGTAATCACGGCAAAACTACTGAATCGATTGATCTGTTTTGTATAATTTTTAAGCTGGCATAAGATTATAAGTTTCAGCAATTGGGAGAAACCTATTATCTTTCATAAAGCCTAAACCACTTAACACTTATCAGATTTAAGATTTTCAAAGATTTTTGTCTCACCTTACATATTTAGTTGAAACTTGCTCATTGTACTTATTGGCCAAGAGATCTTAAAGATGCCTTATTTCAACAACAACCACTGGTTGTTAAGACGGTGTTGTTGAAAGTTTCCAAGTCAATCCATCAGCGAGTTGGTCGGCGGCAAAGTTTGGACGCGCGGTGTCGCTGCGACAACAGAAACTGCCACGAACTTGGGCCAACCGTTTAGTATCGAGTTATGTTTATGGATTAACTCTCTTTTGTATAGCAGTTAACAGTTTTTGCTACCAAAATAGGTAGGTACTTGTGTCTTACTATTTAAACTAAAACTTAAAAATAAGTAAGTACCTACTAATTAACTGGAAATTACGTAGTTCCAATTTTATCATTCAATATATCGAAATATGCACCACAAATGTTTAATTCTAAATCCGTGGAAAAACAACTAACCAGTTATAAAAAAAAAACAAATTTATTTTGACAAAAATTAGACTTATTTTTTCAAGTTTTTTTGCCAAGTCTGTGTTCAGTACGTAACGGCAACTGATTATGCGTATTTTTTTTCTGGTGATTAAAAATTTGCGGTGTAGGTTTAGTCTGACTTATCCCTATGATTAAATTGTCTGTCTACAAGTTAGATTTTTTTATTGATATCATTTGCACACAAGCTAACGGGGACAAGAGTTAGCGTTTAGTTAGAAAATAATGGTACCCACTTAGTACCAGTTACAGTTTTCTTAATAGTTCTAAGTAAGTACTTATACAAAATTGCAGGCTACTCAACGTTGTCAGTTTGTCCCAGTGCATCTTTATTGCAATGATATGGAGGTACCTACCTACTAGCGTAAATAACAATGTTTTGCCATCTAGCTATGTAATTTAGCAAATTATTTTTTCTCTTTAATTTTCATTTTGAGCACAGAAATCCGCTTTTATTCCACCACGTGCGTTCAAATCTGTCGCTCGTAGCTTGATGGATCACCCGGAATTATCCACATTGTAGTGTAGGTACGATCCGGTGCAAGATTGACATTTTTGCTGGCGAATTTTTTCAGAAATATGTCAGCGGATGTGAAATTGAGATCTCAGAGGTTCGGAATTTATTAATAATTATTTTGTGAGCGATATCGAAAATATTTTTTTCTACGGCTAGTGTAAGTATGTAATCAGTAAGAATAGTACCTGTTTCTTGGTAGGAAGGTAATTGCATAATAACTTAGTAAGTTACTAATTTAACTTTACATACTTATAGTCTGAAGAGCACATTAAGTACGATTATAGAGGACGTCGACCGGGTTCAAACCCACGACCTTCGGATCGAAAAATGAGGTGAGATTTGCCACCCGTCTAAATACCCCATAACACATAGGTAGTTTATGTTGAATAAAATTATTCAACATAAACTGGACGCTTATAAGCAATACTGTGTCAACCCTCATATGTAAAATAAAATAGATTTTGATACAGAACTCTTCTTTATTAGCTGTAGAACGTTTTTCAATAATGTGTTAGGTACGTTGATTGAATCACCTTTATTCCAAAAATACCTACTTATCACAACTTTATCGGTTTTACTGATATTCCTATTTTGTTGTAAAAGCCTCTCGTCCCACGTCCGCTGTCCCCTCCCCTCTATCGGCCGTGTGCACCCCCGCGCACGATCCATCACTCGGTCTGTCAGCGCGCACTCGGCCCGCAATGTTCCATTGTGTACGCGTCTGGCTCTCCGGGACTCCGCACAAGGATTTAGACGTCTGTTTAGTGGACGAGTGTGTAACGGCCATTTTGATGGGTTTATTGTCCGAATGAGGGAATATTATTTTTATACACCAGAATTTTTTAATCACAAAAAAAAATACGTAAGTTGCTGTTACTGAATACAGATACGGCAAAAAAACTTCTCTTCTCGTCGATTCATTCTGAGAATAAATTCGATAAAAATTGAATACCTGTTACCGTTAATCGTTTTCCTATGGGTTTGCGTCAGGCGGTACCCATCATTGATAGTATTTTAAGTTTCATTCATCATTCACACCTAGGAACCCGGGTTTTTGTGTTGTATATCAGGTATGTATTTGAAATTCAGATTTACTCTTTGTCCACTCTTGATATCGACGCTCTTCTTGAATATGTTAGTGATTGTTTAATGTGAGGTATGATTTATGGCCCATAAAGTTTAGAAAACTATTTAATTATATGTACAGACATTTTTTTTGTTTATAAGTAAAGCATAAAAAATGTTATTTAAATGTAGATGGTGTTGTGTGAAATGTCCAAACATTATTATTAAAGGTTTGCTTTACGACTTGGTGCGCCATCTAGATTGCATTCTAGAACTAAAGGAGTACATAGTTAACAATGAAACAGATGTATAATTTAACAATTTTATTTAATAACATTACAATTATACTATAATCCATACATCACAATTGCAAAGCAGTGTAAGAATTGGACCTGTGTAAAAATAAATAAATACTTTATTTACATAATTTCAATTTCTATTAACTTGCGAGGCGACGCTTGCAGAGATTCCTATCTTACTGGCTAACTGATTCACTGATTCTGAAAAAAAAAGGTAAAAAGAATCCATCAGATTTTGAAAATAATTAATAAAATAGTAGAGTGGGCTATGTATAGCTGTAGAGGACAATGTTCAGCTGTAAAGGGCTATATTCCGCTGTAGAGGGCTATGTTATGCTATGTCAGTGGCAGAGGGTTATGTTTTATGTTCAGCTGTAGAAGGCTTTGTCCAGCTGTAAAGGATTATGTTCAACTATAGAAAGTTTTGTACAGCTGTACAGGAATATGTCTGTAGTGTGTAGAGGATTAATATGTTCAGCTGTTTATTTGGGAGCCCGGCAGGGCTCCAACCAAGTCGAGCAAAAAAAGTGGCACGGCCGTACTATCCTTTTCTCAAAGCAGTTCAGGCCATTTTCGACCCCCTATAGCTTCGTTGTGGATAAAACCAGAAGCCTGAATTTTCAGTACCCAAGCAGGCATTGTATAAACACGGTATATTTGAAATTTCATTCAATTTGAACCAGTAGTTTAAGAATTATAACTAGTCAAAATTCTTAATTTTGTCACTGACTGACTGACTGGCTGACCGACCATAAAAAGTCTAAGGCACTTCTAGCAGACATAGAAGCTTCAAATTTAGAATGCAATTAGTGTTTAGTGTATACATCAAACGAAAAAATATATTGTAATATCCGTCCAGATTTCTAGATACACCAACTTCATAAATAACTTTGTAATCCCATATAAATGTATGGGATTACAAAGTTACATTTGCAATTAATGAATAAGCGTACCTGTATATGTATAATTTAATGGAATAATAGGTGTAGATCATCATCATCATCAACCTATACCGTAAAAGAAAAAGAGGAAGACTACCTACAAAAGAAATGAGATGCCAGTAAAAACAATTTTGTAAAAATTGTAAAAATTTGTACCAATTCTCGCTTTCTACCGTAAAAAATTCTGAGATCCATGTAACACCAAGCCAGTTACTTTATTAATTCCCTACTTAAGGGACCTACTGTCCTTAGTTATTACGTAATTAGCTAACCTAACCACATCTTATAGTGACCATTATGAATATTAACAATCTTTTATGTTTTAAATAAAATAGATTGACTTGGCAATCGCACTAATCAATCTTATTTCATTTAATAATTGTATTACTTGTGAGATACATTGTGTTTTATGACTGCACTGACCTGTTGCCGAGCACGACGCGCACGGCGGCTTGCACGTGCGGGGCGGGTGGAGGGGGCGGGGGCACTGACCTGTTGCCGAGCACGGCGCGCACGGCGGCCTGCACGTGCGGGGCGGGTGGAGGGGGCGGGGGCACTGACCTGTTGCCGAGCACGGCGCGCACGGCGGCCTGCACGTGCGGGGCGGGTGGAGGGGGCGGGGGCACTGACCTGTTGCCGAGCACGGCGCGCACGGCGGCCTGCACGTGCGGGGCGGGTGGAGGGGGCGGGGGCACTGACCTGTTGCCGAGCACGGCGCGCACGGCGGCTTGCACGTGCGGGGCGGGTGGAGGGGGCGGGGGCACTGACCTGTTGCCGAGCACGGCGCGCACGGCGGCTTGCACGTGCGGGGCGGGTGGAGGGGGCGGGGGCACTGACCTGTTGCCGAGCACGGCGCGCACGGCGGCTTGCACGTGCGGGGCGGGTGGAGGGGGCGGGGGCACTGACCTGTTGCCGAGCACGGCGCGCACGGCGGCCTGCACGTGCGGGGCGGGTGGAGGGGGCGGGGGCACTGACCTGTTGCCGAGCACGGCGCGCACGGCGGCCTGCACGTGCGGGGCGGGTGGAGGGGGCGGGGGCACTGACCTGTTGCCGAGCACGGCGCGCACGGCGGCTTGCACGTGCGGGGCGGGTGGAGGGGGCGGGGGCACTGACCTGTTGCCGAGCACGGCGCGCACGGCGGCTTGCACGTGCGGGGCGGGTGGAGGGGGCGGGGGCACTGACCTGTTGCCGAGCACGGCGCGCACGGCGGCTTGCACGTGCGGGGCGGGTGGAGGGGGCGGGGGCACTGACCTGTTGCCGAGCACGGCGCGCACGGCGGCCTGCACGTGCGGGGCGGGTGGAGGGGGCGGGGGCACTGACCTGTTGCCGAGCACGGCGCGCACGGCGGCCTGCACGTGCGGGGCGGGTGGAGGGGGCGGGGGCACTGACCTGTTGCCGAGCACGGCGCGCACGGCGGCCTGCACGTCGGGCGCGTGCGGCAGGGCGCGCGCCTCCACGCTGCGGGCGTAGGGCATGGGCACGTCGGCGCCCGTCACACGCCACGCGGGCGCGTCCAGCTCGAAGAACGTAGCCGACTCCATCACGCGCGCGCAGATTTCCGCGCCGATACCTGTTGCGAGTATACACACGTTAGGATACCTGCCGCCAGTATACACGTTAGGATACCTGCCGCCAGTATACACGTTAGGATACCTGCCGCCAGTATACACGTTAGGATACCTGCCGCCAGTATACACGTTAGGATACCTGCCGCCAGTATACACGTTAGGATACCTGCCGCCAGTATTCACGTTAGGATACCTGCCGCCAGTATACACGTTAGGATACCTGCCGCCAGTATACACGTTAGGATACCTTCCGCCAGTATACACATTAGGATACCTGCCGCCAGTATACACGTTAGGATACCTTCCGCCAGTATACACATTAGGATACCTGCCCGCCAGTACAAGCGATAGCAACAGCAGACCAATTCGTGGCCTTGTCGAGATTGAGCTACGACTTGAGGTACGACTCAGCTATACGGAGTAGCAAACTCTGCTCCTCTAGCTGAGCGAGAGTCGAAAGCTATGATACAGTAAACTGATAATAGTTATGTTGTTTGAACGTGTTTTTGAGTGGAGACATCATCTAGGCTACCGTAGTGTAGGATGACTTTAGGCTAGGTGGAGCGATGATCTGAACATTAATACTGAATACTTGTTCTTCTTATCGTGTCACTAGTTCTTTCGAACCAGTGCGCCTCTAAGAGGCTTATACTGAATACAGAATAATGACGAGAGGGAGTTGTATGATGAAATTGAGTCGTGTGATGAAATCGTGTCGTGTGATGAAAGCGTGTCGTGTGATGAAATCGTGTCGTGTGAGGAAAGCGTGTCGTGTGATGAAATCGTGTCGTGTGATGCGAGCGTGTGATGCGAGCGTGTGATGCGAGCGTGTGCCGCACCGGACTGCGGCCAGCCCTGCTCGACGGTGACGAGGTGGTGCGTCTTGCTGAGCGAGCGCGCGATGGTGTCGAAGTCCAGCGGCCGGATGGAGCGCAGGTTGATCACCTCGCACTCGATGCCTGAGGAACACAACCACACCACACTTATACACAGTCAATTTTTAGGGCTCTTCCAATTTAGACGTTTTGTGTCGGACCGCTGCAGTGCCGAAGCGGTACGTAAGTCGTGCGGCGGACGGACGGTCATTTATTTTCATACAAAGCGCACGGTGCGGCAACAGTGCGGCGTCGGTACGTACGATTGAACGCACCGCTTCGGCACTGCAGCGGTCCGACACAAAACGTCTTAATTGAAAGAGCCCTTAATCACCATAAAAAATACGCATAGCCAGTTGAACACATAAACGGTAAAAAAACTTGAAAACATGAAGTCAAATTTTTGTCAAAATAAATTTTATTACAATTTGATTACTGTTACTCGTTTTCCTATGGATTCCGTCAGGCGGTACCTTTAATTGATAATAATTTAAGTTTTATTCATCGTTTGGCAAACCCGAGTACCGCTCGAGCCAGCTCGCAAAACCTCGGCTCGGGCGCCGCACTCGCGCCGCTGTCACTCTGCCATTTTGTAGAAATCCAAAATTCTGACTGCACAGATACAACGTAGTACCCCGTCTGCATTACCCATTTAATTTTTTTTGGTAATTAAAAATTGCTGGTGTATACAATTTGTTTGTTAATATCCCTACAATGCCGAAAAGGGGGTGTTCTGCCCCCCCGCGGGAACAACGAATGTTCTATGACTTTTTGAATTTCCATGATTTTCATTGAAGAACTGTGCACCAAAGTGCAGCTGATTTTTAACATAGTGATTACCCTAAAATCAGCTGTTTGGTGAACTTTCCAAGACCTCTGACCTTGACCTCAGTAATGTTAGTGATGAGACAGATTAAATTTGAAAATGTGAAAGGTTTCATACTTTAACTTAGATTTTATACGTGTTTTTAAGTTAGTAGGGTTAATTTTAAAACACGTATAAAATCTAAATTAAAGTATGAAACCTTTCACTTTCTTTGTTGACGAAATCAAAAAACATGGATAAAACGAATAGTGTGAAGAAATTACTCTAATACGGCGTACTTTTTGAGTATTTGTCCGAAACATTTTGTATGGAATTCGGATTTGAGGATTAGCCTTAAGGTATCGTTAGATTCGTCTCAATAACCCGAGTGTTCTTAGATTTAGGGAGAGAGGGATTTTCAATAAAATAATCAAAATGGCGGAAAAGTCGGAAAATCATGGAGCTAAATAGTAAGATCGTTAATAATTTATTGTTGACCAAACCTATTGAGTAAGGTATCAAAATGAAGGTATTTTAAAGGAGATTACAAATATATACAGGACGAATATTTAATTCAGTCCAATTGAAATGGATCGATTGTAGTATGTTTTAAAAAAAAAAAGATTATTGTAGCACTGTTTTTTTTCGTTTTATTCTCTTGTGCTTCTTCATCATAAGATGAATTATAATAATGTATGAGGTATATAAGTACCTGTCCCCGCCAGTTCGTTGGCGGCGGCGAGCGCCGTCTCTGTCCCTCGGCCGGCGCACACCAGCGTTACGTGCTTCCCTTCTCGCTCTACCTTAGCTTTGCCTGCAAACAAGTTACAAAATATTAGATATAAAAAAAAAGTTTTTTTTTTTTTTTTTTTTATTGTAGACATCACTATAAAATCCTATAAGTAACACGTCTTTGACATGAATTTCATAATTTTTCCCAACTGGGTGGGGAATAATATTTCATACATCCTTACAAACTGAAATTAAGGACGAATCTATTTCAATTCAATTCAATCATTTATTGGCCAAAATGTTACATTGCATAACTCTGGTAAGTGAAAAAATGTTATACAGTTTGAAATACATAAGCTAATCATGTTCTTAATTTCATGAAACTACATATTTTGAATAGAAAAACTGGGAACGATCCATCATGAAGCATCCATGCATCCCTCCCCACAAACTTTCGCATTTTATAATGTTTCTTATAATTATGTACCTAATAGTAAGTTTATTCAATAAACAATACGAGTAGAATAGTAATTTAACATAGTGGCAACACATTATCAGAAAGTCGCTTGTTAGAGCTAGTACTGCCTATTGAACACTATTATTGATCAATATTTTCCCTCATGTCACGGTTTAGTAAAGATGGTGAGCAGTACAGAACATTGTATGTATCATTATGTGTATCAGTGTGATTCCTCATGCATAGTTCTCACCAATAGGCACCAGGAAGTCGTTGGCGAGCGCCTCGTCGGACATGGGGAAGGGGATCCCGTACAGGATCTCGTCCTCCAGGAACACCACGGGGTCCGTGTCGCGGATGGCCGACTTCATCAGACCTGGGGATATGTGGCATGGTTACAAATATAAGGAATCGTGCTTTTGTAGTCTTCATATAGGTGTCTTCACGGTGTAATAGCGCTCGGCGAAAGTGGAGGGGTGCTCTGCGCAAGTGAGGTGGGGCGAGACGGCGGGAAGGTGGCTAAGCGACCAATAGACCAATAGAATCGACTTTTGCGCATTCAAGGTCAGCGCTATTAAACCATGAATAGAAGAATAGAATAGAATAGAATTTATTTGCCTATACAATACAATAGAAACTTATAACTAATCTAAATAATTCTTACTTAAAAAGACTTACTCTAACCTTCGTGTATGTATTTGTATGGCAAAAAAGGACTCAACTCAGCGTTATGCTGGATAGATGGGGTTTCCCACCTATCCAGCGCTGGTTTTCAGTTGAGCCCTGCGAAGGTTACCGACACGACCTATGACTATTAACCTACTTATTTTACTAAACAATAAAAAACAAAAGATAAAAAAGCAACCTAACAAACGAAATGAATGACAAAAATCATAATAAGCAAGGAATGAAACAAAATCAAAATTGATATAAACCAAAAAGAAGAAAATATCAGTAAGTACATAATGTAATAATAAATTGGCTTTATTATTTCCTATCAATAAAAATACAGAACAAAACACTATTTAACGACTGACAGAGGGAGCGTTAAGTGTTATGGGTACCTATATATATATGTATGTATAAGGATTTGAATATGTATATGTATATTGATTGATGTGCATATGTATATATATATATATATATATATATGTATGTATGTATGTAAACCTAAGCTTCATAAAGCAAAAACAAAACTCAAACTAAATTATAGACCTATCGTTATTTATTAAAACTTCATCGTCATTTTGAGCAATTAGGAGAAAAGATTTAAGCTTGCGCTTAAAAGTGTTAATGTTTTTCAGGTCCCTAATCGGCGGAGGTATATTATTCCAGCATTTTGTTGCTGCATATCGGAAGCTGCCTTTGAAAGCCGCTGAGTGATGATGTGGCGTAGCCAGCTGTACAGAACATTGTCTTCTAGCTTCGTTTGATTTCATCCAACGTAGTTTGTGGTAGAGATATGAAGGAGAGGTAAAATTAATTACGCCGAAAAGAAGACAAGCCATATGCAGTTTCCTACGTGATTTCATCCTAAGAATGTAATGCTGGTTCAGAAATGGAGTCACGTGCCCACGCGGTGGAATTGCAAAGCAGAATCTAGCACAAGCATTCTGGACTCTCTGAACAAGGCGCTGTGTCCGGGTTAGAAGGCGAGGACCAAAGACAGCGTCAGTGTAGTTTAGTTTAGACAATACTAGGGATTCGACTAGTCGAATTCTGAGTTCCTCACTTAGATATGTTCTTATTTTGTATAAAATTTTTAAACGGTAGAAACAGTTTTGTACTGAATCTGTAATGTGTTTTTCAAACCTAAGATCAGAGTCCATGAGAAGTCCCAGGTTACGTGCTTCATAAACGCGCTCGATTGGCTCGCCCATAAGGCTTAGTTGAATACTTTGCGGTAGTTTTAGTATCTGCTGTTTGGATCCAAAGATTAGGTATTTTGTTTTTGAAGGGTTAAGAAGGAGACTATTTTTATTAGACCAATTAACTATATTACAGAGATCAGATGTTAAACGCTCTATCGCAGTATCGATTTCAGTTGGTTTAAAAGATATATATATTTGTATATCATCGGCGTATATGTGGTATTGGCAGTGTTCCAAACAATTAATAATGTCCGCACAATAAAGAATAAATAATATTGGCCCAAGAATTGATCCTTGCGGCACTCCTCTATTGACAGGCGTAATCTGAGATCTTGAACAGGTGCCATTTGAATTTTTAAGTTCTACGAACTGATAGCGGTTACTCAAATAACTGTCAAACCATTTTATTGCCGATGGGTCAAATCCATAAAAGTTTAATTTAGACAATAGCAGAGCTATATTTATTGAATCAAACGCTCTGGAGAAATCAAGCAGAACCAGTAAAGTGCAAAGACCTCTATCTTGAGCATACAATATATTGTCTGTAACATCTAACAAGGCAGTAGTAGTGCTTCTGCCTTTTCGAAACCCTGATTGTACATCTGGTAAAATATTATTAATATCTAAGTAGTCGGTGAGCTGATGGCAGACAGCTTTTTCTACTATTTTGGATATACACGGAAGTATACTAATAGGTCTTAAATCTTTGATCTCTAGGGGGTTACTATTTTTAGGAAGAGGGCGAACCACTGCTACTTTCCATATATCTGGGAAGGTCGATGTTTCAATTGAGCTGTTCACAATTCGCGTCAGAACATTCAATGATTGCGGCAACGTCATAAGCAGCATATTTAGTGATATGCTATCGAAGCCTACTGCGTTACTATGCAATTGTTGGATCATTTTCATTACATCATCAACGCTCAAGTGATTAATTGAAAAAGTAGCTTCATTAAATCTGTGGTAGACAAAGTAGGTAAGCAAAGATATATTTGTAACTGAGGTGTTGGTAACATTTAGAAAATGACGGTTTATTTCATTGGGATCAGTAAAAATAGAAGGAAGTTCATTGTTTTTTGGAGGTAATAAATTGGACTTTAAGTTTTTCCATAGTTGCTTAGGGTTATGTATTTGACTGTTTATATTAAATTTGAAGTAAGCTGATTTTTCAAAAAATAGTGTTTTATTGACGAGAGATTTTAGACTCAAGTAATAATCTCTCTTATTTAAAACTTTGTGCCTACGATAGTCAGATAAAGCCAAATCTCGTTTATTCATCATGACTTTGAGTGTATCTGTTATCCACGGGTAGGTATGTTTTTTAATTGTTACCAATTTCATAGGTGCGTGTAAGTCAAACAGTAGGTTGACACAATCATTGAATGAGTTAACAATATCGTTAATATCGTTTAGTGACATCAAGATGTCCCAACGTATTGAATTGAGATCTTTAGTAAACAAATCTGATAGTATGTCCTTCATGGGCCTGTAAAAAATTACCTTGGGTCTATATTTATCCTTTTTTATATTAAGCTCACATGAAATAAAACAGTGACCATTGATGGCTCCCATTGATTCTACCTTAATATTTCTAGATCTTAAGTCTGTACATACAACGTCAATTAGTGTTTGGCTTCTTTCAGTAAAGTGAGTCGGAGTGGAGACTAATTGAGCGAGACTGAGACATGTTGTGAAAGTATGAAACTTTTGAGTTCTTCCGTCGTTTACGTCCAGAAGATTTATATTAAAATCACCCAGGATAATGACATGGTCACATTTTGGATTAATAGAGTCAGTCAAGGCATCAAGAAACAAATCTACATCCATCCAAGGCGGACGATACGCCGTACCTATAGCAATTTTTTTCCCATTGACAGTCAAGGTGAGCCACATTTGCTCTACACATTTATGCTTAGGATCAGCAGGATGAGGCCAAACGCGTGCGTTTACACCTGATTTAATGTAAAAGCCAACTCCACCACCGCGACCACCGCGCACGGTAGCCGGCCGCGGAGTATGGCGCAGCTTGTACCCAGGAACGACCGGTGCGCGACCGTCCTCGCCCGGCTTCAGCCAGGTTTCGTTTATAGCCATAATATCAACAGAATGACTATCCATTTTGACTATAAAATCGTCATGATTTGTACCTAATGATCCCGCATTGAACAAACCAACCCTAAGAAATTTAGCTATGATTGAAAATTAAAATTTTAAGAGTACACTGATTAACAGTGTACAACAGTAGGGATGATTTGTAAATATTCCTATTATTATTTGAGTGCGGGATGTTGCCGATGTCGGTATTAAGTTTATGTACATAGCTATAATTAAATTTTGATCTAATATATAAATAATATATATGCTCCTGGATGGCATGGTAAAGGTATAATAATACTAAATAAGGTGAGGAAAAACATGCAAATACCATGCTGTAAAAAATCAAATTATATTTTATTTTATTCAGATTAGGTAGAAAAATTGTAATACATGTTAAAACGGTACATAAAAAAAGGATATAGTTTATTGACATAATATTAGGTATAATAATAATAAATATTTGTAAATAATTTATAGTATTAAAATAAAGAATATTATATTTTAACAATTTATGAGAAAATGTATTTAAATATAGAATATTATAAGTAGAATTAAACAATTTATGAGTAAAATGCTCCCTTTGTCTGAAACTCCTTAGAAAATAACATGATTTTTGTATAAGAATTCTACAACACACATATAAGCAAAAACAACCAGCAAAATACATTAATTTACTAAAAATAATGCCCGTATTATCTTTAAAAGGCCTGACAAGTGATATGTAGTATATGGAACAAATATGGTTTATACCCGAGTTAGTGTGAGATTTTAAGTTAGACGTAGTAGTAATAAGTGATACACTAGTTTTTTGAAAAAGAACCGTTAAACAGAACCAGCACCAAAAACCCGGTCTATGTCTATTTCGTTGCGTATGCGAGTAACCAATGCCCCATGCTCTCTGCGCACATAGATACGGCCGGCCTTAGACCAGCAGTATTTCCACTGATGACGGCGGCATTCCTCTCTTGTCTTAGCAAATAGTTGTCTATTTGTTCGAGAAAGACGCTCGTTTACATAGATGCGTGCCGGCGTCCCGCCTACTCCGACGTCGGCCGAGGTAAGACCCCGGCGAACCCGGGCCGCACGTAGGTACTCGTCGTGTACGGAGCGGCGCGCGAAACGCACCACAATCTTTCGCGTTCTTACCGCAGCGACCAGCGGTAGCTGCGCAGACTCGCCGGTCTGCGGACGACCCACCGCGCCGATTCTCTCCGCCGATACTATGTCACGTTCATCGAGTGACATACCCATCGCGGTTGCCAGGACAGACACAATGTGAGTAGGGTTCTCGCCTTTTTCTTCTGGAACACCAGTTACTTCGATGTCATTCAGGAGGGCTTCCTGCTCTCGGTCATTGAGATCCGCTTTAAGACCAGATATAGTTTGCTCTAAAGCTCTCTTAGCTGAGTCCTCTTGCTGACACCGAGCCATCTCCATGAGAGCCATCTTCTTTTCGACTTCAGCCGCTCTCTCGTTGCATGCCTCGACCGCCGCACGTAATGTGGTAAGCTCAGCCTTAATCTCGGCCTTAAGCTCCTGCATTTCAGACCAGTGGGTGCGGAAGTCGCCTCTAAACGATTTCAGCTCTGACATATAAGACTCATGCATCTTCATAACCTCGGCGGTAAACTCTTCCTTTAGAGGCCGGAAGTGCAGCTGCATCTCTGCATCGGAAAACTCCGTAGTAATGTTGTGGGCTGTGTCGTCTAAGTACATAGCCTCTGCGCTCGAAGACGGCGGCAACTCGGTAGAATAGGTATCCTGAGAAACTCGTACAGGGGTAGAGGGATCCCTTCCTTTAGGCGCATTGGCTTGGCATGCAGCGCAATACCAAGATGAAGCGATCTTAGTCCGAGGCGCTAGACCTGCGCATGCACGGTGCGTAACCGAGTCACATTTCGGACAGACGGCGCCCTCTGTCCGCGACATGAATTTTCCGCAGCAGACACAGTTCGAACTCATGATGCGATGCGCTCCAAACTCAGATAAGAACCAAGCTGCGTAATCGATACGAAGTTCACCAGAAACTCGCTAGATGGCTCTAGTCACCGTGATGGATGGAGTGTGGAGGTGACTTGTCGTAGTACTGCTGCTCGACGCCAGATGGCGCTAGGAACCAGATCTCGTAAATGCACTAGGTTCAGATGACCTAGGCAAGTTCCAAGCTGCAGAGTTCTGCACTCGATCGCACAACACTTAGTCAATTTATAAGACCTAGTTCACGTCTTCAATTTGTTTGTCCTGCACGAACAATAACTTTTTTAACTATCTTTCTACCCAAAGGCGGGTAGAAAAAGTTCACTTACTGTTATGATTAGTTTATTTTTCGTAATAAAGTCTCTTAAACACACGGGATATTGCAGATAACGACACCACAGTCAAAAAACACCATACACTTTATACTTATCGCGATATGATCGGTCAATGAACTTTCTTACACTTGTATATAATTTTTACAATGGGATCAGCTGTTAACTAGCCGACGGTCGTGTCGGCAGCCATGAGGATACCTGTAATATTTGTAACCTTTTATGGTATTTTTTGAGTAACTTCTATTTCTTTTTATGTTTTACTTTCAATTTACTTATCTACTTTTAACTACTTTAACTTAGTAGTAGAACTATGCAACTATTTGTAACTACTTTTTATTTATTATTTCTCTTTCTATTAAAGCTTTTTTTTGTTTATTGCAAACCTCTAAAGGTTTATAAGATATAACTACCGTTGTATGTTTTTCCTGTATGTAAATAATATAATAAAAGAAGAAATATTTATTTTGATTGATTTATCTACCATTTAAAAAGCTTTATCTACTTTTTAAAGAGCTTTATCTTCCTTCTAAAATATGTACCCATAAAGCTACAACTATCATTTAAAAAGCCATAATCTACCTTTTAAAAAGCTATGTCTAATTATAGCTAGGTACCTTTAGCATCCTCCGAGGAGTAGGGCATGACAACCTTCAGCCCGGGGCAGTGGGAGTACCAGGCGGCGAAGCACTGCGAGTGCTGCGCCCCCACGCCCGAGGCGGCTCCGTTGGGTCCGCGGAACACGATGGGCACGGGCACGTTGCCCGCTGACATGTAGAATGTCTTCGCTGCTGAGTTTATTACCTGGAACATTTGGAGATAATTAGCCATTTTTCTCTGAAGATACAAAAATATTCCACCAGAGGGTAGCACCAGTGGGAGGGTACATACGTTTTGATATCCCTATTCACAGCAACGTTACGTTGTACATACATTTTTAATCACTCTTTTTACCCGCTCAAACATTGAATATAGTAGAAAACTGATATACATGGTAGTGATGTTTTTCAGAGATTATCAAAATATGCGCAATTCAGGCAAGAACAGCTTTATACCGTAAGAGTGTATTTTGTATGGGAGTTCCGATTTATAATAGGCTTCCAAATGAAATTAAATCTATTGACAACTTACAACAATTTAAAAATAGGTTAAAGACATATGTAATTCAAAAAGCTTATTATTCTATTTGTGACTACTTAAATGATAAAAATGCTAATTAGTAATTTTAACATAATTATGTATAAAAATTGATTTGCACGCCACCTATAGACTAAATATGGAGACACTTTCATTGCTATCATCACCTGTATCCGAATTACCCATGTTTTGCAAATAAAGATATTGATTGATTGAAAATGTGACTATGTTACAGGAGACAGGTGCATTTAACTTTTAGTCTAATAGCACCTTCAATACATACTGATGTAAATATTTTTAATCCTGCTTTTTCACCCGTGTATTCGAAAGATAGGACTATTGAAATTTAAATAAAACTGTTATTGAATTATCCCACCTGTCACCCTGCTTTGTCCGCCAAGGGTGACAGATGGGACCAAAAAGTTATATCTATCCCCTGTTGCTAAAACGGTGACAGATGGAAAGTTCTATCTGTCCCCCTGTGACTGATCTGATAGAAATATTTAATCAGATATCAAGTTACAATCAAATTAGTTTACAACATGGTTAAATATCAAAAACCTTTGTTACTATTTCTTCTACAATTTTTCGAAATGCAAGATAATATTTGTTAAATATTCTTAACTATTACTAACTTACAATTGAACAATGGCCGTTCAATGGCAAATTGTTTGCATAACAAGCGTCGTTGTGTCAATAATTCAGTCACTTCACCTGTTTTACTATCTTATCATGCAAATCAGGTTTATCTTGACTGGCTATAAGTAAATAATATATTTGTCTCTTATAAAATTCCGAAATTGTCAAGATTATTTCATTTACAGCCATATAATCTGTTGTAAGTAGGTTAGGTACCCAAGAAATGTATATAAACCTTATGGAATTAAATGGAATAGGACCTATTTAGTTTACTACTGTCAGTTTCTGGATCATGAGAGTATCTCAAGAGATTTCCAAAACACAGGATGGATCATAAGAACTCCATAAAAAGCTTTATTAATAGCTCAGAAAATTTATGTAACAGTTTAAAATATTTTTACAAAACTAAAAATAGAACAACAATAGAATTCCTAGACATAGATTTTTTATGTTTTTTAATAACATTACCTTTTTGATGAATACAATACATACATTGAAATACAAATACTTACATGATCAATAGCCTGCATAGAGAAGTTGAAGGTCATAAATTCACAGATGGGTCGGAGCCCTGCAAACGCAGCCCCCACCGCGATGCCGGCAAACCCGGACTCTGTGATGGGAGTGTCGATCACTCGCTTGTCACCATACTTCTTCCACAAGCCTCTGGAAGTGATAAATACCATCAATCTATAACAGTCAGGGGTGGAATGCATGTTACAATCAATTTAATTAGAATACTATTTCTCTACTATAAAAAAAAAGCAAGATACTTTATGAAGACTTTATGTATGAAAATAGTTACGAGGTATGGAATAATAATGTTAGTAAGACAGTGCTATATCAATGGGAATAATACAAAAAAAGGTGAAAGATTTAAAGTGGGCCCTGAAGATGCTCCTTTCATCCACTTGACACATGTTTTCAAACTTTTTAAGTTCTATGACATGCCGGTTTCCTCACTATGTTTTCGTTAACCGTTAAGCACTCATAGAGTTTTGATTATTGAACAGTATGATCCATTGGGGACGACCGGCTTCCAACCCACGACCTTCAGATCAAAAGTCGGGCACCTTCCACTCAGCCAACATGGCTTTTTATATTACTTAATTATTTAATTTAACAAAATGCTCACTACAACTATTTTATGTACTTCTAGCCGGGCTAAAAATAAATAAACTAAATTTACAGTACTTCTTGATCAGAGAAGAACTACATGAAGAGGAACAACAAAAACATAAATAAAAGTTATGTACCACACAATAACAAATGTTTCATTAAGTTCAAGGGCATTGGGCTGGTACAAACAGCGGGGCTTCAGACTTCCACTCAAGATAACATTATGATCTGTCAACAAACTCCTGGTTACATAACTTACAACAGTTTTTAGGGAAAATAACCAAAAAGTAGGGCGGTAAAAACAAAAAAACATGGTAAAAAGACGATAGAGGAAGCAGCAGCACTGCAATTCTGATATCCTGTGCACTCTCACTGATTTGTGGAGGTTAGAATCGCTGTGTAAGTGTACCTGGTAACTTTGTAAGCGCCGTCGTATTGGGCTACTTCTTCACCCAAGACGAAAACCTTCTCATCCCGCTCCATCTCTTCATCAATGGCCTGGTTCAGAGCATCTCGGACTGTGACGGGCTTCGACGCCAGAGCCCTAGACGTCGAGAAATTACGAGACAGCCGCGAAAGTACCCGTAGCACTACCGGTGACGATTTCAACGCCATTTCCAAGTCACTGCACTTTCTATCTAGTTAAAAACACTCTGTAACCCCTGTAGAGGTCTAAATGGAAGTGTTTTCAGTCGTTTTCGTTGAAAATGGTGTTAAAATCGCGAGTTTACAACAGGAAGGATGAATGGAGGTCGTAACTGAATAGTGTTGCCAGCTCGAACTTGACAAGAAAGCCGAATCAAATTAATCAAATCACTCTTGAAAATGAGTTTGGGCCAAGCATGGGTGTGCTTTTGTGAAGAGAATAAAAACAAATCCATAAAATAAATAAACAAGTGAATAACTAGTTATTACTTTGATAATTTATAAATGCAAATTTGTAAGTAATATATAAAATTAATTATCGCTTCTCCCCGGTCTGTTTTTGGCCTTCGTTTTAAATGTTAGTTCTCGGTATACTAGATCGTTTAACTTTTGTACATAGTTACACATTACATAAATAACATGTTGACCCTGCAAATGATATATAATTAAGTTGTCAAAAGTTATTTAATGGCAGCAGAGCAGAATTAACGCTACATCTAGCACTAAAACTCCGATTTGGCAGCATTACCTAAAGTGTGAAGTTCGTCCGTTTTGCGGATAAGACAGTGACATTGCCTAAACTATTCATTTGACATTTGACGTGTCAAATGAATAGTTTAGTCAATGTCATTAATCATTCTATGGGAGTTTTGGTGGGAACGTAAAAAAAATGGCGCATTGGCGGCATTAAATTAATTGACAAAACTTGTATAACTTTAGTGTAAAAACGGTGGTTTTTTTTCCAATAAGTGCTCGTGAACGTGTATTATAAGTGTTGGTGAATAGTGTAATGCTGTAAAACGTGACTTTTCGTGTTGCCTCCAAAACTCAAATGGTACGTAAGTAAATGAATAAACATTTTATCTTTAGCGTATGCTTAGCAGTGTTTAGCAGCCCACCGCATGGTTTGAAAAAATACATTGCGATTTATACAAAAACTCAAGGTTACCACACCACACAATTATTGTTTTGCCGATCATTTTCATGGAAGGCTTTCCACTTGCCTTTAGGTAGGTACTAAGACTTTGTATTTCTTGAAAAAATTACTTCTACTTAGCAAAAAAATTAAGAGCTACTTATATAATCGTTTAACAAGATAAAACCTCATTAAGTATATCTAGACTACTTATTTGCATGCAACATAATGATTCGTACAACCCATTCATGGCCTTGAAATAGATACCCAGTCTATAAAAGCTATCCTAGCAAGCACGAGGAGTAGGTATAATTACTGCCTACTCTTTCATTGCGGTTTTACGACGGCCATCTTAGGTTTTACGTATTCTATCCTGGGTTAGGAACCTCACTTTAGTTGCGAATTGCGTGGAAGGTTTATAGTACCTAAAATTAATTGAATAGGTAGGTACCTAGCTACCTAATTAAAAACTTTTGTTTGTACGTACTACGTAGGTAGGTACCAGTAACGGACACTTTGCTTTATCACTCAAAGCAATCTACACTTGCAATAATTTATGTATCAATCAAAGAAAATGTTCCCTAAATAACATTCATTCATACGCGTGTACGTAGCGCTTAGCTAAGTCGCTACTAGTTGTCTATTGGTTGTGTATATCGTAGTACTCTGTGCTACTAGTCTCTGTGGTACGTCTACAATGTATCTACAAAACATCTACAAGGCCACTTGACTGCGCTACGAGTCTATGCAAATCGGCTTGGAAACATTTACGTAGTCACTGCGATACGATTTTAAGTAACCTCTACGAAACATCTAGGAAAAGCGTCTACATAGCTATTACTCGGCTACGACCTACGAGTTTATATTACGTCTACGAAAGATCTATGCGTACCCAATGCGCTACGAGACTATGTAACCTCTACGAAACATCTACGAAACTGAATCCACTGAGCGCTACGGGTAGTCTACGTTACCTTTTCGAAACATCTATGAGAGTGTTGTAACTTAGGTACCTAAGTTCTATAAAACATCTACAAAGTAACAGAATAGGTAGAAGTCTCTGGCGAATATTCCTATGCTTTTCAAAGAATATAATTTTACCTATTTATTGAATAATTATGATTTTGTGTGAAAGATGATATGAATAAAACAGGTGTAAGTACAGAGATGACGGGTGATAGAGACGAATGGAAGAAGAAGACACGTTGTGCCGACCCCACGTAAGTGGGATAAGGACCCGAAAATGATGATTTTGTAGACCCCTTAGAATAAGATTTTTTTAGATCTCTCAGTAAAACGAAACCACCCACGCGACCCAAACTATTCCGACTGCACTTTTACAAAATCTATTTTCGTAAACAGTGTTTTAAAAATCCCACGCTTGTTCAAGGCCAGACACCTGAATAGCGAGGGTATTGTCACTGAAGAGTTTGTTTTAAGCTTTTTCTACGAGTCTCGTCAACTTCCAAAACCTTTTTCATGTTTCGTCTGTGATTGGAGGCACGAAACTTTGAATTTGCAATACCGGTCGTTTACCCAGCTCAAGGTTTGAAAATACAATCAAAGAGTAGAGTACTAACTTGACGTATCTATCTATTAAACTTGTTTCTCATTATTTTATCTCATCATCAATCTCTTGTACTTACAGATATATATCTTGAAATGAAATGAAATGAAATCGTTTATTGCATGAAGTATGGTATACAGTTCTTAAATTATAATATTTGGTTTCACATACTCCACCGTCTGACGGCTTGATATATATCCATTTATAATATATATCCTCGAACACTGCTTGAGAATGAAGGGAGAGTTTCTTGATGAAGAAATCCTAGGTTGTCTAATGAAGGAGATAAGATAAGAGTTAACAACGCTAATCAAGTCTAGTGAGTACATACTTTAGTTACCGTCATATTTATAGCAAATTAATAATTTATATAATAACTTTAACTGTATCGGATTTAAAAAAAATACATAAAAATACCATATTTCAATAAAAATAACAGATACATAATATTTATTTCGAAAACAGGTTACATAGTAGGAGTTTAATCAATGGACACTGCAAATATATGAAAAATAGATAATTTCGTTGAATGTTTATAATCATTTCAAGGATGTAAAAATTAAGTAAAATACAATTACAATGTTCAATAATAATGTAGGTATAGCCAAATATTTTGCTAATTTTAGCCCGCACTTTTAGACATTAGGGTAGAATGGTAGAGCTACGAAAGTTACAAAAACCATGCCTATAAGAATACCTACTTTAATAATACTTTGCACATAAAACTTTACCTACCTTTACAAAATCCAGGAAGTATCAAAAGCAGGATGTAAAATAGAAAATACATGCCATACGCTGCCATCTCCGTGCCGTAAGCCGTAACACAAAATGCCGAGACAGGGATTTATAAAGTCCAAACTTACGAAGCTCCCAAGTGGGCCAAGGTTGTTCATAAAGATTTAATGACCACGCTGAGGGCTGGCCACTTGAATCATAACTCACTGCTATCAGTCAGTTTGTCACTTTTTCGGCCTGGTTTTGTCAGATCGCAGTTATAAAATATGGCTGATAAGTTTTGCTTAGAAACCGAAAGTCGAGATCTTTGCCTGGATGGGTAAAAAAATTATTAAATTAATGAATGAATGAAAACTCTTTAATGTAGTTTTTTGATTATAACGGGTATTTACAGACTCTCAACGTCATGGAACCCAGTGATTGCAAAGTGCACGCGGAACGCTTTTAAAACACCGCTTAAGTGTTCGGATGTCGTCAGTGTGGTGTGCCGACCGAACATTTTTAACGACCAAAATGAGGGTAGTTCTCTCATTTCACCGCGACGGTAGCTCCAATACGCCAGTCAACCCGTGACCACGGCTGTTGCAATACAGTCGAAACGTCGGGACACAAAAACATACGAGGTTAGCGCGATAAATACCCGTTATAGTCAAAAAACTATGTGTGATAATCGCGAAAGTCTACGAAAAACTAACTCTAAAATGTATTATATGAAACATAGAGATAAATATACTCACAAGATAATTGAGGAGCATGTACAGTCCAATGGGCGGCCTTATCGCTAAGAAGTGATCTCTTCCAGGCAACCTTGGGATGGAGAGTGAGACTTAAATATGACACGGAAATATAATGTGTCTTTCTTTATTTAGATATTCAAGTTTTTATTAATTAATTTCTAGACTTTTACCGCTGTGATTTCATACTGATTTTATTCTGCCCGTCTTTCACCCGTGAAGTTATTTATATCATACTCTTAAATAAATAATACTCACAGAAGTATTAAAGTACAGAAACACAATATTGAAAATGCGACAAATAAAAGAAGCCACATTGGCTAACTTCTAGTACATTTTGGTCCAATGCAAAATTTTCGAAAATGAGAAGTAATAGGGCTAGATAAATATTATATCTTAAAACTACTAGGCTTTTTCATTGTTAATAAAACTACATCGTCAAAAGTAACAGACATTATTTGAATATGGAGATATTTCATATTTATTGACAAGGTGTCCGAAATTTGTTGGTCCTGTCTTACGACTCCATTTTGATTTGATAATGTCCATCTTGGTGTTCTATAGGAACACCGTTATTCATCTATGATAAAATAAAACTAAAGTACCTACATAGATGCTTCTTATTTTAAAATTGTATTTAGTTTACCTTTCATCCAAATTGGTTTAGTAGCTAGCGTGAAAGAGCTCTTACGTTAACCACCACTTTGAAATTCTCACACTTTTGCATTTATAATAAGTAGGTACTTATATAAATAATAAATAAATAAAAACTTTTATTGGGCACAAGAAATTTGACGGTACAATAAAGAATTTAAGTAGGTAGGTTACTTAATGTAACGGTTACATAACAATAACAATGTAGTACCAGAGTTTAGTCTCTGTTCCTCGCACTAGGACTGAGAGCCTGTAAAGCGAGGTCACAGCGATTCCGCTAAGGCCTATTTTCATTACTGTAACATTTGAGTTCTTTAAATTCATTATAGAATACTGTATTACTGAGACAAAATTGTAGAGCGAAAGCTCTACTTTCATGAAACATTGAGCTATCAACTTATAGATGAGTACAAACAATATTGTGATCAATGTGCCTGCCTAAACTATTTAATCTATTACTTATGAGAGAAAAAGAAAATATAAGTTAAGTTATATAGGTAGGTACCTAAACTACTTATACGTACAGTTTTTTATTCTTTTCCATCATTTTAAGTTGTTTATAAAGGGTGCTCTGTAACCCTTGAATAATTATTTATTTTGTGGAAAAGTGCTTAAGAAGTGTTTTGGATTTCAGCTGGCTCAATGTATCTAATTTTTAATATACATTTTGAAACAACGAGTCTAGTTTTCATTTCTCCCTAAAATAAATAAATAAAAAAAAATATTTTTGGACATTCCACAGAACGCCATCTAGCCCCAAACTAAACGGAACTTGTAAGTACTATGGGTACATAGAAAACACCCTGCTGACTCAGGACCAACACCGATGTACATCACACAAATGTTTGAAGCGGGAATCGAACCCGCGAGACCGGGCGTGGCAGTCCAACACACTTGCCATTCGACCATCCGTGTCGTCAAAAAGCACCTTAATATTTTGAAAGGATTTTTACTTAGTAAAAAACTCAACTTGGTAATTTGTTTCGTTGTTAATTTACTGACGGTCATTAAATAGCATTTCTACATACTTATTCATTCATTAGATAATACACTGTATTACTAGAAGTAGATAATTAGATAATAATATGAAAATAAAGTTTCTGATAAGGTTGGTAGACTCAAAATAACGACTACAAAACTTTTTGACGATTCAAGATTCTAGAAGACAAAAGAGTCTAGACGTTAGTCAAGGAGGTAATTTTTCTCAAGTTGTTGTTCAAGTAACTCGATACTTTGAGTGATATGATCTCGGAGTTTCCTCACTCATCTGGTTTACTCTTCGAGAATTCAGCAAAAGGAGGGGTTTTACAGAATCTGCTAACATTATTTTCTGCCATTTTTGACGGGGGACGAGGTAAACACGCATTGCACACGCGCCTAACAAAATCTTATTCTTGTAAACGCACAATATAATAATCTCGCACACCATCTTAAAATATGTACACAGTTATCAAATACAGAGTATAGTTTTATTTAACGTGAATGGCCAAGAAGGTTATATGGTCAACAGAGGGGTATGCCTTGCATTAACATCTCCTTTGGCTAGATTGTCGAAGGGTTTACTGAGGAAATTGAGCCCTGTTGAAAATTACTCGAGTACGTTGACACTAAAGGAAACGATTTTCCTTTCTGACTAATTAGGTTTTAATTAAGTAACATTGTTTGAAAGCTGACTTAGCTGTCTTCGCTTAGTGAGAAATACCTCAAGTTATGAGGTTGTAGATTTAAATTGTGAACTTATTATGAATATTGGGTTGGGAGGGTTGACTAAGTTTTGACAATTGTGTATTAGCCCAGTAAACTAAATTTTAGCACAAACGCTTTAGTAGGTTTGTCTTGATTGAATAACAAAGACATAAGTAAGTATATGCATATAAAACAAAACTAAACGTTATAAGAAGGTTTTAAAGTTAAATGATAAAAAATGGAGGAGGCTTTTACCGCAAGAGGCGGACCCTATAAGAAACAAAACCTACATATTTTACTTTTATAAATGGAAGGGATTAAAGCTTTTTTATTAATTTTATTAATTAAAAAATATATAAAATACTAAAACAGGAAGTTGTTAAATCAGTCACGAACAATTCTGCCTAAAAATAAAATGTCAACGACCTACGATGAAACGTGTATCAGACATATAATTTGCAAAATATTTTCTGAATTTGTAACATTTTTTCGTGCAATTTAATATACCATTACTTCCTTTTGCCTTCATACATAAAATAGACTAAAAATTATTAAATGAGGCCCAGGGATTTGAGATTTAAAGAGGGTGTAATGAGCGTAAACTCTACCCTGATGATTGGGGATGTGATGTGATATGTGAGGTCGACGACCGACGGGTGATTTATAACCACCCTGTCTTCAAGACAAAGAGACTGTCAATGTTGAGTGTAAAGAAGTAGAGCAGGAGCCAGTCAAATGAAATTTTGATCACCTGAAATCGCAAAACCTGAGATAATTATTGAAAATATAGCAAGTGTTGTTCCGGGCATGATCATTAAAAATCTCCAAATTAATGTTTTGCATTGGTCCGACGAAGTGTTGTGTTGGAAGAATCCCATTATTTTTGTAAAAATAATATATAAATTAAAATAAAACATCAAAAATACTGTACATTAGAAACTTAGGTAATTTACTTTAGAAATTTCTTTGAAAAATACATTCATTACCTACTTCTAATATGACGATTGTTTGTGATTTTTAACAGATTTCTTATTGATCTTAGTAAATAATTAAACTACGTAGAGGTCGGTCAACGAAAGCTGGTGATGTCAAAGTACTCACACTAATGCAATTTTATTACACTTTGTCAAATTTAGGGATCATAGTTTTGACAGGTCACAATAGGGCCACGCCCTCTGAAGTGTCTTTGAATATTCAAAGACACTTCAGAAGCGCACGTGTGAATGTCTTGTTCATGCCAGCTTTTAACAATATATCTGTAGTAGTAACTATAATGTCGCGTCGCTGGGTCGTGGTCTACAATCGCGGCCGCCCATGCGTCGGCTCTCGGAAATGAGAGTGTATCTCCGTGAAACTCGTTTTATTTACAATGTGCTTACGAGATTTGATCAGCGCTCGTCTGTGATTTGTAGCTAGATCCCCCTTCTACTGTCTGTAATGGAAACTTGGAGTTCACTGATTAATCTTCAACTTTGACTCTGAGTTTTATGATAGTAAGCTTTGTAATTTACGGATAGACTAATCATTGCTTCAATCAGTCTTGATAGTGTAAACTTTAGGTATTTATTTAATTTATTTTATGGGATAGGAAATAGTTTAACCGAAATAAAAGAAACTAAATGTATTTTTCGGATGTTTGTCTTATAATTAAAATTAGATAATTACGAGTCACACATATACATTAAAGTAAATTCACCTATGACACAATTATTTTGCCGCAAGCGTGTTACCACATTTTTAATTACCAAAAAAACTTAAATTTGTTAACAACTTAAAGTTGTATCTGTGCAGTCAGAATTTTGGGTTTCTACAAAATGATAGTATGACAGCGGGGCGAGTGCGGAGCCCGAGTCGAGCTGCAGCGAGCTGTCTCGAGCTACGATGAATAAAACCTAAATTATTATCAATGATGGGTATCGTCTCACGAAAATGAACAGGAAAACGACTAATGGTAACAGTTATCAAATTTTTATCAAATTAATTTGTCAAAAAATCGACCTAATTTTTTCAAGTTTTTTTGCCATACCATATCTGTGTTTAGTAAAGGCAACAGATTATGCGTAGTTTTGTTCTGTGCGATTAAAAATTTGCGGTGTATATTTAATACAGATCATAAATACTTCATCAACATTTCGTTTGTTTCGTTATTTACCTACTAAGTTAGTAACTATTGTGGTCAAACGAAGGTATTTTAACATTAAAAAACTATGTAACGAGGATGTGAGTAAAACTAAAGAATATGTAATAAAGTAAAACTGCAGACACATCACGGCTATGAAAATGTAGACACGCTCTATAACCAGTTTACACAAAATCATAAAAATTAACAGAATATACGAAGTTTACGACACGTAGTGAAGATTGCACTAATATTTTATGCGGTCTCGACGACTTATCGTCGCCAAAGTTACGAGAATAGCAAAAAGGAGTGAGTTATCCTCAAAAATTAAACGGCGAAGTATGTATTGAACCACATTTGAGGTAGGGTTTTCAGTAATTATGATTATATTTTTATATTTTATAGGATAATTCTAGGTAAGCGTGCTACATCCGGCCAGGTGGGGTGACGATCTGCGAAAGGTTGCGGGCAGAAGATGGATGCGGCAAGCCGAAGACAGGGCGCGATGGCGCTCATTGGGAGAGGCCTGATGATGATGATGTGCTACATCGTCGACCACATCGTCACTTACCATCAGGTGAGATGGTGGTCAAACGTAAGCCTATAAATAGTAAAAAAAAAACCAACAGTACTCCAATCTACATTGTGCATTATAATAAGTGCTTAACGGTGAAAGAAAACATCGTCAAAGTCATAGAACCTAAAGTTCGGAAAACGTGTGTCATGTGCCCAAAAGGTGCCTCTTAAATGCGCACTTGAAATCTTTTCACCACACTGGTTCGAAGAACTAATTGTAATATATCTTAGTACTCTGTGGAACTAGTGACACGATAAGAAGAAGATTAAAACCGAGCTTCTTTTCACTAGTTGGTCAACTATGTAATATTTGCCATAAAATAATAATACTGACTTTATGATCGAGTAATTTTGATAGTAATTTGTGTAGTTTTAAAATAGGTTATTTCGTAAAAATTTATAGGACGCTGATATCAGAACCGAAAAAAAAACTGCCTTGGACTCGACTATCTCAAAAAAATATTTTCGGATTCTGAACCCCAAAAAGTTCCTAATAAGTAAGGCAGTTTGCAGTTCCCCTTTTTCCTCTAGTTGGGTAGTTAGGAAGCAATGAGTGTCGTTGTTTCCGCGACTAGAATATCAATGAGAGGGTTAGTGGTAAATTGAAACGATACTTGACAACTCTTTGTATACTTATAAGCAGTTATCTACCAAGTTTACCAACTCTCGGAAGAATCCTTTAGGAGTAATTAATAAATAAATATTTAGGACTTTTCACACGACGCCATCTAGCCCCAAACAAAGCAGAGCTTGTACTATGGGAAGTATGGAAACCAGGTAACTGATAGAATACTTAAATACGTTTGTTAGTAATTACATACATAGAATACGAAACACAAATGCTAGTCCTGAAGCGGGAATCAAACCCGCGACACCGGCGTAGCAGTCCAACACAATTGTCACTCGACCATTCGATTCATCTAAAAGATTTTTATGTTTAACCGTCGCGAGATTTGAACACATAATCATAACCATAACTAAGTATGATACAAAGGTTTTTAAGCTATTTCGAATTGGGCTATGCCGCTACGCTATTACCCATCTAGCAAAAGATCTTAAACACAGAAAGCCATGAAGTGAACACAATATTTTAGTACCTAGGTAAAGTTCTCAACACAAAAGAGAGTAATTGTTGTGTTATAAAAGCCTATTTCATCAAAATGCCTGTAATTTCATCACCTGTATAACGGCCTTTCAATTGTTACGTTTCATTGTTTCCAAAACACTGTTCAGTACAGTCAGATACAAAAGCATCTGAAGACTTAAAAATAATTCTCTGTGACGTCATACCTAGACTATGAATCAACAGTTCTATTTTCCTTTACATGACTTGGATTTCATATCACATTAACAGTTCAGAAGTACCTAAATATTTGTCATCAGACGCAAGTGGACTCAATGAAATGGCGAGTCCAGTTAAAGTGTGAATCATGCTTATAGAGAAGTAGTTATTAAATGGTTTGATATTTATATTATTCGACTAGAACAACTTAGAACTTAAGATACATTTTTATTTGTAGTGATTCACATTATTTTAATAACAAAGATAATTTTCTGTGTATAAACACTACTTGTTACGGTCATCTGTACAGACATGTATACACTCCCAAGCTTTCACATTTATATGATACTGTTGGCAGACTCCTCAGAAGACAAGCAACCTCTTCGATTGGAGTGGACTGACGCGGGCTCAGACATTTGAATTAAAAGAAGGGAATGGTATTGTCATTCACGTCGTGTTTGCATGCATATTTTCCTGTTCTTGATTTTATTGCTTTGGTAGATTATGAGCTATTTGTGTTTGTAAATCGTCTTTTAATCCATTTCTGGTATAACAATGCGCACTTGAAATGCTTTCACCACACTGGTTCGAAAGAACTAGTGACAAGATAAGAAGAAGAAGACTTAGATGCCGTGACTTGGAGTAAGCCGCTTCTGAAGTAGAAGTCAGGATCAAGACCGAGGCTTGACTCTTACTCAACTTTGAATTGTAAAGACATCATTTCTGCAGTTGGATACTGTTTGTGCGTTCTTTGCTCTGCGTGCACTCTACGTGGTTGGCACGAGGCCAGTGACATCAAGACATATTTTGGGAGTGTTCCTGTGTTGTTTGAAAAGCCTTTTCGCGAAAGGTCCAACAACTTGTGTCGCCGACTGTATTGTACCGCCACGAGGCCTTTGACCCTCGTTTTTCTCCCTTTTATTACCTGAAGATATTTCCAGATCCTTTTGAAAAGCGCCCGCGCTGAATATTCGATACGATAACTTTTATTACTTACCACAACGAACCTCAACTTGGATGATAGCTACCGAGCTTGACGGGTCTTTGAAGAGATTTCAGGGTAATAGGTTTGGAAAAGTTCAGGTTTTAGTAATATATTATTTTTAATCTTAAGCTTTTTAGTTGATTACTTATTCACCGAACTTTTTAATCACCAATAAAAAATTAGGCAAATTCTGTTGCAGTGTTCAGTAACGACACTGTATCCACAACAATGGTAAAAAAACTTGAAAAAATTAAGTCGAATTTATAAAATAATTTTGATAAAAATTGGATAACTTTTACCGTTAGTCGTTTTCCTATGGATTTACTTCAGGCGGTACCCATCATTGATAATAATTTAAGTTTATTTCATCGTTTGGCAAACCCGCGTACCAAGTCGAGCCAGCTCGCTGTAGCTCGGCTCGGGCGCCGTAATTGCCCCGCTGACACTCTATCATTTTGTAGAAACCCAAAATTCTGACTGCACAGATACAACGTAGTACCCCTTCTGCATTGTCCATTTAAGTTTCTTTGGTAATTAAAAATGTGAGGTGTATAAATATAACTATTTATAATTCTAGTATTCAATCAATTCTGATTACAAAACCCATTTCAATATACTTTAAAGTGTTCTAATAATGTATAAATAAAATGAAAGAAATGAATGCATGAAAAGAGTATTTATTATTATAATTTTATTTATTTTACCTACTGTATAGACAAATAAATTCCATTTCGTTTTTCATTTTCAAATATTTATTTGCCATGATTGAAATTCACTCCTTCTTTATTTTTTGTTTGAAATTAATAATATTTATTCTTTTTATATCTACAAAATCTTGTTTCGCTGTTTAGAAACAAACAAAACTCTTATTTCCACCATTAGTTCAGGACTTATCTGGGGAATTGATACTCAAACATCAATTCAACTTTTCCGACATTTTTATCGATAATTGAATTACACTCCCCTCATTCGTGTCAACAGAAAGTTTTAACCGAAATTGATAAAGAATTTTTCATTGATCCTATAAGAAATTGGGCGTGTTCCTCGAAAATAAAATAACACTTATAATAAAAGACGGAAGACTGTAAGAATGCACTTATTGAGCGGAAAATGTGATGAAGTAAAGATTATGAGATGTTTTTACTGCGCCAAACTTCGGGCATCAGCTAGTACTAGTAGACATTCATTCAAAACTAGAAAAAAATGTATTTTTTTGAAAGAAATCTAAAAGAAACGCTTCTGAAGAATGCTTTGACGAGTTGAAAATGACACACGGCTTTTTTAACTTGCTACAAGCCAGCGAGTTCTCTTGTAGCTTGTAAACTCGCTCAGTGTCGTCGGCTTTTTTACAATCTGTTTGTTGACAATCCTTCTCGAAAGCTAATACGCTCACACGCTATAGCTTTTAAACACGCCGGTTTGAAGCGTGTAAAAAAGCCGTGTGTCATCTTCGCTTTAATGAAAAAAATTAATGAAAACTCTTTATTGTACCAGGAAACTTAAAGATAAATACAAGATAATTAATTAGCATGTAAAATGGGCAGCCTTATCGTTAAGCAGCGATCTCTTCTAGGCTTTAGTTCCAGACTTTAATGACTCTTTTAGCGACATGTACCTAATTTAATGAATAAGTATAAAATTAATAAAAATAGATATTTCTTCTATTAAATCTATTTGAAATGTAATATCGGCCCATATTGATTGCAACAACCCAGTATTATTGTGTAGCTGTTCTTGTTCATAGACAAATTACAAAGACCTGAGACGGAACCTACCTATCCAACATGGAAATAAATTACTGAATAGAGAATACTGGAACTATGTGTTTAAGTTCGTAGCATCATGTGTTTCGAGACATACAATACTTATCAGACAAATTACAGGTCGATCAGTCAATGTTGGAAGTTGGGAGTTCCTGACACCAGATACATTGCTAAAGCGAGTCTAGAGCTTTGACCTTTCAGGGTATGGAGACATTCAACCACCGAGCTCCATTGAGAATCAGCATTAAGGTTGCTTAGGTGGCGATCTGTGAAAAGTTGCAGACAAAAGAAGGATTGAAGAAGGCTCAGGGCGCGGTTGCAGAGGCGTATTTGCTGTTTCCTTATGCTGGCTTCACACGGCCTGTACTAACATACGCCGCGCCGCGCCAAGGTCATCTGTACGGGCAGCGGACGGGTCCGGATAACTCCTTCTCCACGAGCCTGTGATAACCGACAATACGCGTTTGCCCGGGCATCTTCGAGCCGCTAGCTTCACACGGCCTGTGGCGCGACTCATACTAACACGGGCCGTGTGAAGCCATTATTATAACTTAAAAAGTCCCAGTCCAGTAATTAAAAAAAAAACGGATGACGTTTTTTTAACTTTTTCATTTTGGTTGAAAGCTTACCAATAGAAAGTCCAAAAGTTTCGAATATTCAACTAAAACTAAACTTTTGGCCATTTTAGTCGAAATTCTAACAATAGAAAGTCAAAAGCTTTAGACGTTTCTGTACTATAATTAGATGGAAGATGGAAGATAAGGTCAATGTCTTACCTTACCTTAACTTTTGAAGGCTTACCATTACGGCGTAATATATTTTAGGGAGCCCTATAAATACTTTAAATGTGAACTATGTTTTTGCAAATACATAATATATCTTGAATCTTAAATCATGAAATGGATTATCAACAATCCTCATTGATGTGTTTTATTTTTATTAATATTTTGATTTAATTGATAAGATTAATTTCTTGTCAAATTATAGCACAGACATGAAATATAAAGGTACCTAAAATAACATTACTGTTCCGGTTATAGGCAAGTGTGATCTTACAATCAGAAAAAACACTCAACTTTCTATTATCGTAACAAAACCCATGATAATCATATTCAATGACCATGAACCATGACATTCTATAGACCTTCCTTTTCCATGAAGAGCCAGTTATTTCCACTCACTGGCTGATGCTCACTGACCCTATGACATTATAGTCTCTACACACGTGATCGGATCAGCAACTTATTGAAATAAAACTTAAGGGTATCGTTAGAGCCTTTTATGCTCGATAAACAGATAATATAACATTATAACCACCCACACAACAGTCCGTAAAGTCATCATCTTCCTGCCTTATCCCACACTTAGGTGGGTTCGGCACAACACGTCTTCTTCTTCCATTCGTCTCTATCAACCGTCATCTCTGTACTAACGCCTGCTTTCTCCATATCCTCTTTCACACAGTCCATCCATCTTTTCTTTGACGTTCCTCTACTCAAGATGGAGGCAGAAAACAGGACGAAAAAATTCAGATACCCGATCGACGACAATTTATTATTTTTAAACATTTTACGATGAAATTTTAATGACAATGAAAAAGCCAGGTAATTCTTAACTACGAGTATAATATTATAGTAACGCTATTACTTACCTGTTTCAAAATTTAGATTCCGACCAAAATGTACCTACTACTAGAAGTTAGCTACTGTTTACTTTGATATCGAACAGGCAAATCCACAGGCAGTGACTAGTGCTCCAATTAAATAATAGACCACAGAAATATTCACTATTTACCATTTCCCAGAAGTTAATTACTCCCGATTGTTGAGGTAATTGCTACCAGTTTATTCCCAAAGTTTTGCTTTTGTTAGATGCTCAGACAAATCACAAGAAAATGCCATTTCCTCCCACGTTTTCTGGGAAGTACCGCTTCTGGATAAAGTTGGGCACACACCGAGGGAATGCGTGGTATTCTAGCGGGATAGAGCCAACGCGAACCAATGTTCTCTTTTTTGCCACATGCTAGGTTTTTTTTATGTGTAACATCTTTCTTATCGCTTTCTCTCAATTTGTGGGAGTGATTTCATAAAAAAAAATTGAAAAAATGGAAGTGTGTAACTGGAAGTTGGTCGTCAGATGATACCAACCTCAGAAAAATGAAAAAATAAAATAATTCAAAACTAAATGTTGCTTATTTATTTCCAATATATATACAGTAATAAGGTGAGATGTCAGATGTTACATCATAATTATTATGGAACTGCCTTGTAAAACTCACTCTTTTTTTCTCCTTATTGTTTTTTTTTAATACAGGTGTTTGTCAACATAGATTTAATTATATTATTATCGGTAAGCTACTGCCTGTGGCTTTGCCCCGTGTATTAAGGGATAGTAAAGTAGCTTTTATGTCTTTCAAACTCATAAAATATACTATTACTTAAAAAATATCAGTGAAATGGATATACCTACATGTAGTGTGTAAGGCTTGATTGGGGGACAAACATCCATCTATCCATCCATCTACACAAACTTTTGAATTTATATTTCCTACCTATAAAGTAGGATTTATTATAGCCTCGTTGGTTTTCCTTCGCCTGATGCATCCCCCCTTCAGAGGCTGAATCACGCGATAATTGTCGTGAAAAAGCCTGAACGTAGCTTAAACGTACTAACTAAAGTCGGGTATTCACTTGCAAGCCGTAACTGTAAAGCCGGATACTAACTAGCGAGCCGTAACCGTGAAGCCGGGCACTCACTAGCGAGCCGTAACCGTGAAGCCGGGTACTCACTAGCGAGCCGTAACCGTAAAGCCGGGTACTTACTAGCGAGCCGTAACTGTAAAGCCGGATAAGCTCATTAGCGAGCTGTTACTGTAACTTACATGATACAGTAACGATTTTTACACACTATGATTTTTGGTAACAGTATCCGAGCTTGTATCGTGAGGACCATATAATTTAATGAGTAGATATTTGAACAAGTTTCGCTTTGGACTAATACATATTTATAGATTAGAGTAATTGTAAACTTGAAGTTATAGTCTCTTTTATTTCGTTTAATAATTATAGTTAGGTCTATAGTTATCGAATTACTGCTACTTGACGATTTGCAACTTGCTGACGTTTACGGGGAGAACTGCCTATGTATTGTCACATCCCAGCTGAGTCCTAGGTACTGGCTTCACACACTAGGTTTAAAGAAAATCAGGTAAAAAATAAAGCGATGTGGCAATATTAAGGCAGTTCTCCCCGTAAACATGATAAAATGTATAATGCTAGCTGTGCCGATCCACTCTCGACGCCCTTATGATTTGCCTAACGGTAGGTTAGTACCACAGAATTGTTATACACGGTCAAATTTTAATCACCATAAAAAAAAGATAGTCGTTTTCCTATAGATTTGCGTCAGGCGGTACTTTTAATTGGTAATAATTTAAGTTTTATTCATCGTTTGGAAAACCCGGGTACCTAGCTCGAGCCAGCTCGCAAAACCTCGGCTCGGGCGCCGCACTCGCGCCGCTGTCACTCTGCCATTTTGTAGAAATCCAAAATTCTGACTGCACAGATGCAACGTAGTAACCTATCTGCATTACCCATTAAATTTTTTTTGGTAATTAAAATATTGTGGTGTATATCAGCCAAAAATCATCATAAAAACATCTTAACATTATACTGCCCTCCTAGCCGAAACACATTAATGCTTACATTATTAATTGACGGCAAAATATTTACCACTATGATATACTAGTAGGTACCAAGTAGTAACATATTTGCGAGGACATTAATAAATTATTGCAAATAATGAGTTCTAAAGATAGAAACTATGTAGGTAGAGACTTCCACCTACGTCTTCATTTCAGTCATTTGTAGGCATGGAAAGTATACCGAGTAACATGTTATTTATCATGGTATAAAAATGATCACACATAACACTAGTTACATTCTGAGACCGAGTTTGTAACAAATTATCGGTAATATGACACCTGGCGCGCCCCGGCAGGCGATTTTGTACGCCGGCGGTCGCTGTGATTGATTCTGTCATGATATTTGTCGTCATTCACAATTTCATTTGTATCGTTAATAACAATAACAGAAGTAGTGTGCTGACTGTGAGTAGGAGTGATTGCGTGACGTCGCGTCATGCGTGAATTATTTTAACAAAATGTGACATTATCACATTAGGCCACTGATGAAAAATCACCATTGACAAAATTACCAGTTATAGAGCTGTTACTAAATGAAATATTATCACCATGCGACAATGAAATAGAAGTAGCAATCATTTCTATGCCTAGCCCTTTGTAATCCAAATAACGAGATACCAAAATAGAAAAAAAACTTTAACAAGCGGAAAACCGTGATTCTGAAAACCTTTTTTGTACTAGAGGTGTATTCAATGACCTATAATATAGCTCATTATTTTCACTCTGTGTAAGTTAGTGTCTGGAGTTTACTTCCCTAATGAGTTCCTAGTGCTTAACATAGGATTTCAATTTAAACTAGAAAAAAAAATATTGAAAGAAAATCAATATACATAAAAGATTTAGACCTGATTGACTGACAGACAACGTAAAGGGTAAATCATTTAACGTAGAGACTTGAAATTTTGAAGGACGGTTTGTCAAGAAGTGTAGGCGTGTACTAGACGCGTACTTCGCGTCGCGGGCGTTAGCTAGTTAGAAGAATACATTTTATTGCTAACTAGCTGATGCTCACAATTTCGTTTGCGTTGTGAATTATCAAAATTCCTCACATCATAGTACTCTCTTTCAGCTCTTGATGAATACATCCTCCAATTGTCTCTACGTTCAGCGGTTTGACCTGTACGTTTATTGATTGTCTTTTTTTTTTTTTCTTTCGAAGAACCTAAGTTCTTCGGTTTTGGCTTCACATCAAAGGTATATAGCCAGTGTCAAGTAATTGGTTTTGTCATAAGTCAGAGGCGTTAAGTCAAGTCATGCCCCTGTAAAGTAGTGGTGGTTGCGACTTTACTAGAGGCTTCTATGGAGTTTTGGAGGCAACACGAAAAGTCACGTTTTACAGCATTACACTATTCACCAACACTCATACACGTTCACGAGCACTTAATGGATAAAAAACCACCGTTTTTACACTTAAACACTCAAAGTTATACAAGTTTTGTCAATTAATTTAATGCCGCCAATACGCCATTTTTCATGTTCCCGCCAAAACTCCATTGATTGTCTTTTGAATCTCACTACCAAAATGAGAACAATCAGTGACAGCGGACTCTGTAAATCAATCAAAGTTTTGCGTAGCATTTCTTTGTTTAGTCAGTTATATTGTTTTTTTTTTTATTAATGTAATTTTTAATTTAATGTAATTGTCAATTTAATTTTTAGAAATACTTTAATAAAACTGCTTAGTTTGGGGCTAGATGGCGTTGTGTAATAAAAAATAAAATATTTATTTATTTATTCTACTATTTGTATAGCTAGCTAAATTATAATTAGTAAATTATATATTAGTAACTAAATTAGCTGTGTACACTCGTATGTTAGTAACTAGTATAAAGAAAGGTGTACTATTTTTCTGAGGTTTTTATGAGAACGTTACTGTAGAATATCGGAACTGGCCCTGAGCGAACATTTCTCATTGTATCTATGTATTTGATGAGTGTAAGTCCTATGAATAGATTCAAATACGATATATTTAAGTGTCAAATTTATGAGTCTGTCACAGATGTATCAATAAATGGAAATGGCGATGAACCTATAAAATATATATTGGTATATTTGATTTAATGCTAGAAGTGAGTTTGTCGTGTTTGATTTCATTTATAGAGGCAATAAAATAATAAGTAAATAAAAATAATTTAAAATAAACATTTTAGTTAAGATATTGTTAGTAGAAACTAGAGTAATTAAATGAGAAACTAATTAATGTGAACAATATTATGAATTATTGGTAGGTAAGGTACCTATTATTTTTTTGCATCAAAATATACAATAAGAAACTTAAACTAAAAAAACTTGTTCGATACAAAGAAGGAAAAAAACAAACAAGAACACACCACAGAAGTATTAAAGTAAAGAAACACAATGTAGTATGTACATTGAAAATGCGACCAATAAAAGGGAGCCACATTGGCTAACTTCTAGAACATTTTGGCCCGATGCAAATTTTCGAAAAAGAGAAGTAACAGGGCTAAATAACTATTATATGTTAAAACTACAAGGCTTTTTCATTGTTAATAAAAGTACATCGTAAAAAGGAAAAAAATATTTGAAAATAGAGATATTTCATTTTAATTGTCTTAAAATTTTCGGTCCCATACATACAGCATCCATTTTGATTTGGTACTGTCCATCTTGGTGTTCTATAGGAACACTGTTATTCATCTATGGAACACACCTATTTAGGCACAGGCAAACTTAGTGCTTAAAAATACTTCGTGATAGGTAACCTAGAGGTATTATTAAGACTTCATTTGAGAGTTTTTTAAGAGTAATCAGTCTAGAACGCTATAGAACAGAGAGATAATTTGTTTAAACCAGCCGCCGACGTTTTACCTTAAGGTCTCCGACCCTTGCAGATTCAGGCACAAATTACCTCTTAACATGCGCCAAAATCATAAACGGGAATATCGTTTATCTCGAGTAATTTATTCATAAAGCAAATCTCAAGTAAACGATACAAGATGAATACCTGATGTTTCGCGGAATTTACTAAGTTTATAGTAACTTTATTTACCTACACTTTATTTATATTTAATTTTTTGAAGTGACTACGTCTAATATATCGATGAATGCTGACTGCATGCACGAAAACGTTGACGTCATTGTCGGTAACGCTCATTGTCCCGTTACGCTGGTAGTCACGTTAAACTATCTTCCGTAAACCAACTTTTCAGACATCTATCTATCTATAGAATGTTTGTATGAAATTGTAAAGAAATTTCACTGGCCTTCAAAGTTTATTCTGGTTACGTGTAATCTAATACTATCAAGAGAGTGCCTATTTTATTTCTTGTTTACATAAAAAATATCTCAATTTGGAATTATTTTCTTACTAATTTATTACAGCATACGCTTACAACTACAATTTATAAAATAAAATTTACAAAAGGAAACAATTGGGATACCCATAGACCGTTACAAACGATCTATAAGGAGCTCAACTGCTCCAACTCGATACCCGATGGCAGCGTGCCGAGGATACTGGCTGCATTGCCTCTTTGTATTGCAAGGCTAAATATTTTTTTGGAAATGCATGCCTGATTGATAGAATAAAAATAGAATTAGAAATAAGTTATTTTCACTTCAAAGAAAAATTATTAAATTACCTTTGAAAAATTACAAAAGTAATCAAACATTGATTGAGAATCTTTCGCTACTATTGCTATCGGTTCACGAAGCAAACAAATATTTGATTGATTGCTCGTATTGACGTATGTGGCTGCGTGCGAATGGGTGTTGGGGTCATTGGTTTGACCCGAGGGTATTACCATACTGCCGGCTCATCAACGCAATCAGCGGACTGACCAGAACCAAAGAATAAGCCAGAACTATCTTTTCAACCGACCTCAAAAAAAAGGAGGAGGTTCTTAAGAGGATATGTGAAACTGTCAGAAATGACAGCAGTCGAATTACAAGACAGTGATAGCGCAATTACTCACTTTACCCCCTTAATTTAGATTTTATACGTGTTTTTAAGTTAGTAGGGTTAATTTTAAAACACGTATAAAATTTAAATTAAAGTATGAAACCTTTCACTTTTTTTGTTGACGAAATCAAAAAACCTGGACAAAACGAATAGTTTGAAAAAATTACTATAATACGGCGTACTTTTTGAGTATTTGTCCGAATCATTTTGTATGGAATTCGGATTTGAGGATTCCCCTAAGAACAATTATAGTTCTAAATTTTAATGTTTGTAACCCATTTAAATCTAAATCACTTAAAAAGATATGTCGTCGAAGTAAACGTAATTGCGTATTTTGTTTCCCTCTGACTTTTCAGTGGTGTTTACGGTCACTAAACTAGAACAGTCCAATTTAAGACGGTCGTAGTATGTTTTTATAAAACCTTGATTATGCAAACTATTTTTCTTTCTTTCTTTCATAATTATAAAGTCGTTCGTTAAAGTTTGTAGTTTGAACTTTTGCGTATTCAAATCATGGGCGTGATATTTTATCGAGAATCGCCATATCTTTTTGTATGATGTCAAAAAAACATTAGGTACTTTAGAGTTTGTATTTAACTACTTCGGTAGATACCAGACAGTCAAAAATACTAAAATAAACCAGAAACCTGACCTATGGCCTCTATAGGTCGCAACCAATTAGCCCATTCATTATGCATACTGGCCTAGATATATTTTTATAACTCCTAAAACTACAATCGCTATCAAATCTATTAAAATGCATGAAATGCTAACGGTTTCGGCGTTCCGTTGCATTTTCAACGACTTCCCTATTACCTTCCCCAACCAAAAACTAGCGAAAATAAACTTTAGATTCTACAGAATACGGCTGAAAAGGTATGTTTTCGGTGGTGTGTTTTGGTAAGTTATCAAAATGCACATGCGTCAAATTGGGCCTAACGGCGTCGTAGCACCGGCGCTACGGCAGAAGGCGCTCGCTCGCCGAACGCTACGCGCGAACCGCTACGACCCTTCGCGCACACCATCCGAACTTTTCATACTTTTCTATATATACTTAGTGAAAAAACTTAGCGAACTTTTGTAAAGTTTTAGACTTAGTGAATCGTGACTATCGAAAATGTGTTGAAATGGCCCCTTTGAGACTCCCCTCAGACTTCACGGAAATGGATTATCTGAACTTTTCGACGCAAAGTCCGCGACATCATTGGCGGCATCACAACCACTCTCATCATAAGAACTACGATAAAATTGAGAGAGAAAAAAGCCACAATATGGTTGAGATTATATCCAACTCCGTGATCGAAGTGATGAACAGTAAAATCGTGCCGGAAAACACCCTGGTCCTGCCAGATTTGGAGCCTCTTTCGACTCATTTGGACGGTCAGATGAACGTATCGTTTGGTTTCAACGGATCGGACTTGGGAGACCCGTACATGTTGAGGCACAGTAGTGCGATGACGGCGATGTACTGCATCGCATACTTCCTGGTGTTCCTGGTGGGGCTTGTGGGGAACTTCTTCGTGATCGCGGTGGTGTACCGCTCCCCGCGGATGAGGACCGTCACCAACTTCTTCATTGTGAACCTGGCCGTGGCCGACATCCTCGTGATCTGCTTCTGTCTACCCGCGACCTTGATGAGCAACGTTTTTGTCCGTGAGTATTTCTGACTTATTACTTATAAGAACTAATACTTAATTTCTTTACAAGACAAGAAATCGCGGCACTCTTAACCTAATGCAGCTCAGGTGGTAACTTTCGCATGATGTTTTTCGAAATGTTTTATTTCAGAGTCGATCTGTGATTGAACTGATTCGATCTCACAAATGAGTACCTAGCACTGTAGTGTTTTTGTGATCATGGTAATATAACTGTTTACAGGTGCATTTTTGCGATATTTTTTTCAAGGTCAAACGCTTTCAGCCTCTCACAAGTAGCCCGATATTTTTCAGTGTTTTTATGCTAAGCACATTTTATTAACATTTTCCATTTTCATTAAGTATGTAAATGAAAGTCTTCCGGGAATCTTTTCCGGAAGTAATGTCCTCAGAAATTTTAATCTAACTTCTGAATAAATCATGAATTCCCGCATAAATTCTTCCTTCTTGTAGTTAGTTTTCCAGCCAATTTCTGCCCTCGAAGAGGCGAGTCAATTGAATCACTAGAGCCTTCAAGGCTTTATCAATAAGAAGATTAACGGGGGCAGGAACGAAGAGTTCCTATTGGAATTTACCGCATATTTTCTCTTTACTTTTTGCAATCATAAATCAATATTTTTTTCCAAAACCTCAGAGCATGGATAGATGACTGTTACTCAAATACGTCTGAACTACTGAACTGATCTGAATATTGTGTAAATAAGGTTTAAAATTTTATCCTAGTATTATAATTTGTGTAAACTTTTTATTGCACAATATAATATTAAGTATAAGCAAGCAATTAACAAGCCCGACCAAGCGCAAAGTACGAGCTATATATACATTTCCGTTTCGGCTTGGGCAAAAATGCTTTCGTATATCTGTCCAGCGGATATCTGGCTGTTCTCTTTTACAGGTCGCATCTCAGCCGATCCTCGTAAAATTTTGTGAGCAGTATCGATAATTATATAGATTTTTTTCTTGAAAAATTGTCAATATTGCAGAAAACTGGGGGTTGTACACGTAAAAAAGCCTATGCCATTTCGAAAAATGTTATTAAATTTCACAAAACTTTTTACCTTATTAAGACGCAACTTTTTCATCCGTTAAACTTCAATTCAGTTTTAAGTTATGCAAAGACAGACTCTCGAGGTCTCAGCCCACAGAACCACTATATAGGGCGACCTTAATGCCTACTAAACATTTTTTACCAGCTGACTCTACGTACAAGTGACAGCGTAACGTTAGCGTGCTAGCAAGAAACAAAAGCTAGTATGACCACGGAAGTAAATCCACGTGTGGAAGCTGCTAAAACGAAGATGCTCTTCTAACTTTCTGCCTAAGCAGTACTTGTACCTACCTTTAATACAACTAAAACTTATATTATCGCATTTGAAACTAATTTATCAACATATCTATAGCCAGACTGTAATAGTGCGGTTGGGTTACCACACAGTCGGTGTTAGCACCAAATCAGCGTTATGCCTAGATCACACGTACCGAGTACTCGGCCGAGGCAGTAAAATGTTACTCGGCCGAGACAGTGAAAGTTTACGTCACTCGCTCAACCGTGCACTCGACGCTATGTTTATACGTACCGAGTACTCGGCCGAGAGCGTGTGATCTAGGCATTAGTATTGAGTCGGTGTTAGCACAGAGTCGGTGTAAGTATAAATCCGGTGTTATTATAGAGTCGGTGTTAGGATAGAGTCGGTGTTAGTATAGAGTCAGTGTTAGTATATAGAGTCGGTAAGTTATTCCATCTGATCGGAGTTTGATCGCGGCCATTAGCGTCGGCGGGGATGCACGGGAGCGGAGATTTATTGATAGTCACTCTGTACTAGAACGCTGGTTTGAACGAACTAGCGATATTATTTTGAGAAAAATATCTTCAATGTATTCGTACCAAAGTGTAGTAAAGTAGTAAATTTAGCCGACTTCCAGTAAATTTCGGTTCGATGCTAAATTTTGGAACAGAGAAGTGCTACTTGTAGTAAGAAAACTTCGTTTAGAATGACTAGGCTTTTGTAAAGTGCAGTTTTGTTAAAGTAAAACTAAAAATTAAAAAAAAAAACATTTTTTAATTGAATTTTTGTCCTGTTTTATGATGATTTCTTTCTTTGAAGCTAAATTATTTATCTGGATGGTGGCGAGTCACTAACAGGCGTACCCACTAACTACCCAGCGCTCGACTGACAGTATGTCTCGCCTTAGGGTTTGTCCATTTATTAACTTTAGTAAACAAACTACGCACCCATTTGTCCACCTCATTAAAATTTCAACAAACATTTTATCTTTTTACTACGTGATATTAAACTTTTCGTTTCATTACGTTTGTTTTGGACGGTTTAATTAATTGAAAAGATAAAACAATGCTTATTAAGTAATAGCCTAAAACAAATTTATTTATCTATTACTTTTAGAAATAAGGTATACCTATCTTAAATAAACAGCTAACAATTTTGAAATGATCAAACAGAATTCTTTTCTTGACACTCAATTTGATTAGAATGTTTACAATGTGTTTGGTAAAACTATGCTCTTACTTTTTGCGAATAAGTTATTCGTTGTCTTTTATAGTGCAGACATTTTGAATTTTATATGTCGTAAAAAATCCTGAGCTATCCTTGAACACGGGCAACTAGAAGCTATCAAGTAAATTGCACATAATCAAAGTTTTACCAAAATAAAATCGTGTTCAATTGGAGGACCGTTTTAGTGACCGTAAACACCACTGAAAAGTTACAGGAAAGAAAAATAAGCAATTTCGTTTACTTCAACGACATATTTTTTTCAGCTATTTGGATTTAAAAAGTAAACTTTCAGTAGTTTTTTATGAATTTTTTAGATGAAATCCGATTTAGATGAAATTTCTATGGAAACAATTCAAAAGGTCAACAACCGATCTCAGCCGAATTGAGAAACTCCTTATTTATTGAAGTCGGTTGAAAAAGAAAAGAAGTTCTGGTATCCGCTTTCTGAGAGTTACATTTCTTCCTAGTGAGCTGGTACCACTATCTCGATGAACGGCAGTTTCGATAATTACTGTCAGCGATATTTTTAACTTTAGTGTTATTTTACTTTAAAGTATCATTTATAATATGCAGTGACCACTAATTCTAATAACAATACCTGAATGCTGATGGAGTAAAAGAGGTAGAGAGAGAAAAGCGTCGATGACACAGGGCTAGTTTACAAGCTACAAGCCAGCGAGTTCGCTTGTAGCTTGTAAGCTCGGCCAGTGTCATCGGCTTTTTTACAATCTGCTAGTTGACAATCCTTACCGAAAACTAACTCGCCCACTTGCTAGCTTTTGAACTCGCCGGCTTGTAGCTTGTAAACTAGACCTGTATCACCGACGCTTAAGAAACAGGAACTCTAATTAATAATCTAATGCAGTACAGTCTAGTTCAGCCCTGAGCAGAGACATCATAAATAATAATATTTTTTGTGCATAAAAAACTACTTCGGGTTTTTATTATTGACTCTACGTGACCTCTTCTTCTATTTAAGTCTTCTCCATTGCCTGTTGGTTGCCTGGAAGAAATTGCTTTCAGCGATAAGGCCGTCAAGTGTACCCAAAATATTATTCTAAGCCTAATAATGTAATCAATTAATTAATCATGTGTACATTATATAATTTATCAATCTCTATCTAATACGATCACGTTTAGGCCTGAGGTAAGGGTCGGCAAAGGGGCTTATCAAAATAAACAGATTATCAAAGTCAAACCACATTGTTAGTCAAAATCTGTTTTCATGTTTCAAACAAACAAACTTTGTAACTAAAACAACAAGCTTAAAGTTTAAAAAACTGAAAACCCGACTGCGAAATATTTATACATTCACTGCCAATTCATTATTCCAAATTAAATTAAAAAACATTGAATGTAGTAGGTACTCAAAACATTGTAACGTGACAACACAAAGTAACGTGAAGGTAGCTCAGCGAGATAGGCTATGGAAGAGGCTATGCTTGAGGTTTCCAAAATTCAGAATTAACCCATCTAACAGAACGGAGAACTAAAGTGGTCGACATAGCTCAGACAGACGAGACGATCAAGAAGCTAAAGTAGCGATTGGCCGACCACATCTACCAAAGAACCGACAGCCGTGGGGTCAACGTGTTCTAGAGGGAAGATCGCGTCTCATCTACGCAAGCGCAGTGTAGGACGATCTCTGGCTAAAAAGAGCCATAACCTGCGCGTGATAGCTGGCAGAAGGTGGATGAGAATTTCCAAAGATTGCGCTCAATGGCAATTAAAACTGCTGTATATTTATATGTGCGATGATGATGATGACGACAAGTAATGTTGTGTGAATAATATAATGTATGTATGTAGGTATGTATGTAAATTTCTTGGTTACCTCGTATCTCCCGAACGGCTGGATGGATATTGACAATTAACGTGTTGTTAGATTCGTCTCAATAACCCGAGTGTTCTTAGATGGGTTTTTAGAAAAAAAAATGGCTTTTATTCCACTGTTCGTCACATAACAGATACCTACTTAACGAAAAATATTTTTTGATCAGATATTTAGTATATATTTAGTATGTACCTAGTACCTACTTACAAGATATGCGCGAAAAACATAACCTTTCCTCGGCAGTCGGGTAAAAAGTATAGACAAAGCGTTTTAAAATACATACAGCGCCATCTAGCGGTAAGTAGCGGAAGTGCAGATTCTAAATATTTTATTGCTTCGTTTTAATTTTAATTTATAATTCCGGATAAAATGCGTAATACGAGGTCCAACACACACGTGGCCGAATTTTATGCTACCTTTACTGACCGCATTATAGTTTTTGATTAGGTAGCGTAAAATTTATTGAAATAAATCCCTTAATTGCCCATTAATTATACCCAAACATATGACTTATATATATTTTTGTAATCTCCATTAAATTTCCTTCATTTTGATACCCTACTCGACAGGATATGTAACCAAATTTTTTTCAACGACCAACTATTTTGCGCCAAAAATCCGCCATTTTGTTTTTTTTTTCTAAAAACCCATCTAAGAACACTCGGGTTATTGAGACGAATCTAACAACACGTTAATTGTCAATATCCATCCAGCCGTTCGGGAGATACGAGGTAACCAAGAAATTTACATACATACCTACATACATACATACAAGATACGCGCGAAAAACATAACCCTTCCTTGACAGTCGGGTAAAAAGGGTTAAATCATTTAGAAGAGAAGCAATGGCGGACTTCTTTATACAAAAATGTATTGTTCCAATTTAATTAGATATCTTGTGAATTGTAAATAGTCCAGCAAACCCTTTGACAATTCACTTTGTCAACTTGTTTGATTTTAGGTTTTTGTCTTCGAAAAGCGAACGTTTCTTCTTTCGAGTTTACTACGAGTTTTTGATCTTACACCAATGAAAATTATTCGTTGGAATCGTATTAACAGGCTTTAAATGACATTGTAGTCTTTTAACTTAATAGAAAGCAATTGTTTAAGTGCGTATCCGTTTGAAAATTTGTAATTGAATATTTTTTTTAACGAGATATTATTTACCACTATCTGGTGCATGGTAAATACTATATAGTTAAGTATTATTTTAACTAGTACTATTATGCCTACTTGCACCAAACTGTCAAAGTCCCTAAGCAATTACTTTACTCGCTTGGTAGTTCTTAACAGTCCAGATTCTGACCGTTAAGAACTGCCAAGCGAGTAAAGTAATTGCTTAGGAACTTTGAAAGTTTGGTGCAAGTCGGCATTAGTATAATACTTTGGAAATTGTAGATAATAAAGTTTCCAAACCATGAATTAATCATTGTTTTCACTTTACACTCAAATGAATGCTTCATGTAGCTGAAACCTATTTTCTAATCGACATTTAATAAAGATACTCTACCTTCTAGTAACTTTTCCAATATGAATTTAAATCGACTACCAGTAGTAGCGCCAATATCCTGAAATGCACTCGATCGAACCTCATAGCCATTCAATTGAAAATGGACTTTATTCTGCGTTTTATTTCAAAGTCTGATTGCCGACGGCCACTGTTGCATACACACGGACGGACGTCCTTCGTTACTTGATTTGATTTCACTTTCGGTCGTTGACGTGATTTATTTGTAGATAAATCTTTACGAGAAAATAAAACGACGCCATCCACGACCAAAATTATAAAAACATAGACATCTGACTTAAATTTTTGAAAAGTCACACGGTACGGAAGCAAAGTACGCGATTTCGTTTACTTTTTCAGTTATTTTGATATAAAACTAAACAGAACACATACATATAGACCACATATTATGTGTATATATATACACATACAGAACCGATTTTTATGAAATCTCTATGGGACTAATCTGTAAGTAGGTATATCCTCTCAAAGAATAAAATAAATTTTAAAATCGGTTCTAAACAACAAAGTTCTTGAGTAACAAAAAAAACATATATTTAACTTAACTGAGAACCTCTTCCTTTTTAGAAGTCGAAAAGAATTGATTGGAATAGGTTGAAAAGAAATGGTAGGAAAAATTATCTTATCATTTCACGGAACAAATCCAAAGCAAATAGACAAACTGAGGAACTACCTAACAGAGTCATCCATCTTTGTGACGCAGGACTTTACATAACAGAGTCCAATACAACACCGTTGTTAATTAATAGCTTTTTGTATCTCTAGGGAACAGTTATCTAAATGATATATATGCTCAAATTCTCCTTCTTCTTCTGTGTGAGGTGCCTCGACTTTCGATCAGAAGGTCGTGGGTTCAAACCAGGTCGTACATCTAAGGATATTTATGTTCAAAAAATCTACATACGTGTGCAATTAGTGTGCATTAAAAACACCATGAGGAAACCGGCATGTCATAGAACAAGAATATTAGTTCGAAAAATATGTGTCAAGAGCACGAAAGGAGCCTCTTTGAGGTGATTCGAAAGAACTAGTGACACGATAAGAAGAAACACAAATAATAATAAGAAAACACAATAATAAGAAGCCTATGTTCTTAAAAAGCTAATAAATCAATTGGTTCTGATGATTCGGAGTAATTGAGTCACAAACATCCATCTCTAAACTTTCGCGTCTGCTTCACACAAAAGGTAGTCTTATTACCCAGTATTTTATCAGCTCAGTGTTTATTGCCTTAGTGGGGGCTGATAGCCGTATAACCCTATCCCAAATATAAATATGGGAAATATGGAATTGCCCATCTCATTTCCGGCGAACGGGGCGGCCCGAGTTAATTGAAGCTAAGTTGCCCGCCCGATTACAAACGCAATTACTTAGTGGATGTCAAATTGTACTCTGTTTTCTGTAAATAATAAGGAATTTAAGGCAGACTATCATAAGTTTTTATGCATTAGGTATTTATTTTCATATAACATGTTCGTGATAATAATTATACAATTTTGATGGCCACAATTACTTAAAGCTTTGTGTTAAAGCTCTATTTTTCAAACTTATTTGCTGAGTCTTCCTTATTTCCATTTTTCAAAGTATTCTATTTTTATTTTTATTAATTTTGGAACCTTGTTCTATTGTTTAGCCCACAGACATAAATCTGTGGTTTAGCCTAAGAATGGTGCTGACTGCTGCCACTAAGTTTTATTTTAACTTTTGAAGTGGTCAACGCTGCCACTTTATTATGTACTCCTTTTATGTTACAAATAAAACATTTTGATTTTTTTGAAAACGACTTTAATATAATTGATTGATTCAGGCGTCACTTTGCGGAAATCCATAAATATCAACAAATTATATAAATATATTTAGTAATAAATCCGCTTGATTTCTAAACAAAGGTTTTAATTAACTTAACTTTAGTTTAGAACTTTAGTACATATTACTATATTATAAACCAAAGAGTCAACGAACAGAAAACCAAAGTTTAAAGATACGACACGTGTTTCGCCTCTACACGAGGCATCATCAGGAGGTGTGGACTCGCCGAAGTTCGAAACGAGAGTTCTCGTATAATATATTTATATAATTTGTTGATAACGACTTTAATACTTAACACGATAACCATGACCAAGAGTGTAACAATAAAGAAGAGTATCATAATGTCGGAGTGGACTTGAAATTTAATGATTTAATTTTAAACTAAGGTCGCCATTTTAGTGTCGGTGACAAAGTGGGCACCATTAAACGTAACTTTGCGCCACTTTACGACGCAACTATCTTTACTTAACGTAATTTCCAAGGCTTTGCACTTTTATTTCTCTCATAAAAATCGCCAAATAAACTACCGAATAGTTATCAATGGGAACAAAGTTTTTAAATTGAAAGCTTGCAATAATATCCTTCTACATCATTATCATCTCTCTGCCCTTATCCCACACTTAGGTGAGGTTGGAACAACATGTAATCTTCTTCCATTCGTCTCCACCATCCGTCATCTCTGTACTCACGCCTTCTTTGTTCATATCCTCTTTCACGTAGTCCATGCATCTTTCTTTGGTCTTCCTCTTCTCGTAAATCCATCTACTTTCATATCTAGCACTCTTCTAGTGACATGACATTCATCCCTCCGCATCAGATGCCCATTGCCCATACCACGATAACCTATCACTCTTCAACTTATTTATCACTGGCGTTACTTTCAGGCTTCCTCTAATATACTCATTTCTAATCATATGCAATACCTTTTACAACCACTACATATTCCATGGTTCCTATAATTAAGGATCTGTATCTAATAATATGTTACAAGAAACTATGTTCTAAATTCTAATCATCGTACACTTTCTGAGATGGTAACACATAACTTCCCCACTATTCACGTCATAATGACTGCGAATTTCCATTATTCAACTTTCCGGAAATTATTTGGTCGTCAACTTAGTCACAGAAAGTGTGAACCATTGTTCTGCTCTTTGTAGAGCTTTCAAAACTCCATTGTGGTTCTATTTTTGACAAAAAGTGAACTCAAAAGTTACGCGTAAGTGTCAATTTTGTGACGTATTGTACCTGCAATAATTTCTACTTAGTAACTTCACGAATCCCACTTCACGCGAAGGACGAGGTGACCCTTGCCTTGCGATCTGATGGTCGCGAGTTCGAATCCCGGTGGCAGTCATGCGTGAGTGGGTTTTTTTCGGTCGAAAAAATCTATGTATGCATCCCACGTTCTCGCAACGGTAAAGGAAAACATCGTTAGAAAACCGGCATGTCAAAGGATAGAAAAAAAAAAAGTTATATGGCATGTGACATTCACCAATCCGCATTGGGTCCGCGTGGTGGATTAAGACCCATTCGCTCTCCCGCCGAGAGCAGGCCTGAGTCCCAGCAGTAGTAAGTAGTAAGTAGTAATATTTTATTGAGACATAATAAGATTTACAAAGAGTTTTTGAATCCACAGGTTCCCAAACTAGCAAAATGCTGTATTTCAGGAACTTGAATCTTCTCCTTATTTTATTACAATTTGATGTATGTCTTCAAAACTAAAAAATACTTTATATTTAAATTAAAAATAATTTAGCTAAGTACCTAACTTAATTTAAAAAGCAGTGGGAACAGTATAGACTGATTATGCTTATGCTATGGAAACGACGAACGTCGTTCCGAGTGGAATTTTACAGTTCAAATTGCAAGCACTTCCCGATTAGCTTCCTGCTAAAACTTTCAGGACAGCTCATAGCTCAATGACAATGCATTTTAAATCCAATTAATTATCATACAATGCCAACCTAACTTACAAAAAAGCCTACATACCGCTTTATCTCGTAAATGAAGAGACGTTTTTAGATTCAGATCTAATAAATAAATAAATAATAATAAATATTTTAGACATTTCACACAACGCCATCTAGCCCCAAACTAAGCAGAGCTTGTACTATGGGAACCAGAGGGCTGATAGAATACTTAAATACTTTTTTTTGGTAAATACATACATAGGATACATAGATAACAAACAAATGTTTGTACTGAAGCTGGAATCGAACCTGCGACACCGGGCGTGGCAGTCCAATAACTTGCCAATCGACCAACCGTGTCGTCATTAGATTTCTTGTCATTTTTCATGTAACAAACGCTCATGTTTTCATACGCTAGAAGGAGCTTTGACACATCATTGATGCGTATACAAAAGTCTACAAGAGCTACGCATAATCTTATTTTGCAGTGAATTGTTGACCTCGTCTGAACAAGATGAGATTCGCAAGATATCTGCTTATTCTCTACTCTGTAATTCGTTTGTCTTGAGTGCCCAAATTGTATCTGTTTACCGTCTATGAACCATGTAAATTATTCAAATCATTGTATTATCCTTATATAATTCTCATATTATTTCTACAAATATAAAAAAATACAAAATTGACAATTGACAACATTGCTGCGGTAGCGGGCAAGCACTGAATGCGCCTCGCACAACATCGACACAAGCGGCGTGATAAAAAGCAAGCTTATACCCAGTAGTGAATGTAGAGTTGCAGACAGCCTGATATGATGATGAATGATAGATAGATAGATAGATAGATAGATGTAATCTTTATTGCACACCTTAAAATAAAAATACATGAAGAAACAATACTGAAGAAAAAGTGGTACAATGGGCGGCCTTTGAGAGGTTGCATGGATACATGGAATAGAATGGTTTGTGGCTTAATCATGCCTAACTTCTGAACCGATGAGGCTGGTTTTGTGATTGGTGACTACGTCTTCGGCGAGTCCAAAACCTTTGTTTAGAAATCAAGCGGATTTATTACTAAATATATTTATATAATTTGTTGATGTTATATGCAAAAGTTAAAAAAATAAAATGTTTATTTTGCAAGCTCTGTACAGAAAACTCCACTAGAGGTATAAGTCACCGCAAGGGGTAAAAACACGTTTCGCATAGAAATAATTTTCCCGTAATCTGCGAGGCGTGCCTCATTACGTGCCCATTCTGAGCACTTTATCAGCTCCTAGAGCAGGGCCGTAGTCAGGGTAGGGGGGTGAGTAAAAGGGTTTTAACTATTTATAGCATTTTTTGGTTGATACCGATCAAAAGTTTTACTTTTATACAGGATGCTTGTTTGTATACCGTGAAGTCAAGGTAAAGAGTTATTTCATTACGGGATGAGACTTTCCCAAAAATATTTTAACATCTCTCAGGATTTTTTACTTTAGGTTTATTGAAAAAATACCACCTCCATAAATTAATGCTAGATGTTTCTAGCATGTTATTGACGTAATACCTTTACACCTGAAAATTGGACCATGTCACAAAGAAGATTTGAAGAGCACCTAGTTTTAGTATTCAAAGCCCTGCCTAGTAAGGCTCTTATTAGTCAAGTCACATCGGGAATTATTTTTTTTATAAGGATAGTGTGCATACTATGTAATTAAAGTTAAATTTGAATTATGTAACCTATCTGAATAAAGGAATTTATTATTATTAATATTAACACCTTAAATCCGGCCCTGCTTCGGCTCTGGGGCAGTGACACGCTACCTCGGAATCAGCCTCATTAGACTCCGGCTCCTCAATTAAACGAGCTCGTCACCCACGCACCTCCTCGGAACATTCCTCAGATATGGCACCTGTAGGTTTCAGATTTCTCAGCACCATCCTATGCTTTGAATTAGCATTGAATTAGAATTAGAATTAACAATATTTATAACTTGACATCACTCAAACAAAAATACAAATAACCTAACTAATGCTAATTTATCAATATTTTTGTAATACATAATTAATTTGACTATGAAATAAACATAAGTGAATTAGATGCCTACCGAGCAAAAATTAACTTAAAGTTGTTGCGCCCTTACAGGGTTCATGTGCATTGTGTACCTATAAGCCACTTACACCTAAGTTATATAACCTGTATGCAAATGAAATAATAAATGAATATGAATGAATATGAATATGAACAATAGTAAATTCTGTTTGTCTAAAGGTCGATGTTTGTTCAGATTCTAAGAAAAATAAATGAATCCCTTAGCTTTGATCCTTCCCTGGAACGAGTTGCTTGTATAAATAAACTAGATGGTGCCCGCGACTTCGTCTGCGCAGGTATCTTTATAAATTGTAGCCTATGTGTTATTCTGATGTATAAGCTATTTTATTGTAAAGTTTCATTAAAATCCATTCAGTAGTTTTTATGTGATAGAGTAACAAACATCCATCCATCCATCCTTACAAACTTTCGCGTTCATAATATTAGTAGGATCGTAGGATAAATATTTTGTACATTTCACACAACGCTATCTAGCCCCAAATACTATGGGAACCAGATAACTGTAGACCACCGGACTCGACCACCATTTCGTCAAAGGGATTATAAAGTTACCTAATAATTACCTAATACATACACAATCGAAATACAATTCAACCAGGTATCAATAGCAACATTTCTCAACGTACAACAATAAATCAAAGTTAGTCACAACAGCAACAAACAACACAACCACCAAACAATGTCACCTCGGCTCATTATGAGTGCCACTAGTAGGCATGGAAATAATTGCTACTTCTATTTCATTGTCACAACATGGTATATGGATATATTTTCATTTTGTAACAGTGGAATCACCGGTGATTTTTCATCTGTGGCCTAATGTGATAATGTCACATTTTGTTAAAACAATTCACGCATGACGCGACGTCACGCAATCACTCCTACTTACAGTCAGTACACTACTGACTGTCTGTGATTCAGAACAAGTATCATGATATCACAGCGTACAAAATCATCTGCTGGGGTGCGCACCGATGATTTTGTTATAGACTTGGTCTCAGAAAGTAACAAGTGTTATTAACAAATAGTGTAAATATATTTAGTAATAAATCCGCTTAATTTAACTATTTGTTAATATTTATGGATTTCCGCCAAGTAACGCCTGAATCAATCAATTAACAAGTGTTATGTGTGATCAGTATTACTAATATAATTTCGGAAGAGACTAGCCGCCCATGACACAGGGTATCCTAGTGTGGGGGCTAGTGCGTAAACAATTAAAGCTTTAACTTTTTTTTATATTAAATTATCTTATCATATCTTATCTTTTACGTAACGGCCAGCATCAAATATACATAACAATAACATGTTATTCGGTATACTATCCATGCCTAGCCACTAGTTCCAGAGTCATTTGCCCAACTCCGGCCAGCTGTCGTCAACTGTGCGAGCTTTGTGAATACCGACGTTATGTAGTCCAACTTTGATGGTATGTGGTTTGTTCGTCTGCTAATTAATTCAATTTGGTTTTTGATTTTCAGACATAATGTGATTATAATTAGGTAATGTATGTTTTGTCTTTGATTTACTGTGAACTTCTTTATGTGATAAAAATGAGTTGATCATTGTTTTTGCTCAGCATTACTGAATACTCCGTTTTTTTCTGCAATGATTTTCTTTATTAATAGCTTATTTACTACGTCTAACATAAACAATCTACAATATTCAAATTGCACATTGATGATGTCTCTAGTTCGTATTATTATCTCTACGATTTCGGAAATGTATACATATTTATTATGGAAAGAAAAAAATAAATATTTTTATTGTTGGAAAACTGACTACTTCATAATATAATATATTCAATTCAATTATTTGGGTAAGGGCTGGTGCGGCGCCAAACTCTGCTGAAGATCTCAAGCGGCGTAAATATGTAGGTCTTGATAGGTCGTACATGTTTGAGCCCTTTGGGGTCGAGACCCTAGGTCCATGGGGAATGGGAGCCTTCCGCGTTTTTAAAATTTTGTCAGAGCGTCTGGTCGAAGCGACGCGTGATCAGAGGCTGGCAGCTATCTCGGCCAAAGAATAAGCCTTGCTATACAAAGAGGCAATGCAGTCAGTATCCTCGGCACGCTGCCATCGGGTATCGATTTGGAGCAGTTGAGCTACCTATAGATCGTTTGCAACGGTCTATGGGTGGCCCAATTGTTTCCTTTTGTAATTTTTTTAATATATATATATTGTAGTAGTTAGCTTATGCTGTAATAAATCATTTAATAGTATTATTCGGGTCATCATCAAAATTTATTAATTGTATATTTTCATAACTTAGTGCCCTAGTTTTTAAGATAACATATGGATCTATGGTCTGAAATAAATATTTTTTAATTTATTTATACCTAATAATATTTTTTAAATAAAATTTGGCATTTTTTCGCAGAAGAATATGTTTTATTGCAACTTACTTAGTTCATTCGTTACAGCTTATCCCTAGATTCATTTTTTTAATCAATAATGCTTTGTGTTAGGTCAAAGACTAGGTCCTACATATCGGTTTGACACGCAGCATCACATTAATCTTAGGTTCTTTTTATCTTCATCTTACAATTTGAAAGGCATTTTATAAGATGTCTCTGAAAAACATAAATTTAAGATCTTTTGATATATATGAGATTATGCGGTGATGATTTTAATATGACCAATTTCTCAGAGCTAAACGAAACATATCATTTACTTAGCTTAATAAAAATACATACATTTATCTTCTCTTTTTAGATTTGGTTTTACAAAAGTAGAAAGTAAACATTTAGAAACAAACATAATAATAATGATACTGCGATTCTAGTGTTTAATGATCAAATTAAATTAAAATTATTGGTTAGTTAAAAAAAGTTTTCTATAGTTCGCTTATATCCATTACCTAAATAATTTATTATGTCTGTCTCTACAAAAGCATCGATAGGGAAAAACTATTTCTATTTCAACTTTTGAAAATAGATTAGGTAGTCTCGTTTTGAGCATCAAAGCCCCGAAAGTTTTCCAATCTCAAAGGTCAAAATGGTTCTACCCTGTGGCCGTTGCCGTTATAGATTTGTAACGACTGCACATGTTGTTGCAACGACCTAGGAAACGGCGTCTTAAAACGATTGGTAACTGTTATTTCGTCTAGACTCAAGGCTGGAAACTTAGAAATTATATGGACTCATTGAAAATAAATTTAAAATGCGAATATAATTTATTATGTTCGAATAAGTATTCTGAATACCTATTCAAAAATCTGAATTTAAAAGATAAAGATCTGTAATAATTATAATTACTATTGTCATAACCATCAATGTACCTATATAGGTAAGTCTTCTGCTACGTACGCCATTACACTGGAGTAGCACCAGTAATCCAGATCTTCGGCTCTGCTCACCCAACTACTGTATAAGCAGATCATTGCTCTCTAGATTTGGTTTTAGCAACTTGACACCTACCTACTCCTCGGGCGAACCTGGCTCGAATTCCGTTTGTACAAAGTACAGCGTGGAATTGAATAATCTTGATAGAGAAGAGGTCCTGTAATACTTGGTAATGATAAGTAATGATAAGGCTTCGCAATTAGAGGGATAAATACAGAGGGCGCCGCGCGGGGTAGCGGGGGACGCATCAAGTGCCGAGCCACGTGTCAGCCAGGTGTCATGTTCACTTGCCCGAGTAGTACATACTACTGTTCGTATGTATACCATGATAAAATATAATATTTTCTGATAATAACCTAATTCATTGAGACATACACCTGCTCTCTTTCTATAACTTTCATTATGAAGAATGTTATAGTTTTATAACTAGCATAAAGTTCCATTATTTATAACATAACATTATATTTTACGAAATCAGTGTTTGACCAAACTTGAACCTTCTCGATCTACTTTAACGCAATTTAGATGGATATAAGAAAATAAAAAAAGTTTGTCCTCCATTAATAAGGTCAGTACTAGAAATGAGATTTTTTAAAGTCACAAGGCTACGTTTTGATTAATTAGTGTGCTGCTAAAACGTCACATACTTTTTTACAATTTAAAGTATAACGAGAAAATAAAACAGCCATAAAAAATTGTAGAAACACACTATTAGCAATTTTTTATAAAAACTCAGATTTTTTTATAATTTTAATTAAAATATGTAAATGTAAATGTAAATGGACTCCCTTTTCCGCACTTGGACTCCTGTTGGTCCTTTGTGCGTCGGATTTCCTGACTAATAGTTTAGCCAGCCTAACTCCGCCCAGAAGCACAGAAGTTTCCTGGGTTCTTCGCAGGCTTCGCGGAGTGACCTCGGATTTTTGAGGATTTCCTCTCGTTGCTTCGCCACTCCCACGCATTCCAGGATTACGTGATTAAAATAAGTATCTACCTTAATTAATCTTAGGTTTTAAAACAACAAACATTTAAAATAAGAAAATGCCCATTCAGGCACAACTTATTTCAAACAATTTTATTGTAAATCTATTTCAATAGCAATGGTACCACTTCCATCAATAAATTATTTGTTTCAAGTGTTCCAAAAATAATTGGGGAGATCTCTTAGTGTATCTCATTCTATCTTTAGACGAGAAATACCTTTGAAGAAAAGGTTTTACCTAAATTGTCAGTTAAATTAGAGTTTCAAAGCATTCGTTTGAGATAATTATAGACGTTACGGGTTTCCAGACCGTGCCGAGTAGCTGTATAATTTTGACCAATATTAATTAATTTAGACAAAAGGCTTGGTCCGTCCCGATTGACTGACATGCAGCATACAGGGTAAACCAGTAGACGCAGTGACTTGAAATTTTAAGGATATGTTCGTCGAGAAGTGCCGGCGCGTAAATTATACGCGCTAACGCTAGCTTGACTAATTCCTTCCTAAATAGGAAAGAATTTACTTTATTCGCAACGCAAATGAAGGCGTGGGCTTCAGCTAGTCTTTACTTCAATTCGATCAGAGTTAAACAGATTAAATTTAAATTAGATAATTCGTTTATATTTAACCAAAATCGTTCAAATTTTCCAGCATTACTATCTCAAGACTCTATTTACAAATCCACAAGATAAATTGAAAGAACATACTATTTCAAAGTTTTCTGTAAATGAACAGCACTTGATCAATGTGTTCAATTTATGTGCAATTAATTGCTTTTCCAACTCGGCTCAAGTTTAGTCGTTATCAGTGTAGAGCACGGACCCAATTATCGTTATCAGATAGAGAAAACGACTACTTCTATATTCTACTAGCTAACGCCCACAACTTCGTTTTCGTTGCGAATTTATTAACAAAACTCCTAACCTATAAGTACGATGACATACGGCTTTTTTACAAGCTGATTGTTTGCGTTTTTATAAGCTAGCGTGTGAGCGTGTTAGCTTCCTGGAAGGATTGTCAATAAGCAGTTTGTAAAAACGCCGATGACACCGGGTAAATTTACACGCAATTTATACTTAGCTTACCAGCGATATCCAATATATCGTTCGATTTGAATTCAATAAATTCTCATTTTTCAAAATCTCCTCTCTCTATGGACGCTAAAACGAAGCTTTCCAGGTTAGACAACTTATCTCGCTTACACAGACCGAAGGGCAATTCCTTTAGCTTCACCGAGATTACTGAGAGTGATGTCATGAAGTCGTAAGGTCCATATAATTTAAATTAAAGAATTAAATGTTTATTTATTATATTTTATCTCCCAAAGCTATATATTATTCAAAAAAGGTTGACCACTTTTCTGACATAAAAACTCTTTGCTAAGATTTAAAAAAGTACCGTTCGTTTTAAACGGAGAACCTTAATAAACCTTCCTTTTTTAATTACATAACCGCACTAGTGCTTTTTACATTACATTACCGCACTAGTGCGTAATGAGATACAATACGATATTGAAATTGGTGAAATAATAGACCCTTTACGAGCAAATGTGTTATAATTTTTTTTATTCTTTAACACTTACCTACTTCAATTGCCATGCCAACCATGTTCCAAGGAGAATAAGTTCGTAGGGTGATGTGGTCGTTGATTCATGGACCACTTCAATCAGTAATTTATTTTGAAACTTTAATATTGAAACACTAAAGCAATTGAATAAACTTTCAATTAGTTTGACGCAGTGAGAAATTAGTTTCTTATTTCATTATATTTGAGGTTGACAGGTGTAGTTGGAGTTAAATCTTAATTTTAATCTTTCATCGCAAATAAATAAATGATAAATTTTCTTGAATTTATTTATTTTTGTACAATGTTACAGTTAGTAGATTCTTAGGTAGGTACCAAAAGTTAAGTTGGTATTCTTTCTCACTGTAAGTACTTACTCAAAGTCACTTTCGTACTTGTCCAGTACGAGTTGCACAGCATTACTTTCGTATTATTTATCAGCTATGATATGTATGATAATGATCTTTCTATACACCGCAATTTTTTAAACACCAGAAAAAAAATACGCATAGTCAGTTTACACAGAGAACACAGATTTGGCAAAAAACCTTAAGTTTCATTCATCGTTTGGCGAACTCGGTTATCTAGCTCGAGCCAGCTCGCTGCAGCTTGGGCGCCACACTTGTCTGTAAAAATTGGTTGTGTATTTCGGCACAGGGCATCGGTGGTCCATGTTTTGGAGAACGAATCAAGTTTGTTCCGCCATCTTCTCCTGGGTCTTCCACCACGTCGGTGGGCTCCATTCTGTGGTGGTTTTTGTCCACAGTTTGCTGGGCAACGACAGACATGGCCGGCCCTTAAAATCAATACCTTACCTTAAAATAATATAAAAAGATAAATAACATTGGTAGAACTGTGCTACTAGTAATAAATTCCTACTCGTAATGCTGTGTATGACTAATTTCAGGAATTAAGAATCATCATAGATTCTGTACCTAGAAATGGTAAGCACATAATTTACCGGAATGATTTTCTTTCTGTTTATTACTGTAGCTGTTCCATAGATGTCTTTGTATTATCTGTGGGTGCCGTTAGTTGTTAAGTTTATGTTTTACTGAGCTGAATCTTAACAATTTGCTTTGTTCCACTCCAATTGAGGATGAAAATTGGAAAATTGAAAATTTTCAATCTTGTAAGTTATAGTTCGTTGTACGTAAAGCTTTAGGTATGTAAATAACAAAGGCAAAGATATTTGAATAATCAAATATAATAATTTATTTTGTAATAGGTAAATATTTATAAATTATTAATTTCATAATCATGATCATCAACCTTTAGCAGTCCACTGCTGGACGTAGCTCTTCCAAGGCGTACCACTGAGCTCGATCTTCGGCTCTCCTCATCTACCTTCTGCCAGCTATAGCGCGCAGATCATCGCTCCATCTGGCCAAAGGTCGTCCTACATTACGCTTGCCTAGACGTGGTCTGCACTCAAAAATACGTTTACCCCAACGGTTGTCGGTTCTTCAGCAGATATGGCCGGCCCACCACTTCAGCTTGCTGATCCTCTGAGCTATGTCGACCACTTTAGTTCTCTATCGGAGGACCTCATTAATTTATCAATATTCAATAATTTATTTTATAATTTATTTATTTTTCCGTTAGATCTTGTTACCATCATTACAAATTGTATTTAATAATAGAAGTTGTAGTAACACTTTATGATCAAAATTCAAGGGTAGCATTGTTTTTTGATCACGAACTTGAGTAATACTCATTGTCATAGTTAAATTTTATTGTTTTTTCATTGAAAAATTAAAAAGAAAAGTATTCTAAGACTACATGATGCGTAAAATGTTCTCTTCCTCATAAGACCAAGCAAAACACTTTCTTAATCAGGTATTTCTAAGAAAGCGTTACCCGATGGGCCATAATCGGCCAGTGACCCAGACAGAGGCCCATAATAGCTGCCAGTTTGTGTCACTGCTAAATAACTAAACAGTTTAGTAAGGGGTGGGGACAATTACGGTTATGGATCACATATAAAGTTATGATATTTGAAAACAAAAATATAACTACTTCTTATTATAGTTTCCTCTTAGCGTCAATACCAAACAATAAAATGAAACTAAACTTGGTTTAAGATTCGTATATATTTTATAGCATAATTATATAAGACTAAGCTGGTGCCCGCGACTTCGTCTGCGAAGGATTAGTATTTCGAGTAGCGGACAATTCACACAATATCTTTATAAATTGTAGCCTATGTGTTATTCTGATGTATAAGCTATATTATTGTAAAGTTTCATTAAAATCAATTCATTAGTTTTTACGTTAAAGAGTAACAAACATCCATCCATCCATCCATCCTTACACACTTTCGCGTTTATATTATTAGTAGGATAATCAATATAGTAAGTCTGATGTCGCATAAAATAAAATAAAACAATAAGTTAGTTTCAAAAATAAAGGTTATTTTTCTAATATTTTCAATCGACTCTTTCTAAGTTCTCTTACAACCTTCTCTGTGATACTTGTGTATATCTTAGTACTCAGTGGTAATACTAATTGTACTAATTCCTTGCGGTTTTGAACTTGGTAGAAATTGAGAAACTCCTAAAGGGTGTTCAAAAGTCTGGGGCTGAAGGCAGATAAAGGTTTGATTTATTGAGATAAGCGGTTGGTTTCTCCAAATTAATGCACAAAAGTTTGGAGGATTTTTTTAAGTTGCTTGAAGTTGGGATCATTATATAATTCACACTTAAGTAACTATTCTACCTATTTTTAACCGACTTAAAATGGAGGAGGTTATCAATTCGGCTGAATTTTTTTTTTTTTTTATAATAATTGTTACCTCAGATCTTCGTTGTTTATAAACCGATTTGACAAATCTTTTTTGTTTGGGTGGATATACTTTTAGATTGGTCCCATACAAATTTCTTCAAAATGGGTTCAGTAGTTTAGTTTTCAAATGAAAATAACTAAAAAATATGGCGTCGAAGTAACTTGTAGGTGGTGCCTATGGTCACTTGAAGTGTCCGATTGAAGTCGGGTGTTGTATGTTTTTGTAAAACCTTGATTATATTTATTAGACTTTAACTTTGTGTCGAATAAAATTCTGCTGCATTAAGAAACTGCGTTTGACGTAGTTATACCTACATAAAAATATCAAACGACTTTACCGTACGTGCTTGATCGAATTCACGCATTTCAAAGTAAATTATAAGAGTGAAAATAATGCATATACGGCTTTACCTACTTAGGTTTTCAATTTATGTATGAACACCATCAACTCTTCATAAAGCTTCATTGTAATCCTTGGAACTCTTGAAAGCAGGAGAAAGGCGCAACGTACGTGCGACCCGCCGAGTGCGAACGAACCATTTATTACCAAGTTTATCACAAAGATTAAAGATAAATTTGGTAGGAAAGGGCCTGTCAAAGGGTTTTCAAGACTCAAGTCACAAGAGCATTTTCAGCCATGAGATATTCAGTAATGATATGTTTGAACAATAATTATTTTATGTTTTCTTGTTTGTGTCTGTCGTTTCAGGCATGTCCCGGGTCTTCTTCTTATCGTGTCACTAGTTCTTTCGAACCAGTGTGGTGAAAGGATTTCAAGTGCGCCTCGAAAAGGCTCCTTGCGTGCACCATGCACCATTTTCTGGATGGAATCTTGTAACTCTTTCAAAAACTTTCCGAATAGCTATCTGTCTAAATTTCATCAAGCTATCTTAATTCTATTCTCAATGACGATTTAACCTTTGAAGTGTGGAACTAAAAAATTGCATAAAAATGGTCCATTGACGAATTTACTTCAACCCGAGCTAAACACTCCAGAGCTGTGAAATAACCTGCCTGAGGCCATATGATTGTATATTTTTTTAATTTTGAAAGTAAAGTAATGTTTCCAATGCATTCGATTAAACTTTTTGCCTTCAATATTGAAATTAGTTATTTGTCCTGAAATTTGGCTAGCCTTGGAAAACTCTATATACCCTGAGTAAAGATGTACTTGTAGGTAGTTTATTAAACAGGCTGTCTAGTTTCATCTCACTGAATGTGTAATGCGAGCTTTCCACCCATATGGACCGACGTACTTACAGTTCAATACCCCGAGATATAGCAAACATGTGAAAAAGTCATAAGCGTTGCCAAAAAATACGACAAATTCCACAATCCTTAGCAAGTCTAGTCCGAGACCGTAAAACACAATGAAGACCCCACTATTTTTCTTCTCAGTACCCGGGAATTGAATTTTTCGCTGGAATTGATTTAAAAAGATCCTTTTTATGAACAATAAAATAAATCCTGGCTTTAGTCGGTACCTAGTATCATCTTTTGAATATTTTGAAAGAGCAAACGTATACGTATAAACGTAACGAATCTGGTTTGTCGAATTTGCAAGTGTATGCAGCTGTAGCTTTTGTCTGTTCTTATAAAAAAAGATAAATGTTCAAATCGGTATATCTTTCTTTGTAAAATTGAAAAATAATATAGAAAATGTTGACATAGCATTATTTCCATACCAGTAGTTTTTGTCTACAGTACTTACCTTACTTTACTTACCTCACAATAATTTCTATATAATTTTCATCACGATTAGATGCCGATATTATGAACTCAAAGTACCTATGTAGATACTCGTATTTTCCATACGTGTAAGAAAACGTTTAGTTTTTTAAGAAAACAAGATTGATGAGACGTTCGGTAGGCAATTTGAAGTGTCGCGTATTAAAAGTCGCAAAGAAAGTTTTATATCATGGGCTGTCTTGATGTTGATCTGTATGATGACAGATTACAGGCTCAACAGCTTTAAATACTTCTCACGGTATAGGTACAACTCGGGCAAATTAACATGACACCTTATGACGTTTGTGCAAAGTACAGTGTGGACGTGGTGGCCGAGTGGATGAGGCTCTTGCCTTGCGATCTGATGATCGCGGGCTCGAATCCTGGTGGCAGTCGTGCGTAAATGGGTTTTTTCGGTCGAAAAAAATTATGTATGCATCCCACGTTCTCGCAACGGTGAAGGAAAACATCGTGAGGAAACCGGCATGTCGTAGAACCTAAAAGTTCGAAAATATGTGTCGAGTGCACGAAAGGAGCTTCTTTGAGGCGCACTTTAAATCCTTTCACAACACTGGTTTGAAGGAACTACTAGTGACACGATAAGAAGAAGAGGACGTGGGATACTTGGTGATGATAAGGCTTCGCAATAAAAGGAGGAAGAAACACGGAGGGCGCCGCGTGGGGCCACGGGAGAAGCATTGAGTTCCGAGCCAGGTGTTATGTTAATTCGACCGAGTTATACTTCTCGTTTAAACACTACCTTGATAGAATCTAGAGCCCAGCCTAGATCAATACTGCATCGCTCGGGTTACAAAAACACAAACAAAGCCGCGCAAAGGCTAGCTTAGATAAATCACTCGCCATTCCAAGAAATAAAGCTAGAATTGATCGGGTCGATAGAAAACTAGGGCAGTGGGCCGCGGTCAATGACCTGACTTGCAGTTACTTGCAGCTTGTAGCTTGCAGCTTGAAACTTGCAGCTAGCAATGGCCCATCGCATCCGAGATCGGGGTGGGACGGTGTCGTAAAACGACTGCTATATTATTGCTCTACACGCTAGATTTGTAAACAAATGTATACATCGTGAAATCGCGAGGTTCTACTGACTGTCTGACGGACAATCAACGTAGAGCCCTTTTAAACCATACCCCCTAGAAGCATAAAACTTCAAGGATCTTCCACGCGTATATCTAAGTGTTTCGTCATACACGGTCGACCACGGTGACTGTCCGTCTGTTGCACGCATATTCTCATCCATGACCATGAACTTAAACTGGTTTAGTTTAAGTTCATGGTCATGGATGGAAAAAGAGAAGAAAGAATCACTGAAGGGAAACGAAAGATAAAGATAGAGATAATTTATTTGCCAAAACACAAGTACAATATAATGGTCTTTAATAAATTGGTGTCCTATGTATTTTCTATACGTTGGGAAATATACACGGAGAAAAAATCTCGTTATAGTTACTAAAATTCTAGTTGAATTTGTGACAGCGAGAATAATTTAGTAACGATTACACTAATAATAATTCCTGTTAACGAAATTTAGTAACGATTACAATATAATAGTTCTAGCTAACAAAAGTTATTAAAGGGTACAAGAAAATATTATTATAGGTTATTATGATGTCTCGCTGTCCCATTTTTTTTCTTCGTGTAGTATTTAGTCTTGCCGCTGATATTCCTAAACATATTATATTGAAAACAATATAATTAACTAAGTTAAACGTATGACTCTCCTTTGCTAAGTAACAAGCTTATTTACTCAACACAAAGTTGAGCAAATAATGTTGAAGTTTTGATCGCTGTCGTAATTTTGGTATGTTATTAAATTCACAAACTGTAATTTTCGTAAGAAATTTTAAATAGGATTTTCATATATTTCATGATATGTATATATTTAAGAACCATAATATAATATCCGATGAGTTAGTTTGTTATTTTGGTTTATAATTACTCAGGGTATATTGCGTTTCTATTGTTCTTTTGAGGGTAGTTTGGTAAATCACCGCCTGCCCGAACGTGAAGAACTAGAGGCTCATCAGTGCATTGGCGGGAGTCATTGTGATCGGACGCGCGTGGACGTTCTACTCAAAATCCGTCGATTTTCCCTCCATTTTTGGCCGCGCAAAATTTGCATCTCAACATTTTGATACTAGTGAAGTGTCGCGGGTTCATAGCCGTGCTGTGTGCTTTTCCAAAGACTTTTCGAACCTGGACTCGCCGTGCGAGTCCACAGGACCTTGCCTGCCACCAAACCAACAAGCTGGGAGCTGCAGTTCATAAGGTAGGTGGTATTAAATTGCCTTCGGAAATCAGTAGAAACGTTTTCAGCCCTAGACACTGTACTTTCAAAACTCAAAACAAATACTCTAAAATCGCCAGCATAATTAAAAAGGTTGGGTTTAAAAACCGCACAGGGTAAATCAGGGTTAGATGCCTCAAATAGATAGATGCCCTTTTTTCCTAAAAGCCTTACCTTCAAAATCAAATGAAAGTAATGTATGTATGAAAATATGCTAAAAACTTTACCTATTATTAATTCCATTTGATTTTCGAAAGTAAGTTTTTTAGGAAAAGTTTTTTATCCATATTAATTTTCCCTTGTTGCTATCGATTGTTTTCATCGCATCGCAAAAAAAAAAAGTCATGATCTACGCAATCATCGCACGTCACCTGCTTGTCATTGTCAGTTCCCGGGAACCCCAGTCAGCCAGTACAGCCTTATATTGTTTGTCCAACAATTTGCCAAACATCGGCGTGTTTGGCAATAGGCAAATATAGCTATGAGTTATTAGCATGTAGTGGTTTGTGAGGATAAACATGGCTGGTTCAATAGGTTAATGAGGTATTTGAATTGGTAGTCTTCAATGGTGGAGGTATGTAGGTTCGTAACTAGGAACTAAACTAGGTATACTAACTGCCACTTGCACCAAAGTCGAAAAATCGAATACTTTGATAGGTATTTTTTAATTTATGTACTGCCTAAAACTTTACTTAGATCAATTTGCATTGCACCAAACAGAACACACTATGTAGGTAACTCCCAAGTCTGGTGATTTCTAAATAAGTGAATGAAAGAGCGATTAATCTCGCGACCATCTAAATTTTCTATGGTTTATTCTGTGGGTTTATTGGTTCATTGACCTTAGACAAATAACCAAAGAGAATATAACCACAAATGCTATGAGGTCAAGCAACGGGCTCCCAAAGTTAAGGAATTCTTTAGGCGTTAGATGAATACTTATAGTTGGTGCAATGAATTTGGATCGTAAAGATCTCCCTAGCGAGTAAAATGATTGTTTAGGATTTTTTTAAGGTTGGTGCAAGTAGCCATAAGTGTCAAACAATTTGTCCTCTGGTGAACCACGTGACAAAGATGCGCAGAACCAATTTGACATACGAATTGCATTCTGCGCATCATTGTCACGTGGTTCGCCAGAGGAGAAGTTGTTTGACGCTTAATATAGTTGACTAGTCTTCTTTTTCTTATCGTGTCACTAGTTCTTTGAAACCAGGGTGGTGAAAAAAATTCAAGTGCGCCAAAAAGACATTCGAAAACATGTGCATTTGACACATGTTTTCGAACTTTAGGTTCTACATGCCAGTTTCCTTCCTCACGATGTTTTCCTTCACTGTTAAGCACGTGTTAAAATGCACACATAGATATTTTTGAACAGTAAAATCCATTGGTTTACGTACGGCTTCGAACTCACGACCTTCGGGTCGAAAGTCGAGGCACCCAATAGTCAATTCAAGTCAAAAAGGTGAGTGGGACCTTTTTGACTTGAATTGACTATTGGGATTCCTTATTTAAATACTAGGTTACGCCCGAAACTCCATTTGTATTGCAAGACTGACCATCAAGCGTGATCTTTTACTGTCAGGAGAACTCCTAGCTAGTCTCACCACTTCGTCACATAAAAAAATCTCACGTAAAGTGGATTTAAACCTGGAAATTCTTCAATTTGCCGCAGCTGCTTTATAAAATTCCTGTCGAGATTTCATCGCGTTACCAGCCGGCAGATTTATTCATGACTCGAGGATATTTTGTGTTCGATGTCTGAATGGTAATTGAATAGGTTCTGATGAGAAACCTAAGCCTAGGTAGATAGGTTAGGTAGGTAGTTGTTTGATTTTTCCGTTTAAGATTGGTTTATTTTGCCAATAAAAGATAACTTTTATGTAAAAATGTAGAGTCATGATCAACCTATAAAACAAGCTTCAACCGAGTCTTATCGAAACAAAAAAGAGCTGTGTGTTTTTCTAGCTCATAAACTGTATAAAATTTGAATAAATAAATATATGTTTTTTGAAAATTTCAATTTCAAATACTAATACTTTTTTTGGAAATACAAACATAGTAGTAGTAAATACATAGAAAACACTTAGACTCAGAACAAACACCGACACCGGCTGTCAAATTTCAGTTCAATCAATTCTGTAGTTTTGGCGTGATGGAGGAACAAACATCCATTTATCTATCAATCCATCTTCCAAAACTTTAGCCTTTACTTCATACTTTACTGTTGTGAATGATGATTTGTTTAAAAATGTCCAAATATTACGCATTGGATCTCTTGTAATGTTATTTTTATAGAAGTGATGAATTGAATTGAATTGAATTAAGTAGTTATTCGGTCAATTTAGCTCTTAACAGAGGGGTAAGCTTGCGGTAATTCGGACAGAGCTGAAAATTGGTATGAATGTTAAGGACACCATTATAATTATAAGAACTTTAAAAAGTTTTCAAATATCCTATGTGTGCAATAAAAGTTATTCAAGGTCAAATGTTACCAACGTCGGTTTTTCGCGATTATCTCGGTTTCTATGGTGTTAAAATCTATTATAAATATGTAGAAATTATAGTTGCGAGAAATTATATTTCGAATGTCTAACTTGACCGTATATATAGTAGTATATTATAGTAGGAAGGAATGCAATATAAAAATTAGCATTAGAATGATTTTATGTAGAAAAATGCATTCAGCTAAAACCATACATTTTTTTTATTACTGATGTATTGCTGAAGTTAAAGCCACTCAAACTCTTGTATGATATCTAATAAAATAGCACCATAACAATTGATTTGAACGAGCAATTCTAATAAATGGCAAACTCAAGATTTATAGCGGATTTGAAAATTTTCATCATAAAATTGATGGGGTCGTGAACTCTGTGGTTTAAAATATTTGTTAAAGAAAGGAAGTTCTAATTATCATTATATTTATTCTAGTAACAATAATATAAAATATTAATAATATAATAGTAATAATAAATGCTGAGCATGAACCTTTTTTCAGTTCACTGTACTTGCACATACTATTAATTTGAGTACCTACGTACAACCAGTACAACACACATACACTACATACAACTTGTCTGCTTTTTTTAAGTCAAAATTGAGATGTTTTCTTACATTATTTATTTCTTTCTAAAATCTAGAACTTTTAATCAAAAGCTTGGCCTTAAACTTACGCCCTCATTTCAGCCTGTAGCTCAAAGACGAGGGTTTCTAAAGATGTGAACACGAGGTTTCAGCTCAGAAGTGCCTTTAGACGGACGGTGTGGTTGTAGATCGAGGCAGGCAAAGAACTGACGATTACAGTAACCACTGCTCTTGGCATTATGTTGGTACTCTTATGACAGAATCCTGCAGGGTACGCCATTTAACGGTGTGTGACTTGAGCGTAGCTAGATCAAAGTGACGCGTTGACAGATTTCTCCAACAGAACACGATTTGGCCATTAGATTGATTTTCTAAAAACGAAATAAACATTGTGTGTATTTTTCCGTATAACAAATACGAAATGTGAACTGCCTTTTGACGAGCGAGAATAATATCAAGGTGCATATTTAAATTGAACACACATTGTAACACTTATAAAAAGGTATATGTCTGTCCAGTATCCATCCGTTATTTTTTAAACAGTCATTCATAAGACAATAAAAAAAAATTAAAATAAGTAAATTTGATGCGTTGATTACCCAACTAAGTAAAATGTTTTTATATTCACTATCGAGTGTTTTTTAAGATTTATAATAGCTAGCTCTACTAGTCGGCAGGTCTAGCAAATTCTTAGTTCTATGTTCCTACCTGCCGACGTTAACTCATCCTGCATCTTAGAGACAAGTGCGTAGGCATTTCATAATGTTGTTAGCTTTCTGAAGATGAAAGCATCGTTATATTACGAAGCCAAAACATACCGAAGTAGAATTTCATTAAAATAATAATTATGCATCTTCGCATCTTTAGAAATTCTTGCCAAAGATCAAAGAGGATATGAGGATTTTATTTTATACGTTACAAATAAGTTAAGTACATATCTATTTGTAACGTTTGAAATAAGAACATCAAATCGACAGCCTTTTGGTATTTTAGAAACATAAAAAAGGGAAATATCTTTCGAATCTACCAACTAAAGTAGTGAAGAACACAAAATAAATATAATAAATAAAATTGTTGTACTATAGTGGCACTACAACAATTTTATTTATTATATTTATTGAGTGTTTTCCGTCACCACTGTATTTGGTAGAGTCGTAATATTTTTTTTCATTTTTTTTTAAATAGTTCGAAAGACTAAGGGCTGACGGTAACGATACTATAGTATAGAGGCACTACAACATTTTTATATTTATAATTCTATTAATTCAGTTATTTATTTATACACATAAATTTTGTTACTATGTGTGAGTAACACTTTACATTGTATTGTGTTATATTACAAGTATTTATATTATTATTATTTTCTTATTTTCTTTTGTTCAGTTTTAACTTTACTCGACCTGTGCATCCCCGACCATCTTGTATTATCGTAACCGTCTCCATACTGGTTGTCTGGAAGAGATCGCTTAATAGCGATAAGACCGCCCATTGTACTAAATATTTTGTAATGTTTCCTTCTCTTTGTCATTGTTATTTGTCTTATGGTGTACAATAAAGCATTTTCATTCATTCATTCATTCATTCATACATTGAGGCTTTCGTATACTAGGTACTACTTTCAAAATTAATATTATTTTCATAAAGTTACAGAACTCTGGAACACCAAGTGTTTGAGTAGTCAAGAAATTCCTTATCTTCAGACAGTGGTAGGTGTCTACAATAAGCATATTGTATCGAGTCTGTGCAAAGTAGACGAAGATTAGAGCGTAGATAAGAAGCGAGCTGCCTTTCAGCAAAAACAATGGCAAACATAGACTATACATAAAATAACAACATAAGCAAAATTGTAGACTGTTTGCAATTTATAATCTTATAGTAAATACATTTTGGATAACGTCTAATTAAATGAATTTACTGGACTTTCGAGACTGATCATCAAAATGTCTCAATGCGGACGAGCGCTTTAACAGTGTTGCAACGGCCTATGTGAATCAATGTCCTGTGTACCACTGTTCTGGTCATGAGCAGGCGTCTTTTACCATCATTTACATTAAAAAAAACACGAATATTGATAAAATACGTTGACTGTCTAATATTGCTCAAAAATCTAACTTCTATTTTTTGGAAAAAGCAGGCTATTATTTATTCAGTAGACAATCTTCTTAAACCAAATAAAAATCGACACCATTTTTTTAATTACAATCCACGAGCTTTTGGATTTCTCTACAATTAACTTTGTAAATGTCCAAGCTTACAAAGCGGAAGAAGTGAGTACAGTCGCGGTAATTATTATGATGAAAAGTTTTATTATGTTATAATTTTTGAGGTGGTCGACTTTTCAGGATTATATTTTAAGCCTAAACAGGATTGAGGATTAGGAAGCGTGGGAATAGATCATGTTGTAAGTACTTTACTGTAATGAATTCAAAGCTGGACTTAGATAAACATTTGTAAATTATTTTACAAAAAAAACTGTGATTGAAAAGGTTTTAATTAGGTACCTAGTATGTATCAGATAATATCTACATCATAGATAGGTACATATTCCCTCAGCTTCGACTATATTTACGCGTACTAAGTGGGGCGTGATAATTTTTTTTTTATCCCGATTGATAAATCCATATTTTTTTATAAAAACTTTTAATAAAACGGTTTACAAACCAATTACTTACATTAATGAAAGGATTAATAATCCCAACCTCTTATAATTTGATTCGATTATTTTCATAGTAGGTACGCTGAAAACCCTAGATATAGAAATTTAAATTTAAATTAATGAGAATGCTATCTCAACGGGCAATATCAATTTGATAGCATATGGTTCTAGCAACATTCGATATTATCAAAACACGGCAAAGCCATAAACTTGTGCGCTATTTTTTATGATGAGCTAAAATAGATCAAGCTAGGTACTTTAATTTGCAAGTACTAAGTAAATACACTTTATAAATATTTTGCCTTTTAGGATTAAAAAAAATGGGAAACGTTTTATGTATGTTCATCATTATTTCTACATAATACACAGAACCACTTTAGCTAAGTATGATTTTTCCGCGACTGTCCGGAGGGTCATTGACCGGTGCAAGCGGCTGAGTGCAAGGCGCAGTGTCAACTTGCTATGAGCTTTTTATCAGGCATTTGCTTCCAGTTTTTAGGAGTCTGAGAAGACAATTTAGGGTCTTGGGGGAAACTTTGTTTACCAAAGATTTTCAACATGGGAAAATACTGATGGGATGCAGCGTTTTTAAACTTAGAGCTAATACCTATTTATCATAAATACTTTTTTTGTAGAGCTAAGCGTAGATGACACACGGATTTTATACATATATGCTGATAACATATATATGCTGATAACATGAAGAAATGCATGGTAGATATAGTTGAATTAGCACTATCTGATCACAGTGCACAACTAATGCAGTGCCCTGATAAAAAGAGTTACACTTTCCATAGTTATTTTAAACTTAAAAGAGATTACAGTCAAGAAAATAAACGTTAAGTTTTCCGATGCCCTAAAAAGTGTGTCTTTTGAAGATATACAGGGTCATCCAAAAAGTGACGTCAAAAAATTTATTTTAGATTTCTCACACCTGGGTGTATCCGAAAATACCCCATGTATGTTCAGCGATTTTTAGAAGTTTAGAAGTTATGATTTTTGTATGTGTATTTTCGAATTTACTTCCGGAGCACCTTAAAAAAATCATAACGTGACTTTTTAAGCTTAGTTAATAGCTTGGTTAAGCGTTTTTAACATTAGTTATCTTTTAACTAGGTTAAAACTTTGAGCTACTCATAAAGAAAAAGGAAAACTGCGTGTTTTGTAATATTATTATAGGCCAAGTTATGAAAAACACTTTGAATAATTTCCTCCTATCTTCAAAGTGTTTTCAAATTCTCATCAACCTTTAAAAAAACGTTCATCAAACACTTACCAATTTATATTTTTAATCAAAACTTCTTGAGAATCATGGAAAGTGTTGATTCTTTTTAATTAAGCTGAAGCGTAGCACTAAACTATTTTAGTCAAATAAAACTTTTATATCCAATTTCTTTGTTCAGGTGCATTTAATACTAGGTCGTAAAGAATTTTCAGACTATTATTATGATTTAGGTACTAACTAGGTGTTGAATTTATTAGTTTATTCAACTTACTTGACCGCTGGCCGGGGAATACCTACCTCATAGTTAGTCGTGAAATTGCATATTTTGCTTCCCTATGACTATTCAGTGGTGTTTACGGTCACTAAAACAGTCCAATTGAAGTCGATGTTTTTGTAAAACCATAGGCCTAGACTAATATCAAATTTCTTTGTTCAGGTGCATTTAATACTAGATCGTAAATATGCACAGGAAACAAAATGTAGACTCGATTTGGTTTAAGATTAGTATATATTTCATAGCATATAATATAAGAAATCTATAAGAAAAAAATGTAACTGTGAGTCTAATGATAAATAAATGAAAAAAAAAGTAAAGAATTTTCAGACTATTATTATGATTTAGGTATAAACTAGGTGTTTAATTTATTGGTTTATTCACCTAACTTGAACGCTGGCCGGGGAACACCTACCGCGTTAGTCGTGGTCTAGCCAGGAGCTAGCCGGTCAAACAAGAGAACCAAAGATCAAAAACAAATTCGTTTTAATAAATTGACCACTTTGAAAGGTCTGTGCGGGTCAAAGAACGAGTCTTTTATTGACCGACTTAAAAATAGGCAGACGTTCTCAATTCGGTTGTTTTTATTAATTTTATTGGCTCAGAACTTTGTTGTTTGTAAACCGATTACAAAAAATATTTGAAAGGATTATACTTCCAGATTGGTCCCATAGAAATTTCATGATAATCGGTGCAGTAGGTACTTTGGTTGGGTTAGTATATTTGCCACTGTAGCGATTTGCCACCGCAAAAAAGTAGTAGTGATTTGCCACCGCTCAAAATATTTTAATATTTTTAGTAGCGATTCGTCAGTGGTTTTGAAATAAAAATTACTGAAAAATGACGTGCGAGTAACGAAATTGCATATTTTCCTTCCCTGTGACTATGTCGGTTGCAGTATGTTTTTGTAAAACCTTCATTATTGGTTTTCTTCTAGTGGAATGAAATCTTTCAGCGTAAGCATTCTGCGGTTGTAACCTTAAAACAAACAATAAAAAAAAACATTCAACCGAATTGACAAACTCCTCTTTTTTGAAGTCGGTTGAAAAAAAATGCTACTCAGACAGTCCGCGTTCAAAAATTGTATTTAACAAAATCCGCGCCACTGAGCTTGCTCTTCATCTATTTTAGTATTCAGTGGTTTATAGCAATACATGCTCTCTATCATACTTATAATTAATATTCCTTTGCTACTCCGTTTACCTACATTTCAGTTCGCGTAAACCTTGATTGTGAACGGTGTGTACCCTCAAACCACATCGCTCCAGCTCGATGATTTGCGGTTCTATTCACCCTGGGCTTTCCAGGTCACCAGGTTGCGACGCTTCTAACCAAAACTATTTTTTTATGCCACTAACCTTAGTGTTCTTGGTACTTAATTGGATGTAGATTTTTACACCATGCCCATTTCTAAAATAGACATTGTGGTGGTCAAAGGTCATCAAAATATTTGATTAATATCACCCCGGTATGTTTTTTAAATGACTCTAGGTATAGTTATTAGATTGTAACGGGTATTTATAGCGCTTACCTTATATATTTTTGTCCCGATGTTTACGACTCTATGTATCTGTAAGGCGAAACGGCACGATAAATGGATGGGTTCCAATCGAGTAACACCCCGCGTCAGGGTGTTACTCGTTGGGTTTTTTTTTCTCAACGAGTAACACTCTTATGTTGGTTATAAGGTGTCATTAAATTCGCCTAAGCCACATACATTTAATACATAAAATGTCGAAAAACCTAATATAGCGGCTGCAAGCTTTTTGGCATAAAATTTTTGAGTAAGTAAAGTCAGGTATAATTGGGTAGGTATACGTGGTAGGTAGATGGTAGGTACTACTAGGTAGGTAAGTATCTAGTAGCTGGTAGGTAACTTTCAATCAATCAATAAAATAAAGAATGTACAAGGTATGGACGTAATGAAAACTAGGAAAAAAAAAACGTAACGTTTGTGCACGTAAAATATTTTTATTTTCGGCTCATAAAATCTGTACCCACGACATGCTTGCAATAATAAGTCGTAGAAAAGCTAACAGGAAAAAACAAACGAAATAGAGGAACCCGAGAAATACGAAAATGATCGTCGCAGCTCAGTTATAGAAAGCTGGTAATCTTTACTCTCGTATTTTCAACCGACTTAAAAAAAGGAGGAAGTTCTAAATTAGGTTATTTTTTTATGTTTGTCTTTAACTTTTTTGTTAAGCCGATTTGAAAAAAATATTTTTTTATTTGACATGATATTATACTTACTTCTGGATTGGTCATACAGAAATTTCATGAAAATCGGTTCAGTACTTTGGTTTTGAAATCAAAATACCTGAAAAAAATACTTCATCCAAGTAAACAAAATTGCGTTTGTTTCATACCTGTGACTTGTCAGTAGTGTTTATGGTAACTAAAACAGTGTTTGTAAAACCTTGATCATTACTTTAGTGCGTTGGGAAACCTCTCCTGGATTCGTCAAAATGGGAACAAATACAGAGCTAGATATTCTGCCACGAAGCAGAAATGTAGCTATTTTTTTTTCTAGTAACATTACTGGGATACCAATTGGACGGGCGCTATATGGCGCACATTGACGCACGGTACGGCAGAGTTCATCAACCGAATCCAACACTTATTCAATCGAAACAAGGTGTTATATTTCAATGCTCGGTGATCTACCTCGGAGGATCGCGAACATCCCGAAGCATCGCGTGCGAAAATTGAAATATGTACCTATATACCTTGCCTTGACTAGACAAGAAGGTACATATACTACGCGACAAACTACTTGTGTTCTAGCGGACCACATGACAAAGATGCGCAGAACCAATTTGACCTAAGAATTGCGTTATGCGCATCTTTGTCACGTGGTTCGCCAGAGGAAAAGTTGTTTGTCGCTTATTATACAACATTCAATTGGCAAATTTAAAGTCCTCCGCCGTACCGTCTGTCCAGTTTGCGCAGCAGTAACTAAGCTGGATGTAACACTATTCTAGTCATCGGCAATCTCTGGCCGAAGAGGATCAAGCTCATCTCGTTTCTTGCTAACAGAAAAATAAAAGAAATAAAATGCTTTCACTCATTTTCATTCTTAGTTTTCCTCAACATTTATCATGCGAGCCGAAAATAAGCCAAAGGATTCTTGTCACTAGTTCTTTCAAAACCAGTGTGATGAAAGGATTTCAAGTGCGCCTCAAAGGGCTGCTTTCGTGCACTAAGCCTAAGGATTGAAAACTGCCGAATGAAAGTCGGTCTTAACTTAAAACTACAACCTAAATAGACCCATGGAATCCTCAATAAATCCTTATAGACAAAATTGGCTTCACATAGACAAGAAAAAAAATCTGCCATCTTTCATCCCCAGCGGGGATCAAAACAATTTTTTTAATTGATATCATAAATCACATAATAAATGATAAAATAATAAAAAAAACTTTATTCCCTCCACAATATAAAAGTTATATATGTAAAATGTATGTAGGGTTTCGCTTCTAAGTGTAGGGTACGCCTTTAGCGGTAAAACCTCCTCCAATTATTTTCGTTCATTCCGTCTCCTCTATTTGTTGCTCTCCTTGGCCAGAGCTTTCCGGCATAGATCACATAGATTCTAATAATTTTGCATTTAAGGGTATGTAGAACTAAAGTATGTAACGAAGTAAAACTTTATTTCCGTAGGTAAGAAGCATAAGGGTCAATGTGACATTTTAGCATATATTTTGTATGTTTTTTAGACGCTTCGATCTATCTATTTAACGTGACCATAATTTGATGCAATAACTCAAAAAGACAGCGTAAAAGAAGTCGAATATGTGTACCTAATAAACATAAAAGCATATTGAACTCGATGAAAATGAGTCGGCGGCAACAAAACGAAGTAGGTATTTAGATAACTTTATCAATGACAGCCTCGTAAAACTGAACGGCCTACTCAAAACGAAGGGTCTTTTAAGGGCCAACAAATCCAGTATAATAGGCAGGTGTGGTAATTATCTGTTTTATTGTGCTGTAACGTGACGTGACGACATCGGGTTGAGCACCCCTGAAGGTTGCCTGGGACCTATCAACGCATGGACGAAATAAATATACCTATGTTTACGTCACAATCAAGTTCAGAACTGTACAATCTTTGTTAACGTACAATTTTTATTTGTGGTTGTGGTGTGCTTTGTGAGTTTAAATAAAAAAAAGACTCACGCAGGAAGCAGGCTACTGGCTTGAATGCAGTGGATGGATTGATTATGTTGCGCTGCACTGCACGGTTTTTGTGATTTTGGAGAAAAAAAATATGTGCTTCGTGTGTAGAGACGAAACACGGTCGAATGAAATTAAATTCTCCTTACTTAGAAAGTTATATATTAACGTTTTTCTGATTGGATTTTCCTAAATTGTTTAGTTTCTTTATTTTTGCGTAACACTCTTCATCAAGCTGATGTTGTTTATTAACATTAGAAAAACGTTATGGTCGCCTCTTAAATTTTTAATTTTAATTCATAAATTACGTTATCTTATTTATGATGTCACCGAAATCCTGTGAATTTGGTTTTCGAGAGTTTGTTACGCAATATTTTGACAATTTCGTGTCCAAGTGTTGAACCGTCTTATCGTACGACGTCAATTTGTAATCGGAGCTCTCTTTACGAGTTCACTTCACTTGTTTAGGCTATTCTTGGCGAAGTGTCCTCGAAGGATGAGTGTTTCCTCTTGTTTGAGTAATAACCTGATAATACATTTTACTTTTTTGTTTCTAAGAAGTGAGTTCGATTACTAAGTAATAAGAGTAAGTAAGAGTAATTTATACCCGAGAAAAGTATTTCTTTTTTATTTAAACTTTTTACCCAAGGCGGGCCTGAGCCCGATCTTCGGCTCTTCTCATTCACCTTCTGCCAGCTATAGCGCGCAAATCATCGCTCCCTTCAATCGTAGATTAAAAATATTATATAAATAAGAAAAACATTTGCAAACATTATTAAATTTATAAACAAAACATTACTAATAAAGCACCCTGAAGTTTTACTATGATAGTTTTCCTATTTGTCAGAAGTTTTTTATTTATTGTAATTTATACTTGACACACTTTCCTAGGAAGCTATACTTGCTACCTAGAAACGAAATACAAATAAAATTTCAGAAAAAAATTACCCGATTCGGGGATTGAATCAGCGACACCAGGCGTGATAATCTAAAACACTTGTCACAGTTGTCACTCGACCATCCGTGTTGTTCATGTAGATCTATTCCTGTACCTTTAATTTTACTGATAGCTCTGTGATATAGTTATGGTAGATATTAGCAGAAATAAACCCCTTTTGTACTGCGCATAACGAAGGCAAACTAAACCAAATACCACTGAATTGCAAGCCAGTGCATTTCCGCGAACCCCCAACCCCTTACCAGTCAGGTGAGCAGGTCATGAACCCGGCATGTGGTGGGCTACGGGTGATTGTGTAACGCGATGGTATCAGCTAGAACTAGGTCTCACTATTTGGTCTAATGGAGGCCGCGAACTATGCCATAACTTATAAATTACCCCCTACTTAAAATAATACAGGTACATCCTACCAATATTATAAACGCGAAAGATTGTAAGTATGGATGGATGGATGTTTGTTACTCTTTCACGTAAAAACTACTGAATGGATTTTAATGAAACTTTAAAATAATATAGCTTATACATCAGAATAACACATAGGCTACAATTTATAAAGATACCTGCGCAGACGAAGTCACGGGCACCAGCTAGTATGAAATAAATTGAAGTGAGCAAAGCGCTTTCCTGTTCATTGCAGTTCAATTATTCCATAATAAGGCGAATAGTACAACCATTTACCATTAATCTGAGCGTACCATAAATATGTTATAACTGAATTACAAAATAAATGTACTTTGTCAAGGCGTATAGTAACGCTGATTCGCCCTCTAGATCGCGCTTACCTACATTTTTGAAGATTTTTAATTACTACTTGTAGACGTAAGAAAAAATTCATCAGCAGAACGTCGTCTTTGCTTTCTTTATTTGTTTACGTAAAAATAAAGTATAATGAAGTACTTCGTACAACAAATAAAGTTGTGAAAAAAGGTCCTCATTGTCTCCAAATCCCTCTCGAACATCGGCTCTCAGGACAACGTCCGATTCGTCTAATGCGTCAATTCCGTCGCACTTTACTCAAGACTTAGTAAAAAGCTGTTAAAATTCGAGATTGCACAGAAAAATATCGAGCAGTATAACCTAAACATAAGACACAGTGTCCGGTAGACTGATTCATATGGAGACGGTTTGAGGTTCTATGACGAACTTAGGTCTTCGTCGAACAGTCATCAAAATTCTATTAATTTGTATGATTATTAGGTTGTGAGTAGTGTATGCCATAATCGGTGCCATAAAGGCTACATCTAAGTAATGTTTTACTCGTATAAGCTTTATAAAATTAAAATCAACTTAATTTGCAAAAATATTATGTATAAGTATAGATTATTTTGCTCAAGAACGATTTTCAGACCGTTAAAATTTAAATTATCGGTTTTTCAATTTTACGTTGACTTACATAAACAAATGCATAATATATTTTCGCCGGCCATGAAGCGACAGTTTTTTGGCATCTTGACGGTTTTGCTTGATCTACTGATTGATTGGCTAAAATTGATATTCCCACTCATGAGAGTTTTGGATGACGTGCCTAACTGTGTTATTTTTTTGTTATTCTCATTCAAGTTTTTTTTTATATTTTCGTGTGTACTTTTTTTTTAAATTCAATATAAAATACATGGTCGTCGACTCGTCTTTCGGGTGGAGTATTTCTCCAACAGTGAACTCTGAGGCGGGAGGGTGAGAGCTTAGCGGCCTTGTTGACGTTCCTGGCCACTTTATGATAATGCCAATTGATTCTTTGATTGTTTAAATCGTGAAAAACAAAGTGGAAAGTGTTATTTAGGTATACTTACCTAATTTTATAATAACATGCAATAGAACTAAAAATTAAACTTTTGTTATAAAATAAAGTGGCTGCATCGTGACGTCAGTCGGATATCTTATCGTGAAGTGCTCGAAAATCACGTTGCAAAATTCCACTCGAAACCACAGATGGATAGACAGACAAACAATAAAATTACTTAATAAAAACGTAGTATAATAATAGATACTGAAGGTTTTCAGGGACTCAGGACCTCATTATTGAATCCCCAAAGCTGGCATATCTGGGATAATTATTTTTCAATACTTCTATCACCAACATAACAGTCATTCCCGAAACAATTACCGGATTCAATTTCCATGAAAAAGTCCTCTTATTGAGTTCAGTGACCTCATTCTACTTCACCCGGTTCCCAGGAGGTCTTTGGAATAACATTTGGGTCTTAACTGTTAGTGCTGTTTTGACCTTAATCGCCATTCGAAGACGGGTCGAAAGCCCAACCCAATTTCAATTACGTGACAAAATTAACTGTTATAGAGTTCTAATAATGACGACACGGATGGTCGAGTGGTAAGCGTGTTAGACTGCCACGACCGGTGTCGCCGGTTCGATTCCCGCTCAGGACAAATATTTTTGTGATGAACATCGGTGTTTGTCCTGAGTCTGGGTGTTTTCTATGTATTCTATGTATGTATTTACAAAAAAAAGTTTGGGGCTAGATGGCGTTGTGTGGAATGTCCAAACATTATTAAAATCATTGTTTTTGTAAACCTTATGCCTAGATAACACGTACCGAGTACTCGGCCTAGACAGTGAAATGTTACTCGGCCGCGACAATGAAAGCTTACATTACTCGCTCAGTCGCCAGCACTCGGTGCTATGTTTATACGTGTAATCTAGGCGTTAGCGATCACTTAGTAATTTGTCGGAATAACTTTACAATCTATTTGCAATTATGAATGGAATGACGATTTAAATGCCTAATTTAAAAACTTTATTGGATTTAAGCTTTTCATTTGGTTAATGCATTATGAAAAATGAACTTTAAAGAAGATTTTGGAATTAATCTTTAAGAACAACTTACTTTTAGGGGCCAAAACTTAGTCATGCCTTAAAACTACGTCTCTAAGTTTATACATTTAAAGAGTAGCAGATGGTAGCTAATCTATAACGTAAATGGGCTCAAATGATTTAAGATCTTGTTGAAAACCTATTTATGTTCTATCAAATAAACAATAATAATAATAAATTATTATTTTTTTGGACTAAGCAAGCTTGTACTTACTATGGGAACCAGATATCTGATAGAATACTTTTATACTCTTTTTTTTGTAAATACATACATAGAATACATAGAAAACATCCAACCTCAGGACAAACATCAATGATCATCACAAAAAATTTTAACAAACGTATTCGTTTCGAGGCCGTCATAGAAAAATCAACGGTTCATATGATGTCTTAAAATAATCTTTCAAACTGATAACATTTCTGCGACGTCTTAGATGTGAATTGAATATACTTATACGCTTGTCAAAAAGTTTATTGATAGAGCTTCTAAACATTGAACTATTGCGCTAGTTTATAGTTGGACGGTCAATTGAATATGTAAGTATGTCATTATAAACTATGAAAAGTCACCTCTAAATATTCGGAGTACGAGGGTGAAGACCAGCAACACGACCGACTGTAGCATTTGACCGCAAGACTGTTAGTTTACTGCAGAGTACACAAATAAGTAGAAGGCTTTCGGATTTATGATTTGTCGCTCTTTTGAAACTATCATGAATTATTATAGGTACAGATATTCTATTTCACGAAGAAGGTTTGGCCTTGGATGTAGTAGTAACACGTACAGTTGCTCTATGATGCTTGATTCATTAAATTGCAGTATGCCATTGGGTGATTGCTATAATCTCCCTAGCCTTGTATATGGCTTAAAATTTCAAATGGCCCAATTGCGTGATCATGCATAAATAGGTAATGTTGCAATTTAGGTAAAAAATTGTATACTCTAAACTACTCTTATAAATTAGTTTTTAGTTTTAAGTTATTAGTAATATAAAGTTTTGAATAATTATACGATCCGTGTCGCCGCCATTGGGGCCTAGCAGAATACCAGCGCTGCAGTGTGCTGTCAGTACGCTGCAGCATTAAAGCTGAGCTAGGCACCCATTGTGAAAATGAAAATGAAAATATTTATTTGTACACGATACAGTATACACAAACAGTTATAGACACATGAAAAAAATAAATAAACGATGAAAACACAATATACAGATAGCGTGGTGCAAAAAGGTCTCTAACTCAGCATATGTGGAAGACTTTAACGTTACAACTACGTTTATCCCTATTTATTTTATTTTTAAATGTATTATGTATGTAGGAGTAAAAGCAAGTAATATCACACGTTTATAAAGAAAGTCTTCCCAAATTAGACCTAGACTGAGAGACTTCGGAATTAGATTTCCTGTATAATTCAGGGAAATTACTTTTTTTGTGTCGCAAATACCGACAAAAATAGCAAAATTGAGTTCGAGAGAAAATATTGATTTAAAAAAAATATCTTATATTAAGGTTGCACGTTAACGAAATATTGTAGAGTCAAACAGTAGACAGAGTGTCGTTGTTGTCTTCATAGATACTTTGTAATAGTTTCGCAGAAGTTTTGTAGACACTTTTTTAAGTCTTCGTACACACTTCGCAGAGGATTCTTATACCTTCGTAGAGGTTTTTAATCGTTTTGTTAGCTTAGCTTCGTTTTGTTAGCAGATCCTTTCAATAGCTTCGTTCAAGCTTGAACGTAGCATTTTATAGAAACTTCTAGTCTGTTTGTTTTTTTAAACATCGTAGAAGCTTTGAAAGCTTCATGAACACTTCTATTCGTAGAAGATAGAGACAACACTTCTTACCAATATTGTAGAACGATTTTCAAGCCTCACAGAGATTCTGTAGATACCCTGAATGGTTTCGCTGGTGTTTTGCAAATAAATCCTAGACTCTATTACTGCACATTTTTAGAGCCAGATATATATACCGTTATTTTTTTAAGGACGAACTATATGTAGAGTAACCCTACATAATTGTTTTACTTATTATTAAGCTGCGACTTAATATGTTCTTGTATTTTCATACGAACAATTAGTTAATTTGGACAATTCTTGTAAAACCCACTCTCGGTACGATAATAACATCAGTCAAACTTATTCGGTTTGTAATTAATCAAACCTAATTACCTACTTAATTAATTAAATTTAGGGTTCTATTACCAGAAATAACCCTAAACCGTAGTGAGTACGAAATCAGGAGCATCCATTTCAAAAGCTCGTGTTTGTACACATAACTTAGCTAGATTTACTTCGAGCTCGAAGAATTACGAACATTTTCCACGAAAAGTAAATCATTTTGGTCGACCTATATTCATAATAAGGACGAAAGGGATGGAAGTACTTGATCTAAATGCATTTGAAAGAGACCAGGATACGGTTCCCGGAACCACTCCTGTTTGTGTAACAATGTGTTTGTTGATACGGAAAACGTTTTGGAATTAATATTTGATTTTCCGTTCATGTGGAGTTGGCCTATATTTTATGAAAACATGATCTACAATCATAATAGCTATCACAAAATCATTGACACATCAATTCGGTATCCAGGCTAAGCAATTTGAACCACACTCTGTATCTAGGTTGGCGGAAGTAGTACATATTTTATTTATCTACAGCGGATTTTAACAGTCTAAAAAAATACGCGATGAACTAAAATTCTCGTGAGGGCCTGCACGGACATTTGTAGTTGGAACCTGACTTTGGCAGATTTTTTATTCAGTATTCAGTATATATTTGCAATATTGGGTAGGTTACATTTCAGGGTATGGTAAGTCAAATAAATAAAAGTACAGCTACACAATATTAGAACTTTAGGGTGTTGCGACTGATAGAGACGGGCCGATATTTTTAACTAGTACATATTGTTACGTGTATTTTTAAAGCATTTTTTTTAGTTTCATTTCATAAATGTGATCATCTTCCAGGATTTTTTTTATTTTTTTTTATTAAGTTTATTGTACCTAAATTTAAAACCTCAAACCTCAAACCTCGAATATCGACAGCAATCTAGACTTTTCCGCTCAACAATTCATCTTTACTTCTTCTTGACTATTTTTTATAATTATATTTAGGTAAGCTTATAATATTAAACTACGTAAAACCAATTTTACTGTAAAAATATCGAAAGCTTGCGCGTGATGATTTCGCCATGACAACAGCTATCGACGGGCCAACATTCGCCACTCGACCCGCTGACCTGCCTGCAGAGGGTTGCTGCCTCATCAGCTCTTGAAGCCTCCACCAGCTTACAGCCGTGTTTGACATTAATCTGGGAAATGGGCACAGAGTGTCCCTAATAAAACCCCTTTAAAGTATCCCATACGAAAGAATAAGTTCTTTATGTATGTACTAAGCGTTTAAACATTACTTGAAAAATTAACTATTTTAGCGATTTTTTTCGATTTTCTGTTACAAGTGAATGCCATTATAATTGTGTTATGTTAGCTAAATTTTTTTTTTATCGCAAAAGTAGCTTAGAACTATTTTTTAAGTTGACAATTTTCCACGTAAACAAATTAAATTAATTACTGTCAGTTCTTTAATGAAAATTTCAAGGATAAATTCGTACTAAAAAGCTGAAGTGAGATGCTTTAGTTCCACACCTTATGATACCAAAATTCACTTAACTAATAACTTAAGTTACTAATGGACCTTTTTCATAAAGGACGTGTCAGTCTGACAGCTATTTTTTTAACTCATCGAAAAGGCCCCTGACCTTAACACATGTACTAAAACCTTTCATAAGATAATACTGTTATACTACACTTAAAAGATCAAGTAACAAATTCGCTTGTACCAAATTACTAGTGATGGGAAAATAAGACTACTTGGTCTTATTTTATTCCGATGTTCATTAGACAAGTTAGTCACTACTCGGGCGAATTAACATGACACCTGGCTGACACGTGGCTCGGAACTTGATGCTTCCCCCGCTGCCCCGCGCGGTGCCCTTAGTGTTTCTTCTTCCTCTAATTGAAAGCTTATCATTACTTATCATCACCAAGTATTACAGGACCTCTTCTCTATTAAAATTATCCAATTCCACGCTGTACTTTGCACAAACGTCATTCGAGCCAGGTGTATGAACATGACACCTGGCAGCTCGCCCGAGTAGTAGTTATAATTTTACAGATAAGTTCATAATCTAGAAAACATCCAACTTATTTTGAAATAATGTTTTGAAAACCAATCATTATTATTATGTGATTGTGTTATCGACAGTGATCATCGGAATTATCAATAGCATGGTACATTTTCAAATCATCTGCGTATAATAAAAATTATCTATATAAAAAAACAACATTAATAAAAATACTGTAAGTAAAAACCGTTGTCATGGCCCATCCCTATAATATAAAGGGCTTTTTATACCTATGTCTATTTGACATGTTTATACTCGTAAACACGTTGAGATAGAGAGCTCTATTAATAAAATAAAGAAAGATAATAAAGGGATAATGTTTTAAATGGACTTTTATTCTGGAAATAGAAAAATTTGCAGCCTTTTGTGAAAGGATTGGATTTCAAGCGCTCTAAGGCACTACCCGTGTAGGAAAGTGCATTATTCATGAAACGACTTTCGTTCTTTTTGGAATAAACCTTTTTCTTTTATAACTTTGGTATTGATGGATTCAGATGCATAGAAATCCTTCATTCTGTGTGATCTTACCATTATTTTTTACATATATGAAACTTGAAAACTGGTAGGTAAAAATCCGCACCATAGGCTTACAATGTACCAGAAATTATAAAAAAAATGCTGTTAGCGATAATTTATTCCACAAACAATTTAAATTATTCCTAATTGAAAAATGCTATTACAATGTAAATGTTTTTTTATCAGATAAATGTTGACTGCCAAAGACTAGTTCTTCGTATATTACGTGTAGGTATAAAAATGACAATTAATTATTATTATATTTAGAAATTATAAAAATATTGACAATGAAGCATATTTATTTGACATTATAATTGACATAAGAATTAACATATTTAAAACTTGACATAACTCACAAATAATACAAATCCCCTAACAAATGCTTATATATCAATATTTTTATAATACATAATTAATGTGACTATGACATAAATATATTCTGATATTATATAAGTAAATTATAAAAATACCATATACAGCTTGCGCCTAATAAATATTTTTGATTTTAATTTTTTGAGTCTAAAAAGCAACTCATTTTACTACACCATTATGAGGTATACTGAGTTCGCTTTGAGACAATTTTGTGCTCAGTCTCGAAAGCAAACTGATTTGTCACTTAACTGATATCGACATTCCTATTTCCAAGTATAATGGGTTCGTCTAATGAAGCTGTTTAATCTCTACAACCCTCAAAATAGTGGAGGGAGGGTTATCGGCTGTTCGTCTATCGGCGGCGAGATGCGGGCGACTCGACCCTGGTGGATTTGATACCTTGGAAACATACGGGAGGATAATAAGGACTTAATTATTGCCTCTCAATTTTTTTAAATATGAATTATATATTGAAAATAATATGTATAAGGGTAAAATTAAAGTTTCATAAATAATTTTCTTTAGTGAAGATGGCTAGTGCCTTTAGATACGACTTTTTTTACCTGACTGCCAATGAATGCTGTTATTCGCGCGTATCTTGTATGTATGTATGTACATAATATGTATTTATATTTCTTTGTTACCTCAATGTTCCAAACGGCTGGATGTATTTTGGCAGTTAAGGTATCGTTAGATTTGTTTTAATAATCCGAGTGTCCTTAGATAGGTTTTTAAAGTAAATTACCGAAATGGCGGATTTTTGGCGCTAAATAGTTAGACGTTTATACAGTTTTGTTAACCAAACCGAGTAAGGTATCAAAATAAAGGAAATTAAAAGGAGATTACAAAAAAATATACATAAAAGCCATATGTTAAAATTTAGTTTGGAATAATGAATTCGCAATCCATAATTTCGCAGTTGGGTTTTCAATTTGTATAAGCTTGTTATAAACTCAATTTTCTTGACTTTTTTAAAAACTTATGCTTGGTAAATATTTAAGGTTTTAATACTGTTACGTATCACGTGTACCACGCGGCGTAGTTAGATAGGCACTTACTTACGTAACAACATTCAATTTGCGAACCTGCCGAGCACATTGTGATAAGTCAATTTCAGGACCCTCTACCTGAAACTGATTGAAATGATAAATACTCTGAATAGTTTGAACTAAGTTAAATCTAGGCTGGGAACTTTACATAGCTCCAAGTAATTTGTGTAAATAGTGTGCAAAGGTTTGTTTCATAAAAAGTGGTTTACGTTTTGATTCAAGTATTTTTTTTGCCGATTTTTGCAAAAAACTAACCAACGATTTAATTTAAATTGTTAATCAATATTGTATAAAAGGCTTGGATGTGACTGAATGACTAAAAAACAATGAACGGGCCAAACAACTGAATGTAGAGACTTGAAATTTCACGACATGGTCGAGTGGCAAGTGTGTTGGACTGCTACGCCGGTGTCGCGGGTTCGATTCATTTGCTTTATTTTAATATAATGGTATGGAAAAATGCTAACTTCACGATCGATTATATGTTTTTCAAAGTTTAATGATTTATGCAACGGTCTATTTTAGTTAGCTTAGGTAGGTATTTCCTTTTGTTAATTTAACATTATATTGATTTTTGAGTTTGTTGTGTTGTTCATACCTAAGTTATCTGGAAAACAATAAGCAAAACAATTCCTAGTATCTTATGAAAATATCCCAATTACAGTAGGTACCGATTAATCCACGAGCTACGTTCATTCCGTATTCTATCGAAATTGTTTATCACGTCATCTAAGACTACTTCCGTTTCCTCTGTAGGTAGTGTACAGGGCTATAACTAGAGCCTTTGATAAGGGTGGTTAATTTATTTCCGGTTGCCAAGATACGAAGTTAACCCCTAAGTTTGTCTAAGCCTGATTGATCTAAAACCTATCCTTGATTATCACGTTAATTCAATATCAATTGTCAGCTGAAATCACAGAAAACGGGGACTGTTTTAAATAATACTCGTTCATTAACCTAGGTACAACCGTTTTTGGTAAAAAACGCTATTCGAAATTTTTGAGACATTGTAAATCCACGTCTTAGATAGGTAGGTACATATCGAATAAATTTATAGGATGCACTCTTATTTTGGATCTGTATTTGACGAGGACTGTGGAATTGTCATCACGTGTTTTGCGGTCCCAATCGACAGAATCAAACATGTTATCCGTCGATTGGGACCGCGGTCCCAATACCTATTGGTTCAAATTGACGGAAGCGTCGTATACCTACATAATAATTAACTACATTCATACAGACCTCTTAATAACCTACCTAAAATATAGAGTCACTTAGGTAGAGTCAAAAGATAAATGAGACGAATGATGATTAATTTATTAGGTCAATATTTTTTATTAATTATTTATTATTATTTATTTTGTTATTAACGCCATTCTAGCCCCAAACTAAGCAGAGCTTGTACTATGGGAACCAGATACAATACTTATATACTTTTTTTTTATAAATAAATACAAAGAAACTACCCAGACTCCGGACAAACACCGATGTTTATCACACAAATGTTTGTCCTGAAGCGGGAATCAAACCCGCGACACTCAGCGTAGCAGTCCAACACACTTGCCACTCGACCAACATCAATAAGTAAAATAAGTGTTCGTGTCAATTTAGGATTCATTTTATGACATTACTAAGCACGCAAATCATGGTATGGGCATGTGATGCTGAGGAATGAATGCCAAGTCACTAGAAGAGTGTTAGATATGAAAGTAAACGGAAATACAAGTAAAGGAAGACCAAAGAATCGATGGACTGTGTGAAAGAGGATATGAACAAAGCAGGCGTGAGTACAGAGATGATGGCTCATAGAGACGAATGAAAGAAGAAGACATGTTGTGCCGACCCCCCCTAAGTGTGAAATAAGGGCAGGGATTTATTTATATTATATATATATATTTAAATAAACTCACTAAATTACCAAAAATATTTCGCACAAAAAATAGATACTAATTAAGTCAGGGATAAAAACGATTTAATAGTTCGTCCATTTTGTCTCCGTAACCTTGGTGATAATTATCACCATCTATCATTGTTTTTGCTGGCTGTAATAAACATGATTTATGAAAGACATTGTATAACGTTTTAACTATTATTATCTGCCAACGATAACGAAATCCCGTGGTATCCTTGAATATTTGAATCTAGATTATAATTTTGTTGACAAAAAGCTTACCAACATGCTTTGCTTATAAAACCAAATTAAGAAAGATTACGTTATGAGATTTTTCAAACGGCTGGATTGATTTCGACAGTTGAGGTATCGTTAGATTTGTTTCAAAAACCCAAGTGTCTCTAGATAGGTTAAAAAAAAATCAATTAACGACTTTTCGGTATGATATTTGTTTTACCAAACCTATCGAGAAGGGTATCAAAATGAAGGAAATAACAAGCTTAAAGTTTAAAAAAACTGAAAACCCGACTGCGAAATATTTATACATTCACTGCCAATTCATTATTCCAAATTAAATTTAAAAAACATTGAATGTAGTAGGTACTCAAAACATTGTAACGTGACAACACAAAGTAACGTGAAGGTAGCTCAGCGAAATAGGCTATGGAAGAGGCTATGCTCGAGGTTTCCAAAATTCAGAATGAACCCATCTAACAGAACGGAGAACTGAAGTGGTCGACATAGCTTAAACAGACGAGACGATCAAGAAGCTAAAGTATGGACATCTACCAAAGAACCGACAGCCGTGGGGTCAACGTGTTCTAGAGGGAAGATCGCGTCTCATCTACGCAAGCGCAGTGTAGGACGATCCCTGGCTAAAAAGAGGCATAAACTGCGCTTGATAGCTGGCAGAAGGTGGATGAGAATTTCCAAAGATTGCGATCAATGGCAATGAAAACTGCTGTAGGTATATTTATATGTGTGATGATGATGATGACGACAAGTAATGTTGTGTGTGCTTCAAGTACCTAAGGGTTCTAGCCGCATGTACCCGGAGAGGTGGGCAACACTAGCCACTCTCTGGATACCTGAAGACGGGCGGCGGCGTAGGGGTCGGCCGAGAAATCGTTGGCGGGACGATCTGGACGGATTCGAGAGGGAATGGTGGGAGGCTGCGAAAGACCGTGACAAGTGAAAGGATTTGGGGGAGACCTTTGCCTAACAATGTTTAACCTATGGTGTCACAGGTTAAACAAAAAAAAATGGGTTCTTACCTGGAATTAAATTTTATTTCTTTATAACTACTTAAGCTCGTGAAGTTCTTGCTTCTGCCCGAAGTAATTGTTCTAAAACTACATTAAGGATACGATGGGTTCCCATCAAGTAACACCCAAACGTGTAACACTGTTACACTAGTGCATGAATACCTACTTCTTTAAATCTGTTTATGAAGTTCAGTTTGTAAAATAAACTAGACGCAACTAAAACGCTCTTCTGATCGTATTACCTACCCCTGAAATTTACATACATACATACATACAAGATACGCGCGAAAAACATAACCCTTCCTTGTCTATCGGGTAAAGAGAAAAGACAAAGCGTTTTAAAGTACATACAGCGCCATCTAGCGGTAAGTAGCGAAAGTGTAGATTTTAATAATTATTTACTTATTTTTAATTTTAAATTATAATTCCGGATAAAATGCGTAATACGAGGTCCAACACGCACGTGGCTGAATTTTACGCTACCATTACTTACCGCTTTATAGTTTTTGATTAGGTAGCGTAAAATTAATTAAAATGAATCCCTTAATCGTCCATTAATTATACCCAAAAATATGAGTTATATATAATTTTGTAATCTCCTTTTAATTTCCTTCATTTTGATACCCTACTCGATAGGTTTGGTAAACATTTTTTTTCCAACGACCAACTATTTAGCTCCTAAAATCCGCCATTATGTTATTTTTTTCTAAAAACCCATCTAAGAACACTCGGGTTATTGAGACGAATCTAACAACACGTTAATTGTCAATATCCATCCAGCCGTTCGGGAGATACGAGGTAACCAAGAAATTTACATACATACATACATACATACATACAAGATACGCGCGAAAAACATAAACGGTCTATCTCACACCTGATGAACAATTTCTTCACTACACTAAATATACTACACTACATAAATAATATCTAGGTATAACAACTACCGATAATAACACATAGGTAATGAAAAGAAGGGGTGTAAGGGAGCAACCAACATCTATGCTCCTAATGTCAACCTCACCTGCACGCGGTACACCCTGCAGTAACTAACGAGGCTCTGACGACCGGTGGACGGCGGTATAGCCCCTCCCATTTGACACATGCAAATCCCCCTAGCCGTTGATGGGCAGCAGCATCATCGGTGCAATTACATGTGTCCCTGCGATCGCCAACCCGCATGCCCAGCGTGGCGATTATGGGCATTACCTCCCCATGACAAGCACGACGAAAAAATGGCCCCCAGTTCCCGGTCGCCCTGCTATTCCTGGCCAAGGCGGCGGTCACGGTAACGGCAGGGCAGGGGGTGCTAGGAATCTCCGGGCTACGGAAGGCCGCCCATCCCAACTGACCCTGGCTACGTATAACGGACGCACTCTTAGGCTTGACGAACATCTGTCGCAGTTGGAAGTGGAGCTGGAGAACATTAGGTGGCATGTCCTAGGGTTGAGTGAAGTCCGAAGAGAGGGGGAGGACACTATCACCCTAGACTCGGGCCATCTTCTGTACTTCCGAGAGGGTGACCAAACATCCCAGGGTGGCGTAGGGTTTCTCGTCAATAAGTCCCTCACTAGCAACGTCGAAGAAATCTCCAGTGTGTCGACCAGGGTAGCGTACCTGATACTTCGGCTATCTAAGAAGTACAGCTTGAAGATCATACAGGTATATGCACCGACCTCGTCACACTCGGATGATGAAGTGGAAGATATGTACGAGGCCATATCAAAAGCCTTGAACAACACCACTAAGGCCCACTTCAACGTTGTTATGGGGGACTTCAACGCCAAGGTGGGAGTCCAGAGCTGCAACGAATCCAGAGTGGGACCACATGGTTATGGAAGTCGGAATCACAGGGGGCAAATGCTCGTTAACTTCCTTGAGAAAGAGGGGCTCTTTTTGATGAACTCGTTCTTTGAGAAGAAGCCCCAAAGGAAGTGGACATGGCAAAGCCCTGACGCTGTGACCAAAAATGAGATCGACTTCATTATGACGGATAAAAGGCACATATTCAGGGATGTCTCCGTGATCAACAGGTTCAATACCGGATCTGATCACCGACTTGTCCGAGGCTCCCTGAATATCGATATTAAGCTCGAAAGAAACCGTCTGGTGAAGTCCACGCTCCGACCTAACCCACTCCAAATCATGGCGGGCTCCGAGAAGTTCCAGAAGCTTCTTGGGGAACGATTCGCTGCATTGGAACCCACTGAGGATGTCGATGAGGCCCTACATAACGTGGTTGAAAGTCTTAGGGATGAGGGCATCAAATTCTGCCAAATGCAACGTACAGGCAAGAAGTCTAAACTTTCGGACGAAACTCTTCGGCTGATGACAAAAAGACGGGAGAACACCCAGGCCACTTCGTCAGAGAGGTCAGACCTGAACAAGCAGATTGCGAAGATGATACGGCGCGACCTTCGGAGCTTCAATACTCGCCAAATTGAGGAGGCGATAGAGTGAAACCGAGGGTCCAAAGTATTCACTCAGCAGCTTGGCAGGAGCCACCTGACGAAGCTGACAACACACGATGGGAGGACCGCTTTGTCGAAGCCGGAGATTTTCGCCGAGATCGAGGACTTCTAAGGCCGGCTGTACACCGCACATGCCCCTCGTCCCCAACGTAACGACCACGATTCCAGAGCCACCCTGACACGCCACTACACCGACGAACTGCCTGACATCAGCCTAGACGAGATCGTATTGGCTCTGAGACAGCTTAAAAATGGAAAAGCCCCCGGTGAAGACGGAGTTACTTCAGAACTTCTGAAGACGGGAGGAGCTCCTGTCATACAAGAGTTACAGAGCCTCTTTAACTCCGTCATTCACAGTGGGAGAACTCCAAAGGCGTGGAACAGGAGTATAGTAGTTCTCTTTTTTAAAAAGGGAGACAAGACCCTTTTAAAAAACTACAGGCCCATCTCACTCCTGAGCCACGTCTATAAGCTGTTTTCAAGAGTCATAACGAATCGTCTCGCCAGAAGACTCGACGAGTTCCAGCCACCGGAACAGGCTGGGTTCCGCAGAGGTTTTGGCACCATAGACCACATCCACACAATGAGGCAGATTATACAGAAGTCCGAAGAGTATAATCGGCCCTTGTGCTTAGCTTTTGTGGACTATGAGAAGGCCTTTGACTCTGTTGAAACCTGGGCTGTCCTGGAATCCTTGCAGCGATGCCAAGTAGACTATCGTTATATCGAAGTGCTGAGATGCCTTTATAATGCTGCCACCATGAGTGTCCAAGTACAGGACCAGCAGTCTAAACCCATCCAATTGCGCAGAGGGGTGAGACAGGGGGATGTTATATCCCCAAAACTGTTCACAAGCGCATTGGAGGATTTGTTTAAGACGCTGGACTGGAAAGGTATGGGCATTAACATAAATGGCCAATGCATCTCACACTTACGATTCGCCGACGATATAGTCTTAATGGCGGAGTCGCTGGAGGAGCTACAACAGATGCTGGACGGCCTAGCATCAGCCTCGCGACAGATAGGTCTCGGCATGAATTTGGATAAAACCAAAGTCATGATCAATGACCACATTGATCCCGGACCTATCGTCGTAAATGGCCACCTTCTTGAAATTGTTTCAGAGTACACGTACCTCGGGCAGATTCTGCAGTTAGGTAGAAACAATTTTGAAAAGGAGGCCAAGAGGAGGATTCAGCTGGGCTGGGCAGCATTTGGAAAACTGCGTCGGGTCTTTTCGTCACCCATACCGCAAAGTTTAAAAACGAAAGTTTTTAACCAGTGCGTCCTTCCCGTCATGACATACGGAGCTGAGACGTGGACACTCACGGTACGGCTAAACCACCAGTTTAAAGTCGCTCAGCGAGCTATGGAACGGGCTATGCTCGGCGTCTCTCTGAAGGATATGATCCGTAATGAGGTTATCCGACAGAGGACCAAGGTTACCGACATAGCTCAGAGAATTAGCAAGCTGAAGTGGCAGTGGGCTGGTCATATTTGCCGAAGAACCGATAACCGCTGGGGTAAACGAGTTCTTGAGTGGAGACCGCGAATCGGCAAACGTAGTGTAGGACGCCCTCCGGCCAGGTGGGGTGACGATCTGCGGAAGGTTGCAGGCAGAAGATGGATGCGGCAAGCCGAAGACAGGGCGCGATGGCGCTCATTGGGAGAGGCCTATGTCCAGCAGTGGACTGCGATAGGCTGATGATGAATGAAAAGAAGTGTTTAACTTAAACCAAAATTCTACGTCCAATAAATAAATAACAATAAAATAAATAATAGTTTATTAAAATGACAAAAACACTTTCGATAGGTAGCTTCTTTATTTCATCAAAAGAAATACTTGAACTAAAATAAAACTTGAATTTGAAGTAAAAGTCGATGTTATTTTGTGGTCTAACTCACACCTAATGAATTTTTTCACTACACTATAAATATTATAAAAATATTTCAAGAATAAACTTACAATAAATAATTCTAACGTAATTTTTGTGAGTTTAAACTTACATAAATTATTACATGCCCATTTAAGTTACTTACAATGAGGGTTTACACTTCAAAATTTATCGTAAGTGGCTTACATAAGTGACTTACGTGAGTAAACTTACAGATGTAAAGGTGGCCTAACCACTACCGATAATAACACATAATGTAAAAAAGTGTTAAGCTTGAACCAAAATTCTACAATAATAAAAAAAATAACAATAAACTAAATAATAGTTAATTAAAATGACAATAAATACATACTTTCGATAGCTTCTTTTTTACAAATAAGTAATCTGACATAATATATTCAGGGCTGTGACCATCCAACACATATTTTTCAAAGAAAAAAAGTATATTGAAGTCATACTAGCTGGTAGCTGGTATGAAAATAAGAAGATCAAGACAGTGAGATAAATTTGATAACCCGTCCACACCCAATTTACAGGCGACAAGAAAATTGTATTGTCTTTGATTTTGCAATTTCTAGGCTGGGGTTTGACCGCTCCTTATCTATCCCTCAATTTCGCCTAGAAAAAGTTCTACAATTTTTGAAAAAATAATTTTAACTAAATAAAATCTCTTTTTTATTTTATGCGCTTTGTTTAAATAAGACAACAGTGGCGTTAAAATGAGGAAAAATAAATTATTTCAATGAATGAATTAATTACAGACAATAAAGCAGCGTCGCGTGTACCGGAGACGGGTGACGCAGTAATTGCCATCTGTGGCTAACTGCATCAAACGTCCATCCGAAAAAAAAGTCGCCATTAGTCCTGTATTCAAAGTACATATTATACTTACTGCTATATTATACCTACGTAACAAAAAGTTACGTAGGTTGGTTTACATAAAATAGTATCATGTAAGACGTGGTTCAATTTAAACAAAATATATTCAACAAAAAAAAATACCAAGTGTGTTAAGATAACGACTTCTATAAAATACTTACATTATGAACATTAAGTTCTTTCGTTGAATTTATTACGAGCTCTATCAAGTCTTAACGATGGCCCTAGTCAGTGAGGATTGATTGGTTATTCATTTGTTTTTATTATGTAAATAAGTTTGATGAATAATTTATTTATAATTCATAATTAGATATCTTATACATATTATCTTAATATACTTTTAATATCTGCAGCTGTATTTTAAGGTTTTTATAAAATCTATATCAATCTTGCACTGCACCGTGGCTTAGTTGGTAGTGACCCTGCCTACCAAGCTTGGTGTTCCGGGTTCGATCCCCGGCCGGGGCGAATGATTGTGTGACGAACACAAATGTTTGTTCTCGGGTCTTGGATGTTGTGATGTGTTGTATGTGTCCATGCCACCTGCGACACAGGGAATCCTAGTGCAGGGGTGTGAGTGTGCGAATGTTTATGTTTTTTTTATGTTTTATCTTATCAATATCTCTACAACTTAGCTATTTGATTGTAACGGGTATTTATCGCGCTCAACTCTGTAAATCTCCCATGTAATTTTTCCTCTGGCCAATTAATGGTACCTACCGTGATTTCATAAAACTGAGTTAGATGAACCGGGGTCTGCATAATAATTATGAAGGGTCCCTCTAGGTACAGTTTTATGTAATACTCATTTACATAAAACTGTACCTAGAGACGTGCTTCACACAGGCTTATTTCAGGGGTCTGAAGTTTTGATAACGCTTTTCAACGATCTAACTTCGCTCGCAAATTTCACTTGTTTGTCCAACTGTGAATTAAAATTACCAACAGGTGTTGAAGTGACAACATAAAGTTACTCTGAAAGAAATATTTGAACAATATATAAAATATACGAAAATAGACATATTTAGTATAGATTAGATTGTATGTTTGATTATAATAGGTAGTGTATGATTCGTATGATAAATTAATGTAAGTACCTGCCTATTTACAAATGCACTTAGATTTAGGAATTCCGACACAATGTTAAAATTGTTTGAGAATGAAATGAAATGAAATAGATACACGATAGATAAGTTAAATAGACATTTATTATTATTGCCGTGCCGGACGTTACGTGCCGGACATAACGTGTTGGACGTTACGTGCCAGACGTTTCCTACTGGACGTTACGTTTTTTTTTTTTTTTTACTATTTATAGGCTTGCGTTTGACCACCATCTCACCTGATGGTAAGTGACGATGTGATCGACGATGTAGCACGCTTACCTAGTATAATCCTATTCACTCTTACCTTGAAGACACCCAAATTATAGTGATCGGGAAACACTGACGCCGGCAGAGCATTCCATTCCTTGGCGGTTCGCATAATGAAAGTGGAAGTAAAGCGCTTTGTGCGAATACATGGTATGTCCACTATGTAGGGATGGCGCAATCCCGAGCGTCTGGTCGTCCGATGGTGGAACGGTGATGGCGGAACTAAGTCATGTAGTTCCACGTGCCGGAACGCTAGGTATAATATTTCGTGCCGGACGTTACGTGCCAAAAACGCTTCACTATACGCTGGTTACGCTATTATACGTGCTGGTACATACTACTGGTATATAAATAAGTACATAGCAATACTCATTAAATAAAATGGTCTTTAAATGACCTCTGCAGCGCCTCCCATCCTAGTTGTTTATTATTCTGTACCGACTTTATCATAGAAACCTTTCGAGAATCCAGCAAAAGGAGGGGTTAACGCAAGGCGAACCCCTCTGCTGGCCATATAACCTTTTTGGCCATTCACGTTAGATAAAGCTATACTTATACTATACTATATTATTATAGTATGCCTTTACCTACATGAATAAGATTTTGTTAGGCGCGTGTGTAATGCGTGTTTACCTCGTTCCCCGTCAAAAATGGCAGAAAATTATGTTAGCAGATTCTGACGTGCAGCCCCTCCTTTTGCTGGATTCTCGAAGTAGAAACCATGTCAATTTGGCTTTTGATAAAAAAAAAACAAATAAGTGTCAAATAATGCAGAGTAGGTTGATCTAAGCCTAATAAAGTTCGCAAGTAGCACGAGGTGACCGGGTTTAATCAGGGTTGAATAGGGGTTGAACGCCAAAAGCGGAACTCACAAGTGGGCCAATCAGGTGCCGTTCGTGGGGTTTGGGCAGGTTTCACACCTACCAACATATTTTACAAAAAAAATAAAGAAAGAAAGATTGAATACATTGTTGTTTAATAATAATAAGACATTTACACCAAGTCTTAAGCCAGTCCCACACGTAGCTTTATTATATATTATTAGCAAGGTATATTACGATATATTTTCTATACAAATATTTAAGTGACCGCACAAGCAGCTAATATACCTTTTCTATGACTTGAATAATTGTAGTGAAAATATATCGTAATATGCCTTGCTAATAATATATATTATAGCTACGTGTGTGACGGTCTTTACAAGTAGCGGCTCAAAACTTTAGCGCTTACCGTTATTGCGCAGACGTAAAAAGTAAGGTACATGAGGGGGACTACACATACAATAAACCATAAGCAGTACCCCCCATATCGTCCAGCGCTAGACTTACGTGCCGCTACTTATACGTACAAATAAAATAATAATTTATGTTAATATTTTAACAAGTGATATCGAGCGAGCGTGGCAATTTGCCGGCAGTAAGATATCGCGTCTGCCCATAACAAATCAACAAGTCCTGCAAAAACCTTTGCATAATAAATGTTTCTCTGATATTTTCAAGATAATAGACCAAATAATATTATTATATTTTTTATTATTAATCCCCCTTGACGCCTAAGTATCGCTGTTTAAACCTGAGCATTTTGGCCTTTGTTCCAGATAACAATGTAGCGACTGCAATAGTAAAGCCTTAATTAAAAATTTTCAGAGCAGCTCTGCTTCATCCATTATCCACTTTGAGTGGTGTTTGTAGTTCATATTGAAAACCCATTTTCCCTTAACAGAACTACAGTGTCTGTCTATGAAACTATAAAACAGTTTTGTTATCATGAAAGCAATACTCCTTCTCTTCTTATAAGGCATCAATTTCCATTGATTTATAAGTTTATTTGGCCTAAAAGAAAAAGCTTACAACTTCAAGCTGGCTCTCCCAATAATTATATTTCAAAAATCCACGTTACGTAGAATCTCGACCTTGAACTTACCCCTACATCATCATACATCTGATCTTTTAAAACCTACCTGTCTGCGTGCTACACACTGTCTTTTAACATTTAAGTTCAGCATACGTATTTAATAAATTCGTATTTGACGCTGAACTTAAATAAATTGTACAATGAGCAAACTTTTAATTTTAGGATTGATATGTTTAATTTACCTACTTCGAATTGTATGCATGCATGCATTGCCAAACAAAACCATATTTTTAATAGTTAATGATACTTTATAATCTAAGTACTCTGTGCTTATACTCAGCTTATGATTAAAAGTAACACTATGTTATTGTCCACTGTACACGAAAGGAGCCTCTTCGAGGACCACTTGCAATCCTTTAACTACACTGGTTCAAAAGAACTAGTGACACGATGGAAGAAGATTGTCCAGTGCTAATTTCAGCTTTCTCCTTCCAGTCCCTCGTCGGTTCAGTATTATAATAACACTTTTGTGATATGATTGCGTTGACTACTTCACCATCTCTCTATTTTAGCTTTACTTACCTATTAATTAGTACCTTAAACCTCATAAAAACTGGTGGTCTTTCTCCAGTGTTACATTGGCTAAGCTTACCAAACGCATTGGGTTGACAGAATTAGTGTGTAGCTCTTCATCTGAATCTACCAATCATTGGTCGTTCATCTCTCATCGCCGGCGGCTTGCAACCTTGGGATGCAGCCGAAAGCCTCTTATCAGCAAATGGACCAGCATTTATCAAGTTATAAAACCTTCAAGACGTGGCGATTTTGCCTTGAAATTTTCTAATCATTTCATTTTTGCCTCTTTAATCCTGTTCATACAAAAAGTTAAATGTTTTCGATCATCTAATATCGTGTCACTAGTTCTTTCGAACCAGTGTGATGAAAGTATTTTAAATGCGCCTCGAAGAGGCTCCTTTCGTGCATGTTTAAGACGGATGGGTAGATCGATGTTAGCTTCTTAATTGTGCTAAAACCACTGAACCGATTTGGTTTAAATTTGGTGCAGTATGAGGTTGGGGAAAGGATAGATTTTTTTTTCTATGCCAAACGAATGAATCCACAGGATCTGGTTCTATCATATTTCATTTATTAAAAACCCTGGTGAAAACTTCGAAATGTTTACTTTGTGAGTCTAATGAACTCTAGATGATTGACATAATTTTTTAGAAAATAATACACGCTACAAAAATAAAGCACAAAGACCTAAGTGTATGATGTTAGAGTTAATTAGCCTGCTGTTTATAATCAAGATAAGATACAATAAGAAATCAAGAGTGGTAGGGGACATCTAGAAACAGCTCATTATTTTAGCACATATTTTCTGGAACCATCTCGATTAATTTATCGCTCTAAACAAAAAAAAAACGTATATTATTTATGTTCTATGTATCCTATGAATGTACCTATGTATTTACAAAAAAAGTATTCAAAGTAAATAAGTAATCTATCAGTTATCTGGTGTCCATAGTACAAGCTTATTTAGTTTGGGTCTAAATGGCGTTGTATGAAATGTCCAAACATTATTATAATAATTAAAAAAAAAACGTATTAAGACCACATTTATTAATCTATCAGCTTAGAAAGCTGCGGTAAAAACCAAACAAGCACGAAGAAAACGGTCTGAAACTTATTTTACTTATTTCAAATTCAATTCAATTTACTTCAGGGGTTGAAACCTAGATCAAATTTATGGTTAATTGATTGATTCAGGCGTTACTTTGCGGAAATCCATAAATAATAATAAAAAGTATAAATATATATAGTAATAAATCCGCTTAATGTCTAAACATAGGTCATAATTAACTTAACTCTGATTTAGAATTTTAGTATCTAAACCAAAGCGTCGAAAACTTGGGTTTCTGTTACCCAATATCTGTTGCTAAATATATTTATACTATTTATTAAGTTTATGGTTGTTACCAAAAATTTAGTAGGTATTTATAGCGAAATATCTCAATTCAAAGTGAGAAAACCGTAGCCTAATCGCTCACATCCGTCTGGTGGAAAACTTGGCAAATTCCTCGAATAGTTGCGAGACGATGAGCTTCAGTAGGTCACGCCAAGTGGTTTCCTCCGGGAATTCAAGGGTAAACACTTCCCGGCCAATTTGTCTGCGATGGAGATGTTGGAACTTAGGATGTTTCTGATACACGTTAAATAGATTTATCGATCATAACTAAATACGTTTTAGATTGCATTTATAACTAGAAATATTTTAAAACAAGAAGTCTAGCCATAGAAAATATTATAAAAGCATTTCAAACATTTATTTGCATTTCAAACTGTATAATATTTTTATGACTAACCAGATTTATGCAATGTAACATTTTGGCTAATAAATGATTGAATTGAATTGGAAAATCTTTTTCTATCGTTCTATCGGTTCTTGTTGTAATATCTGTAAAATTTGTACTAAATCATATTCATTTTGGGCTTCAGTTCGATAGTCTTCTTAATTTTAGTATATTTACCAAACAATTATTTGTTGAAAAATGACTGTAAAAAGGATGTAAGTATATTTAGATATTTTTTCAGAAAACGTGATAAATGTAAATGGTTTTTGTAGAGTTTGCGAGGTTTTTCCATAATCCTAAAATAAATACGCTGGCTTTAACGAGATGCTTTGACCTTTGATTGAAAATACTGTAGCTAACAATTCTATTTTTCACATCTCGTGGGCAGAAAAATGTTCTATGCTGTGATGAGGTATTGTTACATTGTGCCCACAAGGTATTGCCTCGTTTCGTCCTAGATAAATTAATTACGGAGGAAAAGATTTTTTTATAGGTTTTAGTATAGGTTAAACAAAGCTCAGCCTTTGAAAAGTTTTAAAATAGAGGTACTTCTCAATGTATTGCCTTGAAGATATTGAACAATAAGAACTTCATGTATCCGGAAATCCGTTTGCGTTGCGAATTAACAAAATTATTTTTTTGTACGTGTTAACACTTATTTAGTAATTAATTAACTCTCAAAATTTTAAGTCTCTACGTTTAGTGGTTAGGCATATATGCATTGTCTGTCAGTCAAGCAGTCAATTAGTTAGGACTAAGCCTTATTGATTGATGATTGATATTCTTATTTTCAATATACTTACCAAATCATTGAGTTCTAAATAAGATATTTTATCAAACATGCTCGGTAATTCCTCCTTGATAAATATAGCACCAGCATTCCCAGCGTTGCAGGTGACTGTAGATTTACTTACTGGTCTGTTATTATAGTAAAAAAGTTATATAGAACAATCTACTATGATCTGTCTCGATTATTATGTTTACTTTGATTGCATAAGTTGACGTTAATAGATTCAGAACAAAACTATCTCAATCCAGATTTTTATCCAATAATACGGAGATCATTTATCATGGATATTTTTTATATTCATATTTTACCCATTGACCTATTTCTATTAGATTTAGTAATATAGCATCTCATCTCATTATTCAAATTCAGTAAGATTTGGCAAATTAGGTTTTTCGTTACGCAATCATGGTTAAGAAGTAAGCGTTTCCCATGGTCTAAGGAAATCTGAATTATTTGCATAACAATAAGAACCATCAGTACAAATTAATTATATTAAAATCTGGGCCAAAGAAGACTACCGACCTCAACCTACTACAATATTAAAAGCCCCTTTATATTTTGAAGGAAGAATGCGAGGGATAAAACAGATATTTGAAGGACCAGCTTCCGCTAATCTCCTTCCGTACTGGCACTCGAGGTTTTGTGCACTCAATGTTCAAGATTGCACATCTTTCAATAGATTTTGTTTTATTGCTTTAATATGCGGAAAATGAGAAAAAACTCAAGCTCAAAAACTACAAAAAATTAAATAAAAGAGCCTTTATTCTGCTTCCATGCTTCCTACGCTACATTTAGTTTAAGATAGATTTTAACTTAGTACATATTTTTCAATTTATTTTTATTTATTTAATTTTAATTTTATATTATATATTATTTTTACAATATACCTACATAAATATTTATATATGATGTCGTTTAGTTTTATTTTTGTATTGTAGTTTGTCTTGCAACATAGGCCTCCTCTGCTGTCTCGTCTGCAGCAACTCTCCTCCACAAGACACCTATTTGTTTATTATCATCTTCCCACATTTATACCTGCCTTCCTCTTTTCCTCTTTTTATCTCTAGGATACCATTCCGTTATCGTATTTGTCTACTTATAACTTTTTCTCTAACCATGTGTCCTAACCATCTCCACTTTAGCTGCGTTATATCTACACCTTTGAACTTTGTTTTTTCTCTTAAACTACTACTTTTTATTTCCATCAAAAACTACTACGAGATATATTTGGAGAAATTCTGTAACACGTCGAGTTGTAGACAGCAATTTATAGCGTGAATCGCGTTCTTTACCTATTTGAAAAGGGGCAAATAAGTATTTTCGAATCCCTCGCTTCCGTATCTGTGACACATGGTGAGACCTTGGAGGATTAATCTTGTGCAGCCAATAGACAAGGTTGCAGGCACATGCTGTCGACATTATTGAATTTTCGGTTCATTTCTCCGCGCTTCTAAGTAGCTATTCCCTTTACGGTGTCAAGGTTAAGTTCTGCGTTTGTTTTCAGATTTATTTCGTTGGGTAAAGGATTTATGGCTTCAGCTCTTTGTGATTTAGAGGCTTGAGTTATGGTCTTCAATTGCGATTGATTGTGTGATTTCACAACGAATGATTCGAATAGAAAATAACTCTTTTCATCCCTTTTCATTCGTCTTTTAAAATATTAAGAACTCAAAGAGATTATTATTTTGAATATTCTCCAAATTACTTAAACTTTTAAACCAAAGTGATGGTAAAACTTTGGCATTCAGGTAAAATTTTCTCAACAGTGAGTTTTATTGCTCGATCTACCTTTAATGGGATTAAATTGAAGAAGTTATTAACTGTTGTGTTTTATGCTAAATAAAACCAATAAATCTAATTTAAGCCTCACAGCCTGGGTAAAGTCGACGACCCATGATGTCGAAGTGAAGACTAGAAGGCAGCGTCGTGGAAAATTGTGATGTAGGGGTGAATATGATGAACTTCATTACGATGAAGATTTTGCAGCAAATTGTGCTTGCAAATTTTTGATTAAAATTTTAATCGATTTTGGTGTAAATCTAGTTTAGGTCTAATTACTCAGTAGCCTGATCCATAACCACTTAGGGAGAGAGTGACAGCTCAGCACTCCCACGGCCATTAGACTTCACGAAGCTAGCTGCACAAGTCTTAACTAAAATAAAATGCTTTAAAGCTTAAAAGCCTTTATTGCTGTTTGTTTTACAATCTAGGTATCGACAGCCGGTTTCTTCTCATCTACAGCTTGTCTCTCGACAAAGGCCTCCTCCAAAGATTTCCATTCTGTTCTGTCTTTCGCTACCCGCATCCATTCTGCCCCTACTTTCACGATCTCGTCTTCCCATCGTTTATTTTGTCTCCCTTTGCTTTTTATTTCATTCCAAAATGTCTTCCAAAATTTCCAGAAAGGAAAGAGAAGCACAAGTCTTATTGTCCATCAAATTGGTACCTAACTTATCCATTTTTCTTGGCCTGCAAATGTTTTGGCTAAAGCTTACATTTTTTCTATGATTATAGCTTTCTGTTATTATAGTGTTCTATTCTACTGTCATCGAGAGTTGAGCAACAGATGATTACAAGATATACCTAAGCAATATAAATAGATTATCAGCCTTCTGTTTATCAATATAATGAATAGTATTATCAGCGATTAGAGGACGTGGTGGCCGAGTGGATGAGGCCCTTACCTGCGATCTGATGGTCGCGGGTTTGAATCCCGGTGGCAGTCATGCGTAAATGGGTTTTTTCGGTCGAAATAATCTATGTTTGCATCCCACGTTCTCGCAACGGTGAAGGAAAACATCGTGAGGAAACCGGCATGTCGTAGAACCAAAAGTTCGAAAACGTGTCGAGTGCACGAAAGGAGCCTCTTCGAGGCGCACTTGAAATCCTTTCACCATACTGGTTCGAAGGAACTAGTGACACGATAAGAAGAAGAAGCGATTAGAAGAGAAATAACACCTTGCGAAGCTAAAAACGATAAAAGTCGTAAATTGATTTCACCAAATTGACAAATTCTGCCTCGACAGCGTCCCCAAACTGAATTCTCCTGAGTATATACATCTATTCCCGAAATTGGGCATCGTGTCCGTTCCCGGGTGGTGGAAGTGGGGCAATGTGTAGACAATATTTTAGCCTGTGCTCAATTGATCTGAACCCTTTAGCCTCGGTCCCGGGCGTGGAAAACCACTGGTAAATATTTGGAACAGGCTATAATAATGTAGTGGAAAAAAGATAATATATTATTCCAATACCTGATGTAAACATCAAATTTTTTGACTTAAGATTTTTTGTGGTTTTTTTTTGTATTTTTTAATGTTTTCTTTGATTAAGACGGCAGTAACCAATTACATTAATTAAAGAGCAAATTACATTTCTAAATAACATTTGATTAAAAAAAACTAAGGAAAATGAAATGAAAATTAAATAACATTGATAATAATTATTTAGGAAAATTAAGAAATAAAAAAAAATAAATAATAAAACTGATGATGAAAAAGAGGCGTCAATCGATCCAAAAGATACTGATCAATTTTCTTCAAGGCAAGAGTGAATAGTTTTATTCTAGATAAGCGTGCTACATCGCCGACCACATCGTCACTTACCATCAGGTGAGAGGGTGGTCAAACGCAAGCCTATAAATAGTAAAAAAAAACACTTTTCATCAGTTGATTGAAAAATATAAAGAAGTTTTAACACCACACCTAAATAGTAATAGTATCAAAGGTAGCATAAAATATACATAACTTTTAGCCCGAAACCCACATCGTAAATACATGCCTGTTGAGGATCGAACCCAGCGTTGCATTGCTATTAGCGCTACAGTTTCAATATGCTCTACCGCACCGTCAGCCTCAATGCAATAAGCAAAGTATCAAAAAACAATCAATATGATCAATATTTGCAAACCAAGAAACGATAACACGAAAACGATGTGTAAACGTACAAACTAGGTACTGAATGAAATATTCATGCGCCCCTTCGGAATCACTTGGCATTCATCATAGATTCAGCGCGCGTCTTCCGAGTGATCAGCTGGGATAGCCTGCGATTAGGCTAACCCATATATGAAAAACGGTGTCTCTAAAGAACAACAAGATGGACAGTATCAAGGCAAAATTGATGCAGAATACACGACAGACAATTTTCAGACACCCTGTCAATAAAAATTAAATATCTCTATTTTCAAATAATGTTTGTTACTTTTTACGATGTAGTTTTATTAATAACAATATAAAGGCCTTGTAGTTTTAATATAATAATTTAGTTCTAAGTCATAAATAATAAGTAAGTTCCAATCTAGCCCTGTTACTTTTCTTTTTCGAAATTTTGCCTCGGATCCAAATGCTTTTTTGACGCATTTACTTCTGTGGGCTAACCTATGTCCAGGCACTCATCTCACGGCCCATAGCTTTAATGCTGGTCCACTACTAGCTTAATAGCTTGAAATTATAAGCAGCTTACACTACATTTTGTGTTAAGTTATGAGTGTAATCGGATTTGCTCGCTGACCTTCTACCTTGTGGAATAGATTGTTTTAATCATGGTTGAAGCATTAGCTTATTATAGAGCTGTGATCGATTTCATAAAATCCAAATTTCTATTTTGAAAATAAAAAAATCGGAAGTCAAAGCAATAAGGTACCGCCAGGGAATGGAATGCTCTGCCGGCGTCAGTGTTTCCCGATCACTATAATTTGGGTGTCTTCAAGGCAAGAGTGAAAGGATTATTCTAGGTAAGCGTGCTACATCGTCAACAACATCGTCACTTACCATTAGGTGAGAAGGTGGTCAAACGCAAGCCTATAAATAGTAAGAAAAAAAAGTAGGATATAGTCAATAACCACTGAAGCTAACATTTCCAAAGCCCAAATAATAACTCAGACGGAACAAGAAACTTTGCAACAAGTATCAAACACATGACCTATGACAATAGTAATATACTAATAGCAACCTTAACATTTACAGATAGCGTTCATTTTTAAACGCGCTTATCACAACCCCAACTCTATGTTAAATTTACCATAGGAATGTGGACTCTACGCTGGATGGAGACGGTTTGTTTTCGATTGTGGCTGCAAAAGACGGTGTGCTTCTAAGGTCTGTCCGCGCCCTCGTGGCCCAGTTCATCGGCCTGACCTAGTTTCGATGCACCTTCGCCCTCCCCCCTCCCCTTCGTGTCTCACCCCCTCTGTACCCAGCACCGGTCGGTCCCGACTGGATAATGAGGATGGCAAATGATTTTTTTTATTGACGGTTTACGGTACTGCAATGGAGTTTCTGACTGCCATTTCACTCAAATGTTGCGATGGACATAACGGGCAATTTTGTAAAATGCTGCGAAAATATCAAAACTTTGACGCTCTGACAACATTTTGAAAGCGGAAGCGGAAGCTTATTGTTGATAAAAATAAACTTTACATTTTAGCAACCCTAAGAAATCACAACAGATGCCTACTTCAACGCAAAACAAATACTTGAAAACCAATAAGCCGTTGTCAAGGCCAACTGATGTTCTAACGGTACCCTCGAGCCCATCCCGAGCTCCCAGGATCATTTATAACCGGCTCCCGATTGTAACGGAGCCCCGAAATGCGGTTGACAACTGGGACAGAAGTTTAAACTGATCAAAATGGGACACAGCTTTAAAGGGCCCAATTTCAAAATTCAGGGATACACCTAATTTGATTCAATTGATATATAAACTTATAAATTCAATTATATATTATTCAATCGGTTTAAAATGATAATTCTGGGATGATAATGGACACTACCTAAAGATTCTTTCAATAAAATTATGAACAAGATGCCAAAGCAAAGCTTAAAACCTATCATTATTTTGGTATTAGATAAATAAATCAATAACTCATGAAAATGTAAACTATGATTTATAAAACAGCTGTTATACGAGCTATGTTAAAAACAGGGAACAGCCAATAAGATGACATGAGATTGAACCAACAGCCCTGTTACATATTAATGGAATTCCCTGGATTCACTTCCTTACGCATTGCACCAAAATTCCACAGACTCTCCTTGAAACACGTAAATGTTTCAACAAGAATCTTTTTAACAAAATATATTGCTTTTTTTCAAATAATTTTTTAGCAAACTCAAAGCTCATGATTTATTTGCGAGATTACCCGAGATACCTTTATATTTTTTTATGATAGAAGTGAAAAATCAAGATCCTATTTAGACGGTTTTTTGTCAACCAAACCCATAAATTTTGTGTTCCAATGTTGTGAATTAACTAAGTGCCATACTACACGAGCGGTTCACTTCCATATTAATTGTGTCTAGTGCGGTTCAGAAGCGGATTCCCGCGGCGAGAGAACCGCCCGTGTAGTATGGCACTAAGCTTAACAGTTATTAGCAATGATAAAGCGAACCTGACACATACAAATGAAATTTATTTACATAGCCTTAGCCTCTATTATTAATTCGACCTTAGACCCCAGACCTGAACTGCCACTGCAATACAGTCACGATCTGCAAGTAAGCTATTCATTGCAGGCTTATTTACGACTTTAGCATGCGACTCGGCTTTTTAGCTAGAAATATCAATTTTGATATCATGGGATTTAGAAACGTTATTCGCTAGTAGTGCTAGAATAACGCTAAGCACATTATGAAGAGATTTGAAGAGAAACTTTATTTTTAAGCTTTATAAATTACTTAATATTAAAACTGCAACTTCTCAAGTCTCAAGTCCTTGAGCTAAGCGTTTTCAGCTATAATTTAAAAGATTTGAATAAACAAAGTCTCTGTCAAAAATGAAATCTTCAGGCAAGGCAGGCCAAGGCCTAAAAATATAGGTTAAGAAAATCCTAAAGCCATCATTAAAAACAAATCAGTTGTTCTCAGACTTTGAAATGCTTTGAATCAATACAATGCAACTTCCGTAAAAGTCACGAACGAAACTCCAACTTATCACAAAGAGCTTAGAAAATAATTTTAATCGAGAAAGATTTTGTCATTTCCGACTTTTGTATTGTAATGCGTTTCACGGGGCAAGGCCAAGTGAGCAGGACGTGGAGATATCGCTGAGGGTGGGTGCGACAGGGATAGCGGAAGAGAAATGCAAGGCTAAAGGGTCGTAAGTAGTACAGTGACCTGACCTAGTTTTCATTGCAGGGCGATGAGTAAATATTGATTTAGTAACCTTTGCCACTTGTTGCTCGCAGGTAAGGGTAGATCCTTAGCTTTTTTGAAGGCTTTAAGGGATTTGAGGCTCGAGTTGTTTCGAGTTGGGGGTAATTTCGTGGAGAGTCTTAAGCTGACGTGCCCTGAATTATGAGTATCGTTAGGGCTGTTTTTGTGAGAAATTGTGTAGTTATCCCAACGTCGTTGTATTGTAGCTTTGGCTAAATCTATTTGCTCACGGTCTTATATGTTTGTGTATCTTTTCAACCTTGAAAGAAAGAAAAATTGTATACTGTATTCTACAGTGAAGTATGTGACTCTACTTTATACATTCATAAGACCAGTCTGTAACTAACCATACGTGAGACAAATAAATCATTCATTCATTCATTCATACTGTTCCCATATTTTTTTTATCAAAGTCGCTTCAGTAGTTTAGTTTTTAAATGTCGATGAAGTGAACAAAATGGCGTATTTTGCTTCCCTGCGTGTCTTTACAGTGTTTACGTTCACTAAAACAGTCCAATTGAAGTCGATTATCTATGTTTAACCTCGACTTTACAGATAATAGTTGAATAAAATTAGTAATAATATATCTCCTTGTTGCAGCGTGGGTGCTGGGCTGGCTAATGTGCAAGACAGTGCCTTACGTCCAAGGGCTGTCAGTCGCTGCGTCAGTCTACAGCCTGGTTGCGGTTTCACTGGACCGGTAAGTCTTCTGATAAGTAGGTTAACAAGTGACAAAACTGACGAGGTCATGGTAGTAGGAAAAATTGCCTGCTTATGACAAAATTGCAGAAATGCCGATAACATTGAAAGACTTATAGTTACGGGCAAAATCGAGGGCAAACGACCAAGAGGACGAAGTCCAAAGCGATGGTCACACCAGGTGGCAGAATGCCTCGAAGTGCCAATGAATGTCGCACTCCACAAAGTCGAAGATAGAGACATAATAAAAATAATAATATGTGTAGAAGATTCAAGTCTACAACTAGAATTACAATAGTGTACCTAATAATAATATAGGTACATAGGTTAAATAATTTGCTGTAACATAATAAATATTGCTTGGGTAACTGTCGCTTAAAATTATAAGTAGGTAGGTTGATAAGTATTTTAACTTGTGAATACGGACTTGATAACAAAAGTGCGGTGCGGTGGTCTAACAATAAGGTGTACCCTACCCGCCTACCCCCTACCCAGTGGAGAAAAGCAATTGAAGGTGTCCTTGCAAGACGTCACTATCCTCAGCAGTGAGGGACCGATCGAGGAGAAGGATGACAAAATGATACGGACGTGTCCTTGAAATTTCAAGTCTCTACGTCCACGAGGTTTGGCCTCTGCGTTGTCTGTCAGTCAGTCAGCTAGACCAAGACTGTTATTAATAGTGATTGATGGCAATAATTGTTGGTTCCATTAGGAATTCTACAGGGGATGAAAGGTAAGCTCGCATGTTGCAATAAGCTCCAACTATTGACTGAAATTGTATTTATTGCAGTTGTATTTTAAAGACATTTTTTTAAAGCAGCGTTGGCTGAGTGCCAACTGCCGCGACTTTCGTTCCGAAGGTCGTGGGTTCGAATCCGGTCGTACACCAATGGATTTGTCCGTTCAAAAATCTATGTGTACATTATTACATGTGCTTAACGGTAAAGGAAAATATCGTGAGGAAAACGGCATGTCATAGAACCTAAAAAAAAGTTCTAAAACAGTATCAAATGCACTAAATGAGCTTCTTCGAGGCGCACTTGAAATCCTTTCATCACACTGGTTCGAAAGTACTAGTGACACGATAAGATGTTGTATTTTGAAAATTTATACACTTGGGTCAGATTCTCTTAGTTCACTACTGCCTTGATTGAAGCAGCAAGTTTCATAAGCTCTGCACCCTGACCCCAAGGCTTCATAACGATGATGGAGGCAGAAACCAAGCCAAGGCCTCGCGTGCCCGAAATTCATCAAACTATGGAATTGTTTGATTTATGGTGTACTCTTGAACGTTCTGGTTATAGGGTATTTATAATCCACTTGGATACATTTTCGTGTTTTTTCCATAATTGGCTACATCGCTTCCCATCAGGTGGTCAAACGTAAGCCTATTTTTAATAATAAAAAAAAGGAAGAGTTATTTTTTTACTATGTTCTGTGTTGAGTAGGCACTCATGAGTTTTCTCTAAATATAATATTCGGGGTATAAAAGCTTTGTCCCATTTCATTATATTCTTAAGTATCTCAAAATAATCAAGGTTTTACAAAAACATACAACAACCGTCTTTAATCGGACTGTTCTAGTGACCGTAGGCACCACTGACAAGTAACAGAGAAGCAAAATACTTTAATGCCATATTTTTTTCAGTTATTATGATTTAAAAAACTAAGCTATTCAACAGATATTGATGAAAATTCTATGGGACCAATATGAAAGTATATCCACTCAAAAAAAAAAGTGAAAAATGCGACCGAATTGAGAACAACCTCCTTTTCTGAAGTCGGTTGAATACCACTCCTTAAAGAAACATAACCCTGGATAGGTCTAAGAGTTACTCTAGTCTAAGTATGAACACAAAAAACAGGCGAACTCATCAAAATGTAATAACATTTGAAGAGTCCTCAAAGAACATGTACAAAAGCCTAATGCTAGTACGAAATCCAAAGAAAATGTCCTATTTTAGTAAGGGCACCGACTTCTAGGCAAGTTGCCGCGAAATTAAGTTCTGGTTCTGTCATTTTCTTGAAGAATCACAGGCACACAAAATATGTAATAGTCGGCCAATGACCTTAAAAAAAACATTGTAGTCGGGGGTATATTACAATGTGAGATATTTTATATGTTGGTTATTCCAGTTCAGTTGTTGATGGTTTATAGAAACTATAGCTTCTATGACATACGGTTTTTTACACGCTACAAGCCAGCGAGTTTCGCTTGTAGATTGTAAACTCGCCCAGTGTCATCAGCTTTTTTACAATGTGCTTGTTGACAATCATTTTCGAAAGCTAACTCGCTCACATGCTAGTTTTTAAACTCGCCGGCTTGTAGCGTGTAAACTAGGCGTGTGTCATCGATGCTTTACATTATATAGTTTCTACCATGAATTGATTGACAGTTGATACTAAACTCACAGCATTACCAAAGGCCTATTAGGCGGTTTGAAGAGTCTGACAACGGAGCCAGTCAATGATTCACAGGAAATGAGTTTCTTCTTCTTATCGTATCACTAGTTTTTTCGAACCAGTGTGGTGAAAGGATTTCAAGTGCGTCTCGAAGAGGCTCCTTTTGTGCACTGGAAATGAGCGAGATGAAACTACGCATTTTATGAAGATGAATTTAAAAAAATAATTGGTTGTGTCTGTAAAGTTGGTTTACGGACGATAGTTTAACGTGACGAGACCGGACAGTGACGTGAACGTTTTCGTGCATGCCGGCGTTAATCAATTTAATATACGTAGTCACGTCAAAAACTTGTGCTAAAGCTTTTCGATCAGTGAACTAGAGGTGAGAATCGAACATTTTAGTACTAAACACTTAAAATAATACAAAACGTACAACATAGAAGTTGACAAATTAAATTAATCAGTTCGCCTTTCAAACTTTTCACAAAAGAGAGTTCCTTAAATATATGTAAAGTTAAATTGAAACATCTTCACCCGTAATTAATTAATGCCAATCAATGCAAAACCAATTGAAAGGACTCTAGTAAATTAGAATTTAACGAGTTTCAGACGACAATGCTGCAACTTTCTATTGTGGGGAATCAATTCCGAAATGAGTGGTTAAGGTTGAGGTACACTGAGCTCTTTCTGAGAAGATTCAGTTTTTTAGCTGATAAGCTAGAATATAGATCCTGCTCTGCGGTCTAAGAGGAGACTAGACCGTTTTAACCTGTTTCGACAGTGGGAACACTAGTCTGATTATGCTAAGCTATGTTCTTTTCTAGCTCATAAATATACCATAGTTCAAGTTACCGGCTTAGTAGTTTTGGCGTGATTGAAAAATAAATATCCATCTATTCATTTACAAACTTTCGCAACTTTATTTTTTTTTATTTAATTTCAATTCAATTCTTTATTTCTACAAACATAACATTACAGGAGATCTAATGTGTTATATTTAAATACAAATCTCCTTCATTTTATTTAGTAGGTAGTTGCAGCCTGCATTTATCATAAAGATTTCCTTCCGAATTTCCTTCCAGTTCTACTACAATGTAGTGCACGAAAGGAGCCTTTTCGAGGTGCACCTGAAATCTTTTCGCCACACTGGATCGTAAGACCTTGTGACACGATAATAAGAAGAAAAAGTCTAGTGAAATCCTTCTTTTACCTCTCAGTGTGTTCTAAACCCAATACTTTACTATCGGCAGGGCCCTTGCAAGTGATTAGTAATTTTACTGCAAATGGAGTCTCGATCCTGGAAGCGTTCGATTCATTGCCAAGAGACTCGACATTAGCTTATTGGACATTTACTACTTTGCAATTTCAAGTTTACTCTATTGCTATTCCTTGAAATCTACCTAATTCTTCTACCGAGATTTAGAAGTACGAAACAGTAATTTTTGGGCCGACACTTATGAACTTAATATCTTCATGTATTAACTATGTTGGTTACTGAATAAATGAACTAAGTTCTGCCATAAAACTGTAATAATCATTACTCGAATATTATGAGATTGAGGTCAGTTTTGGTGTTTGTGCTAACAGGCGGCCTAAAGAAGTTGGGTAATTTTGGAAAAAGTTTTACGTTGATTACAAAAAAAAGAAATTTATTATAATTTCTTTGCTTGAAAAACAGTGTGTGCTTAAGACCATACGACGAAAGTGAAAACTTCAAGGCGACTTGAGCTGAATATACCCGAACGAGCGTTACATAGCCGAGCGTGACAGCTCAGTCTAGCTCTAATTTTTGCATAAAATGCTGGCAGCTCGTTCACAATCTCTCTTAATTTAACTTAGAAATGTCATACCTGTCAGTCTCTATAATACACATCACTGTAAACTTGAGCCGACTTTACCAGAAGGAGCGTTACATAACCGAGCTTTACGAGCCCAGTCACATTCAAATACCCACAAAATATTATATCAGTGCGCATAAAGAATTCTTCACTTCTAAAAAAACTTCAATTAACATCTTCCCACTTCACCCATCTTGATTCTCAGAAACTTGCGTCTGTAAGTGTAGGGTAGGTACTAATGGTGATGTAACAGTTCGCATTTTGTTCAGTAGGTTAGAAGTGTGTGTAGGACGTAATTAAGGATAACATCAAAGCCCTACTTTCTTTTTGCTTTGTCTGTAACCTTATTTTTTCTTGGAGGTAATTAACTTGGCTCAAAGTAAAAATGAACATGAATTTTATAAATGTTTATTTCTATTCAAATTATAACCTTTATAGATATGAATAAGTAGGTACTCAAATCATTATGAATTTTTTTTCCAAAAGGAGGAAATTTTCCATTCGGATGTATTTTAACTTTTGTTACTTTACCTCAGAACCTTTTCATTCATCTACCGATTTACAAAAAAACCCAGAAAACCAGCGCTCAGCAGCATAATGCTGAGTGGATACTATTTTTGTATCAATTATTTTAATATTATCCTATGTTTAAGTACACTGTGGTGTAATACAAAAAAAAATCTATTCAGTCTCATATTTTCATGAAAATCCGTCCAGTAGTTTGGTATTTAGATCGACGGCAGTTGGGTTTTCAATTTTTATAAACTTTAAGCTTGTTTTTCTTCAACTGTCACAAATACTCACGTGAAACATATAGTATAGGTATTATGTAGGCATTATCTAGTAGGCACTTACATAACTTGAATATTTTTTATTCATATAAATAAATAATATTTCCCGTCAACAATTCACAAACCCCAACATAAAATTGGGGTTTTTTTTGTTTGTTTTTTAAATATGAGTAAAAACCCGAAATATTTGTACACAATCTTCTGATGCAAATGCATGCTGTTAAGGATACTTATTAAGTTTACCCAGCTCCCGATATTGCTCAGGTAGCCATCTTCTCCGCGTCAAGGTCGTGCTCAGTCCTGCAGAAAAGGTTCTGTTCTCAGCTTGGGCGGCTTAGCCAAGGCCGCCCTAACCCAGTTCCACGGGCCGCTTTAAATATTTGCATACATATCGAGGGTGTACTTCCTGGATCCGCCGTGATATATTGGGAGTATCTTGAGTTTTTGACCTTCGTGCGTTCGTACAAGGTGTTGTTCAAATCGTAAGATAAGTGCCCTATCCTATCTGCCCTTGATGTGGACTAAGATGCTGAGTTGGACTTTTGATTTGCTAAGTTTAGGCTGATCAAGTAAATTTTCATTTTAGATTTTTTTCTTTATAATTCTTATTGAATGTAAGAAAACATTGCCGTCCGGCTTATTGCTTCAAGACATTTTCTGCCAACCCTCATCGCAATATCTTATATAGAGTCTAAGATATTGCGATGTGCATTACAGATGAAAATTATAACACCCGATATAAGAACCTAAACACCCGTGTATAAGAAATCTTTTTTTTCTTCTAGTTTTACGGTTAAACGGTGCATCCTATGCTTATTTCTAAGTGTAAAACTCCATAAAAAATATAAAACCCGATAAAAATGGTAAAATAAATCTTTCTTTTCTTCTAGTTTTACGGTAAAATCAGTGTATCTATGCTTAGTTCTAAGTGTAAAACTCCCCAGACATCAGCTTCCTAAGTCCAGCTTACAGCAATTTGCTATATTCATTAGTAGCGAGGACATCCAGAGCTGACAAAAACCGGATTAAATACCCTCCGTCAATTATCCTTGGCTCCGTCCGAGGGCTTAGAAAGTGTACAATGCATCTCTTTGAAGGGCATCTGAGGGTCCGTATTACTTCCGAGGCCACAGGGTACTTGGGGCTGTGGAGGTCATTGCCGTAAAGGGTATTTGCGTATGGGAAACTATAAAAGCCATGGGCGGGGAAAAATTGGCGGGTTATGAAACACAGGGTTGTGTACTTCGGTCCTTTTGGTCAAGCCATGGTCAAGAATAATTGGGAATAAATTGGCTTTATGGAAGAGTTAGTACGGTCAATGTCCTTCAATTATTTTCTATGATGAAAACTGTTAGCTAAGAATGGCTGTTAAAACATATTGTTTGTATATTTTGTGTATGTAGTTTAAAACTACAGTTATTTTAATGAGATGCTGCAACACTATTATTACATGGAGGGAAGTTCAACTCAGATACTCAATTCGCAGTAATATTGTTTTGATTAGAATAAGATTTCATCAATAAATAGTATAAATATATTTAGTAATAAATCCGCTTAACTTCTAAACAAAGTTATTAATTAACTTAACTCTAGTTTAGAGTTTTAGTATGTGAAACGAGAGTCTCTCGTTTTAGATTTCGGCGAGTCAACATCTCCTGAGGATGCCTCGTGTATAGGCTAAGCACGTGTCGAGTTCTGACTTGGGTTTTCTCTTTTCGGCGCTTTGGTTTAGATACTAAAACTCTAAGCTAGAGTTAATTAAAACCTTTATTTAGAAGTTAAGCGGATTCATTACTAAATATATTTATACTATTTATTAATATTATGGGATTTCCGCAGAGTAACGCCTGTATCAATCAACTATTTTAAAATTTCATTGTTAACACCAATCCCGATTTAGTCCATTCATCTCGTTGTCTGCGCCACTGAGTCCGGTTTTCAGGTTGTCTACTGACCGTCCGCAACTCATCGCTCCATCCATCTGGCTGCGCACCCAATGGAACGTTTTCATTACTTTTTGTTGCCTTTGTTCAATATTTTTCAGGAAAGTGAGCGCTCTTTTGTCCATCAGCTCATCGGCCAGTCACCCCCACCTTTATCTCATTATTTTCCCGAAATTTATAGATTCTGTTGACAATATGGAAATTTCTGTCGTCTCCGCGCGCGTATCGTACATCAAAAGATTTACGCGCGCGTCCTGCACCTTATATTATGAGCCCTTTTATGTAAATAGACTTGTGCCAAACGATGGACAACTTTTTTATGAGACTAACAGCAACGATTTTGTATTTTACATCCATACTGGACAATTTCAGCATCTTTTAATAACTTCAGGGATGCTTCAATAGGTTTTCTTGTAGTTTTTCGTAGACTTTCGCGATTATCACACATAGTTATTTGATTGACTGACCGTCAACCCGTGACCACGGCTGTTGCAATACAGTCGAAACGTCGGGAAAACGAGGTGAGCGCGATAAATACCCGTTACAATCAAATAATTATAGGTTCTATTGTATTTTACCTGCTTCAAAAAAAGAAGGAGGTCCACAATTCAGTTGTTTTTTTATGTTTGTTGCCTCAGAACTTTGTTGCATATAAACCGATTTGAAAAAAAAAACTTTTTTTAGAGGATATTAATTAATTTCATCAAAATCGGTACAGTAGTGGAGTTTTTAAATGAAAATATGTCGTCGAAGTAAACAAAAGTGGGTATTTTGAATCCCTGTGACTTTTCAGTGGTGTTTACGTGTCACTGGAACAGTCCAATTAAAGTCGGTTGTTGTGTTTTTGTAAAATCTTGATTTTAGCCTTCATCTTCTTTTTTGTTTAGCCTCATCCATAGGGGTACACGAACACACATAGGGCAACTGACGTACGACGTATCGATCACTCAATTTCAGAGCTATGGAACAATTAATTGCAAGTTTTGATAGATAATTGAAAAAAAAATATTCACTTCCCACAGAAGACAGTCTATACATTTTGGCTTCTGCTACTATTCTTCTCCGTAAATAAAACTTTTCGTTATATTTTTTTAAATTGCATCTCTAGTTCACACTAGAGAGTCGAGCTTACGGCCGAGTTGTTGACTTGTAGACCCGCGTTCGTTACCCCTGTCTCCTGCACGTAAGCAATACCGATCTCTAATTGCCGCTGAAACTTCTAACGATGTGCTTATCTGTTTTCAATGAATCCTCATTTGGTCTCATTGAGCTCTAACGGAGGAATCTATTTTAATTAAATACCTAGGTCAAAAAACACGTACTTTATTAAGATAACAGTCATTATAGTTGCGCTTCGAAGAAACACGATAAAATTGCAACTAAAATTGCCGCGTATAGATCGTCGATAGACCTTTCAGTCTCAAAATACATGCGTCTAAAAAGGCAGCGTAAAGGCTTTACGGTAGCGTCGATGACACACAAGCGTTTTTACAAGCTGAATGTTGGCGTTTTTAAACGCTAGCGTGTGAGTGAGTTAGCTTTCGGAAAGGATTGTCAACACGCAGATTGTAAAAACGCCAATGTGGGCGACTTTACACGCTACAAGCGAAGTCGCTGGCGTGTAGCGTGTAAAAAGCCGAGTGTCATCGTATTTACTATTAGTGGAGAAATGTCCATTCTAAGACTCTTCTAAAGATCTTTAAAATTTTCAAACAGAATTGTCATTAGGCTTTGACTGTCCCAAGATTTAAAACTACGAAGTTCCTTTTTTAATGGAAATGAGGCTCTTTTATACACTCAAATTGAATAAGAGTGAATTCACGAATGGACGCCTGCCGGAAGATTATAAGTTTCGTGTAGAAACTTTGCTCGTCGCTAATTTGTTTTATTATTTCAACCAAAACCATCGTAATAAATTGCTTATTGTCACAAAAACAAAACCGTGATGGTATGCTATTTATCCACACAACATTTGGCTTTACCATGCTTTACATAGACTCATACTCATACTCATATATTATTTATTTACCGTAGGAACAAATTGCATACCTACTTGGTAACGTCATAAAGCTTTGTTTACAAAGTTTTTAACATTTACATATAACGGACAGAAGAATATAATGAAGTTGAAGTTAAAATACTTTAAATACAAAATAACAAGGTTCTATTAGCTGTAGAGAGGCTAAGTCATAACTAGTCATATATTAGTAAATTAGTTGGTTCGTATGTAGCAGAGACTTAGTAGGTACTTTATAATGATATTATTAAGTTGATAGTATTTTTTTTCATTGTTGTGTTGGTAGTAAATGTTTGAAGAAACAAAATTACTATTTGTTTATTACTAAATATTTTAAATGCTAGTTTTTCGAAAATTTAATTGAAAGCAACTTCGAATCAAATAATTTTATTCTTTTAAATAAAATAACTAATCCGAATCACGTTAAAACTCTGTTCTTCTCAATGGTGGACTATAAGTGGGGCATGTCGGACCACGGGCACCAATGGGGCATGGTGGACTATTGGGGCATGGTGAACCACAGGGGCGTGGAGCAGCGGGGCAGGGTGGACCACGGCGCTGTGGGACACGGATGCCACTCGGTGGGTCAGCACTGGATGAGCCACAACGGGATGAGCCACTACAGGATGAGCCACTATGGGCGCGATCACACCGGCTTGAGCCACCGCGACGAAGGCAAGAAGTAGGGCCTGAAACAGAATAATACGAACTGATATACTTAATAAGTAATAAAGATAGAGAGTAAGAAAGTACTTAAGTAAGTACTTTAGTGAATGTCAACATTATAGGACAAATCTAAAAAATATCAATCCGTTATTGGCTGTAAGTCTAAGTTACATTACTTCTAAGTGCTGTGGATTTTGTGTAATACAAAATAAAAATAAATAGAGCATTATTTCCTAGGCTTCCATTTAAAGCTTAAATATTACAACTGTAAAAAATGCGAGAAGACGCTTGATTAAAATTTGTAAATTTATAAAAAGTTAAAAATGAGAGTAAATTATTTTTCACATCAAATCAAAATTGTTATTCAGTTCATTCAATGACCCCATAATTTAATTTAGTATTTTATTTTTGCGTTTAATAAATCCTTTAGATATAAAGACTCACATTTATTTTCCTAATGCCTACTTGCACCAAACTGTCAAAGCTCCTAAGCAATTACTTTTCTTGCTTGCCAATTCTTAACTGTCCAAATTCAGACCGTTAAGAACTGTCAAGCAAGTTAAGTAAATACTTAGGAACGTTGATAGTTTGGTGCAAGTTGGCATAAGTGTATGTCACTGGTCAAATACATTTTTGATAATAAAAAATACTTTGGGGTTTTATATCAAAGCGAAGATTTTCTCCAAAATCATCAGAACTAAATTAGGTTTTCCAAACTTTTGTAGTTCAGTTATTTGGTTTATTTGAGGACAAATCTGTGAACTTTGGCACAACTTTGGCTCGGTGCTAAACTGTTGAAGGCATTCAATTAGGTATTTGATTCAAGTTTATAGTTGTTTTGGCAAAACATAACCAGGTTCAGTTTTATCTCACACGATTGGTCGAGTGGCAAATATGTTGGATTGCAAAGCCGGTGTCGCGGGTTCGATTCCCGCGTCAGGATAAATGTTTTTGTTAGCATCGGTGTTTGTCCTGAGTCTGGGTGTTTTCTATGTATCCTATGTATGTATTTACAAAAAAGTTTGAGTATTGTATCAGTAATCTGGTTCCCATAGTACAAGCTTTGCTAAGTTTGGGTTGGTTTGGGGCTAGATGGTGTTGTGTGAAATGTCCAAAAATATTTATTTATTATTATTTAAGTACCTATATTATTAATTATTTATCATCTTTAGATTCGTAATAACTACACAAAAGCAAGTATTATAGTAACTAGCCATGCTACAAAAACTACAAAAAGACAATAAAAGTTATTTTTTCTTAAATAGTTAATTTTACAAATGATTTTTATAGACGGGAAATATATGTTTTGTATACTTATCTATTTAATTTATTTTCTAAGAACTTCTTGGAACTTTAATTTATTCGTTAAGGTTGGTTTCATTGCCTAGATTTTAATCGTTTCTCAAGATAAAACTTATCTAGGGCACATAATAATTAAGTACGAATCTAAAGTGAGTCTTTGCAATGCCGTTGGCGGGTCAAGTGTAAGACATGGATGTAAGATGGAAAAAAAATACTCAAACATTAATTTATTAATTTGGTTAGACGCCACAATGACGGAATAAAATTAGTATTTAATTGAAGTTTTTCAGGTTTACCTCTGGTTCAATAACTAATTAAACATATTTTTACCCCTTTTCATCACTCCATAGAAGTTTGGACAGAAATACTTTGAGTAATCAAAGTGCTAAGAATAAATTTAAATAAATTATAAAATAAGAACAAGAAAATGAACAATAAATGTTTCTTATTCTTATTTTTCAACTCTAAGAACATATGTTTGCCCCTTTTTATCACTCCTTAGTAGTTTGGACAGAAATACTTTGAGTATATAATCAAAGTGCTAAGAATAAATTCAAATAAATCATAAAAAAAGACTAAGGAAATAAAAAATAAATGTTTCTTATTCTTATTTTATAACTCTTACAACCCAAATAATTGTATTGTTTTTATTTTCTTTCTAATTAACTCAATGTTATTTTATGATTAGTTTCAGAATATCTGCAATTTTTTTTATAAAATTTTTAATTTAGATATTTAAATCAATAAAATATCTTACCAGCTTGAACATGTTGAAGATTATAATGCGTCTGATAGAGAATGCGTGGCAGTCGACTAGAACCTATTACCTAGGTCTAGTCCTTTTATAGTCCTGAGACCTATGTCCTAGGATACCTAAGTACTTGTAATAAATCTACTGTTTGGCAATATGCAACTTGAGAACTTCGCGGTATAGTGCAGATGGCTCAAACTGGTGTATATGAAAATGCGTGTTCAATTTAAAAAGTTAAATAATCCATAGACACTTTACATACACCGTCAATTTTAATCACAACAAAAAAATATATGCATAGTCAGTTGCTGAACACAAATATAACAGAAAACTTGAAAAAAAAATTTGATTAAAATTGGATAACTGTTACCGTTAGTCGTAAAAAATATATATGCATGAAAATTTACTTGCACTTCCTGTTTTAGGTATAAGTAGGTACAATAATTGAAAAATAAAAGAAACTTTACATGAAAAAAGTTATTGTAAGTAATGAAAGTAATTCAATTCAATTCCGCGATTATTTTTGGCCATCTCGAGTTGGCAATTGACTGACACTTTAGTATTATAGTTTATTACGTTTTCATACTAGGTACGTCGTTGTATCCGCTTGAGATAAGCCAGATGTGTTTCAAATGATTTTTCGGGGAAATATTTTGCGTAACGCGACGATTCTAACGAGTTGTCGTTTGGTTTTTGCAGATTATTTTGTAGGCGCATTGGTAAAATATTTCAGAAGTAATTTTTAAATATTGATTTCACGGTAACTTAAATTTACTGGTTCATGGCCTAGTTTTCTGAACGTTATAATTATTTAAAAAAAAAACTGAATACAAAATCAGATTATTCAACATCTACCTACAACTCAAAGAAACTTTGAAGACCAGATTTGTCAGATAACCTAAGAGTTATAAAAGTATCATCACTCACAAAGTGATCCCTACTAACTTCGACAAGTCGTTACACCATCAAAAGCCTAATTCCAGCATTTCACTTCGGCGTTGAGGGGCGAAATATTCCGAAAGATCGCAAGTAAAACGGAACGTAAAAAATCTTCCTTGAATTAGGATTATAAATAAACGGATGCACTGCGAAAATGATCGAGTGCCAAAATGGAAGAGCTCAGGAAACTGACACTTCGTATGACTTTATGTAAATGATAAATTATCCAATGGTAACGTAGAATGTGTGTTCAAAAAAACTTTTTGTGCGAACGATTTAGTGTAAATACATTAGATAATATTTTTTTTTGTTGATGTGATGTAAGTAGTAGTAGTTACGCTGACGATACTACACTATTTGCGTCCAGCGCATGCCATATGGAGAAGCTACTCCGCAAGATGGAACATGTCAGCCTACAGTTTGGATTAAAAATCAATCGCAGCAAAACTAAGATGATGATCGTGGACCGCGCTAACAACAACTCGCCCGAGGTCACTAAAATTGCGAACTGCGACGTAGTCCAATCCTACATATATCTGGGGTCTTTAATCTCGAACGGGGGCGGATGCGTTGACGAGGTGAAGAGACGTATGGCAATATCCAGAACATCTATGGATAAGCTAAAGAGAATATGGAGAAACAAGAACATAACCAAAGCCACTAAGACCCGGCTTGTCCGAACGTTGATATTCCCCATATTCTTGTACGCTGCAGAGACGTGGACCCTGCGTGAAGTCGAAAAGAAGAAGATAGACGCTCTGGAAATGTGGTGCTGGAGGAGAATGCTTGGAATTTCATGGACAGAGTTCCGCACCAATAATTCCATACTCCAGGAACTCTCTATCAAACAGCGTCTATCGGTCTTAGTTCAAACTCGCATCCTCAAATTCTTCGGGCACGTCTCGAGGCGGGACAATGACTCCATAGAGCGTTTGGTTGTTCAGGGCAGAGTAGAAGGGACCAGACCGCGCGGAAGGTCACCCATGCGATAGACCGACCAAATTAAATCTGCGGTGGGCGGCCCTTTGCATGAGTGCACCAGAACGTCTGCGAGCAGGGAAAAGTGGCGAGATATCGTGAGGCGAGTCACAGCCTGCGACTCAAAAACTTCATGAAGACCACGACCGCTCTGTCAAGAGCGCAACGAAGAAGAAGAAGATGTAAGTATGTGAGTAATATTACTGGCTTATGGTTTTAATATATATACTTCTTTCGCAGTGCGGGTCCCGTCTTTTACAACTTTGTCCGAATGTTGGAACTCCTATACTTATTTTATGAATGAAATAAATTTTGGTGGTCGTAAATTTGAAATATACAATTTGTAGCGTCCAAATTTAGAATTTTCCTGGATCCCTAGATGGCTCGAGGGTTTTATTTTTAGCTCCTTTTTATCTCCTTCATTCTAACTTAGGTTCGCAGTTTATTTCGAGGTTTATTTAGACTTGATTAGGTACTAAATTCAACCATTTCATGTCGAAATTAAGTGACTTATGCCTACTTTTTACTGTGATTCGGAACGTTAAGATCTGAAAAGCGATTAAAGTAATTGCTTAGGAACTTTGACAGTTCAAGTCTGCAAACAAAAAAAAAACAATTAATCATTATGTCTTACAAAATTTACAACTCTAGCTTTATAGAAAACCCTGGTATTCACTTATAAGTACAAATTATGTGGTCTCTTAAAAAGCTCAAAACGCCAATTCTAGCAAACTCTGCTATAATATAACAAGGCTGTAAGTCAACGCCGATTGAATTGCGATGTACCTTATTGTTAGAAAGTACCTAAGTAGACGTGCATTCTTAGACTGAAATATCTCTATAAAGGTAAGACTGATAGTATATACTGGTTGTCTGAAAGAGATACCTTAATAGCGATAAGACCGCCCATTGTATTAAATATTTGTAAAGTTTTCTTCTCTATGTTATTGTTTTTTGTCCTATGGTGTACAACTATAGCATTTTGGCAGAATTTTTCGTGATCGGCCTTATAGATTTTAATTTCGCAAAATCGGTAATCTGATAACAAATTTTCTGCGAAATTGAAATTTATAATGACACTAAAATAATAAAATTAAGGTCTCTAAATTGGTAGAGGTTGTTTTCAATTCGCTGGATTTTTAAGAATCAGCTGTCAAAATCGAAAAACCCAGAAAAAAGTTTATCTGAATAATGATACTTATATTTTTCGTTTTATTCAAAATAACGTAGCTAAAAATAAAAGGCAATTTGTTAGGTATCATTATTTTCGAACCTTCAATAGAGTTCAAAGAATGTAAATAAGTGCGGTTGCAGACTAGCGTTTTTTGCGTGCGTATACGGGCGTTTTGGCATACGAGAAGCTTCAAAAGCCAAACACGCGTATACGCGTCGACTTGCGCGTCGATTACACAGGGCTAGTCGATAAAACAAGCCACAAGCCAGTGAGTTTACAAGCTAGCGAGTGAGCGAATCAGCGGTCCGGAAGGATTGTCAACTAGTAGATTGTAAAAGAGCCGATGACATGGGGTGAGCTTACAAGCTACATGTAAACTCGTTAGCTTGTAGCTTATAAACTAGCTCTGTGTCATCGAGAGTTTAGTGCGGATTCAGATTAGCTGATTATGCGCGGTTTCAAATTCGCTAATTATCCAAGCGGATTCGTGGCTCGTACCTATTTTGTTTTTTGCAGTGTACAAGCCGCGAGAGACGCTTCATGCTACTGACACTCTCCAGAAAAAACGGAGCTTAAACGGTGGTATACGCGCGTATACGGGCATTAGGATTTTGAACTTTCGCGAGTACCTTCTTCTTATCGTGTCACCAATTCTTTCAAACCAGTGTGGTGAAAGGATTTCAAGTGCGCCTCGAAGAGGCTCCTTTCGTGTCTCGAGTACAAATCCGCCCGTACGCGCGTATCCGCTCGGTTAATATGCCAGTCGGAATCCTTTTAGACATTGAGCGAAGCGCATTTACTCACTAATGAGACAATTAACTAGGACACTTAGCTACAGTTGAAACTCACTTGACTCACGCCCCAAGTTCAGTTAATTGATAACTTATCTTACTTACCTTTTGAGTTTAAATAACAATGAAAGTCTAGTCTAGATATATGAAAGGAAAAATATTGGTTGGCTGTGAAGTTGGTTTACGGACGATAGTTTAACGTGACTACCAGCGTAACGGGACAATGAGCGTTACCGGACAATGAGCATTACCGGACAATGACGTCAACGGTTTCTATCAAAAATGTTTCTATATGCCAGAAATAAGTCTTAAAACTAAAGCAAGCTTCCTACCTACCAAGCTACTTACTAGTTACTACGATAACATTAACTAAAAAATTAAGGAAACAAAAAATACAGTAAAAAAAAACAAGATACTCACATTATTAACACAGTGTCTGTATCAATGAATCTAACATATATTTTACCCTTACAAACCTTCGGCTACTTCCATAATTTAATACCTATTTAGTACCTAAAATTTTGAAATCAAACCTCTCAATTTTTCAGTACCTTATAAAAATAAGGTTCAAATTAGCGTGAAGATAAAGCAATTATCCGATAAAACACTATTTTATCTGAAGGGCTGCCACTACAAGGTAACTAAGAACCAGTAGAGATGTCGCATATTCGATGGTACGCTGCTGAAGTTAACCGGCTAAAATTTAAATCAAATCAAATCAATTGATTTATCAAATGATTAGGTAATACAAATTATACGGACTTAAGGCCAATCCTTAAATCTGAATTCCATACAAAATGATTCGGACAAATACTCAAAAAGTACGCAGTATTAAAATTAACCCTACTAACTTAAAAACACGTATAAAATCTAAATTAAAGTATGAAACCTTCCACTTTTTTTGTTGACGAAATCTAAAAACATGGACGAAACGAATAGTGTGAAGAAATTACTACAATACAGCGTCCTTTTTGAGTACTTGTCTGAAACATTTTGTATGGAATTCGGATTTAGGATTCCCCTTAATTTAAATCTCACGATATGTTTTTCGGCTCAAATTGTACTTGACCATAAGGGTTCATAATACACATGAAATTGTTTCGCAACTTCGTTTGCATTGCGAATTAATGTGTGCACTTATTTTCGGAAATACCTCAGTTTTCGCATACGCATAGGCTAAACTACTGAACGTAGATATAAAAAATTGGGAATCATGTTAGGAGGTATCAAGTGAGGTATGTTCGCCAAGAAGTGTAAGGTAAGATAAGATAAGATAATCATTTATTTGCCAGAATATTCAAGCGGTCCCATACATTCTGCCTCCATTCGAGGCGTTCAAATTTACATTTAACTGTAAGCGTACACTATGGAAGAAGTTTAAATAAACATTTCATAGGTCATTATTATTTATTTAATCTCTACGCACATATACCATGCATCACTCTTATAATTTGTTCAAGTTCAATTCGTTTATTTTCCTTCCGGCTAAATAATCCGGCTATTTAAAATTGACAACTCTATGAGAAGCCATTAAACTGAATAATGTCCAAATAGTTTGGATGAGGTCACTGACCCACGTTAAGTATCCTGAACTACGGATCAGGATAACTTTTAAAAGATAAAAGCTTCTTTAGTTTTAGCCAGGAGTTTTTCTTTTTATGGCTGAGAATGAAATCAGAGGTTTTATGTCCACAAAAGAGTCTGGCATTTATGTTTTATCTACTACAGTTTTACGCGGTTTTACCTTAAAAACTCTAGTTTAGACTCTAGGAGCTCTGAGTTAACTGTCTAAAGTAAGCGCAACTTTTATTTTTGACTAAAGCGTCGATGACACATGGCTATTTTTACACACTACAAGCCAGCGAGTTTGCAGTGAGTGAGTTATCTTTCGGGAAGGATTGTCAAAAAAACGCAGATTGTTTAAAAGCCGATGATACTGGGTGAAGTTACAAGCTACAAACAAACACGCTGGCTTATAGCTTGTAAAAAAACCCAATGTCATTGACGCTGAGTTTCATAATAGTATTTGACAGATATAAAACTTTTTTTACGGAAATAACGTAACTACGGACAATTTTTTTTATGAATGACTAACAAAACTGTCGTATTATGTCATCATACATAACACGACAGTGTTACATGCTTGCTTACCCTGGTTTGATTACGGAAAATGTAAGTGGCATTAATAACGGTGTTCATAGAGAACACCAAGATAGACAGTATCATACCAAAATGGATGCGGAACATAGGACAGAAAATTTTCAAACATGTTGTCAGTAAAAGTTATATATCTCTAATTTTAAATAATGTTTGTTACTTTTTACTATGTAGTTTTATTAACAATGACAAAACCTAGTAGTTTATCGTATTTCATTTAATCTCAAACAATTTTTACATTGTGTCGGATATATAGGTACTTATAACTAAACAACACAAGATCACATATTATATTATGTACTTTTAAACAAGAGATCAAACAAGAAAAAGGAATACAAACAAAAACATTAATTGTGAATTTAATATTATATACATGTAATATTTTAATATACATTTAATATTTATCTAGCCCTATTATAACTCCTCGGTTCTGAAATTTTGCCTCGAACCATAATGTTCTGAAAGTTAGCCGATGTGGCTCCCTCTTTGTCGCATTTTCAATGGACTACTTTTTGATTCTATACTTTAATACTTCTGTGGTAAGTGGGTGATGGAAATACTGGCCCGATGATCGATCATCCATGAGGTGGGATGTAGGCCATCCGTAATGTTACATGGCTTTGCTATCTCCGGATTTTCTGGATGAAATAAACCTTCAGATGTTGATCGGTGTCCTATTTAGCAACGTTTGACATTTCATAATCGCACTAAGTAACATCAAATGCAAATAAAACCTCGATGACACAGGGCTAGTTTACAAGCTAGAAGCTAGTGAGTGATGGAGTTAGTGGTCCTGAAAGATTTTCAACTAGCAGATTGTAAAAAAACCGATGTCATGGGGCGAGTTTATAAGCTACTAGCGAATTTGCTGGCTTGTAGCTTGTAAACTAGCCCTGTGTTATCGACACTTAAGTTACATGTTAAAACATTTTTAAAAACATGCTTTTTAACAAATCTTTTCTTAATACCCATAGTATGAGAGTGCTTAAAAATAACTATTCCACCATTTAGGGCGGTCTGACATATTGGATTTAGAGTAAAGTCATTTTGTTTTTCGTATTCTTCTCAGCTTTTATTTGATACCCATATCATGGGCATGCATAAAAAAATAACTAGTCCGCCGTCTTAGGCCGTCCGCCATATTAGATTTAGAATGCCGTTAATTAGCCATGCACTGTCATCCAAATTAAACGTGTTTCCAAAATTTTATCTCAATCGGTTGAGGATAACTGCATTAAAATTCAGTTATAAGATTTGACTCGAACATGCATACATACTTGATGAATATGTGGTTATGTGTAGCTCAATCAAACGAAAACTATTTAGCCAGTTTTGAAATTTTATTTGGGTAGTGTTTATGCGCTAGAAAACTAAAGAGCTCTGTAAGGTATTCTAAAGACTTCATCTAGCAGTTACGATACGAAAAAAGAAATAAATATAAAATGTAGAGTTTCAACAATTTATTTCCCAAAGAGATGATAATGCTGCTTGACTTTGTAACTCGTCACCACCGGATGTGCACTGTGTACAGTGTGGACCACAGATGCTGGATAGGTGTGCAGCTGCGGTGCTGGATAGCTGTGCACGAGAGGTGCAGGATAGTGCACCAGTGGAGAGGATACATGAGTGGAGTAGTGAACATCCTGGTGGTACGGAGCATACCCGTAGCCTCCTGTATGGATATGCAGTCCTGGTACCGGGGAGGAGTGTGCTAGGCAGATGGCTGCTAGGATCTGAGAAAAAAAATGGTTGTCTGTAAAGTTGTTTACGGACGATAGTTTAACGTGACTACCAGCATAACGGGACAATGTGCGTTACCGGACAATGACATCAATGTTTTTGTGCATGCAACCTTTGTGTTTTGGCGCGGCGGCGCGGCGGCGTTCATTAATTTATTAGACGTAGTCACGTCAAAAAACATGTTTTTCACTTCTCATGCTCGTTAAGTTCAATTTTATGTCCCTAGACAGGGGGATTACAGTTCTGCATTTTAGGCCTAAGGGCACAAAAATGATTGCTTATAAAATATGTTCAAAGAGGTTCATTTTGTAAGGTTTTTATGCCGGAAATTGAGATTTTTCTTCATATTTCACTTGGAAAATTATTTTCTTGAATATTAGGTATAAGGGAGTCTTGTGATGATATAACCATTATTAGTAATAATCTCAAAGACCATATTGTATTTTATGTAAAATAAGCAGTAGCCGTTAGGTCTTTTTTTCATCACGGAGCAGTCAAAAGTCACCAAAAAGTCTTCAATGATTCAAAAAACCCATAATAGAAGTAATTTTTACAATATTTGAAAAACATACCGCATTATTTTAAAAAGTATGGATATGGTAATGTTATATACATTTTAAATAGTAAAATACTTGTATTTGTTTTGTGGCTGATATTTGCTTAAAATTAATTCCCCTATTAAAACAAATACTCAGTACTCATTAACACAAATGTACAATTTTACAGAAACATTTAGAACCTCAGTGACAATAACATAACAGATCATTAAATCCGTGCTGGAATCGTGTTCAAAGCAATTAATGTTAAATCTTTTTCAACATTCGTGTGCAAACACTAATAAGAGATGAAATTCAAACAGCTATTTGAATAAAGGACAATGAAATGAATTTGATTATAATCATCCGAATAACAGATCTCTCAGATTATATTATAACAAATATGCTAAGTATAAAATCTCAATACGAACACAGAAATTAAAAATATAAAATAAAAGCATAAAATTTACCTTTATATTTTGGATAAGTATGAGTGATAATAGTGAAAAACACGTATACTAATATTAGTATTAGCATAGGTATTAGTATGATGAACTATTAGAAATATATATTTTTACCTTAATATTCAGAATAATATACTACGTATTCATACTTGGAATAATAATATTTTAAAATATAATATGTATAGGTATGAATACTTAGTAAATTCTGACTATTAAGGTAAAAAGATTACAAATTTATCATTGACTTCTTACAAAACTAATAGAATTAATAAGTAATGAATAGACTAGCCAGTGTCAATTCAACTGAAATTCAAGTATACTAGTCTGAAAAATCATATCTTTCAGTCACACATGCAATTTAATATTTACAGTTATTCTTCGAGCCATATATCAGAACTATTTTACGCATAATTTACCTAGTAGGTATTCTGCATTTGATTTGAGTATCGCTTTTGATGTTAATCTCGATGATTTTAATATTCTATGGAATGACAACAAGTACTAATGGTTTTTATTTATTTACAGTATGAATTTAAAAGTTTTGCTAGAGTGACTAGATTAATTTGGTGTACGAGTATATTCGTTAAGTAGGCCTTAAATGTGTGTGGCCTTAAAAGTGACTTTAAAAAGGTCAATAGAACCAACCAATAATTAACATAAGGAAAAATAAGTTTCATATAAATATAGCACAAAAAATTGGAACAATTCTTTTGGATGTTTTCTAGTATACTATGTATGTATTTAAAAATATATATAAGTATTCTATAAGATAACTGGTTCCCATAGTATTCTTCTTATCGTGTCACTAGTTCTTTCGAACCAGTGTGATGAAAGGATTTCAAGTGCGCCTCAAAGAGGCTCCTTTCGTGCACTGTTCCCTGTACTATGGGAACAGTGCACGAAAGGAGCCTCTTGAGTCTGCTTAGTTTGGGGCTGGATGGCGTTGTGTGAATTGTACTAGAATAGGTATTATACCTGCCCCAATCTTGCATATTTTTTTTCCTTAGTAATAATAAGTTAGTTTATAAGAGTTGCGTCACACGTGTCAGGCACATAACCCTAAACTGGTGTGACCTGAGTCAGGCAATCGAACTTTCTAGAATCTAGACTAGATCATAATATTTAGGTTAGATTTTCTGTCTAAATTGAATAGAACTTGATCTTATTTGAGCCTAGGTTTTGCGAATTTAATCAAACATGCAAGTCGCTTGTAAAAGAAAATTGTAAGAAAATTGTGAGATATGAAATTCAGGTGAAAAAATTACGTGCTGAAAAAATATTTGTAAGGTAAGGTTGGAAAATCTGATTTTGATATTTGTATAATTTGTTAATCAATTGCGCTTAAACAACCAAACGGATTTAAATGAAAGTATTATAACTTTGAATATTTTAAATAGGTTTGAATACCATCACCCAAACTGCGGGTGAGTGTATACCTGTCCCAAAGAACGGTTTATTCCGCGGGCAGTAGTTTATCTCACAAAAATACCAACTGTTGTATATTTTAAATATGTATGTTATATTTAGTTTTTATTTATAGTTCATCTACTGCTTACCTATATTTTTATTATGCATTAATTCCTTAATAAAAAAAAATTGTCAAATATATTATCTTTATCATTATCTCAAGTAGTTTTTCTTATACAAATGAATGTAATAAAACGGCTTACCATGAGCTACTCAGTAGTTCACAAATATTAAGTTAATAAAGTTTACGCAAGTTCGTAAGTAACTGAGCCTATAAACTAATTTTGAAGCCCTAAAGTTAAAAGTTAGTAGGTATTTATGTTAAAACCCAATAGGGTTCGAATAGTTTTAGAATTTAAAATAGGTTAACCCTATTGGTATCTATGACGAATTTCAGATATTTTTTTTAGCGCACTTTAATTTTCATAGAGAGACTTCCAAGACTCTACATTTGGCGGTTTTAGCTCAGCAATGATGAATCTGTCGGTCTATCAGTCAGCTAGTCAATGTTATGTTATAAGTGGGAATATTGAATAATAAATCAGGTTTGTGTCTTCACGCTTGAACTTGGCATAAAACAAGTTCTAGCATCCTATCGACCTAGTTCAGAGCACGTTTACACCGCGATACTAGGTACTTCAAGCTGTTATAGGTTTTTGTTATGCCTATTTATGTGTGCGGTGAAGGAATACATCGTGAAGAAATCGGCATGTCATAGAACCTAAAAAGTTCTTAAACATGTGTAAAGTGCACGAAAGGAGCCTCTTCAAGGTGCACTTGAAATTCTTTTACCACACTGGTTCGGAAGAACTAGTGACACGATAAGAATTATTTATGCCTAAAAACTCATTTATTTAAGTTTAAACGTTTTTTTTTATTATTTTAACCCTACAATACAATATGGAGAAATTTTTGAACAATCAAAATGGTGTCACACAATAATTCATGGTTCAATTCATATTATGACCAAAAACAACACAAATTTACAAAAAAAATATGAATAAAGAAGCAGATAAAACTTTCTTTTATAAAATCAGCAAAATTGTGTGTTAATATTAATGAAGCTTTAATATTTTTTTAATATAAAATGGTTATCTGTTACTCACCAGAATAAGGTAACGTGTCATTTTGTCTCGGGGTGTGTCAGTCTGTGTGTCAGTGCGTTGGTGGTGAGTTCTACTTATAAGCTGCCCTTTTCGCCATAGACCTACGAACAATAGAGGTTTCATAATGAATACCTAACTTATTGTCTAGTTTCCTTGTTCAACGTCAGAGATTGACAAAGAAGCAAAGTATAGGGTTAATTATTATTGGTAATTTTCAAGATGAATCATAAGTAGGTAAGAAGTTCCGTTCTAAGATAGTTCTGTTCTAAGATACGGTATCCTGTTTTGGGGCAACTCAATCGATAAAGAAATTATTTTTAAGTCACAGAAGAGGTGTCTAAGGGCCATTTGTGAGCTAAAGTGTACTGACAGTTGTCGGGAATACTTTCCTAAGCTTAATATACTAACATTGCCTAGTATGTACATGTATGAGGTAATAATGTTTGTAAAATGTAATATTCACTTATTTCAAAGAGTCAAAAGTAAGCGCCATGTTGGCAAACTGAGCCAACCACCATGCAAAACCGAGATGTTTAGTAGGAGTCTATTTTGTATGGCACCGAGAATTTATAATCATTTACCAAGTGACATTTTAGAAACTGACTCAATTAATTTATTTAAACAAAAGGTTAAGAAATTGCTGACAGAAAAAGCTTATTACAGTGTAACAGAATATCTTTGTGACAAACATTTATGAATTTATTTTTTATTAATTTTGATTATAATGTATACCTAATGTAATGTAATAATGTAATGGAATTGATTTTATTTAATGTTGCATGATTGTATTTTTTCTCTTAAATTATGTTATTTTGCACGCTGTAAAGTAGAGCACAGCTGAACTCGTCGACATGTTTTTTTACCAACTTTTTTTACCTGTGTATCGCAAATAAAGATTATGAATTATGAATTATGAGTATATCGATCAAAACAATATTTCTTATCTCTTCGTCAGCTTGACGCAACTTAGTACTATAAACTCTAAAGGCTGTTTTCGACGATCCGTGATTCTGCGGATTTACTCGTGCACGACCAATGACTACGGACAGCCACGCATCGTGAACAAGACTCTTTCCACGGTCCGTAATTCTGTTTAGTTGATGTTATTCCCATCTGTCACCCTGCTCTGTCCCCCTAGGGTGGATATGACAAAATAGTTATATCTGTCCCTCCGTTGCTAAAGGGGAGACAGATAGTTGAACTGTAATTTATTCCTGCCTTTCCTCCAATTAAAAAAGAGAAGCTTTGAACGTTTTGGAGTAACTGTTTACCAGGTATATTTTAGTTCCAATTTCTAGTGCATTGGAACGGTGCAAGCTAGTAGCAAGTAAGTTCTGTTAGGACGATACTTTCTCAAAAGCTGGTGCTAGCTCCCGACTGCCTCTTTCAAGAGCACCGGTGCTATAACTCACGTGTCACTGTAGAATGCAGCACCTTGACCGGAATACGGTAATGTACTTACACCTCGTTTATGATAATCCTGCGTTGACCCACTAAAACAATTTCCAAATTTTTTTTTATAGCGACGACGTAATGTGTGTGAATCATGTGACGCGGTTTGAGATAACTTTTTGACTAAGCAACTTCGTATTACCTGTGGACAAAAACCAAGTTGTTGATAACAGCTAATCAAATTGTGGTCGTATTGAAGGTTCGAAAAAAAAAATAGAAACATCTCTACAAATATATCTGACTTTAACTAACTCTAAAATGTTATGTAGTTATAACATTTTAGAGTTTAATTGGTAAGAACCCGTAATAGTAGGATGACACATGTCTTTTTTACATGCTACAAGCCAGCGAGTTCGCTTGTCGTAAATCTGCTTCTTGACAATCCTTCCCAAAAGCTAACACGCTCACACGCTAGCTTTTAAAAACGCCAAAAATCTGCTTGTTTCTAATGTGTTTAAGCTTGCGAGTATTTTCTTCCTAGCCAGTAGAGATCGAAAAACTAATTTTTGTACGAACAAAACAAAACTATAATCTTCATAAAGAAATGTAATTTAATTCCCGCTTTGAACGACATTTTGTCGACCTTGTGTCCTCAAACAGGCTCATCGATGGGGTCTCAGCCTTGAAGCAAGTACTTGATTAATGTCCTATTAAGCTCCTAGCGAGGCTGTACATAAATAGCTCAAAACTTCCCCGCTAGAGATGGAGTAGACCATGCGCCTTACCTCTGTCTGAAAAAGTATTTTTCAATAAAATAATTAGACAAAAAAAACTTTGACGTGACTATATCTAATAAATCGATGAACAACGGCTGCATTAACGAAAACGTTGACGTCATTGTCCGGTAACGCTTATTGTCCCGTTACGCTTGTAGTCACGTTAAACTATAGACCGTAAACCGATAACTATTTTTTTTTAAGAATAAACTTACCTATGTTTGAGAAAATTTTGATACACGATATTGACGCTGTGGCTGTAAGTCACGTAAGTCTAGAATACATTTCTGACTTCTACTCGCAGATTGAACTATAAGTACTACTCGGGCGAATTAACATGCCACCTGGCTAACACATGGCTCGGAACTTGATGCGTCCCCCGCTAACCCGCGCGGTGCCCTCTGTTGTTTCTTCTTCCTCTAATTGCGAAGCCTTATCATTACTTATCAATACCAAGTATTACAGGACCTCTTCCCTATCAAGATTATCCAATTCCACGCTGTACTTAGCACAAACGTCTTTCGAGCCAGCGTGTCATGTAATTCGCCCGAGTAGTACAGTATAATATGTATAAGTACAAAGACAAGACCGATGTAATGTAGTTTAAATACAGCCTTGATAAATAAAACACTTGATAGAGTAAGCTTGCCTAGATATTTTATAACACGTATTTTGCTATTTATGTACTGTGTACGAGAAAAACTACAGAATAACAGAGTATCGACATATCGATATATTATCGACTATCGATATAGTTTTTCCCAAGCCTATTCCCATCGGCCCCACAGCTGATGAAGTCAATGTCGTATTAATAAGGTACTATCGAGGCCACACTCGCTCACGAATCAGCTTTACATATTACTATTACTAGCAATAAGATGCACCCATATTATTTGCTTAGGTTAGTTATGATTGGGTTTTAGGTTTGAAAAAGTTGGATGTGAAAACTAAGACTTTCCAAACTGTAAAGGGAATTCAGAAAAACCTTAAGCTCGTCACACACGTAGCCATAATATATATTATAGCAAACAAATTGTAACTCGGCAGCATGTCAACCAAGATTGGTCTAGGTAATGATAATAATAGACAGATATAAAATCTTTGGTACAGAAAATGTTCTTGTTAAATGTTCAAGTCATAGAAATATATATTATAGCTGCATGTGCGGTCACACGAATATTTGTATAGAAAATATATCGTAATATGCCTTGCTATAATCATATTAATATAATATTATAGCTACGTGTGTGACGGGCTTTAATCCTTTACTCAAGAAGGTTTCCGGTTAACAAGAACATTGTCTGTACCAAAAAATATCTATCTAATATATCATTACTTAGACCAATCTTGGTTGACACGCTGCCGAGTTAAAATTTGTTTGATGATACTAATCGATAATAATGTCGTGCTTTTTAATCAATACTCCTATGAAATGATTAATTATTAAGGACTATTCGGGCGTATATTTAACGCACAGTTTAACAGTGTAATAAATAACACAAATTTAATTATTTTGACAACGTTTCAACCCTTAAGGCTTAACTATGGCAGTCGCTACATTGTAATCTGGAATATAGGCCAAAATGCTCAGGTTAAAACAGCGTCAAGGGGTGTTAATAAAAATAAAAAAAAAATATTATAATATTATTTGGTCTTTTATCTTGAAAATATCAGAGAAACATTTATTATATTCGCTTATTTAATATGAATAAAAAAATCTCAAAACAAAGCTGTTTCGGGATGGTTTTTTCGTATCTCCTCCTGAACGGCATTATATATATAATTTATTTTTATTCCATTCGCTAGGGAAAAAAATATATTTAAAAAGCTCGGTAAGCTTTTTTTGATACAGTATTTTTTCTTGCGACTACGAATTATTTAACGTAATTTTGCAATAAAAGTAGGCGTGCACCGCTCTGGACCTCAGTACCCATCTGACTACGGGACGGGGAGGCCGCGTCGCGCTGGCGCGCACCGCCTCGCGAAACGATCTTACGAAACATGACCGAATAAAGTAATATTCACACCATACAAGATGGACAGTACGTCCGTTATAGATAGATTTATTTATGTATGCAAATGAGATGGCTATGGGTTTATTGTCGATACGCGCATGAAACAATATAAACTTTATAAGAAGCTCGGATTTGACTGACTGACAGACAATTTACGATAGTTATTTTTTTTTCAAATCGGTTTATAAACAACAAAGATAAGTTTATAAATACGAAGATAACAAAAATAAAAAAAAATGGGAAAAAAATCAGCTGGATTGAGAACCTCCGCCTTTTTTTGATGTCGGTTGAAATAATAATATTTACTCTTTCATACTTATTACGACAATATTTTATTATGGGGTCGGGGAGTTGCGACTTGGGGGTGGGGTGGGGGGGGGTGAAGTTAATATTCTTGATATTATTTTGATATTTCACACAACGCCATCTTGCCCCAAACTAAGCAGAGCTTGTGCTATGAGAACCAGATAACAAATATAATAGGTAGGTACCTATTATATTTTTTTTAACTCACCATAAGTACAATGCATAACATAGAAAACACTCTGACTCAGGACAAACACCGATGTTCACCACACAAATTGTTTGCCCTAAAGCGGGAATCGAACCCGCGACACCAGAGTGGCAGTCAACCAAACAACCACCAACCAAAGGCGCAACTAGGTAGGTAGGTACTTTAGAAAACTTCTCGAGCAGTTTCAAGTAGGTACCTCTGATTGTGATTGATCTGTGGTTCTTTGTATAGTCCGAGAGCAAAAAGTCCGAGAAAATTGAGATAGGTACGTACGAGACGTGTGCCTTCGATTGCGCGTGGAGCTAAGACAATCTTCGGGGGCGGGTAGCGGGAGGGTGGAACCAGCTTCTTGTTCATCGTAGCGTAGTATTTTATACCTATTATTAGTGTCCTAGTAGATGGTAGTAAGTAGGTACCAGTAAGTAATAATAAATAAATAACAGGCAAGGTTCATAGGTAAGTAGATACCTGGGTGTCCAACTGCCACTTACGTAATAAGTTTTAGTAGGTACCTAATTACCTATTATAGGTACCTACTAGGTAAAGGTTGTTTGCCTTTTCCACCTTTACCTTATCTGTGGGTAGGTACTACCGCAAATACTAATTACTTACAAATATAAGAGTAGGTACACTACCTACATAGGTAGTAGGTTCTAGGTACTTATCCCTAGTTGTGTTCTCCGTTCTACCCGTACCTATTAGGTACACACCTAATAGGTACGGGTCGTATGGAGAACATAATCTGTTTTATTACAAATATAATATAATATTAGGTATCTGTTTTATAAATATAATATAATAATAAATCCATCTCTAGCGCGCTGTGATACGGTACATATTAGCTAAGACGCTCGCGGCGCACAGTGGTCCGCCCCCATAGAAGAGGTTGGACATAGGAGTCAAAGTCGTTATTTAACAAAACGAAGTATGCTATTACAATTTTTTCGATTTTTCGATATTGTACTAATACAGTGAGTAAATGCAAAATATTTTTTTTTTGTATGGGGAGCGACCTATAATTATAAATATCTTCTTATTTTGGCCCATTTTCGTTCTGAGCTTTTGTAATGATTTCCGAACTATATTAAGCTATATTTTATCCAAAGACACATGGTGCTACTTTTGTGCACTTTTTGAGATATTCTCAAAAATGTGTAAAAATAATAAAAATCGAATACTCCCGAGTGTTTGGAGAACATATAGATAGTTTATATTATACATCTATTGATAAGCAACAAATTATGTACTATTATTTACTGTGATTGGGATTATAGTTTAGGAGTTAGTGTAATAAAACATTTTTTTTAGTAGGAAGCAACCAATATCTATAAATATCTTCTTATTTTGGCCCATTTTTGTTCTGAGCTTGTACTGATTTTCGAACTATATAATGCTTTATTTTCACCAAGGACTTGGTGCTACTATTGTGCACTTCTTGAGATATTCACACAAATATATAATAAAATTAATAAAAATCGAATACTATATAATACTAATAATCGAGTGTTTTAAAATTATTCAAATATATAATTTCAGATGCACATTTTGAATGCTTAATTTACTGCAGAATATAATATGAGGTTTATAACGGGTCCTTAACTAGTAGTCATTAACCTAATAAATGTGTTATAATCGCATGTCTACCAAAATTACTGCAGAATATTTGTAAAAAAACCTACAGGTTTTTATACATGAAATCTTGTTTGGAATAAATTTATTTTAATTTAATGTTTGTATTATTATTTTCTAGCGCCTCAAGGTCTTTATTGTTGTTTTTTTCTAATGTTTATCTTTGTAATAATAACCTTTGTATAGGTACATTTGTACTTTGTTCACTTTGTATTTTGTGATCTATTTATTAAGCTCTCTGACTGAATTTCTTGTAGTGTTTATCCAATAGAATGATTATGTATTGATGAAAACTGTGTTTTTCTGTTTATCAAGTGCTTGACTGCAAATTCTAAATTTTCTATAAATCCACTTGCGTCCTACATTTTGTGCACATTTAATTTAAAAAATGTGATTTGAAATACTAATTAAATTTATAAAGCATAAGTGAAAAAACTAAGACCGAAAAATGGGCCAAAACAAGAAGATATTTATAGGTATACAATATACATAGGTTTCATCCTATTAAAAAAAAATTACACTGACTCCTAAACTATAATTCCAATCTCAATAAACAATTGAAGTTGCTTTTCTAATCTAAATGTTTTTGAAATACTCGGGAGTATTCGATTTTTATTAATTTTACACATTTTTGAGAATATCTCAAAAAGTGCACAATAGTAGCACCATGCGTCTGTGCATAATATATAGCTTAATATAGTTCGAAAATCTGTACAAAAGCTTAGAACGAAAATGGGCCAAAATAAAAAGATATTAATAGATATTGGTTGCTTCGTACTAAAAAAAATGTTTTATTACACTAACTCCTAAACTATAATCCCAATCACAGTAAATAATAGAACATAATTTGTTGCTTATCAATAGATGTATAATATAAACTATCTATATGTTCTCCAAACACTCGGGAGTATTCGATTTTTATTATTTTTACACATTTTTGAGAATATCTCAAAAAGTGCACAAAAGTAGCACCATGCGTCTTTGCATAAAATATAGCTTTAAATAGTTCGGAAATCAGTACAAAAGCTCAGAACGAAAATGGGCCAAAATAAGAAGATATTTATAGATATTGGTTGCTTCCTACTAAAAAAAATGTTTTATTACCTTAACTCCTAAACTATAATCTCAATCACAGTAAATAATAGAACATAATTTGTTGCTTATCAATAGATATATATAATAAACTATCTATATGTTCTCCAAACACTCGGGAGTATTCGATTTTTATTATTTTTACACATTTTTGAGAATATCTCAAAAAGTGCACAAAAGTAGCACCATGTGTCTTTGGATAAAATATAGCTTAATATAGTTCGGAAATCATTACAAAAGCTCAGAACGAAAATGGGCCAAAATAAGAAGATATTTATAATTATAGGTCGCTCCCCATATAAAAAAAAATATTTTGCATTTACTCACTGTATAAGTACAATATCGAAAAAACCATCAAAAATGATAGTTTCTATTTGATGGACAATTGTAATAGCATACTTCGTTTTGTTAAATAACGACTTTGACTCCTATGTCCAACCTCTTCTATGGGGGCGGACCACTGTGCGGCGCGACACTTGTAGGTAAATATAAATAAAGTTTGGTAGTGAGCGAGCTGACACGTTTCTGTATCGAACTTTTGTTGGTATGGATGGATGGATGATACATACCTTACTGAGTACCGTCCGATTAGTGTTTTTTTTTTACTAATATGTTCTGTAGTTTATATTATGTATGTTATCTTTGACAAATTATGTAGGTAGGTAAATGCTATGCAATCTCATAATCTGTTTATTTTCTGAATAGTTGTTGAAATGTCGGTAGGCAAGGAGTTGAACGATGTAATTTTTTAGGCCCGCAACAGTAAGTACTAAGTGGGCATTCAATAAATATCCTAAATTTATAAAAATATAATATAAATAAAAATTGTATGTAGGTGCATTGAAATTTTCTTACTATTTCTACTCAATCAAATGATTGTCTGAATGTGACCTTACGCAATGGCAAAGCCGCGCGATGTCTGTTTCTGTTAGTCGTCGTGCGCGTGCGGGGTGCGCGGGACAAATCAGAGTGATCCACCCATTTCTGCTGACGTCATAGCAGCCACAGCATTCTTAAACCATGACCTCGGTTAAACCGTAAACGAGTAGGTAAAATATGACCTACATTGGGCTGTAATAAAATGTAATTGTGAGGTTGGTAACAGTTATTATGGGCTCGGCAAGTAAACAATAGGTTTTATAATTATATTTTTAAAATACCGCAATTTTGTTTGAATTTTATGCTTTTACTTACAAGTAGCTATTTTGTTCAACTGGATTATAATATTTGTTTCGTATGGAATATACATATCTAACCATAATTGTAGCCTAATTTTTTTAGTGACTTCGGCGTGTAGAGAAATAAACATTCATCTATCTTCACAAACTTTCCGATTTATAATTTAGTAAAGATATTAGTAGAATGGTATGATGTATCTCTACTCTGACTGTAGGTACAGTCAGCTGCACATACATGTATACACTTCCAAGCTTTCACATTTATAGGTATTACTCTTAATTTTGCAAAGAACATAAACACGATGTACACGATAGCATTTTCAAATTAATGTAATTATTTTACTGGTCAGAAGAAGAATGTCCTTGCAAAATTAAGAATATAATATAAATGTAAAAGCTTGGGAGTGTATACATGTCTATACAGCTGACTGTACATTCAAGGGATAATAAATAAAATAAGGAAATTATTGACAGTTCCATTTAATAAATAGGTGTAAGACAGGTAACTTAGATACAAACAATACAACTTAAGCAACTGAAGTAATTACACGACTCAAGTCCAAGGAGTGAAAGAACACTTTCGTTATAAGCAAGTATTTTAGTCCAGTGGCGAGTGGCTTAGCCACTAAAATGGCATGGTAACATATCAATGTTTTTATTAGGTCATAAGCGAACCGCCATTTTAGGTATCTTCGACTCACATTAGATACTTTGGCTTCTGCTTTATTTGCCCATATTGAGCAAAAAAAGTTATGTCCATGGATAGTTTTTTGAACTGACAAGATATACAAGACTTCCAATTAGACTTTTTTGTCAAACATAAAACATTTGCACTGTTAAAAAAGAATACCAAGTTCTGTGTAGGAATGATTTGCAAAGCTCGCCAACTTTGGACATAAGATGTGTCTCATAAGTTGAATAATCTAAAATTATAAAACCATATTTACATTCAACCACTATCATTGCTGGTAACACTGTCATTATATGCACGGCAGCATGAAGCCAATGATAGTAGAGTCAGGAGAAGCCGTGGTCAACCAGGTGAAGGCAACACTGGATGGTCTTCTACTTGTGCCAGAAAAGAAAACCAAAGAGAGGCACTTGCGAAGTCGCAATCACACTCAGGGTACACAAAAGGAGCCTCTTTGAAGCACACTTGAAATCCTTTCACCACACTGGTTCAAAAGAACTAGTAACACGATAAGAAGAGTCAGGGTATCACCAACAAAATAACTTCCCTGCGTGCAAGAGACTGTTAAGGTAATGATTCTGACCCCTGTAGTTTAAAGATGAATATAGACATGGCATTTATCGCTGGCAAGAACAACAGTTTAGAAGTAGTAAGGTGATCGTTGAATAGAAGCGACAGGAACAGCCGGGTAGATTAGTGCAGGATGCTGGTACAGGGTGCTGACGCGAGACACGGAGAGAGGCGCGTGGTGGACCAGCGAAGCGTGGTGCACGAAAGGAGCCTCTTTGATGCGCACTTGAAATCCTTTCACCACACTGGCTCGAAAAAACTAGCAACATACAAAAAAATAGCTTCCCTGCAGACGTATAAAAGCGTCTGTAGATGAATAGACCAGTATTGATTCACAGACCTCTGTTATAGCTTAAGGATGAATGTAGACATGGCGTTTATCATTGGTAAGAACAGCAGTTTAGAAGTAGTAAGGTGACCGTAGAGCGACAGGAACAGCCGCTGGGTAGATTGGTGCAGGATGCTGGTACAGAGTGCTGACGTGAGACACGGAGAGAGGTGCGTGGTGGACCAGCGGAGCGTGGTATACAGATGGAGCCAGCGGTACCTGAGGGTACACCACCACTGGCTTAGGGGCAGGGGCCGAGGTCACGGCTGCCACGGTGCAGAGGAGGACAAGCTGAAACGAAGTGGTCCTGTTAGTTCTATCTATCTATACGTATAAAGCCGTGTTGGCCGAGTGGGATGTGCCTTGACTTGCGATTCGAAGGTCGTGGGTTCGAACCCGGTCGTATACCAATGGATATTTCTGTTCATTAAAACATGTGCTTAATGGTTAAGGAAAACATCGCAAGGAAACCGGCTTGTCATAGAACCTAAAAAGTTTAGGATCGAAAGAACTAGTGACAGGATAAGAGAAAGAAGATACAACATACATATAATAAATCAGTAGACCCCGAATTCCTGTACATACATATGTTTTTTTGACGAAAATGTGTTCAGACGAGATTAAATAACATGCCCCTTTATTCCAAAATATTCAAAAAATTACAAAATATTGCGTAGAAAATATTCTTATCAATAAAAAATATTATTTCAAACAGAACAAAATAAAACTTACGAAAGGAAACATTTTGTTAGATCGTCGTAGGCTCGATGTCAACTGGCCTAATGCACTGGCCCCACAGATTATATAGCCAGGAGTCTAGAAGTAGCTGTCTACTTTGTTTTCGTGGGTTTCTGCCCAACATGGGCAGGCATGCTTCTAATATGTCCAGATTCCGCTTCGCATTTCAATATTGAGGTAGATGCGCCAGTTATGGCCTCTTGATATTTAAAATTTATAGTAGATGCTTTATTGATGAGATCTTACAGATATATTTGTAAAAAATACAAGTTACCTACTGATATTGTAAAACCAACTTCAATAGGACTGTTCTAGTGACCGTAAGCGCCACTGACAAGTCACAGGGAAGCAAAATACCCAATTTTGGTTACTCTAACGACTTTTTTTTTCAGATGAAATAAATCATAAAATTTCCAAAGGTTTGTGAGGATGGATAGGATAAGATAGAATGAACAAACTTTATATCAAACACAACTTATCTCAGATTTATCAATTATTTTGCTGAAAATCGTCAAAACAAGTTAGGAGAGGTTTCATCTTCCAATTTCTTTAGCTTATGTAATTCAAAGTCCTGAATAGTAATGTTTCGCCTCAGGGCAAGTGTGACTTGTTAACCAAAATTATCTCAGTATTGCTTTTAAAATCAGGAATCAGGATCACATATCCAGAAGCACTTTATCCAGTTTTTTTTTCTAATCTTTAGAATCGGAGAAGATTTGGGTTTGACGTTGACAAAGCTCTGCCAATACTGTTCAGTAATCGGTTAGTTTACCTCAAACAGAAAAACTACGCACACAGAAAGTACAAAGAGTAAAATATTTTAAACCCGCGACTGCGGCCGCGAATCGAGCGTTCTTTTAGGTAGAGTAGTTTAAAATCGAAATACGTATAACATAGGTTTTTTAATAGTATTTATTTATTTCTTATTATAATAATTACAAAAAAATAAATACGATACGATGAATAATAATATTTAAAAAAAAAAATGATTCCTACTAACCTAATTGGTGATAATTCACTCAGGTTGATAAATAACTTACTTTTTTAAGAAAAGCAAAAACATTTTTTCCCAACTTCTTATTTGGAGTTATCATCTCTAGCATGTTTCCACAGCTTGCTCAGTGAGTCAAGGATCCCCTCTAATTAAATTCATTACGGAATGATGGAATCAAAGACGGGGCCGGTAAGATGCACTACTCCTTATTTGTGCCAGCGGCACTTTACGCATCTCAATCGAATCACGCTGTGAATGCAACAAGTTTTATAAATCTTGTTTATTACTTGTTCGCGGGTTCGAATCCCGGTAGCAGTCATGCATAAATGGGTTTTTTCGGTCGAAAAAATCTGTGTATGCAGCCCACGTTCTCACAACGGTGAAGGAAAACATCGTGAGGAAACCGGCATGTCAAAGGACAGAAAATAATGTGTAACATCCACCAATCCGCATTGGGTCCGCATGGTGGATTAAGACCCATTCGCTCTCCTACCAAGAGTAGGCCTGAGTCCCAGCAGTGGGAACATTATAGGCTGATTATGCTGTTCTTGTTCTTGTATACTAGATGTTCTCCATGGCTTCGCTGCTAAGCTTTTCAGTGAGATATTCAAACTAACCATGGTTTTAATTGATTTAATTTTTTATCGCGAAGTCTCTACATTTTCATTACTCTTGACAATTTCTGTGAATTAAATCCTTTTATTTCGCTCTACATTTTAGTCTATAATTATACCTATAACTGATAATTTTAATTATACCTATAACTTAAGAAATATGCCTATGGTATGCGTTTAAGCGCCATTCAATGTAAACATGGAACTATGTCTGGCTTATGAACTACATAACTACGAACAAGTTTGTTCCTAAAACCACTACAAGAATCAGAAAAATAAACATAAAATCATGTACAAAATAATTTATTCAAACATAATAATAAAATTAGTGGTGGACAGCGATGACAGGCAGAGTTTTGACGATGGGGGAATGGTGAACGACCGAGCTGCTGTGGCTAATCACGGCCGGGGCAGTCTTCACCAACAATGGGGCGTGGACAGCATGGACCACTGGGGCAGCGTGGACCAATGGGGCGGCGTGGACCACTGGGGCAGCGTGGATGACCGGAGTAGCGTGGACGACCGGGACGCTCTTGACTACGAGGGGAGCGGCGTGTACGACTGGGGTATGGATGGCGTGAACCACAGGTGCAGCATGAACCACTGGGGTACCGTGGTTCACTACCTGGCTGCTCTTGGTGATGGTGGTCTTAGAGCCGAGCACAGCGGCGTGGACCACAGGGGTGTGGACAGCGTGAACCACGGGAGCCTCGTGAAGGAGAATACCAGGGGCGGCGGCGGCGCAGGCCAGGATGGCGGCGAAAGCTACCTGTGAGAGAAATTACACATGAACACATGCCGATAACTAAGAACATAATCAAGGTTTTACAAAAACATAGACAACTGACTTCAATTGGACTGTTCTAGTTATCGCAAACACCACTGAAAAGTCACAGGGAAGCAAAATACGCAATTTCATTTACTTGGATGATGTAATTTTTTCAGTTATTTTGATTTCAAAACCAAAGTACTGAACCGATTTTCATGAAATTCCTATGGAACCAATCTGGAAGTATACTCGTATGCTTTTAAATATAAAAAAGATTTTTCAAATAGGAAGTTTCAAAGGGTTGGCTAACGTCTTGTTTTGACCCAAATATCCTTCAACTTTGAACCGTTGACCACATGATTTGTACGAGTATTTATTGGCATCAGGATCAAATGTTCCCAAAGTTTTTAAAATATTAAGAATGTCTAAGGCTTGTTTATACGCTGAATTATTTCTGTAACATTTAACTTTTGTAATAGCTACGTAGTTATTTTTTCCAAGAAGTTAAAGAAGTTTGTTTAACTTAAGGCTTTGAAAACAATATCGAAGGTCAGTAGGTGGGTGAATAAGTTCGGAACTTAAGAAAACAACAGCCAACTTGAAGCGCTATCGACAACAAACAAAATTTGAACTTTTATTACTTAACTACTGAAAATTATTTTTGGATACTCCCACATTGTTTTGGTAAACTATCATCAAAAAGCTCCCAATAAGTTTTCTAAGAATAATATTAGTTTTCCAAAAAAATCTTAGGAAAATTAACCGCGTTCAAGTCTCGTCACAATTTGCACATAAAAAAACACTTTCACACAAAAATAAAATGAAAATAAACTTACGAATTTCTGCATGTTTATTTTGTTTTGTTTATTTGTTTGTTGCGCTCGTAAGAAGAGGACTGAGGTATCTAACGAACACTGGACAATATACCGGGTATTTATACCGGGCGCCGAATTTCGACAATGAACGCAATGCATACTTGAATATTGTATATATTATAAAGCTGTGTAAAATTGAGCTTTGGTGGAGAAGGCAAATGAACTGAGTCTACCACACTCAAGCAACTATCTAACAGCTGAACAGTATAGAAAAAGTAAAACATTAATTAGCTGTATATTTTATTTACAACATAGATGAGTTCTATGTATTGCCTGTGATATGAATTAAAAAATAATACGAATGAATTTTATTGTACCAACATGACATCCATATAATATTGTAAAAAATATTATCTTGACTTGTAATTTTGGAATTATTAATAAATTATTGTATTGTATTTATATTGATTTGATAATACTTTGAAACTTGGATCATGCCTATCCGTTTCTAAAAAGTTTCCCACTTGCATCTGCTAAAACATGACATAATTGTAAAAACAATGAAGGTAAGTACTGGATTTTTCTTAAATAACATAACATTTTATTGTAACCAACGTGATCTAACATAACAGTTAACTTGAGTACCAGTACTAACAGTAAGATTGAGGCAACATATTTTTTCATCTTAATTTTTTGAAATGCCGCATCCATTCTAGCTTTCACTCGTTCCGCGCACACTATAAACAAACAAACCAGAAACGGGTTACAAGTATGCATGTATTGAGGTTGAAGTCAAGTTCACTTACATAATTCACTTTATAGTTATAAGTAATAACTTAGCGCAGATGACACGAAAGGGCCTCATTAAGGATTGTGGCTATCGATATGAAATCGGTACATAAATCTTGATGAAACGTTAATAAAGGAGTAATACATCATTGTTTTCGAAGATACTCACTGTTGACCTAAAGTTTCACTTTTTGGCGTTCCAATTTCTACTGAATTTAATTATTAAATGAGTCGTCATCTCATCCACTAAATTGCATCCAATTCGGATGAAATGACTTATCCAAATATGTACATATATGTTTGTATGTATAAGACAAATATAAATTATAAATAAATAATTTAGACATTTCATACTACGCCATTAAGCCCCAAACCAAGCAGAGCTTGTATAATGGGAACCAGATAACTGATATGTATATACATTTTTTTGTAAATACCTACATTTTTAATACATAGCAACACCCAGACAGGAGAACGATTGTCTCTACCCCTAGCGTTACTACTAAGAACAATTAGGATTTTTTTTCCCGATTGTTACTACTAGAGACAATCAGGAATAAATATTCCCGATTGTTCTTACCGTCCAACCGTAGTACCAACAATTAGTGGGTCCAGTTTTTACTCGCTGTGTCAATTTTGCTGACATGAGTAAGTTTTTCGTCATTATTCAAAAGCACATTACCAGTTGCAAAACTAACCCTTTACTTAGTTAATAGTAGGTCGTATCAGATGACGGCTGATAGAGACGAATGGAAGAAGAAGACATGTTGTGCCGACCCCACGTAAGTTAGAAAAGGACAAGAAAATGATTATGTTACTACTAGGGACAATCAGGGAAAAATATTCCCGATTGTTCCTACCTTCCGTTTTGATTAGATACAAACGGGGAAATAAATTCCCGATTGTTCTTACCGTCCATCCGTAGGACCAGCAATTTGTGGGTCCAGTTTTAACTCGCTGTGTCAATTTTGCTGACATGAGTAAAATTTTCATCATTATCGAAAAGCACTTTACCAGTTGCAAAACCCTTTACTCAGTTGATAGTAGGTCGTATCAGATCTAAGCTCGATAACATTTGACGTGCGCCCGCGCAGTTGGCTCACCGACCATTGTACCTGAATGTCAAGTTCATGTATCTACTATGTTTCTTTGTAATAAAGATTAAGCTGGTTTCAGACTACGCTATAATATAATAGCATATAGCTCATAGCACAACAATATCGCGCACCATACATTGTTATGGACACGTTCACACTGTACTGTACTTTATAATATTGGCTTACTATACGCTATAAATTGGTGCGATGCGCTGAGTTCATGCTGTGCTATATCACGCGCCGCCCTCTTCCTCCTTCCTCACCCCCGGCCGTCCCGCAAGATCGCGGTAAACTGAGCTTGCTAGATACTTTAAATGCTTACCATGCTATAAAGTATAGCATTAGGTCCTTCTTTACTATACTATATAGCACAATAGTAAAGCGTAGTCTGAAACCAGCTTTATTGTTCTATGGCTTTGCAATTTTGGTGTAACCTTTTAGTTAGTTTTGGCTTATAAGTGAGACTTGATGGTCATCGATATTATAATATGACATTGGCGTTACTTTAATATGAAAATGAAATAACTGTTTGTAATAAAGGCGAAGGTACTTATTGTTTTTAATTTTTTCGATTTCATAAATATTTCAGTTAAAATTGTATCAAAAAACCTATAAAATAAATTTTAGTGACTTATTGCCCGCAACTTCGATTGCGTTGCGAATAAACAAAATTCGTTTTCTTGTCACTCCCGTTCTTACTTACTTTCGGCTCTTGACGAAAACATCCTCCAAGTTTCAAGTTTCTACGTTCAGCGGTTTGGCTTGTACGTTGTATGTCTGACAGTCAGTCAGTCAGGTCCAAGCCTTTTATATTTATATTGATGGTTGATGATTGATGTGTCTTTATTTAACTTTGGATTCTTCCGAAAATGTGAAGGAAAATAAGGGCTCAGGAATCCTCGGAACGGAAAAACTAATTATTAAAAAAAATACAAGCTAACTTACTCCTGATTGAAAGAATCTGACTTATGTTTTGAATAAAACAGATCTACTGCTTTAATGGTTACGGTAGTCATCAATGGTCTGAAATTATTAACTCATTTTTGTTAGACAATTTCTGCAATAAATAAATATTTTCGGCAACAATTAAATATTTTGTCCTTAGATTCGGCAATGGATTTGAAGTAATGACAATGATATCGTGATGATGATCATTAACCAGCGAGGTTCTATTATTGATCAAATAAATTTGCGCGAATTCAAGGTTATAATTTTGCAAAATAATGCATCAATTCAAAGATCATAATTGATTATAACTACATAATAGGCTCGGTTGCAGTAAGTTCTGTATAATGTGGAAGTGGATGGATGTAAGAGTAGAGAAAGGCCGAGGAATAAATGGATGGAATGTGTAAAAGATGATATTAATAAAACAGATGTAAGTACAGAGATGACGGCTGATAGAGAATAATGGAAAAAGAAGATATGTTGTGCCGACTCCACGAAAGTGGGAAAAAGACCAGGAAATGATGATGAGGCGCGGTTGCAGTAAGTTTTTTTTGCCATTGTGAGACATCACCTGCAGGATGCCGTCTAAATGGGTACCAATAGAGTGTTAGGGCTGTCGCAAAGCAGTAGTGTAAGCACTACTGTGTTCCGGTTTGAAGTGACATTACTGGGGCTTTTGAGACTGACTATCAAATTTCTCGAAGTGGATGAGCGTCTTTGGACCGGCCTATGTAAACTAAAGTCCTGTGTAGCACTGTTCTGGTCATGAGCAGACGATGTTTCTTACCATCAGGAGAACGCTTCGCTTGTCTTGTCACCTTGTTTACATTCAAAAGGCTTTTTCAAAATCTTCTTTTTCAAATCAAATTTTGTAACTTACTTAGGATACATAGAAAAAAATCCAGACTCAGGACAAACACCGATTTTCATCACACAATTGTTTGTCCGAAAGCGGGAATCGAACCCGCGACACTCGCTGTAGCAGTCCAACGCACTTGCTTCTCGACCAGCCGTGTCGTCCTTTCATCTCTTAGTTTTGTCGAGACTTTCAAAACTATGTCGAAGACTGTGTCCTCTTTAGAGCCATTAAGCCGCTTCGCCACGGGGGTTAGTAAATTACAAGACTAAAATAAGTCAGCTCTTGCCACATCCAGACCTTGGGCTGATAATCAGATAATAATGTGATATCAAATGCAACAGACACAATAATTGCATGATTGTCTTGTCTGGACATTTGTTAATGGTAGAGTACTTGAATTTTGTCAGACAATAGTTTTGGCACCTATTATAATATGAATGTGTTGCTAAAATATGAGCTAGTAATATTTTATTACAACATGAGCTACCTACTATAAATTGATAACTACAAAATGTACATAAATAAACAATTGGGCCACCTATAGACGGCTGCAACCGATCTATAGAAAGCTCAACTGCTTCAACTCGATACGCGATGGCAGCGTGCTGAGAACACTAGCCACATTGTGTCTTTGATTACAAATATACAAAATATACATATACAAATAATAAAACAATTATATTTTATTTGTTTTCATAAAAATAGTTATTGTTAGTGTCTGACGACACAGATTGTCTAGTGGCATGTGTGTATACTAGAATATGCTAGATGAACATTAAAAATACCAAAAGAATGAACTACATTTCAATAATTTTTTATTTACACAACTAACTACTAACAGAGAAGGGTAAATTACACTAAATATAATAAAAATATTTATTAGTCAAAAGAATGGAATACATTTTATATCGTTCTTTTGATTCATAGCAATTTTGTAACAAACATAATTAAAAAAATATGTAATAGCAGAATTAAAGGTAAGTATAAAGCTATAGTATTTACTGTTAAAATAACAACTTTGTATTCAATAAGTTCTATTATGTTATGAAGGTAATTAAATTAAACACCAAGTAAAATAATATCTTATTGACATTATATTATCTGGTTAAGAAAGTATGCTTATTTCGTTTCTTTGAGTCTGGGATTTCTAATCCATAGAGAATCCTTTTAAAATTTGATATTCAAAGAAACACACATTTATTTAAATTTCCATATTACCATTAGGTACCTCAATAACACCTACACTGTTAAATAAAGACATAAGTTACCTTATATATTTTTTATCGGTGAAGATAATAGGTTTTTGAAATAAATACGGATTCTGAAAATAAATGTTACCCTTCACGATCGAAGAAATGTAACCTATCAAAATCATTGAAATAGTTACGCGCGGAAAAAAGACGAAAGTTTATGATTAAAGCAATAAAACCGTTTTACTTAATTGAGTTTAAAATGAAATTTTAGTACTAGACTGTAATAAAAAGCCTTTTTCTGTACACTCCTAATAAAAGAAACGAACCTTTATATTCGTATATTAATTAAAAATAGCCTAAGAGGAGTCTGTAGTGAGAAGCTAGCTTTTTGACACCATCTGGCACTATCTTGACCTTGGTGTACAACTCGGGCGAATGAACAAGACACCAGGCTGACACTCTCGCTCGGAACTTGATGCTTCTCCCGCTACCCCGCGCGGCGCCCTCCGTGTTTCTTCTTCCTCTAATTACGAAGCCTTATCATAACTTATCATTACCAAGTATTACAGGACCTCTTCTCTATCAAGATTATCCAATTCAACGCTGTGCTTTGCACAAACGTCATTCGAGCCAGGTGCCATGTTTATTCGCCCGAGTAGTACAAAACTCTTAAGAGGATAATAGTCTTCTAAAAATATGTCAAAAATATCTCATCAAGTTTTACTCCAGCTTAGCACCAAATAATCTATCAGAACAAAGCTGACTCTACCTAAAAATCAAATTTCGTTTAAATTTTAATCAAAAAAATATATAAGATTTATTCACACAACTAACTACTAAAAAACTAAAGTTATGCCTAGATTTCACGTACCGAGTACTCCGCCGAGACAGTGTAAACTTACATCAGTCGATCAGCCGAGCACTCGGCGCTATGTTTATACGTATCGAGTACTCGACCAAGAGCACTATCTCGGCCGAGTACTCGGTACATATGATCTAGGCATTACTCAACTATTGAGTACTATTGAGAACTATTGAGTATAATAAAAAAATATTTTTATTTAAACAAAAATGTATTTATACTGTCAATGGTAATACAAAGGTAAATGGTTCAGAACTGGTTCAGTCTCGTGAACTGTGGAGCTGTGATGAGAAACCGCTGAATCACCAGTCTTCAAAGGCGCGGAGTACACGACGGAAGAATGTACTGGAACCACGTGGTGAACTGGAACGTGGGTGTACACTGGTGCATGAACCACAGCGGTTCCTCCATGGTTCACGACCAGGCTACTCTTGGTTACTGTGGATTTGGCTGATGAGAGGACTGGCACATGACTGATTGAGACTGGTGCATGACTGATTGCGACTGGTGCATGACTGATTGAGACTGGTGCATGACTGATTGCGACTGGCGTGTGTAGCACAGCGGTACTGCCATGGTCGACGACCTGGCTACTTTTGGTCAAAGTGGATTTGGACGAAAGCTCGTGGATTGGGTAGACCGGAGTATGGATGTATGTGGCGGGGTCTACTAAGTGGCGGGTCTGAGGGTAGGTTTCGTAGTAGAACCCTGGTGCTGCTGAAGCGCAAGCCACGAGGGTACTGATGAGAATCTGAAAAAAAGTTGTTAAGTTTATATATAACTCAGGATACGTTTACGTATCTCACGGGATTTTATTTAAAATCAGTGATGTTACAAAAAAGTCTCTTCTCAAAAAAAAAGTTATTTTGTCTCTATCATAAGTTAGATCTACTACATGAAGTTTTTTTTTAATGAGCTTTGTTCTTTTCTTATAGTAAGAAATCCCACTTGCCTATGACGTATACAAAGGTACGCGGTTCTTTGAATCATATAGACCGATGCAATTGTACTTAATTAGTTTTATGTACTTGTAATCTGCCAATAAACAAAAAAACCATAATAAAAACTCTCTCGAAACGACAATTTTGAAGGTTTTACAAATAAGACAAGGACTGTTTACTTCGACAACATATTTTTTTCAGTTATTTAGATATAAATCTAAACTAGTGAACCGATTTTGGAAAAAAAAATGGAAAAAAAAATCTAAAAGTTGGTATATCCTCTCAAACCTCATAATATTTTTTTTATATCGGTTTAAACACAAAGTTCGGAGGTAACAAACATTAGAAGAAGAAAAAACATTCAACCATTCAAAGGAGGAGTTCCTTTTTTGAAGTTGGTTGAAAATAAATTATCTCTTTCTTACAATTTTTTGCATTGTAATAATGTTCCACCGCTCGGTGTCGACTGATACTTTGGGTGCCTCTCATGATGTTTTTATAAGCTTGATAATATTCGTCGCCCCAGATATTAACCACATACTTACCTACTTACTTACACCTTTTACACTGGGTGGTTTTTGCGGGAGATGGCGCAAGAATTTGACATTGACCATGTCAGAAAAGCTAATGTAAGATTGCAATCCTAATTAACCAATTGAGCGTAATTATTGCAATAGTTTTGGACTTGTTTATTTGAATTGTATTGAATTTTTTCAGATTGGTAACAAAAACTTGGAATTTATTATTGAGATGTATAAAAATGCTTTTATATTTCCTATAGCTATATGACGCTTAAAAATCCAAGCTACGTCTAATTCAGCTTATTAAAAAAATTATAACGTTACGATTTGTTTACAATCTAAAAATACCTATTTCATCTCAATCAGTACAGACGTTTTTGTAAGTTTGAATTTTAATGGTTATTTGTAAAGTTGGTTTACGGACGAAAGTTTAACGTGACTACCAGCGTAACGGGACAATGAGCGTTACCGGACAATAACGTCAACGTTTTCGTACATGCAGCCGGCGTTCATCGATTTATTAGACGTAGTAAAAAAAAACATATCATTATTCATAAGAGTGGAGTGTTTGTACTTGTACTTGACTACTGCCATATCTTTCACTTCATTAATTTTATTTCACAAATAAAATACGGATAGATATTATTTCAATACACTACTCCAATAGACGCAATTATCTAGTTTCATTGTCCTCATTAAAGGAGCTTGCAAAACAGATCTTGTTGATGATAAATAGGTATCAAGCAAATAAGGAAAGAGTTACAACAGAACACAATAGTGCGACCTTCGGCGTAGAGATAGCATTTCAATTGTAATGTCGACCATTAAGTATTTTATGATTTTGAGTAATTTGCTATACTCTTTTTTTAACCGACTTCAAAAAGGAGGAGGTTCTATTCTATATATCTATTCGGTCGAATGTTTTTTTTTGTTGTTTTTTTTTAATGTTTTTTACCTCAGAACATTGTTGTTTATGAACAGATTTTTGAAATTATTTTTTTGTTTGAGAGGATATACTCTCAGATTTATCAAAATCGGTTGAGTAATTTAGTTTTTATATCCAAATAACTGAAAAAAATATGTCGTCGAAGTAAACGAAATTGCATATATATATTGCTTTCCTCTGACTTTTCAGTGGTGCCTACGGTCACTAGAACAGTCCGATTGAATTCGATTGTTGTATGTTTATTTAAAACCTTGTTTATTTTTAAAAGTGTACGTATGATACATAATGAACACGTTTTTATCATATAATATATCGCTTACAATGAGTCAGATATTGATCAATCGGGAGTGATATAAAATCAATTAAATAATTCATTCACACTTGTTGACGTTAATGTGAACTTTTGATTTTATCTTAACAATTACACTTTATAACTTTGCAACTAGCTCGTTTACTCTGGGTTGGCTTATTATACTGACAATTAATGCAACTGTTTGATTAACTATTTCAATATCAATTTAAATCTTTATTTGCCTTATATGTACCTAGTACAGTAAGTTCTTAAAATGTAGGCAGTCTCAAACATAAAACCTGTAAGGGCACAACAAATTTAAAAATTTCTTAATAACTACTATAGGGTACTTTGAAGCACAAGTTGTTCTATGAGAAGGTGGTGATCATTAACGAAAGAATACTGCTCCTATATGCTAAAGCGTCGATGACACAGAGCTAGTTTACAAGCTACAAGCCAGTGAGCTCGCTTGTAGCTTGTAAACTCTACCCGTGTCATCAGCTTTTTTACAATCTGCTAGTTGACAATCCTTCCGAACCGCTAAACTCGCTCACTCGCTAGCTTTCAAACTCGCTGGCTTGTAGCTTGTAAACTAGCCCTGTCTCATCGACGCTTAAGGTGGTATTAAAAGAAAATAAGAGACCGCCCTGTATCCTGTACAAAATTTTTGCAACGTTTCCTTTATTAAGTAGGCTATTGTTTTTTTTTCTGATGGTGAAAAATAAAACATTTTCATTCATTCATCTATATTCATTTAGGTTAGGTTAGTTTATTGGATGTTAGAGAAAAAGGCATATTTCGTTGGCTAAAATATGTAATATATCTGAAAAAGTTTTAGAAAATATTTCAGTCGATAGAAAAAGTCCTTTTCGTATATTATTTTCAGAGTAAAATTAACAAATTATTTAAGACGCGCCAGACTTAAGTCAACTTAAATTAATAAGACTGACAGACAGACAACTAAACCATTTATCACAATTCCAAAAGATATCAAGTTTACCTACCGCAGCACACACATATTTATGCTAGCAATATAAAATTACATTCATTAACTTTTGATACTTACATGACGCCTTTATTTCAATGGAATTAGGTTTACTTTGAGACAAAACCCTTCTGATGCAACCAATTTTATACGAAACGCAAAAACTTATGTCTCTGTAATTAATTCAACACTTACTGTCTCCTACAATTAAAAGATCAAAAGGTAAAGATATTGTTTCGGGAAAATTAAAAAATGAGTGATAAATTGTCGCGTACCAAATGTCAGGTGATGGTAAGTGGCTTATATTCATGATGGGTGGTCACAATTTTGTAACGGGTAAATTATTTTTAATGCTCAGGCGTTTCTCTGCGATCGATCATTTAGGTAATATTTTTGGTTGTTGAAATTTTTGCTAAACATTGAAATTTACTGAACGTATTGTTGAGGCCGTTTTACTAGTATTTTTAGCACGTTAATTTCCAATATTTAAATAAATAAAATAATAATTAAAAAATAATTAAAACTGTTTATTATTTTTTATTATTATTAAATACGCCATAAGAAATTAGACAAAAAAAAATGTTTGAAATTTGGTACATTAAATAATTTAAGTAGGTAGGTTACCTACTTAACGTTACCGTTACTACATAGCATCATATACATACCTACCTAGCATGTAAGATGGTCTGTGACCGTACTAAAATAAATAAATACAAATTGACGACACCGTGGCTTAGTTGGTAGTGACCCTGCCTACGAAGCTTGGTGTTCCGGGTTCGATCCCCGGACGGGACAAATATTTGTGACGAACACAAATGTTTGTTCTCGGGTCTTGGATGTTGTGATGTCTTGTATGTGTCCATGCCACCTCGCAGGGAATCCTAGTGCAGGGGTGTGAGTGTGTGAATGTTTATTATTATTATTATAAATAGCATTATCAATGTAGTACCAGAGTTTAGTCTCTGTTCCTCGCACAAGGACTAGGACTGAGAGCCTGTAAAGCGAGGTCACAGCGATTCCGCTAAGCCGCTAATTTACAAACCCAATAATTATATGGGTATTCATTAAAGATGTATATATATAGATGCCTTTAAGTAATGTTAGCAAGTAAACAATGAGTCAAATATAAAATAATAGTATTATAATACAATGACAAGGCAATGAACCTGAAACTAAAACCACTTTTCAAATTGGATCAGTAGAGGTGTTGCAAATGGATGAGCCATAGCGAAAAACGGTAGTCATAGCCATCAATTTAGGATCTATAGTTTATCGACTATAATATTGGGCTAACGTTATTTCAAATACGCCACTCCATAAAATAGGCTTTTTCTTCTTATCGTGTTCCTAGTTCTTTCGAACCAGTGTGGTGAAAGGATCTCAAGTGCGCCTCGAAGAGGCTCCTTTCGTGCACTTGACACCATGTTTTCGAACTTTCTAGGTTCTATGACATGCAGGTTTCCCGACGATGTTTTCCTTCGCCGTTAAGCACGTGTTTTAATGCACACATAGATTTTATGAACAGAAAAATCTATTGGTGTACGAACGCGTTCAAACCCACTACCTTCTATATATACCTAGAAAATAAGCTGCTATTATGTAATTTAAATGAAAGAAGACAAATTGAACAAAATCATCCGTTTCGACGACAGTAACTAAATAAAATTAAACATGTTTATTATCCCTTTCATCATTGCATTTAAGATGTCGATAAGAACGACTTCTGATGTAAATCACTTAATCTCTCAGAAACACACCTTATTTGAGTTTACTGCAATTATATGTGCAGTAAAAATGAAATAGTTATCACTCAAGTCATCGCGGGTTGACCTTACGGCCATTAGCCCACTGTGGCGCATGCCAATGGAAATAATGGCCAATTTTTGACAGCTGCTGCAGCTAAAAATTAACCAATAAATTCAAAAATATAAACAAACTGGGAAAAACTACTCTATCTCAACGACATAGGATCGCCAGCTCGATGCGTACGCGCAGTGGAATCTTTGCCAATGTCATAATTTTGAAGTAACTGCACCAATTTTCATGTCAATGTCGCTTTGACGTTTGGAAAGTAGCGCCGAATTTGCGCCAAAAATGCAGTCTTGAGATAATAAACGGCTGTAAAACGTGTAATCATTGTTGATTTATACCATTTTTTTTATTTTAGGTAAAACATGATTATAACTTGATCGAGATACGTGTGTCGGTAATGACCATAAATGATATTAAATTGTCCGTAAGCGCGCGCGATAATCACAGTACTTACGTGTTTCTTAATTTCGCTTAATCGAAAAAGAAAGGGAAATTAATTGTCATCGTTAAGGAGAAGGATAAAAGACTTTTATCAAGTCAGACTACGAGTCGTAAAAGAAAAAAATCGAGAGTCAGTCTTAGGTACCCTAATTAAAACGATAGAGCTGTACGCCTAACTAATCCCTCAAGTCGTTTGAACTGATATATTATCCAAACTATCCAAACTTACAATTTCATACCCGTTTGCATTTGAATTTATAGATATTTTACATCTACCACCTGACTTACACGCTTTTTCTACTCTTCTGCCAAAATAAAACTATATTTATACATATCATAAAATCGTGTTACAGTTTATACAACTTTACTATTTATATTTCTTACAATCTATAAAAAAACAAAACACTTGTATATTTATGACACACGGACCAACAGAGAAACTCGTACTTGATATAACATGGTCTGGACAAATGGCAGTATGTTGTGCAATAAAATTCGCTGTTTGTTCGAGAGCCGACGACATAGTAGAGCTTTCGAACAGAATACAGAAGTGCAATTTTGAAATAAAGTAGAGGTTCTAGGAACGTTTCAAATTACCAATAGCTTATAGTTTTATGTCTCAATTTTTTGGTACAAAGTCCGATAAGATACCTTACCTATAATTTTACCACGTACGTTTGTATATATCAGCATTTTATTCAGATACTATGCTATTATTTTTTCTGCTTTCAATTTTCATCTTTTTGAACCCTTTAATTCCATAAAGCAAGGTTTAACACGTTTTAGTCGGTTCATTGTAAGTTTTATCTCTACTTATTGCATTATTCATAAAATGTTACTGCCCTCATCTGCCTTCATAGATGACCCTTTTGACCTAATTTCATGAATGAAGGAAAGGGTTAATTAAGTATTTTATTATGATTACTAAATGCTTCATTATCGTTTAATTTGAACCTTCTTAATTATGTTTTTCCTGAAATTTAATTAAGTTAAAATTAGGCTTTCATCATGTCTGATGAAATTTATTCGATATTTTCATCATTCATATAGAAAGCCTTGCCATTACTCAAAAAAAATTGCCACTGCTTAAAACAAAAGGAACACGTTTTGTTGTTTATCTGTACACACCTAACTTATTTCTTATATTTTTTTACGAGTACATTGATTTTAACTTTGAATTTGATCCCATCTCAGTGCACTTAGCTTTCTGTTTATTAGCTTGCACTTTTTATCAGACTCTTCGTATGGTGAAAGATTACAGGATAAAGCTGGGCCAAACGGATTATGCGGGAAATATTTCTCGTACAACTATGCTGATTTATTCGTAACGAAAATAACTTTTACCCCGAAATGGTTAACATTATTCTGGAAGGATAAAAACACGGGTCTCATCAGGAAATTGGATAAGTTTTGTAAGAAGAATAAAAACAAATCTCTATATCTAATTTTACCTACAGTTTACATACAGAGACGTGCTTAGAAAAAGCAAGAAATGATTCGTTATTTTTAAAAGAGCTTTTTTAGTTCAATAAATTGAGAATGAATTATGTATTTTTAGAGCACTCTAAAAAATTGGTTGTCTGTGAAGTTGGTTAACGGACGATAGTTGAACGTGACAACGTCATAACAAAACATTGATGACAGCGTAACGAATGAGAGTTACCGGACAATGACGTCAACATTTTCGTGCCTTCAGCCAGCGATCATCGATTTATCAGACGTAGTCACGTCAAAAGTTCCTAAATTATTCGATAAATATTTTACCGGCATTATTGCAAGCTTTAAATAAGACCATAAAATTACGCTTGTCCCTTGTCGTAATAATCACTAAAGCATCACACAACAAGGTGTTCATGTATTTTCACAGTTCCAAAACCTTGAAGTGCTCGAAATGAAAAACACCGTTGATATTTTCTCAAAAAGGAAATGATGAGAAATATCCGAAATCAACGTACCGAAATGTCAATGAATGTAAATGCAGAGATGAATCTTCATTATCACAATTTGTAACAGTTAATTCAGACGGACCGGTCAGTATCATTTTTTGTTTTTTTATTTCAAGGGCTTATATAAAAAGTTTCTGTCCATTCCATATTTTTATCCTACTAACATTATAAAAGCGAATTTTTGTGAAGTACGATGGATATATTGAATAGATAGATGGATGATTGTTCCTCAATCATGCTAAAACACTGAACAGAAAATGTTATATGCGTAAGGATATAGTCTACGAGCTGGAAAAACTCAATAGGCTACTTTTCATCCTGGAGTAGTTAATACTACCTACTATCATTTTGGTAGCTTCTTTTAGGCTCATCTCTAGAACTCTAGATTTTGTAGACAATACATAATAATGTACTCTACAAAGTCTTGAGTATAAGAGAAAATACAATTTGATATTTGATATGATTACTTAATTTGTATTTTATAAAAAATACTGAAATAAAGTACTCTTCAAAAATGTATAAAATAATGAAACTTTTAGAACTCTAGACTTTGGAGAGTCTAAATATTCGTCATGATTTCGTAATTTGTGTTTAAAAAAATACTGATCTAAAATATTCTTTAAATATGTACAAAAAAACGTTGTACCGAAATTTGAATTTGTTTGAATATGGGACATTAAAATCACTTTCTGATTTTAATGTCCCATATTCAGAATCACTTTACCATATAAATTTCGGTACATCGATTTTTTGTACATATTTAAAGAATATTTTAGATCAGTATTTTTTTTCTTTCTTTTCTTTCTTATTGAATACCTATTGAAATAATTTAAATAAAACATAACCCTGCTTCTTTAAAGTCGGGTAAATTTGAACTAGTTCTAAGCAGCCTTGTTAGTGGCGTATCAATGAAATGAATTATTAAGTTACTAATCATTGGCTTATTACCATGCATGCAGTTGACACCAAGGTCTTCGTTATTTGACATGTTACAGTCAAAATTCATAACAAATTAAAAAAAATGTAATATTATCAATAGTGTTTTGTTTATGACTAATAAAACATACCAACCGAGCCTCTTCGAGGCGCACTTGAAATATTTTCACCACACTGGTTTGAGATAACTAGTGACAGACAAGAAGAAGAACTAATGAAAAATGATCTGATACATGTTTTTTTTTCGGTTGAATGTTATAATTAAAAAGCAGTAAGCTTTTTATTGAAAAAATAAAAATATTAAACAGAAACAAGACGTTTTATTTAGTTATTTCAATATTGAATACTCAATTTAATATTGAATACTAAATTTAATATTGAATACCTAGCTGAATGTATGAACATTTTGATAATTGCGATTTATCTTCTGTTATCTTTTTATGCTAACAGTTCCTGTATATGAGTGACCGTGGTTTATTTATTTGCATAATTATTCAAAATTTCTGACAAGAAAAGTACTCTTAATGAATTATTTAACTGTTCAATTTTATGCATTGCTCCAGGGTATGCTTTTTTTGTTATTAACTACTTATTTTCAAACATTTTTTATTCCTTTACCAAATAATTTAATTTACAGAGTCAAAAACGCCGTGCATCAGCGTTTGGCATAACGATTTTTCTTATCGTGTCACTATTCTTTCGAACCAGTCTGGTGAAAGGATTTCAAGTGCGCCTCGAAGAGGCTCCTTTCCAGCACTGGCATAACGATAACTTAATAACAAGCAAAATAGCAAGTATTTGGCATCTCGGGACATTACAAATTCAAGTAAAAATCGTTTATAAACCGAAATTTGACAATATGTACTACTGTACAGCACTAATAATTTACTATACCCGCACGAGCACAAAGTCTGTGTCGCGTTTGCATCAAAGTTTCTAACATATAAACGACGAAACATTTTTCAAGAAGCAAAAATAGTAATAAGTTAATCTTCGTTGTACAAAGTTTGAAACCATTTAGAAACAACACTGATTTAACCCTCGGCATGCCTGGTGGAAAAAAGTTACATGGTATGCCTGGTGGGTCTGTGAGACCCAAATCTTTAAATAATTTTTTCGCCAACTAATTGATGTCAATTATTAATATTTATTACATAATTTAACGTTTCATTTTCAATGAGCATTTACAGTTAAAATATAAAAAAAATATTTTAAACAAATAAAACCCGAAATAACGAAAAGAAACAAAATTAAGACATAAAAATGTCACGCCGTATGCCTGGTCGGGTCAGTGAGACCCGAGCGCACTTTACATACGTTCTATCACTACTGGAACGCACCCCAGACTGAGATAGCGGGCTGAGGGCATTAAGTAGTTCACTACGGTCAGCTACTGAGAACGGTTACGCGCGAAATTCAAATTTGAATGAATTGTAACGGTTTAACTATTGCGGTGGGTCTCACAGACCCTACCAGGCATGCCGAGGGTTAAAATAATCTGTTAATCGGTTCACTGATGCCATTCATCTTCATCTAACCTAGTCCTCTCAGCCCTCTAATGTGATGCTGTTGACCGCCTAATGCCCGAATAATTGGTTATATAAATTGATTGGATTCACTACTATATATGAAAAAAATAACGCCCTGAATAATGTATTTCCAAAAATTAGGACTTATATAAACAAGATTAAAGTTAAAATTTACATGAAACGTTGGAATTAATCGTTTTAATACAATTTAGTTCACAACAATTTGTTAAATGTAAATTTATGGTTAACTGTTTTTAGGTAAATTATATTTATTATTATGATAAAATATACATGAGTAATATTAGTAAAAAATATAAAGGAGCCTCTCTGAGGTGCACTTGGAATCCTTTCATCACACTGGTTCGTAAGAACTAGTGACACGATAAGATGAAGAAGTAAAAAATATAATAATGTGATATACTGTTTTTGAAACAATTATGAGCAACATGGAAATATAATTAAAAAATATGGATTCGGCGGCATTCGTTTTGCTAATTCAAAACGAATGCCGCCGAATCCATATTTTCAAGAGTCGAATCCATAGTTAAGAGCACAAAATCCGTCCTAATACCAGGAAACAGATTGTAAACACCGTCTGGCTCATCTTGTTTTTATCTCGGGGCCAATTAACCTACCAGACCGGATAACTTGCTCCCTTCGCCAGATTTATACCCTGACGATGTCTCGGAGCTATTAACTCGGGATCACCTATTATTCAGTTGGATCCGGAGATTTGTACCAACGTCAGTCAAGATTGAGAGCAAATGCTACGAATTAATCATTATTTTAACGATTTTTTTTGTATTGTTACAGATTCCTGGCCATCTGGTGGCCTCTCAAGCTTCAAATCACCAAACGACGCGCCCGTTTGATGATTTTCTTTATTTGGGTGTTCGCCATCGTCGTGACCACGCCCTGGGTATTCTTCTTCGACTTGGTGGCGGTCTTCGAAGAGAGCCCCAACATCCGGCTCTGCATCGACAACTGGCCTAACCCTGTCAGCGAAATCCTCTTCTTTGTCATCGGTAACCTGATCTTCTGCTACATCCTACCCATGCTTCTGATAAGTATGTGTTACGTTCTTATCTGGATAAAAGTCTCACGCCGTTCTATTCCCACCGATACTCAAGACGCCCAGATGGAGCGCATGCAACAGAAATCTAAGGTCAAAGTTGTCAAAATGCTGGTCGCTGTCGTTATCCTATTCGTCGTTTCCTGGTTGCCGCTGTACGCTATCTTCGCGAGGATAAAGCTCGGTGGTCCCATCGTGAAGTGGGAAGAAGAGTTGCTACCGTACGTGACACCCCTGGCGCAATGGCTCGGAGCGTCCAACTCCTGCATCAATCCGATTTTGTACGCCTTCTTCAACAAGAAGTATAGGAAGGGCTTCGTCGCTATCATCAAGAGTAGAAAGTGCTGCGGCAGGTTGCGGTATTACGAGACCATCGCGCTGCAGTCTTCCAGCACCTCAACCAGGAAGTCTTGGTACTACAACAACAATAACCACCCGTCGATCACGCGCCGCTCGCCTCCCGTCGACAAGAACAATGTATCCTTCATATTCAACCACACGGGAGTGTAGGGCGGCGGTGAACGCGACCGGTTGCACTCTCCGAGCCCTGGGCGGCAAAACCCGGGCGATCCGCCCCCGCGGGCGGACCCGGCGTCACTCACCATATCGAGCATATGTCTATCCGATTTTCGTTTCACAGTTTGATGTTGTCTTGTGAGAGGTTTTGAAACTAGATGCGTGAACATTATCGGTGTGCGTTTTTACTAAAGATAACTTTTATACGTAAGTTGGTTAGAAAGTTGTAAGATTTATTTTTACACTGATTGTAATATGACCGTGGTCGACGATTGACGCACATAGCACAGATTTTTGGTGTATCATAGTTTGCTATTGATTGTTGTGTTATTTATTAGATAATATTTTTATAGAAATTAAATATTAATCTTTTCTTATATTTTATTTCATTGTCACGAATGTTTGTGTATAAGTTGTTTGAATGGTTCCATATCTCTTTTTACATTATATACTTTATAAATTATAGAATTTATTGATGTTTTACAAAAAAAAATACATGAAACAAAAAAAACAGATTTACACAAAATACTACAGTACAAAATACACTTTTCATACAAAATTAGCTTTTAAATACCTATCAATTTTGTATCGATCGATGAGAAGATAAATACTTCCATTATACTAATATATAATAACATACATTAAATCATAATATTTTAATTATAATAATTATTTCAAAACTTCATGCTAACAAAACTATTACTTACAATCAAACAAAAAACCAAGTATCCCACATCTGCCTTACCTACCTTTTGTTAAATTTAACCATCACAAATATACTAAAATAAATAGTGAGAGCTAAATTTAAGTATTCATAAGAAACTAATAAAATTAAACGTACAATATGTTAATATTAATAATAAAAAACCTCGTAGTGGTAAAATTTACAGGATCATTTAAACCTAATAAATCAAATTAAAAAAAATGATTTGTCAAAACGTAGTTGATAATGACCCTGTATTAGTCTGTCAGAATGGCAGGCTAAGCCGCTTCAAAGCACAAAAATGTTAGATAATACTTTAGTTATTAATTAAACAAGATCTAAGCTCTTGTAGAAAATATTAATATTATTCATAGCTTTAATGAACTTATTGCCACTGGTGGAGTAAATGCATATAAATAGATATGTTTTTTCCTTGCTTAGCAGACACATTTTTTCTACTTTGGTCTACTGAGTCGATGCTATTTTTTTTAGTATTACTACGTTTTTAATAATCACTTTCTTGTCTGTCTGTTTGTCATGCTTCTTGCAACTTGAATTTCGAGCACTTTCCGATTAGCTATCCTGCTGAAGTTTTCAGGGTAGCTCACTACTTGATGACAATGATATCTAAGCTACTTAAATTCATAAAAACTAGAGAAAGCCTAAATACGTGTTTTTTAGATTTCTAATCTACATTTTTTATTCAGTTTATAATTTGAAAAACAATAAAACTTACATTATGTAGGTTATATTTCACTTCTTCCGAAGCAGAAGAAAAGTTATTTCCTAAGATTAAGTGAATACGGCATGACAACGCTGCGTATGAATTATGTTTGCATAGAGTTTCATGAATACGTCGTTCACTTCACCAGTGCAGCTTCAGTTTTCAGAATGTAGATGAAAAAAAAAAAAAACTCATCATATAAGTTGATGTTTTGTGTCAAGTTACTTCTGAACAATCCATAAAATGTAATGATCCTAATGTTAATGTATAAGTGCAAAAGTTTGTTAGATCGTATGGGTATTGTGTTACTCACTCGACCCGTACAAATCAGTCCAGATTGGGACGAAAGGAATAATGTCATAATTTGGGCAGAAGAAACATTATAGCTAATTTTCTTTTGTAAAATTCTCCGTAGAATAATAAAATAGCTTAACTGACCGCACACATTAGATAATTTTTGTAAAGAATAAATATTTTTATACTGAAATAAAAATTTTAGAATGTGGTTTGTTGAAAATGATGGCTTTTACTATGCGTTCGAATCAAAATTAATTGTCTAGGCACTTGTAGCGATGCTATGTAATATCATTGACAAAGTTGTAGCTTGCAAGACTGACAAAAATGATAGAAACCTTCTAAAGGATCATTTTTGTGATAGAAAAATGGATTTCAAATTCATCTATGTATTTAAAATCGAGGACTTTTTTCAAGCTCATATTCATATCATGCTTGTTTCTTATTTAGATATAATAAAATAATTATTTTTTTCTATTCAATTATAGCTTAATGATTATAAATAATTCAATAATAATTTGGAATGATGAAGGCAATATAAAAAGGTAGCATAATATAAAAATAATACGTGCAGAGCATGATTAGAAACAAATATAATTAAATGTTGTATAAAGTGTATTGTTCATAATAAGACGTATTTTAAAAAAGATAGTCTTATAAAACTTGATTTGGCTTTTTGGTACAATGTATGCTGCTGGCAGCGATGAGCTACTACTTTTCGATTGGTCCAGTAGGGTAAGTTAAACACTAAATAATTTTTGGTACTCTCATGATTTATCTTCGAGATGGATTTTATATTTGTAGTGTAGGTAATATGAATAGCATATTAAATACTACCTGGAGTGATAGGATCCTGTTGGTACCCTTGGAAGGAAATCCTTGAAGGACTTGAATTTGGAATGGCAACGTCCTAAAAAAACCTAATAAGTTACTATTTCCTTATTATAATTTCGAAAATTTTAAAATTAGAAAATCTTTAAGATAATATTCTTAAAGATTTTCTAATACCTACTGCTTATACCTACTCTTTCATAATATTTGGTTATGGAGTTTTTGTGTAGAAATATAATATGATACATTGTAATTATATTTTATAAGCAAATTAATAATAAACGTTTTATTATAATGTTCTTATTATATTCGAGTTGTATATTGACTGTAAATATTTGTATAGTATATTAGTTTTTTTTTTTGCAGAGTTAATTACAGGTTTTAATATTAATTTTCGACTGCGCTTATGTATTATAAAGCTACTTTTATTTTGCTGTGTTTGGTGTTAGACATAAGACTATAAATATAAATATTGAGAATATACCATTACCCACGATAATGTTTAATAAGGTGCGACCTGACATTAGACATAAAATATATAAAATAATAATCATTTCAAAAAGTTGTATTTATCCTGCATAACAAGTCTCTGAACTATTATAACAAATAAGATTATAATAATATGTTTATCTTAAATTTGTGTTAAAACTCTTTGATGTTAAGATTCAATAGATTAATCCCTATCGCGTTTATAAATGAATTTATGATATTAAATATTTAATCCTACATTCCTACAATATCAAGGGCTTGTAGAATAGAAGTTAGATTATTTTGTATAAAATAAACACTAATACTGTGTAAATTATATTGGTTACGTAGATTGGTGTTTTACGCAATGTTAGATATTTTTTAAATAAGTAAGTTTCTAGTACTAACTGATTTGACTATATTAAACTGATAGCACATAATACGAGTAGGTGTATAACTTTAAATAATTAGGTACCTACAGTTACCTTTTAAAGTAAGTCATTCAAAAGTTGAAACTGAAAAACAATTTAACCGTTTAACCTCTACCGGTAAAAATGTGTTATCAGATTTTATAGTCAAAAACGTACCACAAAAATATTATGTAACATTGTATCCTTTATAGATGATTTTCATAACTGATACAGAGCAATAAACATTTCTAAAACATTAATAATTTATTAAAATTAAATTTTATTATTCCTTCAATTTTCCAACATATCAACTTGAAATTACCTCCATTTAATATGTACCTATTAAAATATTTGAAGTGAAATTTATAATTATTTGAGTCATGAATGACATAAATAACTTATGACGTTATCGAAATAAAAATATTATATTTTATAGTTTTTCTTGGATCCTCTTTTTTTGTATTCAGTGGTTTGTCTAACAAAATCAATCTATTTTATACGAACAACTTACATTCATATAAATATGAATAAATAAAAATATATAATTTAAAAAACTTTAGTCTGTATTATATTAATATTATAAAAGTAGCAGGTTGTGTTCTTTTGAATTGTAGAATTAGTTGTTATCAAAAAATGTTTATAAACGAACAGTAGTAAAAAGCAATTTGCAAGAACTGGCCAGAAAAACAGCATGCATCTAAAATGTTATGTTTTTTTTCCTAGTTAAATTATCTATACCTAATAATTATTACGTTTATAAGTTAGGACTTTTCACGGTTTTTTTTATATTAATATAATAGCAGTAAGCAAGCTGTGTGAAAATAGAAAAAAAAATGTTTTTACTGTTACCGCTTCGAACTTTTAACAATGAAATAGTCCACATTATTGCTACACAAAATTACTTTTTTGATAGTTTATCAAATTGAAATTAACTCTAGCCTCTTTAATACTCTTAATATTTGCGAACTAAGCCATGCATAATTTCAAAATCTAAACTATCAAAAATAGTTTTGTGTAAATTGGAATAGTCACAAGCGTTGTTCGTATTTGAAAATAAATTAAAAAACATAATTATTGTTTTATTGAATTTATAAGTCTTCGTCGTTTAGATCCCAAAGAAGTGGTCCAAATAATTTCAAAGAAAAAAAAAATTATTTAGTTAAGTAATAAACCTTACATTAGAGAAAATCAGAGATCTTAATATTTTGGGCACATGGGTGAACAAATATTTTAATTTTATTCAGAACCTCAGTAATAAAGAAACTGTTTTAAAATAAACAAATTCAACAAGTAAATATCAACTAAGTGGATAGTTCCGACTTAGGAAAGGCATTGCAAATGGCAAAGCGTTAGAGAGATTGCTGCGAAATTAAGTTAAGGAGTGTTGCCTAACTAAATTGTATAGGCAATATCATGCAAGGATAATCGCCAGAATAGGATGCAAAATAAATATTTATTTGGCTACTAAAAAAATACAACTTAATGCTATTAGTAGTAATGAGTAGACTAAGCCATGAATTTAATTTATTAATAAGGTTTGGATGAATAGCAAATCCATAAATAATTAACGGAATTCGAATATTTCTCAAAGATGCTTTATATTTACTAGCTGACGCCTGCAACTTTGTTTGCGTTTTTCAAAATTCCTTTATTAGTACGCACTTTGAGCTCTTGAGAAAGACACCCTCCAAATTTCAAGTGTCTAGGGTTAGTGGTTTGGCCTGTGCGTTATCTGTGAGTCAGATCCAAACCTTTTATACCTAGTGCTATTTATTGATGTTTACATTTTCTAACATGTGTAATCGTCCTTTTAGATAGATAACTCTTTATTACACACCACAAAATAAGAAAATAAAAGTAACACATACATTATAAAAAAAATGAAGCACAATGGGCGGTCTTATCACTAAAAGCAATCTCTTCCAGACTTTTAGCGTAAGTTCTAATATACCTAGTAGCTAGCGGTGTACATTGTAACGGTGTACTTCATGAAAATACATTTATAGCACAGTGTGACCTAAACCCGCACTTTACACACGGTTTTTCCGTGACCTAAGTTGCCTATTATTTCACGGTGCGTAAATGAATTGACTAACTTCACTCATGTAGAAAATCACAACTGTCAGATGTGACTTTCCCTGTTATTTGCCTGTACCCTTCATTTGAAGCTTGAAAATTCACAGCAAACAATAAAATTACAAACGGTCAGCATATAAGTACCAAAATTGTTGACTAGCGTATTTGTATTGAAACCGGCACAGAGAGAGAAAAATTTTGAAAAAAACTTTACAGTATTCCTTCTTGTAACTTACCTTAATATTGAAGAAATGTACATAGTTTCGGTGCCCGTTAGAGTAGTAGGGATGTGAGTGACATTCTACATAAAAAAAACGATTATTAATTGATCGATAGTTTTTTTAGGATTAAAAATCGATGTTTTAATAATCGATTTTCCTTTAAAAAATTATCCATTTTGATAAAATAATCGATTTTTTCCCCATTTTTTCAATAAATTCCACAATAACAGCCTAAATATTATATTAATCACTGTTTTAGAATTATAATCAACATAACACCAAACTAAACTATTAAAATAATTATGTATAATTTTTAAAAACCCTAAACCACTAAAAACTTTTTGTAAAATAAAATCTTCTCTTGGAAAATGAAATTTCATCAATGACTTATCAAACAGCCGAATGTCGGGAAAACAGTACAATTCGTCGACTAACGCCATTTAGTATCTAAAGAATGTTTGATTGTGTAACTTTTTTTTAGTTTTAAAAGCACAATAGGGATGCCATCGTAGCAGACGCCTTGACGCACAGGTGGCGTTTATGTACCTAATAGTGCTAATAGTAATTCGACCTCATACTAATTCGACCTAATAGGATTCGCGCTCCGGCCAGACTTAAATGTCGGGGCGTGGCAGATGAAAAAACGATTTATAAAAATCGATTATTTGCAATATTAAAATCGCTTAATAAAATTGATTTTTATTGTAAAAAAATCGATTATAAAAAGTTTTTTTTTAAATTGATTATTTTTTCATCATCCCTACTGGCTTAATATCTACGTATAATCTACGTGCAATATTTGTAGCAATTAGGCATGTATGTAAGATAAAGTGTCTTCAAATATAATTATATTTTTTATTGCTAAGAATAACGTTTTTCTCTACATTCCATGGATATTTTTGTTTTTTGATATTTGGGTTTTCGGTTAGTGATTTTTTTAAACTATACTTTGAAATTTCCCTGCTCCAAACGCCGCCGCCGGTCCGGGGCGGGTTTATGTCACACTTGCTATAAAATAGTATACGATACTTGTGACCTAAGTCTATTATTGCACGGCGTAACTTTACGCCGTGCAATAATAGGCTACTTAGGTCACGCGTATCGTAATGTACTGTTTCATTAATTTTCCTAGGCGGGAACCAATCCCGTTGATTTTGAAATGAAAAAAACACACGCGGAGGAGCTACTATTCTACCAGTTGTTTTCGCTTTTCCAAAAATAGTTTACTTAGTTCCTTGTCAGCCATCATGGGCTGTCACCGTCGTCCTCATCAATCAGGGTTCAATCCGGGGATGGACTGTCACATGTCAAAGGGTCATTGACCTGACCAGGGGCTTTGGCGGAAACGATAACAATAGTGATTTTAGTTTATGATTGTGGGAGTATAATTTTTTATTTTTCCTGTTGATTGTGTTCGTTTGCTAAACATAAGGAAAATATTTTATTAATTGAAGCACAGGGAAAGGAGGGTATATATTCACGGTACACAATAAATCGTTTTTATCGGCTGAAAAGTAATTTTTCAGTTTGGGTAATTGGATATTTCGTATTTGGGATCGAAATAATCCAACCCACAGTAGAAATTATAGGTCCCCACATAGGACCCACATTCAACTTCTATCTATATACAGCTACCATATAAACTCTTAAACTAATCAATAGTTTTTTCCTAATTATGAAAAAAAAAGTTCTAAGTACACCTTGTCTATACTCTATAGGTACCTGATCTATGCTCTACAGTTTACATCCAATCTACACTCTATTGCCAATCTATGCTCAATAACTAATCTACACTCCATAACCAATCTATAATCTATACCCCATCTACACTCTATACCCAATCTATACTCTATACCCAATCTACACTCTATACTCAACATATACTATACATAGTTAATATATAATCTACACTCTATTTTTACCCAATCTACGTTCCATACCCAATCTCTATACCTAATCTTATATACCCAATCGGTATTCTATACCTAATCTATGTTCTATACCTAATCTATTCCCTATATTATAGCTAATATATGCAATAGCCTCGAATGCAAACGGGAACAACCCACCTAATCTATGCCTTTAACCATTTCCTTTCGCAGTAGCAGCTATGCAGCTTGGCTCCTCTGGCCATGAACCCAATATTTGGGTCACTGGTGCAAGGTTAGTAACCATCCAATTGTTTTATTTGCCTAGGTATTCCGTACCTGCCTCATTTTGCTACCTATTTTATGTAAAATGTGTTCTTTATTTTTCGTATCCGTACCTATAATGGAATGTTTTTATTTTTATTAATGATTTAAGCGTCTACCTGAGCACATGTTCACTGACCTCAGTAGTCAGTCCTCCAGCATTTTTTACAAGCTAATCGGTGGAACGTATCTTTTGCACGATCGTTTTACACTCGTGTTATGTTCGTTACAATACAATATATGTATTTTTAAAGATGGATAGGCTAGTTCCAGGTGTTTCTAACGGCTTTGAAAATAAAGATTTCTGAAACCTTATTTATTTGACCCGAAAGCATCATCATCATCATTCATCAATATAATATAAAAGTCTTAGATCCTAACTGACTGTCTGACTGATTGACTGACAAACAACGACAGGCCAAACCACTGGACATAGAGGCTTGATATTTCGAGGGTATTTTCGTCAAGCAGTATAAGCGCGTACTAGGAAAGTAACAAATGAAGTTAACTCTAATAAAAGTCTTATGCCAACTTGCACCAAACTATCAAAATTCCTAAGCAATTACTTTACTCGCTCAGTAGTTCTTATCAGTCCAGATTCTGACCGTTTAGAACTGCCATGCGAGTAAAGTAATTGCTTAGGAACTTTGAAAGTTTGGTGCAAGTCGGCATTAGTCCTGACTGATTGACAGACAATGCACAGTCCAAACTGAGTCCACTGATTGTAGAGACTTGAAATGTTGTCAAGAGCTGAAAGGACGTACTAAGAAAGGAATTCAAAACGTAAGCAAAGTAGCAGGCGTCAGCTAATCCCTAAATAAAGCTAAAGCACTTTTCGCAATAAATCGCTGAACGATTCTGAAGCCGTAGCCAAGGACGATGGCTCTAACTCGAACGCCGCTGCGCTGTGCATCAGGTCAATATTCGGAGGCCGACTGCATTCGCGGTGGAACTGGTTTACCCAATTTACCTACCTGCTTTGCTTACCTACGCTATAAATATCCAATTACAATCATGAATAACATTTTACGTTTTTTTATTTTATTTATTTTTTATGTTTTTTTTACTAATTTATTATAAAATCACACTGTCTTCATCTTATCGTGTCACTAGTTCATTTGAACTAGAGTTAGTAGCCTCGAAATGCCTCCTTTACCTCGCGATGGCTCACATTGGGAGAGGCCTATGTCCAGCAGTGGACTGTGATGGGCTGATGATGATGATATAGCCACTTTCAATACCTTTCAAGGCTCTACCTTCTTTGAGCTATTGAAATTACTTTGCTTTCGTGACTCAATGTGGACGAGCGCTGTTTCACCGGCCTAAAATCAAATAAAAAAAAAAACAAATCAAATCAAATCAAATCAAAAAATGAATCAAAGTCCCGTGTAGCACTGCACTGGTTTTGGGCAAGCTTGATCTCTTACCATCGGGAGAGCTCTTAGCTTGTCTCCTCCCATGTTGACATATAAATAAAAAACTTGATCGTTGGCGATACTTACTTCCAGAGCTGTTATATAGGACATAAAAGTCTCTGAATGATTTTTCTGTATGCAACATGCTTCGAGAATCCAGCAAAAGCGTCAGAATCTGCTAACATAATATTCTGCCATTTTTGGCGGGGGACGATGTAAACACGTATTACACACGCGCCTATTAAAATCTTATTCATGTAAACGCACACTATAATAATCTCGCACACCATCTTAAAATATGCACACAGTTATCAAATACAGCGTATAGTTTTATTTAACGTGAATGGCCAAGAAGGTTATAAGCCCAGCAGAGGGGTACGCCTTGCATTAACATCTCCTTTGGCTAGATTCTCGAAGGCAACAAGTGACAACCCTGAACAATCTGAACACGAACGCTTTTTGAACAAAACGAATCCCTGAAACCATTTTGTAACGTCCAATGCAGATCCAAATTACGGTAACAACTAAGCATATTCCATTTTCTCTCGCTTCAAAACCAATTCACACGAAGTTCAAACTTAATTGGATAAGCATCTGTAACAGCTGGCCAAACAAAATGCTCCAAAATCAATATGTCTCTTTAACTTATCGAAAATAGCCCTTGTACGTATGAACATAGGGTTTACAGTTAACTGCAAGATGAGATGCATTTGCTGGTACCCTTGAACTGGCGATTTTAGGTCAGGATCAGGTCGGTTCCAGGCACACAGCATAAGCTGTAGGTATTTAGATCCAACGATCTTTTGATAGTTAGAAATTATATCACCGTTGGGAGGCGTGTCAGAACACAGTGCCAGATATTCTGCCGCAAAGCAGTAATGTTTAAGCATTACTGTGTTCCGGTTCAAAAGGCACTGCACTGTAGCTAGTGAAATTACTGGACTTTCGAGACTGACTATCAAAATTTCTCGAAGTTTACGAGCGCTATAGCAGTGTTGCATCGGAGCTCTTGGAATAAGCCGGATCAAAGTGTTTTGGGTTTGGGAGGCGTGATCTCTTAACATCAGGAGAACGCCTAGCTCGTCTCACCAATTTTTTACATAAATACTAGAAACGATGAAACATTTACCTATGTATTTAAAAAAAAATAATATAAAATTATAAATATAATATTAATAAATTAAATTATTATGTAATATTAAATAATAATATAAAATTTATAAAAGGATTTTTATAAGCTGTAATATGTCGCGAGAGACGAAAAGGTTTTCAGATTTAATAAGTTCTAAACACAAAACAATTTAAGTATGTACTGTAGATTATATGTACCTTGAAAAATACATAGGTAAATGTTTCATCGTTTCTAGTATTTATGTAAAAAATTGGTGAGACGAGCTAGGCGTTCTCCTGATGTTAAGAGATCACGCCTTCCAAACCCAAAACACTTTGATGCGGCTTATTATAATATAATAGAGTGTTGAAATTTAGCTCGAAGTTTTTATTTTTTATAATAAAATACATACTAATAACATTATACAAGAAACATGAATACATAAATGTAGGTACTAATTACCTATAATTTTTAAATATGCACAGAAAACAAAATGTAGACTCGAATTGGTTTAAGATTAGTATATATTTCATAGCGTGAGTCTAATGTTAAATAAATAAAAAAATAAGTCATAAAACTATAAATATTTTTTTTTATTTCATAAAGTTTGTTTAATAAATATGAAGTACAAAAGCTGGCATGAGCTGCAACTGCTGCTTTAGACTTTTTTAAGACCCCTAGATATATTTATTTTTACATATTGAAACGCGCAGATTTAGATATAAAAATTGTTTAGATATAAAAATATATTATTATTTTCGGAACCATTCATCCACCATACATTTAACACTAGGTACCACATCTCCATAATACACAGAGGTTACCTGGAAGAAAAAGAAATGCTAATTAGCATTAGGTTCACCTGTGTACTTGTTTTATACCTTGTTTTGTACCTGTGTACTTATTGTATAATAAAGCATTGTCTATCTACTATCTATGACTTTCTCTGCCCAGCTTTAATAATAGTTAGGTTACTTCAATCGAATTATTAACATTCAGAGGTATCACTTTGATCAATGATTGCCTATTTCTCCAAACGGAAGTGTCAGGCCGGTCTGCCAGATCTCCGTGAACCTTCCACCAGCCTTGACCCTCGTCTCCCGCTGCATCGATCGTGTCACCGTGCAGCGTCCTTGAACTGCGCAAACTAGGTCACATTCGGAACATGTTTTGACGGTCTTTTTGCATATAATACATCTACAAATTGCAATTTGAAACCTCCTTGTTTGTTGATCTTAATCACGTCAAAAGTACTGACTTGATTGAGCTGAAATTCACAATAATAATTGTTTATACTTTGAGCTGAAAGGTCATTTATTATGCTGATACATCACAGCATAATGTAGAATTAGATTGTGGAAATGTGTGGAATTAGAAAGTTCAATGCAATACACGAGATATCAATAAAAATAGCGATTTCTGACCATCAAAAGAGCGCATAGTTCTACACTTTAAAAAAATGGCTATGGCGTGCAGAACCTCCCCGGAGCTGAAAAAAATCACAACGTTACAAACTTTTCATTTAGTGAGTTCTTTATTTAGATATGTTCAAAAAGTCAATTATATCAAGTAGGTAGGTACTCGTACTTGATACATACTAATAATTTCCAAAAAATGGTACCTAATATTTCTTGCGGCTGATGCCCATGATGATGAGCTAATGCTCGAATAGCCCGATGCACCTCCTCTCACCCTTGAACTGTTAACTCAAACTGGGTTAAACATATCTATTGCATCATAATTATTTTGATTTTGCAACCATAAAATAAGAACAAGTTTTTATATAATATCTACTAAATTGAAGTCTTATTAATTTTAGCGATAGCTAATGACACATCAATGGTAATTTGTGTTAGGTATAAATAAGAGACAGGTTTCCAAAATAGACAGGTGTCTTTTTTATTACAAAGTTAAAATAATACTTACACATTAATGAAACTTAAACTTTTATCAAAAATAAAATTTACCTACTTGTTTACACATCTCTATGATCCCATTTTTTTTGAAAAAAACTATGGTTTGTAGGTCGGAAGATCAGAGTTTTTTTAATGGTAATAGACTTTCGTTAGACCACAATCTCATTTGATCTAGAGTCACGACGAATCACGAAAGTCCTACTAAATCATTTCGTGAGGTTGGTTTCTGCTAACCAGACTTTCTAGAATCTCGAAAAACCAGACAGAAAAAAAAACACATCATAAAGGCTACATTTTTTATTACAAAATTAGTTAACGATAGATAAAATCACTTCTATATTCAATTACAGCGTAAGCACAACTATCCAAAACTTATAACATAAAAACAGTGACTGAGAAAACTTTATAATCAGAAAGTCTAATAGAAATCCGAGTTCCAAAGACAATTTGCCGAAGTTCCTTGTATTGTTTATCTTATCGGTCGTCGACCCCGCTGTTGACGCGTTATCTTAACTTTGTCCTTAAAGTTGAGTACCTAGGAGTAAGGAGTCATAAATTTATGTACATACCATTTCTACACAAATAGGTAATAGACCTAAAGAATAACCTATACACCCTTGTATGGGCTACTTTTAACTTTGATACTCATGCAAACTCACGGGTGGCTAGTTTAAAAAATATAAACAGAAGTCGCGTATGATGTGTAACATCTAACATCTCACCTAAAATAGCAATATTTAAATTTGGAATAATACTATTTAAGTACTTCATTTTTCTAAAGTTGGTCCTTTATTAATTTTCACGAAGTTAATCCACTAATTAACAGAAAGCGAGAATAGAGCTGTTACACATCAAAACCCTCTCACTCTCGCCCCGCTTGGTGCTTCGGGCTCAGCCGCGAGCTTTTTAATAGCAAATAAAAGATAAGAAATATAAAAAATATATTAGTTATTTTTTTTATACAATAAATGATTCTTATTCAGAACAAGGTACCTACTAATAAGAACTAGCTTTTGGAAAAAGCGCGTACCTAACTATTGGAAAACGCGCGTAAGCAAATACCTTGCCTAAAAACAATGAATGGTACGTGAAATAATGACAAAGAACAAAATCTATTAGTATGGGCTTGCGAGACTCCGTCTGGGTGAGTGTAATACTACCTAGACTTTGTATGACAATACGAGAGTATTCAACTGATAGAATAATAATAATTAATTTGCAAATTTTATCTTGAATGAGATATGCAAGAATACTTCTTAGTTCTGTTATTCGTCTTTTTTGTATAATATGTAGTAGCCGGTTCTTTTTATGTTTAAGGTTAATCCTCAAATCCGATTCCATACAAAATGTTTCGGACAAATACTCAAAAAGTACGCCGTATTATAGTAATTTCTTCACACTATTCGTTTTGTCCATGTTTTTTTAATTTCGTCAGCAAAAAAAGTGAAAGGTTTCATACTTTAATTTAGATTTTATACGTGTTTTTAAGTTAGTAGGGTTAATTTTAAAACACGTATAAAATCTAAATTAGAGTATGAAACCTTTCACTTTTTTTGTTCACGAAATCAAAAAACATAGAGGAAAAGAATAGTGTGAAGAAATTACTATAATACGGCGCACTTTTTGAGTATTTGTCCGAAACATTTTGTATGGAATTCGGATTTGAGGATTCCCCTTATACTGGTAAACTTGATGGGTAGTTTATTCACCTATCGCCCATAAAACAATATACCTTTGAATAATCAAGGTTTTACAAAAACATACAAACGACTTCAATCGGACGGCTCTCAAGACCGTAGGCACCACTGAAAAGTCACAGGGACGCAAAATACGCAATTATGTTTACTTCAACGACTTTTTTTTCAGTTATTTTGATTCAATAACTAAACTACTGAACCGATTTTGATGACATTATGAAGATTTTTTCTTAATATCTTCTTTTTCTAAATTTTCTATAAATCGGTTTATAAACAACAACGTTATGAGGTCATAAACATAAAAAAAAATTCAACCAAATTGAGAACCTCCACCTTTTTTGAAGTTGGTTGAAAATAAGGAATTGTAACAAATGCTCGTATCCCAACTTGATTATTATTAAAAGAGAACTCTATATTATTATATTTTATTTAAATATTATACAATGTTTTTTAGAAAAAGTCAATCTTAATTGCCTCATTAAATTTTCTGTTATATCTACTTGTAATGGACTATAATTATTTATTTTTAGTATAGAATCAATTTATTTTGTGGTTGACCTCGACTTATCGTTCTAAATTATCACGATTTGTCACAATGCGCTAAAATGGAACTTAGGTAAATAAAAAATATTTTTATTGTATAAACACAATGTTTATAACCAAAAGCTATATAGCTTTGTATGCGCTAAAGCTAGCAAAAGTTGATTAGAAGGGTCATTCAGAGCCATCTGTTCCATTTTTCTCGAAAAAAAATAATTTCTTACATTGATTCTCATCGGCTGCAAAATTTTTAGTACTAAAAGCCGAAGATCTGGTTTAATGGCCCTTGGAAGAAACGGCTACGGCTAACTTCCCGTTACACACTTTCGTTGCATTTCACGAAATCACTGCCACAAATTGACAGAGAGCGAGAGGAAATACGTTACACATCCAAAACAATAAATTATAAGGATTAGCCTTATCACGGTTTTACAAAAACATGGTACAACCGACTTCAATTGGACTGTTTTAGTGACCGTAAACACCACTGAAACGTCACAGGGAAGCAAAATACGCAATTTAGGTAGACGACTTTTTTTCAGTTATTTTGGTATAAAAATTACTAAACCGATTTTGATGAAATTTGTATGGGTCCAAACTGGAGAAAAACTATCTCAATCAAAAATTTCAAATACGAGTAGGTTTATGAAGAACAAAGTTCTGAGGTAACAAATATAAAACATTCAACCGAATTGATAACCTCCTACTTTTTGAAGTCGGTTGAAAACTAGCCACGAGCTCCCTAGCTACCTGCAGCAAAGGCAGGCCTTGGAGCTAAGTACACAATGAATTATGGCGCGAAAGATGCAAAATATCTGACGGAGCGCATTCTTGACCCCATTCACGAGGTCGATTCTATCATTCTCATGATACCGAGGGCTCTGTGTTCTATTCATTTTTAAGTGAGTTTACGACGTAATGGCTTCGGCAAACAGAACGCGTACTTACGCCGCGTCAGGGCGCTAAGTTGACGCCGCGCTATAGCGCCGAACTGTGTTGTACTATGACGGTTTTCTACTGTCACACCGAGTGCTAGCAGTACGCAACGTTCTATTATGTAATAATATTATTTATTCTTTGGTTCTATGGCGACGCTAGGACTGTTTGACAGGCTCTCAATATATCTGTACAACACAATGATGCGTTATAGCTCAACGTATTGTTACGCCCTGACGCGGCGTAAGTACGCGTTCTGCTTGGCGAAGCCTTAAGGAATCGATTCGCGGTTTTTTATAGAGAAACCATTTCGGTAATATATAAATTTTGGTTAAAGCAAAATGATTTTTTTTGGAAAATAAAAAGGGGTACACATAACAAAGATGGCGCCAAAACCAGAGCAAAAGTTTTTAATGAAACTGTGTTAAACAATGCGCTACATAAAATAATTCGAAAAGTAAAAATAAAAATACTGAGTACCAAAGAATATATTTTTTTTAATATTAATAAGAACCGAATACTGTAAAAATTGGAAATAAGGTAAACCGAGTGAGCATGTAAAATATGTACCTATAGAAATAGCCATGGAATTTATTTCAAATGGAATCAGATGTTATTGGGAAACTTTTTGCAGCAGATGAGAAAGACCCATTTCAAAATCACAGTTTTAAAAGGAAATTAATCGATAATACCTACTGAAAAAACTGGGTGGATCTGATTAGACACCAATGTTTTAAGAAAGAAACGGAGCAAAATTATAAGAAAAATTCACATTTCCCGATAAATGCCTTCGTTCAGCCTTCAAATATTGAACTACTGAGGGTCTCGGCTGGCACCAATAGCTGCATTTCCCGGCAGGTTAATGAATAGTCAGGACCAAGGTTGGGGTCAGTGGGACTCGGTATTGGGTCACAGAGACCCAGCCAGGGCTGTCCGGCGCCAGGAAATACTGTGTGACCACAGAAGTATTAAAGTATAGAAACACCATAGATGAATAACGATGTTCCTATAGAACAAGATGGACAGTATCAAACCAAAAGGGAATCGTAAGACAGGACCAAAAAAATTCAGACACCTTGTCAATGAAAATGAAATATCTCCATCTCTATATCTATATCTTACAGAAGTAAGTTATTCATCTATGTGTGTGACATGATCATCCTATTAATATTATTAAGAATCTAACCAACTTCGCATTAGGTGTAAGACTATTTTTTATTAATAATAATGATTATTATTCTATACGTTTGAAGTTATATTATTATGACGGTTAGATTAATGTTTTCTCTTTGGTCACACCAGAGCTATTCAACAGGTTTGGCTAAAATTTGGTACAGGTATAAATTTTGAGCTGGAAAATACATAAAAATCATAGGATACGATAATTTTTATTTAATTATAAGTATGGATTGCACTCGACATCTTAGGTTAGGCCTCTTTATAACATGAACATAATACAATACATCAGTATGATTAGAAATATTATTTTCGTTCAAAGTATTTCAAGCACTTTGTGAAAACCCTAGCTTATAGGGTACATAGGTTAGGCTAGGGCCGCAATAAATCTAGTTTTAGCCTTTGAATTACCTACCTCCCGCAGTCAAGGTCCTCTTTTAACTGCTCAGCTTCTTGGAACTCAAGGATTATTGCGTTTGTAATTAACTCTGCAGCATCTCCGATTGTATCTAGACACATAAGTTACATATAATATATGATGGCTCTCACTCGTATCATAAGATTGGGTTTTGACTTCTTCAGAAGCAAGAGATCTTTGTACTATTTTACTTTCATGCAAGCTCACATTTGAATAAGGGTTGAATAAGCGTCTAATGAAGCATAAATAAAACACCAATTTTTAATATAAAAATATAATGTTGTGATGAATTTGTAAATTAAACAGCAGTGTTCTTAAGATTTACTAGTTTGGCCTTCTCCTCGACTGTTACAAAACTTTTCTTGACACCCATTATACTATCTGAAATTTCCTGTAACGTTTTATCTTTTGTTTCAGGTAAATATTTATACAGAATAATAATTAATATTATACATGATATACCAAAAAACAAAAAAACGCCATGTAAACCTAAACTTTTGAACAAGTAAGGAGCTATTTTTAAAGAAGTAGATACAAGGAGTTTACTTAATACACCGGTACAACACACTGCTAAATTTCTAGATCTTATAGGTAACAGTTCACCGAATATTGATGAACTTAAAATCATAGGTCCACACGCTACTATTAATGTTAATATTATTAATAGCCCTAATGATACATACTTATTCTCGTATATCACAGATAATTTTATCAAATAAAGATACAAAGATAATGTAAACAACAATAAAACTGCCATAGATGATGAAATAAGTAACCAAGATCGTCTTTTCGCAAATTTGGATAAAACACATCCGATATACATACTTATTACTGTGATTCCATCCAAAATAAGCATTCCAGTATAGGCAGTCGATTCACTCTCAGTTATTTTCTTTAATATATCAATCGCATATACGGTGTAGATCAACTTTCCAGAGAATATGATAAGCAATCCAGTTACTAATGATATCAGTACAGGCTTGTAAAATTCTTTAGAAGTCAAAGTAGTATAAAAATATTTCAATGTCTCTTTTGTAAATAAAGATAGCTTTTTGTCATTTTTGATATATTGTTTCTGGACAGTGATTAAAATTTCCAATTCCTTTTCTGATTCATCATCACATCCCTTAAGCCAGCGATGGCTGGCTGCGCATTCTTCAAATCTCCCTTTGCTAGCTAACCAGTAAGGCGACTCAGGCCATATAAGAACAGTCGCCAAATTGTACAATCCGCAAGCGATTCCCAATAACCCAATATTCTTCCAATGTAAGAATGTTCCTATTGCATTGGATACCCATATACCCCAATAGAACGTGGCTGACTTTAGCGTGAGAAACAGTCCTCGATATCTTGGTGAAGTGTATTCCGTAAGAATGACTATCGATACAATAACTTGGGCAGCACTAAAGAGTCCTTGTATTATTTCACTGATGAGGATTTCGAAAATACTGTTACTATAATAGAAAACGATGAAGCCTATTAAGGAGTCGACGCCTGCAATTATAAAGCACTTCTTTCTGCCGATGAACTTGATGAGGAATGAGAGACCGAAGACGAAAGGGAATCCGCTGAATCCGATAACGGATGCTGTAACAATAACGAGAAGAAAGTTCAATAAAACAAATCACAACACTTCTTCTTATCGTGTCATTAGTTCCTTCGAACCAGTGTGGTTAAAGGATTTCACCACTCTGGTTCGAAGTGTGAGTGTGAGTGTGAGTTCGTGAGTGCGCTTCGAAGAGGCTCCTTTCGTGCACTCGACACATGTTTTCGAACTTTAGGTTCTACGACATGCCGGTTTCCTCACGATGTTGTCCTTTACCGTTGCGAGAACGTGGGATGCATACATAGATTTTTTCGACTGAAAATACCCATTTACGCATGACTGCCACCGGGATTCGAACCCGCGACCTCAGATCGCAAGGTAAGGGCCTCATCCACTCTGCCACCACGTCCTCCACAATCTCATGATATTTTACTACACTACAAACACAGTTACAACAACACATAACACGTTATTTTTAACAGGTTTAACAGGAATTGTAGACCTTAGTGATAGATAGAATATACTTTATATTGGAAAAAAATAAAGCCAGGTGGAAATAATAAACAGTGGACAATGGGCGGTCTTATCGGTAAAGTGCAATCTCTTCCAGACAATCTTTGCATGGACTGGATATAGTTGGACAAAGGAGGACGGTGGGCATAACGAATTTTTTAACGGGAAGTGTTACAAAAACAGATTATTTATGATAAGTACCTACTAAAATGAACAATTTAGAAGAAGAAAAACGAATAGTGGCGGTATATATGTAGGTATATATAAGTGAATATAAATAAAATTAAAATTTAATAAGCATAATTATAAATGAGTGATAAAAATTAACAATAAATCAAAAGCAGCGCAAATATTTTATTATGTCGGAAGTTTGTTAAATAATATTAATGTGATAATTATTAATTAGTTTAAAATCATCTTACATAACCAAGAAGCCATTTCATCGCTGATAACTTCCGTCGAGTTGTTTTCTCTCCTTATTTGGGGGATGAACACAGTAGGAGATCCGACGCACATGCCATAAGTGAAGTGCATTGCCAAAACACCGCTGCATACCAAAAGCTGAAAAAGATAACAAAATGAAATCGTTAATATTCCGAATATTACGATTATTGACTTAAATCCGAAGTATATTCTTGTATTGCCTAAGCTAGTAGGGTTTTGGCTCATTGCAGTATACGAGCTTAAAGCGTTTAAAATTCAAGTACTTAGTAGAATTATGCTGCAGTCATTGAAATTAATGTGTCGGGTATTTATTTTAGGTTAAAACTTGCTCATTTGTTTCTCTGTTGAACAAGGAGTACCTTATTGTTCTTAAGTAACACCCTATTATTTCAAGTTTTAACGTGGTATTGATCAGTTTTGGCGTTGATAGTAGTGGTTACGCCAAAACAAGTAAATTGTATCGCGTAATTTTTATATTTTTTTTCTTTGATTTTGCAATGTCAATTATTAAGGAACATAGGTTTACGAGTCCTGTCGCATCGTTTTGAGGTACAAATATACCACCCTGAACGCACTGAGTGAGTGAATGAACAATGCTCGCTCACTAGTTCACTCGCCGGACAGTTTCGTTCGGTCAGTATGGCTACCATCGTTTCGCGTTAAAGACCGCCACCCATTTTCAACATCTTTAGGCAGTGTCCTAATAGAACGCGATGACGCGACCATCGCAAGTTTGCGCGACGGTCGCATCGCTTGCTCGCGCGACGATCGCGTGTTCGCGTTCTATTAGGACACCGCCTTATATCCTGAGGATATTCTCGCGTCTCCAGCTTATCTAGCTGTGAGAAACGCATCGCAGTGTCTATCTACAGACAATGTTGATTATCCAATAAGAACAAACAACTATATTTCGTTTCGCGAGTGTCGTGCCACGGTGCTCATTGTGTTGTGCAGTGCATTGGACTTTCCTATTTCGGAGGATATCTGGCGATTCCCAGGTTAGTAAGCCTATCTACTACTCGGGCGAATAATCATGACACCTGGCTCGAATGACGTTTATGCAAAGCACAGCGTGGAATTGGATAATCTTGATAGATAAGAGGTCCTGTAATACTTGGTAATGATAAGTAATGATAAGGCTTCGCAATTAGAGGAAGAAGAAACACGGAGGTCGCCACCCGGGGCAGCGGGGTACGCATCAAGTTCCGAGCCACGGGTCAGCCAAGTGTCATGTTCATTCGCCCGAGTACTTCCTTATATTTGACTGTGCAATGTCTTTCCATCGCAATTCCTAGGTTTTTAGTGTATTTTTTGACAGAACCCGCATCCCGCCTTGTGCGTCAGTTATTTTAATTCATAAAGTAGATTCGAAGGGCTTTATTTGGGTTGGATATGCACCAAGTAGGTTCGTAACAGTCAGGCATTCAGGACATGTTATTTTATATGCGTCTAACCAAACCTACCGTCATATAGCCACGCGCGACGCTTATGTAGGAGGTATAATATTAGTGATTTGAGCTAAGAATAAAGTCGAAAGTTTATGAGGATATTTGTATGTTAATCCAATCACGAAACCAGTGGATATCATCATCAGTACCTAATGATAAACAGTGGATATTAACAGGAAAAACACCTTTGGACCCACTGGTTTGTCGCCAGTAGGGTCTGTATATTTTTTCCCTATTATTAGAATGTAGTTATATAGAAAATAGCTTAGTATTGACCAAGTGACTGATAGCCTTTAGGCTAAACCAGTGGACTCAGCTGAAAGTATGTAGTAAAGTACGTAATAAGAAAGGAATTCTGGTAAATCACAGCGCGAACGAAGTAGCGGGCTTCAGGTAGTCCAATATACACCCCAAATGATTGACGAAGAAATAAATAGTTTGTCTCATCCCGGAACATCGACAAGTCAATCACAAAGGCAATAGAATAATAAGAAGAAAAAAGAGAGAATAAGAAGTGAAGAAAGAAAAGAAAGTTGAGGAAAAAAGAGGAATAAGAAAAAGAGGAAAAAAAGAAACAGGAGATTGACGCAGAGATACAGCGAAAGTATAGCTGTTGGTAGGCATTTCTTGCAGAATTCAGTCCATATTTTTTTTGGATGGACAATTGATGCAGTTGGCCGCAGATGGCCGTTACTAAATCACCGGACTCTTGGATTCAGTCCAGATGGCTACATACACTGAGGTAGGTAATGTGATTCCAGTTTGAATGGCATATCTAGTTAAATTACTGAGCTTTTGAAGCCGATCATTTCATTTTTATTGTATCAATTTTTTATTTTATTGTACGATTTTTGTTAAGGTATCTCATAAAAAACTGTATAACATAAATCTTATTTAAACATACCTGTCGCAAAAATGGAGTCCACACAGCTTTGTTTTTAACATTTCTGGGTCCTGCACACATGTTTTAACTTTACTTCCAGAATCCACTTTCAAATAATCAATATACCCAAAACAAAGACTTCAGAGAAATGCTTTAATGGATTCAAAATATGTGGTAGTCGTTTCAACCGACTCTCAGAAAGAGGTATAATTAAGCACTTTGATATACACGTGTCTAAGACCACAACTTGTTTATCTTCCGAACGCGTCTTTTTCGCAACGTTTTATAAAATCAACTGATTATTCCGAAGTAAATCTTATAATAAACTTTGCAATCACATGCCCATCCCACTTATATTTGATACCACTTAGATTTGGCAGGTAGATTACATTGAGAATATTTTGCGGATGGGAAATGCTATCGATTGCTTTCGTGCTTTTAAACTGAAAGCAGTTTTTAGTCAGACTATATTTTTTAAATATCTAATTATTAATCATTATCTTATTATTAATTATTACCCTATATTTTCTTCATCTTCTGAAACTTCCAAATCATAAGATATTTCTCCATATATGTATATATTTTGCTACAGGTTTTCATTACCGGAAGTCAAGATTGTTGTGGTTTTCGATCTCTATTTTACTTTTACTGCTTCTTACTCCAAAACTACTGATATGATGTGAATATATGTATATTTATTAAGTTTTTATTTTTATCGTGGTTTTAACAAATGCAACTTTTCCGAACAAAAAAACGCCCAAGACACATTGATACTACCTGTGTGGTACCTGTCTGTCAAGGTAATAAAATAAATAAAATATCAAGTTTTGGTAAGTTTTTTTATTAGAACTTAACATGTATAAAATAGTACAAAAGTTTTATCTTAGTTGCTTCCTTAAAAAACAATAACTTTTTCAATCGAATAAATTTAAGTTTTATTTAAATTAATGTAAATAAAGCCGATAAAACAGCTATAACCATAAAAAATTACTCGCATAAGTTTATTTTTATTTGTTTATCTTTTTCCGTAATACCTTTGATAGCATCTGCTATTTCATGCAAAGATTTATCTTTAGTCTCTGGCATGTAAATATATAACAAAACAATACATATTGAAGATGAAATGCCGAAAAAAAGAAAAGTTGAATGTAACCCTAAGCTCCGTATTACGGTAGGTGTCAGTTGTATTACGATGCCCCAGATCAGTCTCTCTGATATGGCTACCATGACCATTGCTAAGCCTCGCCCTTTCAGAGGCAACAGCTCAGCAAACAGCGAGGAACACCATATCATTGGCCCACACCCGATACCCATAGCGTAGACAGACAGCAATACTATCGAAACATAACTATTTTGGGGTAAAATAAACGAGTTCACTAAATAAACGTGCAATGCTAATATAAAAAGTGTTCCTATCCCTATAACAGATGAAAAAAGGAACATGCTTCTTCTTTTTACAAATTTGGATATAATCGTTCCAATATACATTCCAAAAACAGTGACTCCGTCTAGTATGAGCATTCCCGAGTACGCAGTTGATTCACTAGATGTCATTTTCTTGATAATATCTATTACGTAGAACCCACACGCCAATTTACCAGACAATGTGTACATAGCCTGCAGGCTATGTACACATTGTCTGGTAAATTGGAACAAAGACATAGTAATGTAGCTTTATAAAACTCTTTTGTCTTCATTATTTTAGTATAACTTGATTTAGATCCAGTTGTTATATCATTTCCATATAAAAACAACCTTTTTAGCTCCTCCTCTGATTCTTTACTATTTGCTTTTAACCATCGATGTGATTTAACACACTTCTCGTATTTGCCCTTACTCGCAAGCCAATACGGAGATTCAGGCCAGAGAAACACAACAATTAATGGATAAATTGAAATAATTATTTGGACAAGTCCAATATACTTCCAGTGGAAAAAGGTTCCGATTGCATTTGAGACCCAGATACCCCAGTTGAAGGAAGCTGATTTGAGAGTTAAGAATAATCCTCTGTACTTTGGTGAGGTATACTCTGACATCACCAGCATCGACACGGTAGTAAGAGAGGCGCCCATGATGGCTTGCATGGCGTGGCTGATGAGCAGCTGGGTGACGCTCCTGCTGGTGTAGAAGACGGTGCAAGCGATGACCATGACAATGCTCACTGCGATGTAGGGGATCTTTCTTCCAATATAGGTTGCTGATACTGGTAGGATGATTACCCAAGGTATGCCACTGTAGCCGAAGATTGACGCTGAAAAGAAAAAAAAGATAATGTAACAAAGAAATAAACTTTGAGTGGAGGTTGCATCCATAGATTAGATAGAATCAATGATTGGTTTAAACATAACATTATATTTATATTGATAGCAAGTAGAAAATAATATTTTTTTATCAAATAACGTCTATGTCTGTGTCTATGAGCAGTTTCAAAAAGTAACAAACAAATGGATTCAGGCAAAAAATCAAGGCTATTTTTTATAGTTTTCATAGCTTTGACGCATATTCCGAGCGGGTTCACAGTGAATCCGATACAAGAAAAGAAAAGTGGCAGATCGAGGAAATACCTGAAAACTGATTGCAAATTTTAAATGCAGAGCCTCTGAATTTGAACAGATTCTACCTCCATTCGTTTTCATTTCTAAGCCGATAGGTAAACATCAATTAAAATGCTTGATGACTGAATGACAGAATACGGTACCGGCACGTAGACTTGAAATTTCGTGGGTTTTTTCCTCAAGACATGTAGGCGCTAAGAAAGGAATTTTGTTAATTCGCAAGAGGACGTGGTGGCAGAGTGGATGAGGCCCTTACCTTGCGATCTGATGGTCGCGGGTTCAAATCCCGGAGGCAGTATTGCGAAAATGGTTTTTTTTCGGTTGAAATAATCTATGTATGCATCCTACGTTCTCCCAACGGTGAAGGAAAACATCGTGAGGACACCGGCATGTCGTAGAACCAAAAGTTTAAAGTGTCGAGTGCATGAAAGGAGCCTCTTCGACGCGCCCTTGAAATCCTTTCACTACACTGGTTCGAAGGAACTAGTGACACGATAAGAAGAAGAAGAATTCTCAATGCAAACAAAGTTCCAGGCATCAGCTAGTTTAGAATAAATCTTACATAGCATCGAAGCCATGAAGTCACTGACTACTTCTGTGGAGTTGGCCGCCCTTCTAAGTTGCGGGATGTATACTGTCGGCGCGCCCAGACTCATGCCGTACAGGAAGAACGATGTCCACAGCATGCTGCATACCAGGGCCTGGAAATAATACATCACAAACTCATACATTTTTATTACAGCATAAGCTAACTACTACAATCTATATATAGGTATATTACAAAATTTACAAAAGGAAACAATTGGGCCACCTCAAAAAACTCACAAACTCATTATATACTGGGATAAACGTTATGTAAAGGAGGAGAGATTTCTTCCGCGTAAAAACTATAGATAGTGAAAATTGGCTATTCCCTTTAATTTTTAGTAATAATTTTTTTGCAAAGATTGATGCTCATCAGCAACAGTATCCATTGCTTCAATAATACAGGGTGTTTTAATCATTGGGGTGGATTTCCGTCAAAAGTAAATGATTTAAAAAAAACTAAATATACATTTATTGTTTTCTTATGAATCGAGGGTTTGACTACTTTGACGACTTTTCTCTCGTGGTTTCGGACTTGGCCATCAGTGCCCTTCTCAAAAAACAAACCTGTATAAAGTTTGTGTTTCATGCAACGGTCTATGGGTAGCCAAATTGTTTCCTTTTATACATCTTGTAATATATTAATTGTAATAGTTAACTTATGCTGTAACAAAAGATAAGTATTCAAGTAAGTAAGTACCTGTCTAAGAATAAATTTCCATGATATTGTATCATCATTATTGCTTTCTTCATTTGTTTTTATAACTTCTAAAAACTTGTCTCTCTCCATTTTCTAAAAAAAAAACACATAATGTCAAGGTTGATTTGGTTAGCCGCGAAGATACACCTGTTCAAACTTAATTATAATGTGTTTTAACTGATAAACAATAAATTTAATTTAAAACTCGTGATTCAAGTTTCACTATTAATTTTTATTATGCAGTTTGAACATAATACCAACTTAGATTATCTTATAATTATGTTTATGCAACCAGAATGCAACTCTAGTTCTATTTCAGGACCTTGATACTTAGTACGAAGGTGTCTTTACATTGTTTTTAATATTATAATAACAGTTCAGAATATTTGTGTATTTAATACTCTGTGATAGTACCGTTGGGAGCATCCCCTGCAGGATGCCGTTATGTGTTAGAATTACTGTGTTCCGGTTGGAAGGGCACTGTAGCTAATGAAATTACTGGACTTTCGAGACTGACCATCAAAATGTCTCAAGATGGATAAGCGTATTAGCAGTGTTGCACCAGACTATGGGAATCAAAGCCCTGTGTAGCATTGTTATGGTTATGGGCAGGCGCGATCTCTTACCGTCAGAAGAGCGCTAGCTAGTCTTCAAGTTCGAGTCTACATTTGTTTACATAAAAAAAACTACGGAAGTTTAAAACTAAAAATTAGCCTTATTGGTTGCAGTTGCTTGAGCTTTACTTAATGATTTTCGAGATATAAACTATTTACTATTATGCTACTTATATGTTATACTTACTACGAAACTCTTCTTAAAAGAACCAACCTCTCGAGGCTCACTCGAAATCCTTTCACCAGCATGGATCGTAAGAATTAGTGACACGATAAGACGAAACTATAAAACCGAACCTTACACTGTCACGATTAGGAAAACAATGGTGACACTAAATTTAATTTTTTTAGGGGTTCGACTCCGACAAAGATCCCCAGCTGTTTCCGTGCGGTCATCTGTGTCTAGCACCCGAATTCTAAGACAATTTTTTCACTCGAGGACATTTGAAATTTGACAGGTGACAGCCGAAACGTTAAGTAAAGCGGCGGCTATTTTACTACTTACGTAAGGTGAGTTTGTGTTTGAGGAGTAATTTAAAATACGGGTGTAAATCACAGGCATTTAATTATTAGAGACTATAATGTAAGTAGAATATTTCTGAATTTAGATAAAGCAAATGATCTAAAGTTATCTAATGTTGGTGGAAAGGAGACCGCTCTTCGTGGTGTCTTATAGGGAAATAAATATTACAATAAATGTATACAGCCTAATATAAAGATGCTAAATAAATTAAATAAAATATATATATATTTTGGAAATTTTACACAACGCCAGATAACTGATATATTATAAACCTACTTAAACACTTTATTTGATATACATTATAATACAAAGAAAATACCCTAATTCAGGTCAAACACCAATGTTCATTATACAAATGTTTGAATCGAACCCGCGACACCCGCGTTACTTACAAAAATATTTTAAACTCTGAATATCAATACTTGTTTTATAGGTATTAGAATATGACTCGGACGGAACCCTTATTACTTGTCAGACGTTCTTTCTTAGCTGTTCTATTTTCGATTTGATTTCGTTCAAGCGTGACTGTCTGAAAGTATGTACCTACATATTCCAAGGAACTTATAGATACGAAGTTTATTAGTTCTTTGGTATATTCTTCCATTATTATTTACTACTTTTGTATGTTTCGAGAGAAATCCTAGGATGTCTATTTTTGTATGGGAACGTTAGGTACTTGCCCAAAATGTAGGTACTGACAGCAAATGTTTATTTTATTCAGGGCATTTAATTTATTAATAAATACAAGAAAAAAAAGAGGTAAGGAACTAAGAATAAAACTGAAATTTATAACAAAGCTAATTAAAATGATCTTTCTTAATTTATTTGATTTAATTTATCAGCACTCACCACACACTCGGGAATAATAATATGTACCTATGTAGTATACTTCTTATTAGGAATTTAAAATGTTACCTTTATTTAGTTAGTTAATTTAAAATTAATATTAATTTTAGGTACCTAAGTAACCGGAGATTTCAAGGTATCACCGTAGATAATATTAATTATTTCTGTAACAACAACAAGACTATTGATTATACTTAAGAATATAATGATTATACTCATAGTCTGTATGATCACAACAATAGTATGTAATGGTTTTGTACCTATGACTTTCTTTTAAAAAATATGTATTTTATTACGAGACCTAAACGAGGTAAATAGTTTTACCTAAAGTACAAAATTGGATATAGCTTACAAAATTGTCTCTCCAATATTTCTAGAAATATTATAAATTAGTGAGTGCATAAGTCGATCAAATCAATAGGCATTTAGCTACCTATATGAAATAAAAAAGATATAGCTGTAGATTTCAAAACAATAAAAACTCTCGTTTCGGACTTCGGCGAATCCACACCTCCTTAAACGTATCTTTAAACTTTGAAATTAAGCGGATTTATTACTAGATATATTTATATAATTTGTTGATAATAAAAACAACACTGGAAACTCATACATCTCTTAAATTCAATTTATCTTCCTCATTTTTAATTGTTTTTCCTCTTATAGAGTCCGCTATTTCATGTAAAGATTTATCTTTCGTCTCCGGTAAATAAAAATAAAGCAGTATTATACAAATTGTGGATGAGACTCCAAAACAAAAGAATGCTGAATGCAATCCCAAATGTCTTATAACTATTGAAGACACTTGAATAACAGATCCCCAAATTATTCTATCTAATATTGCCACTATACAAATTGCCAAACTTCTACCTTTCAGTGGTAATAACTCTGCATATAGAGTAGTAGATAATATCATCGGTCCACATCCAATCCCCATTGAGTACACAGAAAGCAATGCTATCGACACATATCGGTTTTCCGGCAAAATTGTCAAGTTCACTAAATATACATGCAAAGAAAGAACGAAAAGTGTGCCTATCCCTACGTAAGATGCAAAAAGAAATAGTCTTCTTCTGCTGACAAATCTGGACAGAATTGTTCCAATGTACATGCCTGTTACAGTAACTCCGTCTAGGATAAGCATTCCGGTGTAAGCTGTTGATTCACTCGAAGTCATTTTCTTGATGATATCCAATGAATAAAATCCACACGCGATCTTCCCACTCAAAGAGTACAAGGAGAGTACACACAGGGCGAGTAACGTAGCTTTATAAAACTCTTTCATCATAATAACTTTGAAAAATCTCGAATCAGGTTCTGCTGATCTGTTTCGGGGCGATAACAGTCTTTGAAGCTCATCTTCTGATTCTTTGCTACTGCCCTTCAGCCATCGGTGTGATTCAACGCACTTTTGGTACTTCCCCTTGCTCGCTAGCCAATAGGGTGATTCTGGCCAGAAGAACACAACAATCAAAGGATATATTGAAAGAATAACTTTGACAAGTCCAATATACTTCCAATGAAAGAATGTTCCGATCGCATTTGATACCCAGATGCCCCAAGTATACGAAGCAGATTTGAATGTCAGGAAGAATCCTCTATATTTTGGTGATGTGTATTCTGACATCACCATTGTTGATATTGTAATGAGCGAAGCGCCCATGACGCTTTCCATTGCTTGGCTGATGAGTAACTGAGTGATGCTGCTGCTGGTGTAGAAGACAGTGCATGCGATAACCGTGACAGTTGCCACAAATATGAATGGTAACTTTCTTCCAAGATACGCCGCTGATATAGGTAAAATTATTACCCATGGGATGCCACTGTACCCATAGATAGCCACTGCAAATAAAAAAGGGGTTCAAAAAACTGTTTTAAAGTAATAATTATACTAGTCAATCCTAATCTACTAAATACAAGAATCTTTGTTGTATCATCTGTGTTTTTACAAGGTGTTAAACCTGTAACAGATAGTATAATATTATATTGTAAAATTGTATTATGTAATAATATTTCAAAGAAAAAGTTTGTGAGGATCCACAATAACGCTAATGCCTACTTGCACCAAACTGTCAAAGTTCCTAAGCAATTTCTTTACTCGCTTGGTTGTTCTTATTAGGCCAGATTCTGACCTTTAAGAACTGCCAAGCAAGTTAAGTAATTGCTTAGGAACTTTGACAGTTTGGTGCAAGTAGGCATTAGCGTTATTGTGGATCCTCACAAACTTTTTCTTTGAAATATTATTACATAATACAATTTTACAATATAATATTATACTATCTGTTACAGGTTTAACACCGTGATAACAGGTGATAGTTTGGTGCAAGTAGGGATAAAACTCTATTACCGATTTGTCTTAACTTCGCAATAAGTATAGGTTATGAGCTAGAAGAGAACACAGGCTACGTTTTATTTCGATACCACGCTTAAGCCACAGGCTGGTGACAAGTTTGAATTACTTAGAAGGGAGGCCATATCGTTACTGATGGCGTCTGTAGAGTTGGCCTCGCGTCTGATCTGCGGGATGTAGACGGTGGGGGCCCCGATACAGACCCCGCCCAGAAAGAAGGCGATCCATAGCACGCTGCATACTAAGAGCTGAAATAAATAATTATATAAAAGTGTGAGGCCATAGATAACATACCTTTGTAACAATGTATTGTGTTTTTCAATAAATAAAATGAATGAAATCAAATAATATGCTATGAAAACTACGAAACACTAATAGCAAATAGTATAAAGTAGTTATAATAATCAGATTATTTTAACATTAATATGAGTTTTTTTTTATATAAGTGTAGGTATATTAATTATAGTGTAATTTTATTATTAGTGTAATATTCTTTGTTAATAATTTGTTACAACATTTTATTATTTTGGAAATAATTGGGTGGGAGGTGGCTGAAGACCGCAAAAAGTGAGACAGATGTAGATCTTTTGACCAAGAGTGGGACAAAATTCAGGTTATAAAAATAATTAATTTATATTAATAATATCAATGTTTCAAATATGTATTTCTTATATCTACACATACCTGCCTGAAAAAGAATGTTCCTGAAAACGGATCATGACTTTTGCTTCTCAAATCTGTTTTGACTTCGTCATATTTGTAAATTTCCATGCTTATAAAATATTGAATTCTTACAAAATAAACGAATAACTAACTCCTCGACATAAAAATAAGTTTAAAACTGAATTGTATTTCTTAAGGTAATGAATTCCAGACAATCGAGATAGTATTTCGATGAAAATATTAAGCAAATTGTATAAAGGGTTCCGCACATATTTTCAGAGATTTTTTTTCAAGTGTTAATAACTAGTTGTAATGCCTGCAACTTCGTCTTCAACTCTCGACGAACATATTCTATATTTTTTTGTCTCTACGTCTAGGTATTGGTTAAGCCTGTAGGCTGACTATCAGTCAGTGAGTCAGTTGTTCAAACAGTTAGTCAGGACTAAAGCTAATTTCAGACTACGCTGTAATATAATAGCATTTAGTGTATAGCTCATAGCACAACAATATCGCGCACCATAAATTGTTATGGACACTTCACACTGTACTGTACTATATATTATTGGCTTACTATACGCTATAAATTGGTGCGATGCGTTGAGTTCATGCTGAGCTATATCACGCGCCGCCTTCTTCCTCCTTCCTCACCCCCGGGCATCCCGCAAGATCGCGGTCAACTGAGCTTGCTGTATACTTTAAATACTTGCGATAATATCGCGTAATGTGAACGCCATGAATGAAATTAATGAATGAAAATGCCTTTTATAAATATTGATGTATACTATTCACATACTTGAAGTAACCCTATTTTTGATAACAAACTGTCAAGCCTGAAAACCTTCAGGATAATTAGTTTATATTCAACACAGCTGTCATGACTGTGGAAATAACAAATAGAGTCTAGATTATTTGCATATCTAAACTACTAATGAAGTAATTTAAATGCTCATATTCTCTATAATACTTAGATACATAACCGACTACTTTTAACAATTTTGATACATAAAGGTTTGAAAACGCATATTTTCAATACCAATTATTTATATAAAAATAAGCTACGGAGTGTTAACGGCAACATACAAAATAAATATTTTATTATAAGCTACGACAGCTTATAATAAATTATTTATTTTGTTAAGAAAAACTAAAATACTGTTTATAATAATTTGATGATTATACTCGTAGTTTTTGTAATCAGAACTAATGAATGTAATCTTAATATTTTTAACTTAAGAAAAAAACATTAGGGACATTTCTATTTATTTCATTTATTTATTTTTATTTTTTATTATACAAAATCCACAGCTCTTAGTATTATTATAAATAAGACTTATTATTTAAACTCACAGTTAATAATATATTCGTCGACTTATAAATACGAGGTAAATAAGTTCATTTTAGTAGGTAAAAAGTACACAAACTTGTATTATTCAATATTCCTAGAAAAAAAGAGTCCTAATTTATCTATTCGTTGCCTTTTATTTCATGAAGAAAAAAAAATTTGTCATATCCTATATTGCTTTCTATCACTAACTGTACCAAACAATTCCATGGAGCTGTTGGTAAAGGAATATTAATTTATTTTCAAAGCCGTGGAGCTATCAAATGGCTATCAAAGTATGAACCTATTTTTTTTTAGAACAATGGACTCGTAGAGCTCCGGGCAATAAGCCAATTCAAATCCATTATTAACGCAAGGTTAGTACAAATAAGTATAAAGTAGAGGTATACTTATCAGCAATCAGCTATACACACAGCTTTCGATTTAAAAACAATCAAAACAACCCTGGAAATTTACGCATCTCTCAAATTAAACTTATTTTCCTCTCTTCCGCTATTCGTTCCTCTTATAGAGTCCGCTATTTCATGTAAAGATTTATCTTTCGTCTCCGGTAAATAAAAATAAAGCAGTATTATACAAATTGTGGACGAGACTCCAAAACAAAAGAATGCTGAATGCAATCCCAAATTTCTTATAACTATTGAACTCACTTGTATAACAGTTCCCCATATACACCTGTCTATTATTGCCACTATGCACATCGCTAAACTCCTACTTTTCAGTGGTAATAACTCCGCATATAGAGTAGAAGATAATATCATTGGTCCACATCCGATCCCCATTGAGTATAAAGAGAGCAACGTTATCGACACATAACGATTTTCCGGCAAAATTGACAAGTTCACTAAATATACGTGCAAAGAAAGAACGAAAAGTGTACCTATCCCTATGTAAGATGCAAACAGAAATAGCCTTCTTCTGCTGACAAATCTGGACAGAATTGTTCCAATGTACATGCCTGTCACAGTAACTCCGTCTAGGACAAGCATTCCAGTGTAAGCTGTTGATTCACTTGAAGTCATTTTCTTGATGATATCCAATGAATAAAATCCACACGCTATCTTCCCACTCAACGAGTACAAGGAGAGTACACACAAGGAGAGTAATGTAGCCTTATAAAACTCTTTCATCATAATAACTTTAAAAAATCTCGAATCAGTTTCTGCTGCTCTGTTTCGAGGGGATAATAGTCTTTGAAGCTCATCTTCTGATTCTTTGCTACTGCCCTTCAGCCATCGGTGTGATTCAACGCACTTTTGGTACTTCCCCTTGCTCGCTAGCCAATAGGGCGATTCTGGCCAGAAGAACACAACAATCAAAGGATATATTGAAAGAATAACTTTGACAAGTCCAATATACTTCCAATGAAAGAATGTTCCAATCATATTTGATACCCAGATGCCCCAAGTATACGAGGCAGATTTGAAGGTCAGGAAGAATCCTCTGTATTTCGGTGATGTATATTCTGACATCACCATTGTTGATATTGTGACGAGAGAAGCGCTCATGATGCTTTCCATTGCTTGGCTAATGAGTAGCTGGGTGATGTTGCTGCTGGTGTAGAAGACAGTGCTTGCGATAACCGTGACAGTTGCCACAAATATGAATGGTAACTTCCTTCCGAGATACGCCGCGGATATAGGTAAAATAATCACCCACGGGATGCTGCTATACCCGTAGATAGCCACTAAAAATAAAAAAGTGGTATCAGAAAACTATTTAAAATTAGTAAATAAGCTAGTCAACCACATCATACTATCAAAAATAATGTAAAAGAAATAGTTTGTGAAGATGAATGGATAGATGAATCTATGAAACTCCTCCATAACGCCAGAACAATTAAACCAGTTTGGCTGAATTTCGGTATGGGTATAGTTTATGAGCGGGATGTGAACACAAACTCCGTTTTTTCTCGAAATTGGAATTACTTAGCAGGGAGGCCATGTTGTCACTGATGGCGTCTGTAGAGTTGGCCTCGCGTCTGATCTGCGGGATGTAGACGGTGGGGGCCCCGATACAGACCCCGCCCAGAAAGAAGGCGATCCATAGAACGCTGCATACTAAAAGCTGAAATAAATAATTTAATAAGAAAACTACGAAACACTAATGTTGAATAATATTAAGTATAATAAGTTGAATAATTTAAAAATATATTTGATTATTACATCTTGTATGGGAGTATAAATATTTAATAAAAATATATTTAAATTATCAATGTCCCAAAATGTCTTTATCATATAATCTACATACCTGCCTGAAAAAAAATGTTCCTGAAAACGGATCAAGACTTTTGCTTCTCAAATCTGTTTTTACTTCGTCATATTTGTAAATTTCCATGCTCATAAAATATTGAATTCTTACTAAATAAATGAATAGGTACCTAACTGATCGACATAAAAAAATGTTTGAAACTGAAAATGTATTTCATAAAGTAGAGTTCTAGACAATCGAGATAGTATTTCTATGTAATTAATATATTAATTATGTTATGTGTTCCGTATATATTTTTAAAGTACTATTTATAGTAGGTACCTACCTATTTTTTTTTTATTAACTGACGTGACATGCAATTTTTTGCATTCACGTCTTGATCGACCCTTGCCAAGTTTAAAGTCTCTAGATGTACTGGTTAGGCCTGTAGGCTGACTATCGTGAGTCAGTCATTCAGTTAGTCAGTGAGTCAGTTAACCTTCAAAAAAGGTAATTTATTTTGAACACAGCTGTCATGACTGTGGATACAACAAAATAGTGTCTAGATTGTTTGCATAACTAAACCTTAAAATATTGCAGTAATTTTAATAGTTAAATCCACTTTAGTAACTATCTCTATATAGTTTTGATGAATTTTTAAATTACAAAAAAATACTTACTGATTTACTATTATAGTTTTGAAAGATAAAGGTTCGAAAATGCATACATATTTCCAATATATTCCATAGATTTCCATAGATTTTTAAATATATTGAACTATGATTTGGAATTCCGCCATGAATAAGGTACTCTAAACTGTAAATGGTCTGGCTATACCTTTCTCTTTCTCTCTAGCGTTGATTATAGACTTCGTGTCTACATTGTGATTACTTGGGTCCTTGGGTCATACTACGAATATGATATCTACGTATTCACGCGAAAATACAAAAACCTAGCCGTGTCATCACTCATCATTAGGCATGGAAATGCCTACTTCTATAACATTGTCACATGGTGATAGGATTTAATTTTGTAACAATGTAGTCACCGGTGATTTTGTCACCGGTTATTTGTCATCAGTGGCCTAATGTCAAAATGTCACGTTTTGTTAAAATAATTCAAGCATGACGCGACGTCACGGAATTACTCTCTCTCACATTTAGCATACTACTGACTGTCTGTTATTGTTATTTACGATACAAATTAAATTGTGAATGGTGACAAGTAGCATGACATTATATTGTACTAAATCACCTGCCGGGATTTGCCGGGCGTATCAGGGCAGACTTGGTCTCAGAAAGTAACAAGTGTTGTGTGTGATCAGTTTTATACCATGATAAATAACATGTTAACTATACATAACCAATGTTTATCACACAAATGTTTATGATGACTTGTTTATGATCTTGATGAAAACACTCAATTTAATTTGTAATTACTTAAAAGATGTCGTGGAATGCGAAACAAAGCTTTACAGGCTTAGCTTGATTAAAGGCGGGGTAATTATCACTGAGTTCGCTGACTTTTTACCCAATAATGGGGAAACGGAACTCAAAATGCAGATAAAAAAATCTCTAGTATTACCAGTGTTTTGTTAAACACACACCTACCCTGAGGGAAGAGGTTAGATATAGATTTTTGTTGCTCAAAAGTAACGTAAGCGAAAAATGATAACACATCGTATTTCTTGAAAAGTATTGAATTTATAAACAACTTTTTTCTTTTAACTAAGTTATTTAGGTATTACTCACTCAATTATGTAAAAATTAATCGTAAATATTCTCAAGTGGATGTAAAACAGATTTTATGAGGACCAATTTCAAAAAAATAATCTACCGAGAAAAGTTTCCCCAATTGTGTTTATTTTCTTCCAATTCATTTATTTGCAGAAACATGTGTTACAATATTGTTCTAACATGTATTTAGATTATATCCTCAAGTAACCACTGTATTAATTTCAAGTTTGTAACCAGTACCGTTATTGAGTAAGAATGTAACGCAGCGACTCAAAATTTTCACAGATCCCTACTGCTTACTCCTGTAAGCTTCTTCCCTGCAGTATTTTTTTTTATGAATAGAATAAGGAGTTAATTAATTTGAATAAGAGAATATAAGTATATAAAGTTTATAGACCTTTAATATTCAATATTCAACAAAAATGTTTTATTTACGTCCACGCACGTATCTTATCGCAATTAAATGTGCATATTGATTGTCATTGAAAGGAAAAAAAAGGAACTCCTTTTAGTTTTATTATGTCCGTCCATCCGTCATAAGTTTTTAATCAAATTTAATGGTTTGTTGCTTCGAGAATCTAGCCAATCACGTTAAATAAAAATATACGCTGTATTTGATAACTGTGTGCATATTTAAAGATGGTGTGCAATATTATTATAGTGTTAACATGAATAAAATTTAAATGTTCGGCGCGTGTGCAATGCGTGTTTACCTCGTCCCCCGTAAAATATGGCACAAATTTATGTTTGCAGATTATGACGTTTGACGTCTCCTTTGCTAGATTCTCGAAGGGTTTGTAGCGCTGAAGTTTGGCAAAAGTAAGATTAAACTATACCTAGTTTATATCCCCCTATCTAGTGAATAATAATTGTAAGTACCTACTTATTAATATTCACTAGGTAGATTATTTTAGTATATGAATAAAAAAATATAAGATCCGTAACGGTAACTATTATAAATTTAACAATACAATAAGCTATAGCTAATATTTTTCTTATCTATTACTTATTATACGTATGCAAACCTACTGTATATAATATTTTGCATTTAAGCAAATGTTTACAAATCAAAATAAAGTTAATAAAAAAATAAGAAACGACCGTTACAGTAGTCGCATTATGATGTGTAACATCTGACATCTCATTTAAATTTGGAAGGATTGTATTTACTTAATTTTTCCGAGGTTGGTACCATCGGATGGCCAACTTTCTGTTACACACTTCCGTTGCATTTCACAAAATCACTGCCACAAATTGACAGGAAGTAAGAGGAAAGTTAAACATAAAAAAAAAGTTTATATGTATAAATCGATCCCAAAAGGTGTATAATAAATGTCTCCAGGCCATTGTAATCCTTTATCAGCGTGAAGGTTCATGCCCTTCCTCGGCTACCACTCCTATTTGCAAATGAGTAACAGGTTCGGATCCAGGGTGGTCCTTTTTAAAGAACTAACAATAGCTAAACGTTCTCCTGAAGTTAGGGGATCACGAATACGGTTACGAGTTTCTTATATGTCAGTAGGAATATCACCTCGTTATCTTCTAATTTTCAGATAAATATTATGTAGATGTATGGAAATGTGTAGTTAGGTACTTAAAAATATTGTATGTCTGAAATAGACAAAACTGTTAAACTTTACTCAATTGTTGAGATCTATTTTGACACAGTTTTCGACAAAAATAATTATTCTATTCTATTCTATTATTATTTATTGGAAAATGTATGTGTGTGTGATCTCTTATCATCACAAGAATGCTAGCTGGTCAAAAAAAAATCTAAAAGATACCTAAAACATAGAAATATAAATATGTAATCTACATGCTATCTCACGTCACTCAAAGACCTTCACTCTAGCACCACATTACTTACGTAGGGCTTTTTTTTTCAGGAACTTAAGTTTTTTTAGGAAAAATTCTGATTATTTGGATTATACATTTGGACATACTTATTTTTTAGAAGCCACGCATCGAAATACGTGTATTGTATTTATTTTTAACGATTTATTACGAGAATCACTCCTAAACTAATAGAAAGATTGACAAGAAATTAGATGTCTCTATTCTTTACTAAGTAGTAATTTATTTTAATTATTAATCCATCCAGGAGTGGTTTTTTAAATCCACCCCTGCGATGGGCAATTCTAATAAGCCGACCATTAACCTCAAGTTTAAACATCACTCCAATCAAGCTCATTGATTCCGCATTTCCGATTCTACAGCTAATTGCAAAAATATAGTTTATTAAAAGAAAACTCTTTTAGCACTTATTCATAATTATGAGTAAGTGCTAAAAGTAAGTGCTCTTTGACGATAATTATAATTATCGCCGATGATCCAGCTTTAGGACAGTTTAGACAGTGGTCTAAACTGTCCTAACTAACTAACTGGAAGTAGGTTGCTCCCGAAACGAGCCACTGAGCCCAGTTTTCGACTAACCGGTTTCATTTATCGGCTCGCCTTGCGTTAATTCTTACAAAATTGTAATATTTAGATCTTTATGATATATATGCTTACTTGCACCAAGCTGTCAAAGTCCCTAAGCAATTACTTTACTCTCTTGGTAGTTTTTAACAGTCCAAATTCTGACCGTTAAGAACTGCAAGCGAGTAAAGTAATTGCTTAGGAACTATGAAAGTTTGGTGCAAGTCGGCATTAGTCTACTTTGTTTAATCGTAATCGTTAATATTAATTATATAGTGTTTTAAGTATATTATTATTTTTATTAAGCACGTACTAAAAACATACAACAGCAAAAAATATTGTATTATTCATTCATTTATTTCAAAATAAAACATCCATAGAACTCGTAAAATAGTTTATAAATGTCGAAATGGCCATTAAAAACTACAGATAAATGTCCAAATGAACAAACAATAATCAAATTGCTCTACCTCTACGGCAACTCTACATAATTTTGTATTATAAAATAATGTGTATTATACGCTAAATTCAATTATATTTAAGTTTATTCGACATAATGTAAAAATAAAGTTTGCTTTGTTATCCTTATTTATAAATAAACCAAATCTGAACCCAACATTGTCAAAGTTCTTCCGTCTTGCGAGAGTTTGTACTGACACAGGTCAATACCCTGGACCCCACTTTTGACCGAGTTCAGGAGCAAATACAAACCAGGTGGACCCAGATTCTACACATCCTGGGAAGGGTTATTGACAGGAGTTAATGAGACCACTGAGCGGACAAACAGATGACGACACGGATGGTCGAATGGCAAGTGTATTGGACTGCCACGCCCGGTGTCGCGGGTTCGATTCACGCTTCAGGACAAACATTTGTATGATGAATATCGGCGTTTGTCCTGAGTCTGGGTATATTTTATGTATGTATTTACAAAAAATAAAGTATTTAAGTATTCTATCAGCCATCTGGTTCCCATAGTACAAGCTCTGCTTACGTTGAGGCTAGATGGCGTTGTGAGAAATGTCCAAAATAATTATTTATTTATTTAAATATTTATTAGTTGCAGCGGAAGTGTACTTTTCTAACTGCGAAGTAAGGGTATGATATGTAAATGTTATGACTGTTCCGTGGGATAATCTATCCATCCTTGCACATTGTTTGCTGATGACATATCTATAATAATTTCATCTGATTCTGACTCTCATTTTGACATTTCTAATTATTCCTCTGATATAAATGTTGTCGCTCTTGATTTGACTTCCCGTTGTGGTACAAATCGGACGTGACGTCAGAGCTGAAGTCAGTGCGAGTGCCTCTCGAACGTCGCGTTGGACAACTTCACAACGGGCGCACCGATGTCTGCGAGCGCAACGAAGACAGGGCCATTCTTTAACTAGCCGTCGACGGGACAAGAAGTAATAAATAAGTACTCACGTCGCCAGAAATAATGACTCTACATTATTTCGATAGTACATCTTGAATTCTATATAATTAAGGAAGATTATTTTAAAGTGAAGTAATTAAGTGTGTAAATTGAAATAAAGTGTGATTATAACGTCTCTATTCTCTTTTATCAGAAGTGCTATTACCACGCTCACAAAATGCCACGTGCTCGGAAGCGGAGATCGAGGCGGGTGTCAACAAGTTCCAGTGGTTCATCCAGTAGCTCCAGCTCAAGCAGCAGTGGCAGCAGTGTAGGCCACCGCAACCGGCATAGGAGGAATAAACGGCGTCATAAGCGATCGCAAACCGTGAGTCAGAATGTAGTATTGTCGTCAGTCATTCCCGAATTCGACCCGCTCGTAGACAGTGTAGATATGTGGTTAAATGTTGTTGAAGCTAACGCAAATGCATTTGGTTGGTCTGATAATATGATTAAGTATCAAGCACTTCAAAAATTACGAAATACCGCGAAAACATGGTTAGACTCGTTGCAAAAAAATCATACAAGGTGGACTGCGTGGAAGTGGAGGCAATGGCGTGATACGTTGTCAGATACGTTTCAAGTTAAACGAGATATGTTTAGATCGCTCAAAGAGTTAGTTGACACAAAGCCTTCGGCTAATCAATCATTGTACGAATTCTTTTTTCAACAAAAAGCTAAAATAGACCGTTTACAGCTAGGATTCCGAGAACGTGATATTATATCGGTTATAGTAGGGTCTATCGGTGACAAAAACATTAGTGTTGCTGCTGAGGCAGGTAATTTTCACAATTGCGACGAGCTAGCGTCATTTTTACATGGCAAAGTTTCCACGACTGCGCCGCCGCCGCTGCCGGTGGAAAAAGAACCTCAAAGGAGTTCATTTGCACCGAAACATTCTTCTCGACCACCACAGTCTATGTTTAACAATAAATCTGATAACAAAGTAGAGCCTTCAGCCAATAGTAGCTTATCAAACACCAGTGGCGTCTGTTACCGTTGTGGGGAGACTGGCCACAAGAGGAACAACTGTACTGTTAAAGACAGTGTCAGGTGTTCCTCGTGTAACAAATTGGGCCACTTAGAGGCTGCTTGCAAATCCAAACCTAAACCTAAGGCCGAGAAGGATGCTGAGGTGAAAATGATTTCTGATCCTAAAACGAAACAGAAATTTTACAAACCAGTTCAGGTAAATGATAATGAATGTAAAGCATTTTTTGATATGGGGAGTGATTGTTCTCTAATCACAACCGTATTAGTGAATCGTTTAAATTTGCAACCTTTTCCACTGAATAACCCCATTAATTTGGTGGGATTCACAAAAGATTCATCCGCCCGAGTGACTGAGTCTGTGGCTGTTACGCTAAAAGTTGACTCTGTACAATTAATGATAACGCTATACGTTATTGATGCGCTTTCCGGCTGTGACATTCTGATAGGAAGGAATTTTACCGAAGATAAAAGTATAATGTACGTTCGTGTGGGCGATACTCTGACTTTTAAATCAGTAGAGGTATTGAATGTATGTAACATTAACGCTTTAAATAACATCCCTTGTGAACATGAGACGACATTGAAAAACATTTTATCTAAATACCCACAGTCTTATTCTGAAGACTTGTCATGTTTGGGGAAAACTTCCTGTGTAGAGTTAGAGATACAGTTAACATCTAGCAAACCTATTTGTCAAAGAGCCTACAGAATGTCAGAATCGGAAAGGGCGATCATGCGTGAGATAACAGATGACCTTTTGAAAAATGGTATCATTCGCAATAGTAATTCCGCTTATGCGAGTCCAGCGCTTTTAGTTGACAAGTCATCAGGGTCTAAAAGGTTATGTGTAGACTATCGACAATTAAATAAAATAACTGTCAAGGAGAAATATCCAATGCCGATGATAGAAGATCTTATTGATAGGTTACAAGGATGTAGGTTCTATACGTCTTTAGATCTGAAAAGTGGTTATCATCAAATTTGTATTAAAGCTGAAGATGTGCACAAAACGGCTTTCATTTCAAATGACGGTCATTTTGAATATTTGAGAATGCCGTTTGGCGTTTGTAATGGTCCTGCAGTGTTCCAAAGACTAATGAATACCGTTTTGGGCAACCTTCGTTTCGGGCGGGTAGTGTGTTACATGGACGATCTACTTATAGCGACTAAAAGTTTGGAAGAAAATGTTATGTGCTTAGAAATGGTATTAGATTTGCTCGTAAAAAATGGACTTTATAGCGTGTGACTTGGCAACACAAGCTCGACCAAACCGACCACATCGATCAACCCGTGGTCAAGTTCCGACGCGGTTTCGGGACGAATGATTATCTATGGCAATCATCTATTATTATCGATGGTTCAGTCTTCTTTTGCAAGTTTGATGCAGTTATTTTTATGTTGGAAGAAAAAAATGTTAAAACTTTGTGTTTCCTCGTGTAATTCGTGAATATATAAACAATAGCAACAAGAACTCTTTCTTTTCGCCCAAGACCAGTGAGCTAACCGCGAAAATGGCGCCCAACGTATCTTATTATTCCGAGTCTCACGAGTGAATGTTAGTTTAAAAAGTTTTGGCAAGTCGCGTCTTGCAACGCACGGCGCCTGTTTGTCTCGCATTCGGTTTCTTCGACTCAAACCATCATGCCGACAACCCGGTCACAGGACGCCGCCGCCGCTGCCGACGCCGCCACATCCGACACCGCTGCTGCCGAAGCTGCCGCTCGCGCCAACACTGACGCCGCCACCGCTCGCGTTAGCGCCGCCTCTGACGCAGACTTCAGCAATGTAAATTACATGGATTCAAGGGAACAATTGGCTTCAAACATAACTATGTCAAGCCAGGACTTGACATTGCTGTTATCTACACTGCAACAGACGCAGCATCAGTTCTGCCAAGAAGTCTTACGGGAGATGAGGTCATCAACTCCTATGTCTAGTTCTCTCACTTCAATCCCCGCAAACTTCTCACAGTGCACGACCAGGTTCAGTGGGAGTCACACTGAGTCGTTGGAAAATTTTATAGATGCAATTGAATCATACAAATCTTGCTTGAATATATCAGACGAACATGCTGTGAAGGGATTAAGCATGTTACTTACCCATGATGCAGCCATCTGGTGGCAGGGAATAAAAGTAACTACTGAAACTTGGACGGAAGCTCTAGTGAGGTTGCGAAGTGCATTCGGTGAACGCCGACCACCTTTCCGCATATACCAAGACCTATTTGCACTTTCCCAAGGAAATCAGGTTACAGATTTGTTTATATCCAAAGTGAGAGCAATGCTAGCTAAAATTCCTAAAGAGGATCTTTCCGAAAAAGTACAACTGGATATGGTGTACGGACTTTTGGACCATAGAATCAGGAAGCGCTTAGACAGAGATTTGTTCAAAACCTTCGATGAGTTGCTTATCAAAGCAAGGAGCATAGAAGATTCCCAGCAAGTCGAAGATAAGAGTGGGATTGTAACAACTGCACGTACACTTGCATCCCATCGGCCCCCACCACCTCGGACTGTTGCTGCTGCCGTGCCATCAAGATCTCCAGCTACCAGCTCCGTGACCGCTCGCTCCTCCTCTGATCGTGCACACATCTCTGCACCACCACCACCACTACCGCCGCCGCCGCCGCCGCCGCCGCAGTCCGGTGACACAAAGCGTTCTTATTGTGTTTACTGCAAGCGTCCCGGGCATTCGCGTAATGAATGTGAGAAACTAAAAGCGCGTAGTGATGATCCCGTCAAGTGTTATGGGTGCGGTACCCCTAATGTGATCCGTGCAAAATGCCCTAAGTGTAATGCAGATGCAGGTAATCAAGGACAAGCGTTTTATTCTCTGCATAATATGGGTAAGCCAATGTTAAATTTATATGAGAAAGACAATAATGACAATTTTAGTCTTTTACATTGTGCATGCAATTTACATACATGTGTATGCAATGGAGAATCTCACCACACTCCCTCCCTGTTTGAAACAGGTCATAAAGATTTGATTTCACATAATGATTTGAAAAATTATGAGTCTGTGTCTCAAGCTAAAGTGTGTGGTCAGGCTTTCCATGTGCAAAAATCTGATGATTTTCAAATCCAAATGTTCAATGAGACTTGCACTCATATTCCAACATTGTTTGATATGCCTTGTTCTTGTCAGTCTTTTGTGCCCAAGGAAAATCAAGTCCAGTTGGTAGATAATACTGGTGATTGTATGTCCAGTGGTTCTCAACTTTTTAAAGCCAGTGGTTACCAACTATGCAAGTCTGTACAAACCACTGTTTGTGAAAATTCGTGTGTGTTAGAAGGAATTCATGTGATACGAGAAAATTCCTTAAATTTGTCAAATAAAATAGTAGACAGTGTATCTCAAAATTTGACCCAAAATGACAATGTCCCAGAAAAATCCAGTGATTGTAAAACTTTTATTGTATTGAATGAGAACAGTGTTTCTGAATGTGTAGCCCAAGTATCCCAAAAGACCAATGGTTCTCAAAGGCCTATTTTGAACATCTTAATTGCTAATGAAAACGGCACTGCACTCATTGACTCAGGTGCGAAAGGTTGTGTTGCCGGTCATACCCTATATGGTATCTTACAAAGAAAGCAACACCCGATGTACTCTAGTACACAAGTAGTAAAACTAGCTGACGGAGAAAGTAGGAAAATGGAACTTTTGACTACGGAAGTTGAGGTCACACTAAAACACAAAACCGAGATAATAAAATTTCTGATATTTCCAGATTCAAATAAAAATGAAACATTACTCGGCATAGATTTCTTGCAAAAATTTAATATGGCAATAAATTTTGGTGAATCTTTCTGGCATTTTGCTGAAAACAAAAATAAAACATTCAAATTAAATTATGAAAATGTTTCTCAAAGTGTCTCTTGCGCTGCGGTGTCCGAGGTTTTAAGATCAGACGAGGCGACCTCAATTACAGACTTTCAGCGTGAGCAACTTTCCCGTCTTTTGATGGACAACGATGACATTTTTCAGCCAGGTGGAGCACCGACGACGTATGCTGAACATAGAATTGATACCGGTGATCATCCTCCCGTGGCTGTGCCTCGTTATAGATTGACTCCTGCGAAATCCGAAATCATGCAAGCTGAAATTAACAAGATGCTAGCAGATGACATTATCGAGGAATGTGAGTCCGCGTGGTCGTCCCCCGCGCTCCTTGTACCAAAAAAAAATGGGCAGGTTCGTTTCTGTGTAGATTACAGAAAGCTCAATGCGGTGACAAAGTCGGATGTTTATCCAATGCCGCTTATTGATGAACTGCTACATTCGACAAATAAGGGTTGCATAATGAGTTCCTTAGATATGCGAAGTGGTTATTGGCAGGTTAGTGTCCGCGAGGCTGATCGCGACAAAACGGCTTTCTCGTCAACTTGCGGGGCATATCGCTTCAAAAGAATGAGTTTTGGCCTGAAAAACGCGAGTTCTACGTTTCAGCGCCTCATTGACAGACTGCGATCTGGACCGTCATTGAAAGATGTGACCCTTCTTGCATACCAAGACGATCTTCTCGTTATATCTGACTCATTTGATCGTCACATCACTGATCTTCGCGCTGTTTTTGAAAGGTTGCGCTTATTTAATTTACGAGCCAATAGAGAAAAATGCGTTTTCGCTCGTCAACAAGTAAAATACCTAGGTCATGTCATTTCCCAGGATGGAATTTCCCCTGATGCCGACAAAGTCCAAGCAGTTGTAGATATGAAAGCTCCGACGACATTGCGTCATTTGAGAACCTTCTTACAGACTTGCTCGTGGTTTAGAAAATTCATTCCCAGCTTTTCTTCAGTTGCTGAGCCTCTGACACGGTTACTCAAGAAAAATCAGCCATGGACATGGGATTCCGAGCAAGCAATGTCATTTAAGGAACTGAAAAAGCGCCTTACTTCGACGCCTATTCTCAGGCAAGCAGATTTCAGCAAACCTTTTGTCCTCAGAACGGATGCAAGTGCTTATGCGCTCGGCGCGGTTTTGTTACAGGGTGAAAAGGACAAGGATGAACGACCAATTGAATACGCTAGCCGTCTCCTCAATCCAGCTGAACGAAACTACAGCACCACAGAGCGTGAAGCTCTTGCGGTTGTTTGGGCTGTAGAACGGTTTCGAGGATATATTGAGGGTCAGCACGTCGTGGTCGCTAGTGATCATCAGCCTTTAAAGTGGCTTCTCACTTTGAAATCGCCGTCGGGTAGACTCGTCCGTTGGGCTCTGAAATTGCAATCGTTCAACATAGATTTTCAATACACTCCCGGGAAAGCGAACGTCGTGGCTGACACTCTCAGCCGTCCGCCATGCAGCGAGGAAGAAAAAGATCAGTGCGACATTTGTACAGTCACTATAGACCTCCCCGCAAAGAGTCCGTCAGAACTGCGTCGCGCTCAACTCGATGATCCAGAGTTAGAAAAGATAATGGTTGAACTCGAAAACGATTCCAAGGAGTATTCCATGGGCGTGAAGCGTTGGACAGAAAGGGGTTATTTTTTGCAGCAAGGAGTTCTGTATAGGTACAATCCCGATGTCGATAGCGAGGAGCCGCAGTTTGTAGTTCCTGTTAGTCTTCGCCTCGACATTTTGAAAGAGTGTCATGATTCACCCATCGCTGGTCATCATGGTGTCGATAGGACTTTTCAACGTTTAGCCCAGCGTTTCTACTTCACAGGAATGCGTCGTGCTATTGCAGAGTACGTCAAAACGTGCTCCACCTGCCAGCGGTATAAAGCCTCGAATGAAAAGTCATACGGTTTGTTACAAACCCCAGTGTTGAACCAACGTGGTGAGGTATTGGCTATAGATTTGTTCGGTCCTCTTCCGGTTGGCGACAACGGAGAAAAATGGATTCTTTTAGTAGAAGACACAGCGACGCGTTGGGTCGAGCTTTACGCGCTTAAGGAAGCTACTTCTGAAGTTTGTGCTCGCACCCTTATTGAGGAGTATTTCCTACGTTTCGGTCTACCTCGTCGTATCGTCTCAGACAACGGTGTCCAATTTATTTCAGCCGTCATGCAGAAGTGCATGTTCATTTTAGACATCAAGCAAGAATTACTACCGTACCCTGAAGCCAACCCGGCTGAAAGAAAGAATAGGGATCTCAAAGTACAACTTGCGCAATTGGTGAATACGCAGCATAAATCGTGGCCTGAGTTTCTGAGTTCCGTCAGGTTCGCAATGAACTCTGCAGTGTGTCAAACCACTGGCGTTACACTAGCATACCTAACATTTGCTAGGGAATTGCGTTCTCCCGTCAACGCTGAATATGATATTCGAGCTGTTTTAAGCAAAGAAAATTTTGTGCCTCAAATCACACCCTATTTAAAAAAATTCGTTGATAATCTCGTTGCAGTAAGAGATCGAGTAGAAGTCCAACAGGATAGAAGAAAGGATTGTGCCGACAGGGATCGTAAGCATGAAGAGTTTGATGTAGGTGATAAGGTCCTCTTGAAGTCCCACGTTTTGAGTAGTGCTGCCAAAAATGTTTCAGCCAAGTTTGTTCCAAAACGTGATGGTCCTTATTTAGTCATCAAGCGCACTAGTCCGACCACTTACCTGATATCGATGTTGCAGAGTCCACAGGATGTTTTAGGGAAGTTTCATGTGTCTGAACTCAGACGTTTCTACGATAGAGATGGCTCTCCTCAAGAACCTATCAACCCTAAACGTAATAGAGGTCGCCCACGTCAACGCGAACGTTCTCCTAGCTCGAATGACACGGGAAACTCCGAAGGTCAGCGAGTTTTTGATCCCAGTAGCTCTCTAAAACTCGGGGGGGAAGGTATAGCGTGTGACTTGGCAACACAAGCTCGACCAAACCGACCACATCGATCAACCCGTGGTCAAGTTCCGACGCGGTTTCGGGACGAATGATTATCTATGGCAATCATCTATTATTATCGATGGTTCAGTCTTCTTTTGCAAGTTTGATGCAGTTATTTTTATGTTGGAAGAAAAAAATGTTAAAACTTTGTGTTTCCTCGTGTAATTCGTAAATATATAAACAATAGCAACAAGAACTCTTTCTTTTCGCCCAAGACCAGTGAGCTAACCGCGAAAACTTACCATTAATTTAGATAAATGCTCGTTTTTCCAAGAGAAAATAACCTTTCTAGGTTATGATATATCCGTAGATGGTATTCGTCCCAGTGCGCGTAAGCTGGATGCTGTTTCAAAATACCCCACTCCAAAGTCTGTTCACCAACTGCGTCAATTTTTAGGCCTTATCAATTATTTTAGAAAATTTATAAAAAACTGTGCTATTCTTTGTAAGCCACTCACTAATTTACTTAAAAAAGAAGTGGCCTGGGAGTGGGGACCGAAACAAGATCAGGCTGTACAAAATGTTAAAGACTCCCTCATAAGCAATGCTGTGTTAAGTGTGTTCGACCCAAAATTACCCATAAATCTTTACACGGATGCCAGTCGTGACGGTATAGGATGTATCCTTGCTCAACTTACTGAAAGTGGAGAAAGGCCCGTTCATTTTTACAGTCGACAAACTAACAATGACGAAAAGAAATATCATTCTTTCGAACTAGAGCTTTTGGCAATCGTAGCAGGTCTACAAAAATTTCGTCATTATCTATTAGGGACACATTTTAAAATTACGACCGATTGCAATGCGGTACGTCATGCTCTGAGCAAACAAGAAATCATACCGCGAATAAGTAGGTGGGTTTTGTATACCCAAGACTTTACATTCGATATTGTTCATAGAGCAGGTTCACAAATGCAGCATGTAGATGCTTTAAGCAGGAACCCCATTAGTGATGATAGTTTACCCACCCCAATAACCGAATGCGTTAACACAATAACTATAACTGAGAGTGACTGGTTGCTGTCAGTTCAGTTACAAGACCCCGGTATATGTAGTATTCGCGACATATTACAGTCAGGTGAGGCCGAGACTAATAAACAGATATTTAATGAGTACGAATTGCTAGGTAACAAAGTATATCGTAGAACTGAATTCGGAAGACGCTGGTTAGTGCCAAAGCTGTGTATATGGTACGTTATTCGAGCAAACCACGACGACGTAGGTCACTTTGCTGTTGACAAAACCGTTGAAAGAATCAGGTCAAAATATTGGTTCGCCCATATGAAGAAAACTGTGTCTAAATATATAAAAAACTGCTTAAATTGCATTTACTATAAAAATATCCATGGTAAGAAACCAGGCAAATTGCATCCGATTCCTAAATATGCTAGGCCGTTTCACACGCTCCACGTTGACCACCTTGGCCCATTCGTTAAGACAACTCAACAAAATTGTTATCTTTTGGTGATGGTTGATTCATTTACGAAGTTCGTTTTTATTTCTGCTGTAAAAAACACCAAAAGTAAAGTAGTTATTAATGAGCTAAATAAGACATTCAAAGTATTTGGAAATCCAAAGCGTTTGGTGTGTGATGCAGGTAGTGCTTTTACATCCAAATTATTTACGAACTATTGCAAAGACCGAAATATACGAGCTCATATAATTGCTACCGCTGTACCGCGCTCAAATGGACAAGTAGAACGGTACAACCAAACTATATTAGAAGCATTGCGAAGTATGGGTGCTGATACAGATAACAATAAATGGGACCAACACATAAGTAACATACAGCAAGGTATAAATAGTACAATAAATAAAACCACATCTGCTGTACCGAGTGAGGTTTTCTTCGGGTATAGAATTCGAATGAATAACGACGCGATTACTGACGACGACAATACCGAACGTGCTGTTGATGTTACTGCATTGAGAAACATAGTCGATGCAAACATTAAGAAAAATGCCGAAAGTCAAAAGGCATCATTTGACGCCAAGCGAAAAGACGCCCCTGTGTATGCAGTTGGAGACTTGATCGTGCTCAAAATACCAAGTCACTCAAACGACGGCCAAAGTACAAAGCTAATGCCTCAATACAAGGGTCCGTTTCAAGTGACGAGCATCTTGGGTCACGACAGATACCAAGTGGCAGATATGAGAGGAGCTGACAGATCCTCAAAAAAATACAATGGTATAGCATGTGTGGAAAATATGAAGCCATGGATTCACATTGCTGAGTAAGACCGGATGTTGTCACAAAATGAGTACATATTACAGTATATGCAAGTAAGTTGGGTATCGTAATAAGAACATTATGTTATTTTAGTCATTTATTTAAATATCATTTCTATTTATATTTCAGTAAAAATATGTAGGTACATATATTTAATTATCATTTCAGTTTTCAAAGTTGAAACTTAATTCACTTTTTCGTTTGGTCAAATGCAGTCGCTTCAAACCTTGTGGATTGTGGATAAGTACAGTATGGTGATTGATTTGAAATGCTGCAACAGGCATCCTTGTGAACGCTGTTGTGATAGCTGAGCGATACAAGATTAGTTTGATCCTAAATGAACATCATCTAGTCCAAGCTCGATTCGGACACCATAATGTACCTATTCCAATGCTTTGAAGAAAACTGCAAAGCTATGAAACTTCTAAGACTTTATGTTGTACATAATGATAATTATGTTTTCAGCTTCTGCATCAGACCAAGACGCGATTCGAGGACGAACGCGTAGGCAGGACGGCCGGATGTTGTCGCTCTTGATTTGACTTCCCGTTGTGGTACAAATCGGACGTGACGTCAGAGCTGAAGTCAGTGCGAGTGCCTCTCGAACGTCGCGTTGGACAACTTCACAACGGGCGCACCGATGTCTGCGAGCGCAACGAAGACAGGGCCATTCTTTAACTAGCCGTCGACGGGACAAGAAGTAATAAATAAGTACTCACGTCGCCAGAAATAATGACTCTACATTATTTCGATAGTACATCTTGAATTCTATATAATTAAGGAAGATTATTTTAAAGTGAAGTAATTAAGTGTGTAAATTGAAATAAAGTGTGATTATAACGTCTCTATTCTCTTTTATAAATAATACTATTGACTCTATAATAACATGGCTTGATTATAATAATTAACAAGTAAATGCATCCAAAACAAACTTTATTCAATTTAGTACCTATAGAAGGAAGCATGAAAACCTCAGTATCAAACTTAGGGGTCAGAGTCTAACTGAGGTCAAAGAGACTAAATTTCTAGGTGTTACATTAGACCGTTACTGTAATTGGAAGGCACACGTAAGCTTAGTGTGCAAAAAACTGAATAAATTTGTATATGTGCTCTACCGACTTCGGAAAACATCAAACCACAATACAGTTATGACAGCGTATAATGGGTACGTAACTTCGGTTTTAAAATATGGTGTTCTGCTATGGGGAAACTCTACTGATGCAAATAAAGCTTTCCTTGCACAGAAGAAATGTATCAGACCAATTGTAGGTATACCACCCTGGGAATCATGCCGGGATTTATTTCCTAATCTAAAGTTGTTAACACTGCCCAGCATGTATATCTTGGAAGCGGCCAAATTTGTGAAAGAACATTCCGATTTGTTTACTAGATTTCGCGATATATATCCGAGATGTGTAAGAAATCCTGATAGAGTGGTTTTGTCTCGGATACCCAGATCTGCTCTTTACCATAAGAGTAGTTTTGCAATGTGTGGACAAATATTTAATAACGTTCCTGATGACATTAAAAAATTGCCAACAAAAATGTTTGTAAGTAAATTTAAGAAATGGCTTATTGACAAATATTTTTATAATGTAACATAATATCTAACTAAAAAATAATAATAATTTAATTTCTTATAAAACATACCTATTTTATAAATTTTTTGCATGCTGTATTTACGGTGAAGTGTGCGAGACTTAAACTAGTTTAAGACCTTAAATGTAACCATACTTCAAGCAAAATAAATAATATAATTTCAATTTCATTTCTTTAAATCTTTGTGCACACGGTGCAAACAATAATGGTGAAGGAAATTATCGTTAAGATATCAAAAAAATAATCAATGGCATGTAGAACATGCGCCAAAAACATTCTACTAGTCGCGAGCTAGCCTGAGTCTATTTTTCAGCTGTGTGAAAATTATAATTATAATATAATATAATATAAAATAAATAAATAAATTATTTTTGCTTCTTATACTCTTCTTCTTAACTTCTTGTTGGATTCATAGTGTAAAGGTTTTTAAATATATCCCTGCCCTTATCCCTCACTTAGGTGGGGTCGGCACAACATGTCTTCTTCTTCCATTCGTCTCTATCAGCCGTCATCTCTGTACTCACGCCTGCTTTTTCCATATCCTCTTTCACACAGTCCATCTTGTCTTTGGTCTTCCTCTTCTGGAAAATTCATCTACTTTCATGTCTAACACCCTCCTAGTGACATGGCATATAATAATTAAATATGAACATAGGTATATGAGTAAAATCTCTGTAGCGGACCACTGCACATAAAAAGTCCGCTTGGTGTGCGTAATATTCAAATACTACATGAAAAGTGAAGGATGGGATATTCCTGAAACATCCACGGGAACGTTATTATTATCCTTTTATGCTGATTTGATATCAAATGTACCCTTTAGAGACATTTCTTTGAAGTAGGTATGTTTTGTGTGTCATTTGCATTTCGTCGAAGCAACCTGTGGACAAAAAATACTAATACCTACATAAATAAAATAAATAAAGTTATAGCGTCGTAAAAATTCCATCGTCATTATTATGACCAATAGCTTCCTCCAAACGTTTTATTGTTTTGTTCCAAAAATATTTAAGTACCTACTAGCTGCCACCTGGGGTTTTGTTTACATCCAATCTTTACTGAAAATTCACAGTCATACACACATCCTCTGAAAACATCAAAGTCACACACAGGTAGATGAGCAAGCATTAGACACATTCTGGACAACTAAAAGACTAGGGGTTGGCCAAGCCAAGAAAGCATTAGAAGACTCACGGTCTTTAAGTTTTTGAGAGGGAATGGTGGGAGATCGCTAATGACCGCGACAAAATGGAATAAGTCCTCTGCCCAACAGTGGGACACCACACTAAAATATAAAAAAAAAACATTAAACATTCACTCACACCCCACTAGGATTAGGATCCCTGTGAAAAAAAAAATTGGTTGTCTGTAAATTTCCGGACTATGACAGCATTACCAACGACGTCAACGTTTTCGTGCATGCAGCCGGCGTTCATTGATTTATAAGACGTAGTTACGTCAAAATACAATAGAATAAGTAGGTACCTATCGCTTTTATTATTTCTTTGGATACAAAAGTTTGTAAAGTGCCCGGACTGGTACACAGATTATATCAAAAGTTGAAAGTTCATTGCGCTGCGTCGGCGTTGGTTAATATTATGCAAAAAGCAACATTAATCTATGAAAACAATAACAATAAAACATTTAAGATAATTCTGTTTCCTAATATTCGGCCGGTTATTGGCCCTCTCGGAAAAACAATACCAATTTCGACTACAAATTGAAACACGATCGCCATTATTTTGGATTTGTGATGTCAATGCGACGCTGTATCAATTGATGTGGTCTAAGTTCAACATCATTAAAAATATTTAAATAAATCACTTAAAAAAATAAATAAAACAGTCGTTATTGTAACGAATAAAATGTAATCCAATCTAACATTACTCAATACTCAATTGTTTATTGTGTTTTAAAATGCATATATTTCGATGAAAAAAAATTGTATTTAGTCCCGCAACTAACATTGATCCAATCTCAATTCATTCTCAAATGGACACAAAATATTATATTGAGACGCTTCAAGAATTTTAACTTTTACTATTTTCTAATTTCCTATGCTATGACTTGCACCAACTTTCTAAATGTCATCAAATTTCGTTTTTCATTCTACACGATACCACAGATAATATAATACTATACACTAGACGATACTAACGGGAATTTGCCAAATAAATTATTTTGATAAAATATTGTAATTTTTCGCAGGAACCAATAGCGTTGTGGGAAATGTCGAATACCACATAGATATCACTGTTCACTACTCACGTCTATCGAGATGACAAGTAGCCTACCTATTCTACCTACCTACTCCCTTATCAGCTCATAATATAAATGGTTATACTGTAGTTACTTATTACATAATCTTTATCGCGTTTACTTCTCGTATACTCTTTCTTAGCTCAGTGCTTGGCGTGACTGTGGGGCCTGTGTCCATAAAATCTTTCAACCCATCTTTACTTTTTACTTTACTTTACTAAAAAAACCGTGTTGGCCTAGTGGGAGGTGCCTCGACTTGCAATCCGAAGTTCGAACCCGGTCGTACAATTGACTTTGGAATTTTATGTCCAAACAGATCTACCTACTTATTTATGTGTGCATTTAAAACAGTGGAGGAAAACATCATGAAGAAACCGGCATGTCATAGAACCTAAACAGTTCGAAGAACATGTGTCATGTGCATGAAAGTGCATGTGCCTCTTCGAGGCGCACTTGAAATCCTTTTACCACACAGGTTCAGGAAGAACTAATGACACGATAAGAAGAACCCATCTTTAAAAACTTTCGCATTCATAATGTCACCAGGAATATTAATTACAACATTTAAAACACACACGTGTTTACCAGTCATTGGTGGAAGTATACACACGTGTTTAAGATTCCTAGAACAGTTTTACGTATTATTGCGCAATAACAAAGTTTTGTTTTACGAGTAGGAATGTTTCGGGTGGTAGTATTTTATTATTATAGATTTCTAAACTTTTGTTTAATTTAAACTGAAATCTATTACAATAATGTTGTTGAGTATAGACAATCCAAACTGCTTAATGTTTAATTTTTTTTTGTTCAATACATCCTACATCAAATTAAAGTTTGTAAGGATGGATGGATAGATGGATATTTAGTTTTAATCCTGCTAAAACTACTTGACTGTTTTGGTTGAAATTAGCTATAGAATTTGTTTTATGAAGAAAAAGAAAACGGTCTACTTTTTATCTGTATAATACGTTGGCTAAGCCGCAGACACCAGCTTGTTTTTTTAATAAAATAAATCATTATCATAATATATCTCTAACTGTTACATTAACTGTTCTGCATGGCCCAAATTTTTATAAAAACATACATTAGGGATGACAAAAGTTAGATAATAAGCGCTGTTTTTATAATACAGAAGGTCACGGCCGGCATTTAACATCATAAGATTATTGGTGTGGCGGGAACAGACGGACAGATTCTTTGTTCTATAAAGAACAAAGAATACCAATAAATAAATCTGGTTTTTGTATTATAAGAAAGCGATATTTCCAAGTGTATTGAACCACCGAGATATAATAAACTAGGTACAGTTGAACCGTCAGGGACAGATGGTACGAGGAAAACTTCGCTCGGCTTTCAAAAGTAAATAGATCGGAAAACTTGCGGTTTAGCCTATTTTTCTGTCTGACTAGATCAGTAAAGAGGAAGCGGCAACATTTTGGGGTCACCGATTATATTCAAAAATAATTATTAGATTTTATTTGTAGATATTATTATTGCCCGGCTTCTGATGACATGTTTTAGACAACGCATTAGAAATACTTTTTTCGGGATTGTTTTTGATTTTATCCATGACCACAATTTTCTAATTAAAGTGTTATTATTTTTACTTGGTTTGATAATATAAATACCAACAAAAACCTTTTTAATGTAAAAATCAAAGCCAAAACGAGTTATACTGCCGCAAAAATACGTGAGATCTTGTTATGTTAAGCCAAAACTGGAACTCTGTTTATCGTTTACTCTAATTTTATACAATCTTCATTGTAAGTTTGTAACAACTGAATTCGGCTTTGTTTTATTCATTACCACGCTGCCCCGCGCGGCGCCCTACGTGTTTCTTCTTCCTCTAATTGCGAAATCTTATCATTACTTATCATTACCAAGTATTACAGGACCTCTTCTCTATCAAGATTATCCAATTCCACGCTGTACTTTGCACAAACATCATTCTAGCCAGGTGTCATGTTGATTCGCCCGAGTAGTAAATTGAATTTTATTTTCTTTTACCTTTACCATCAATATCATCAGCCAACCTTTTGAAGACCACCGCTGGACACAAGCCACCGCCATTCTAGAACCTTTATTCTCCAGCGGTTTAGGCCAATCTAAAATTATATATGCATTGTCTAGTCTCCAATTCTTCATACAACGTGTTAGAGACTTACACTCAAAAAGTACGCTGTAATTTTCACACTATTCGTTTTGTCTATGTTTTCCATTGCCGTGAACACAAATTAGTAAGGTTTCGTACTCTAATTTAGATTTTATACGTGTTTTAAAAAAAGTCTAAGATCATGAAAACTCAGTTGAAACCATCATGGCGTCTCAGGGTTGGTATGGATCGTCAAAATATGATTGCCAGCTCGTGCTTAGTAATTCTAAAAGTTATGTCGGTATATTTTGGTATAGATAATGTTACCTGTTCAAATACTAGGACGAGCTAAATGACCTTCAAAAGCTTACTACCTACAGCTGGCTCGATCCTAGCAACATCATTTCCGAGTATCCAACTTTACGATACATCGATACTTAAGGGTAATCTTCAAATTCGAATTTCATATAAAATGTTTCGGACAAATACTCAAAAAGTACGCCGTATTATAGTAATTTCTTCACACTATTCATTTCGTCCATGTGTTTTGATTTTGTCAACAAATAAAATGAAGGGTTTCATACTTTAGTTTAGATTTTATACGTGTTTTTAAGTTAGTAGGGTTAATTTTAAAACACGTATAAAATCTAAATTAAAATATGAAACCTTTCACTTTTTTTGTTGACGAAATTAAAAACATGGACGAAACGAATAGTGTGAATAAAGTCAATTTCAGTCAACCCAGCCAAAACAGAACTCATACTGTTCACCAATAAGAGGAACTTAGCCAGACTAAGACTACCAAAGCTCGCCAATACGGAACTAACACTAACAAATGAGGTCAAGTATCTAGGTGTCACGCTAGACAGCAAACTTATTTGGAATAAACACCTTGATAACAAACTGCAGAAGGCCTGCATCATCTTCTTTCAATGCAAACGAATGCTTGGCAAGACATGGGGGTTATCACCAAAATTGACAAAGTGGCTGTACACTACAGTCATCAGACCGACACTAGCATACGGAGCGATCGTATGGTGGACAAGAACAGAGCTGAGCACTGTAGCATCCAAACTACAAAAATTCCAACGCCTAGCCTGTTTGGCAATCGCAGGATGCATGAAATCAACACCCACAGCAGCACTAGAGGTTATCCTAGGTCTTACCCCACTTGACCTCTTTATACAGCAGGAGGCGACAATGTCTGCCATTAGACTCCAACAACTAGGGCTGTGGGGGAACACTCGAAGCTCACACGCTGCTATCCTGGATCGTGCGATAGCCATTGAACCACTAATAGCAGCCCCATGTGACAAAACACCAAAGATATATCATTTTCTGAAACAATACCGTATACAGACATACGAAAGGAATAGCGATCAATCAGGAATTGATGAACTTCGCATCTACACTGATGGATCCAAGACAAAGACAGGTACAGGAGCGGGCGTACACTCGCTAGACCTAAACATGAACATCAGCATGACACTAGGCACGCACAGTTCCATTTTTCAATGCGAGTGCGTGGCAATAACAGAAGCTGCCAATGCCATAGCACGGAGAGGCGTACGGAATTACAAGATACGAATCCTCTCTGACAGTATGGCAATATTAAAAGCCCTAGAAAGCTACACATGCAACTCGAGGCTTGTACACGAATGTCACTTGTCCCTAGAGACCATATCTACGCAAAACGATGTGACTCTGCAATGGATAAAAGGACACAGCACGTCACTAGGAAATGACGCCGCAGACGAGCTTGCCAGAATGGGATCTGAGGCCACCAAAGCGGGACCTCTTCCCTTCCTGCCCCTGCCACTTTCACAGATGCGTACGTGGATACGTGAACATACTCATAGCCAGCATAACGACCGCTGGACTAATGCCACGGACTGCCGACAATCAAGAATGGCCCTGCCACAGTTAACACCGAGACTGACAAAGCGTCTCATAAACCTGAAGAGGCAGGATCTACGTGTGATTGTGGGTACAATCACAGGACACTGTCTACTGAACAAACACCTCCACAACACTGGTAACACTGACAGCCCACTCTGCAGAGGCTGCTTAACAGAAGAAGAATCAGCTGCCCACGTAGTCCTGGAATGCGTGGGAGTGACAGCACAACGACACGAAATCCTCGGGCAACCGAGGTCACTCCGCGAAGCCTGCGAAGAGCCCAGGAATCTTCTGCGCTTCTGGACGGAGTTAGGCTGGCTACATCCGTAGCCAGCAGGTAACTTGCTCACGCAAAAAGGACCGATTGACGAGTCCAATTGCGGATAACGGAGTCAACTACATACATACATACATAGTGTGAATAAATCACTATAATACGGCGTACTTTTTGAGTATTTGTCCGAAACATTTTGTATGGAATTCGGATTTGAGGATTCCCCTTAAGCTCGATCCATCAAGTTCAATAGCTCTACCTACTCTAGTTATTGTACACTACAATAAAGCAATATTCGTTCATTTTATCGTCGAAAAATTTTTATGCAGGACATTATCGTAAAAACTGGAATAGGGGAAGTCATTGACGCGATGCCACAGAGAAGAAAATGTACCAACAAGATTTTTAGAAACCCAAGATCAATGTTCAGTTTGCCGAGGATATTTCTTTTCTGTGGCAATGAGTGAGTTTTGTCGTAAAAAAGGAAAGTTGGCAAAATATTTGATAATAAATCTGCTCAATATGCGTACTTATTCAATTTATTCGGTATTTTAACGCGATAACTATGATTTAAGATAACGTGCTAAACAATAAAAGAAGATTTAGCTTTTATGATGAATTGTTAAGTTGATGCTGAAAAAGATGCTTCTATAAATTTATAGTTTTTCATTTACAAAACTTGCAAAACAGCTGATAATCTTCAAATTATTAAATAGGTTTTCTTAAGACATTTTTAAGAACTATCGCAACTACATTAGTCTTTAAATAAAAAAAAACTACGTTTTTAATGCCATAAGTAACTAATGCCTTCTTGCACCAAACTGTCAAAGCTCCTAAGCAATTACTTTTCTAGCTTGCTAGTTCTTACGGTCTGCCGAATTCAGACCGTTAAGAACTGTCAAGGTAGTTAAGTAATTGCTTAGGAACTTTGATAGTTTGGTGCAAGTCGGATAATACTCCTAATTTAAATTACACTGACAAACGTATATTCGTAATTAAATTACTCAAGTTGTATACGTCTTGCTATAAAGCCTTAACGTACTTATTTATGAAGAAATAAGTATATTTGGACAGGATAATCAATGGAAATGCTTCTTCTTCTTATCGTGTCACTCGTTCTTTCAAACCAGTGTGGTGAGGGATTTCAAGTGCGCCTCGAAAAGGATAATTTCGTGCACGTTGACAAAATGTTTTGTTTCGAACTTTTAGATTCTATGACATGCCGATTTCCTCACGATGTTTTTCTTCACCGTTAAACACCAGTTTAAATGCACACATAGATTTTTTGAACAGATAAAACCATTGGTGTACGACCAGGTTCGAACCCACGACCGCCGGTTCGAAAGTCGAGGCACCTCCCACACAGCTAACACGGCTTAATGCTATAATGGAAATGCTAAGTAGCCTGGACGTAGGTAGTGACTATTTTTGGAACATCGCATCAATTTAAGGGACATTCGACTTTGTGCTAATAGTAGCAGATCAAAGTAACGAGCTGGTGTGACGTGACGTAGATAAATGCCACAACATCTTCACGAAACGCCTATTCTGGCCTTATATTAAAAACGTGTCTGTTATAGATACAATTTGTATATTTCAACCGGTTGCCAAATTCTAGCAATGATGATAAAAACATACTTTTAAAATGTAAGATTTACTTATTTGAATGTATCCTAAAATCTAGGCAACAAGGTAATTTACACATGACGCTTCTATGCTAATTCTCGTATTTTATTAATTTTTAGAAACCTGTTTTATATTTGATTAGTGACGATAATTAATTTAACAAACAGGGTCATAAATAATTGATAAAAGTCACGTTTGTCCATAAAAAAAACAGTGCCTCACCGGACCCCATCAATGTTCCAGTGCAGAACCTCATTCGTTAACTTTGCGTGCTTCGGTTTTATGCCTCAATAGCTAATTATTTTCACTTTTATATGTACCTTAGTATTTACCTACAAATATTAATCCCAAAACATTACATTGATAAGACCTATTTCCAGCTCCAGAGAGATTTCCAAACCACAACAAGTTTGATCCTAACATGCAGCCTCCGCGCGGTCAGTGACCGCGCCACGCGCCGCCGTGACGTTACGGGATCGCTCACATTACGACCATTGAAAAGCCTATTTTCTTGTAGGTGGTAGGTAATAAATTCAGGTTATTAATATTATATATACCTAGTTTTTGAAAAAACCTACTGTTCCAAAGTTTCCTGAATATTTTTTACACCTCAGCCTACACATTCAACTACACCAGCCTATATATAATTCAAAGTTTATTTCTACAATTTGTTAAATTTGCTTTTCATCTTACAGTAAAATTGGACTTTAAATAGGTATCATTAATATTTTAGATACTAGTGGGATCTACTTATAATTTGCTAGCTTACCTTATTACCTCGTCTATAGTCTCTTTCTTCATTTTCAGGACATTTATGCCCTAAAAGTCTTTTAGAAGATTTTCTTTTATTTTCCCCACGTTTGTTCTAGTGTTGGTGTGAACGTGAACTGTTATGAAGTTATTAGGGGTCCTGGATGTCCCGGGTGGCGGCCTGGTTTCACGCAAAATTGTGCAAATGAGACAGCTGATGTCTACTTCCAACGAGCCCCGGCTGAATATTGAAGGAATGTTGAAAAACATCGGATAAGCGTTTTTGTGAAAATAAGTAGACTCATAGTGTTTAATATTTTGTAACCGTATTTTAGATTTTCTTGTTTTTGCGTCTAATGGAGAAAGGTTTCGCATAAACAGTTCCGAAACGAGAAGAAGTGTAGACCAAGACTTGCCACTTACCATCAGCTAAGGCAGTGGTCAAACGCTTTCTTGTCTTGTCTCTATTACAATGGCATGATTTTATCTGGCCAGATGGAGTGACTATCTGCAAAGCACTGTTGGCAGACAATAGATGCGGCTAGGTACGATAGGGTACAATGATAGGAAGAATATTGGGAGATGAGATGAAATAATTATAAGGCCTACTACGTTACTATAAAGCATAGAAAGTTGTCAGAAGAGCGCTTAGCTACCTATAATATTTTTTTTTTTAAATTTTGTGGAAAAGCATATTAATCCAAATATTAGTTATGAAATATTATGGATTTTATGTGCAACACTAATAGGGTTTGTTTTACCTTCAATCTTACTTTTCCACTAGCTTACTTAACTGACTTTCTAGGAACTTTCCTCTCAGTTTACCTACGAAAAATACACTAGATAAAACTTATGCACGAGTCTGCAAACGTCTAAGTTTCCTGAAACTGTTTTCGGTTTGAACATTGAACTGAACTCGAGGGGTTGATAAACTTATTTGTTTATTTTGATACAAGAACTGTTCAGATTTCATTTAAGAACCTTTCCTTACAACCAGTCACGAACAAGCCGTAAAACACGTATTGCAAAGGCATTCCTACCTAATCCTGGGCACATAAAACCTATCCTACCAGATTCTAGAAAAAAAAAGCTAGATTTTGTAACTGAATAGTGAATATAAGGCTGCTACATCTAGGAATTGCAGTCCAGCTGGATTTAATCCAGTTGGAAATATGCTGGATTCATCCTAAGCTGGATTCAGCAGGCACGGAAATGCGCTGGATCCACATACATGGATAGCTGGATGCTGGATTCTGCAATTGCAATATTTCATTATTAACATCATACTAGATAAAAGCCGTGTTGGCCGAGTGGGAGGTGCCTCGACTTTCAATCCGAAGGTCGTGAGTTCGAACCCGGTCGTAGTACACCTTGGATTTTTCTGTTCAAAAATTCTATGTGTGCATTATAAACACGTGCTTAGCGGTGAAGGAAAACATCGAATGTTCGAAAACATGTGTCAAGTGCACTTGAATACCTTTCACCACACTGGTTCGAATGAACTAGTTACACGGTAAGAAGAAGATCATAATAGACTACCAACGTCTACTGCTGGACCTAGGCCTAGGCCCAAGGTTGCCTGGAAGAGATCGCTCTTAGCGATAAGACCGCCCATTGTACCACTTTTTCTTCAGTATTGTTTTTTCTTCATGTATTTTTATTTTAAGGTGTGCAATAAAGATTACATCTTTCTATCTATCTATCTAAGATTCTCCCAATGTGCACCATTGCACCTCTTCCTCGACATCCTCATTTATACTATTATACAGAAATTATCATGATAACGCGTCTACAACTAGTTAAAATACGAGTACTTTAAACAATCGTAAGCTTTTAACCCAAAGGTTCTTGAAATTCCTTTGGAAATGTCATAAACCCATAAATTGCTCATAAATTAACGGGCAGGCGTTTCAACCCCTATTATACTACACACCCGCCCTTTTATAGGCCATATTTACGCTACCCTAATGCCTCTGAGACAAAATCACTCAACCCAGCAAGGGGGCTCAATTACACAAAAATATACAACTAAATTAATAAGAACAAAAGTCATACCTAAAGTAATACTTATACCTAAAGTAATACTTAGACCCGAGTTCACCAACAGATGGTTAAGTTTTAAACGATTTCGACACGAAAATTTTCATAGATTAAACGTCAAAGTTAACGGACGAAGAGGCCTAATCTTCCGATTATCTATTGGTGAACACAGACCTTAGAGGTGATCAAAACTTTGACAAAATAACATTTAGACCGAGGCCGAACGAGCATAAATTTTTGAGCTGTCAGTCGCGTAATTTGTGCTGCATTTGTTTTAATAGAAAAGTTATGTTTGATTCACACAGCAGCGACGCAAAATGAGTTAGTTTTTCTGCTGGGCAGAATTGACGCGACCGAAAATACGGGACTCACAACTTATAAATAATACGCTCGTTTAGCTTCAGCCTTAGAGTTATTTTGTTAAAGTTTTAATCACCTCTGAGTATGCAGACTTTATTTTTCATAGCTTTTTTGCTGCAACCATAATAATAGAAATCTAGCTTTTGTCCATGATTTTCCCCGCATGGTATAGAGATGAAAGAAGTATGTCGTATGTAATCTATTTTTGTAATATATTGTTACTATTAAACTTAAAAATAAGTTTCCATTAAAAAAATATCGTTTCGATTTTCCCAAATAAATACTGCGCTTATGCATTTCCCCACATTCCTTCAGAAAATGAAGTGGCATTTCATCTATTTCATTGCATTTCCTGCAAAGAGCGCATTTCGCTAAGCCTTAGGGCCGTAGTAAACGGGCGGTTCTCCCGCTGCGGAAATCCGCTTCTGAACCGCACTGAACACAATTTAATATGAAAGTTGTATGCTGCATACCACACTGCGCTGTTTCGACGCAGTTCACAAGCGGGAGAAATACGACCGCCGCATGCAGCTTCAAACCGCCGCATTTAAACTACACGGGCAGTTTGCCGCTATTACGTCATTCTGCATAGGAATTTTCTCCAAACATTGCGTCATTTATCATTGACGGATCCATATTAAATTGAACAAAAGACAGCGATAAACCGCGTCCCATGTAGTTTGATGGTCTGCGGCAGCTTTGAGGCGGAAGCTGCGGAGGGAGAACCGTCCGTGTATATAAAAAAAAAAAAAGTATGGCACTGAAGTTGAACAAGTGTAACTTTCTTGATATAAAAGTATCATCAATTGTACACTGTACACTGATACACTCTACCAATTGACTCGTACAAACATCAATCCGACCCTTAATGAATGATCCCAGCCTCTCAATCGTTCAGAGACTCCGGATGGAATATTAATGAACATTAATCACGGAGAGGATTGTTATCCATGTCTGTTTGATCAGAGTTCACAGGTTCAAGAGGGGTGAACTGGGTTTGTGTCAAAAGTCGAGTCTTACTTGCTAGAAAATTGTAGACTCTACATTAATCTTGCTACATTGTAGAGCATCATTGTTTTAACATCTTAACTACATTTGTCACAGTAAGAATTTGTAACACTATCATTTGACCATTGTTTTAAAAAGGTTTTATTTTGTTTTGGTTTTAAAAAGTGGGCAGTAGCTTTGCCGTACTACCGCAAAATAATGGTATTTGGATATTTAGGTACATAAATAATTTAATTATTATATTTTCAACATTGTTTAAATATCGTAAACTAAACATTTAGTCAGCATAGAGGCTTAAATATCTATACTCACATGTTTTTTTTAAATAACAAAAAACTATCCTAGTTTTATTATACCTACACCATAGACAAAAAAAGCAATTCTCTTCACACATGAATTTTTAGGTGTAGGTCACAACCCACAGCTAAAAAATAAAATGAAAATCAATGTTCGAAGCCGAGAACCACCAACTATGTAGTTTAAATCAAATCACATAATTAGCTGCTGCGCCGCGATGTATCGAAATGAAAACTTTTGGTTTTATATCAGTTCCTAAACTTTAACTATACTATATTTCATCCCAATTCTTCTCTATAATAACCTTAACTGTTAAATTTTCATCTCTCAACTTTTTTTGTCGAGGATAATAACTAAAAGATTATGTGAATGATCTTAGAAAAAAGTATGCGCGATTCAAATATTTGTTAAAAGCCTCCAAATGGCATCCCACAAACTTGAAATTAAATCTCGCGACACAGATCCCTTGATTACAGATAAATTACATTATCTTAATGAATTTCCATGCTTTTAAAACTTCCGTAATCCACGAGGTCCTCGACCCCAGGGTTTATGAATGGAGTAGGTTGGCTCCCTGCAAGGCTGGCTCGGGACACGTCCTGGATGTAAACTACCGGATTAAATCTTAACCAGTGATAAACTGCTTTCTATTTACTGATTTAATTTGTGAAAAATCACGTGGGAAAGTTTAGGACACAATGTCCTGAAGCACTATCGCCAAACTTTTTGACAAGTGCATTCGTAACGGATCTGTCTCAGTGTGGTCAAGTCTGTATCATGTATCTTCTTATCGTGTCACTAGTTTATTCGAACCAGTGTCGTGAGGGGATTTCAAGTGCGCCTTGATCCTTTCGTGCACTTGACACATGTTTTTCGAACTTTTAGGTTGTATGACATGCCGGTTTCCTCACGATGTTTTCCTTCATTGTTAAGCAAGTGTTATAAAATGTACACATAAATCTTTTTGAACAGAACAGTCCATTGGTGTACGACCGGATTCGAGCTCACGACCTGCGGATCGAAAGTCGAGGCATCTCCCACTCAGCCAAGACGGCTTTTTATGTATAAAAATGTGTTTCATGTATAAACATTTAATACAAACTGATAAACCTTTTCCAGTGGATTCGATATAAATGCGCTTATTAAAAGTTTTGGTTATAGCTATGATCCCTTTTTGTGAAGTCTATGTGGTTTTGGTGTTTGGGGTCATATGCCAAAAATACATGTTAATCTCGATTTGGGTTCAAGCAACTATCCAAAAATAAATCCTAATACAGATTTAAGTTCAAACTTATTGCGACATACTCGTAGGATCCGATTCTGTTTTTTCCCCGGCTTCATTTTGCACACTTCTGTTCGTTTTCATGAAATCACCTCCACAGATTGCAGGATAGCGTAAAGAAAATATCACACATCAAAAAATCATCAATATAAGTATTAGCACTAATAAGTGAAAGAATTTCGAGTGCGCTTCGAAGAGGTTCCTTTCGTGCACTGAAATCCTTTCACCACACGTGTTCGAAATAACTAGTGCCACGATAAGAAGTAGAAGATCACTATAAGTTGTAAATTAACTCGATCATAGATCTATGTTGACGTTTATTGTTTATTTTCATTATTAAAAATTTACTACATGGACACAATACACTAAAACACTATTCGCAGTATGCTGCAAACACTCATATTTTCCTTTGTTTGTACCTATGTCGGTTTTTATTAATGCTCAGCCATACGTCAAGGAAACGCTTCCTAATATTACTAACTGATGCTTACTCATTTTTACGAGTTGTGTTTTATTACGTATGTTTTTTTGGAAAAGGGACGTAGAATTTTCTAGTAAAGCGTCGATGACACGGCTTTTTTACAAGCTGATTGTTGGCGAGTCTAAATCCTAGCGCTAGGTTTTAGACTAGTTAGCTTTCGGGAAGGATTGTCAACAAAGAGATTGTAAAAAAGCTGATGACACTGGGCGATTTAACAAGCTACAAGCGAACTTGCTTGCTTGTAGCGTGTTAAAAAGCAGTGCGTCATCGACGCTTATGAGTGTTAGTTAAATTGGCGTACCGCAAAGATCGATGTTCGGAAACTTTTTGTTCATAAGTAAACAAGATTAATGTGAGAAGGTAAATGAAACAATTAAAACAATAGTTTTTTTGTTATAATCTTATTCTTGAATATTTTAAAATATTTACAAATATACATCTAGAGGTGGTTAAACATGAAACTAATGGTAAAAGTCTTCATTCTAAAGACACTAACCGAATGGCACTTATTTTAATAGAATCTTTGGACAACGCCAAATAAAGCTACAGGGGTATACATTGAAGATTCAAAAAGGCTTGGTCCAAATCATAACTTATTCATAATTTTTATCTTAAGCTATTATAACAATATAATAATTAAGACATAGTGGCAAGACAATGCTTGCCATATTTTTAACCTCATACAATATAGAGACTCAAAATTCAGCTTCTAGTGAGGATATCAGCTTAATTTTATCAGAAATTGAGCATCATGTCTTTCTAAATCAAATAGATTTACCTCAAATTTATCTAAATTGAGTATTTCATTTGGTACATCTACTTACACAATACGTTTTACATTTCAATCCCTTTTCTCTGGTTGCATTCATTATAATAAATATTCATCAATAAATAACATTTCAATGATTGGTTCTTAATCCTGATCAATTAATTCATCAAACTAAGTACTTAAGTACAATTATAATGGCCTAGCAAACATTAATCTATCACTGCCTTGTCTTCTCATCATGTTAACTGCAGCTGGCGTCGCCACAAACACAGCTGTCTGCGGACCGAGGTCCAAGAACTTACCTCTTTTATGCTTTCCACTTGGCCTCCTCTCCAGCCTCGTGTCGAATACATCCTCGCCTTCACTGTTATCATAATCCACCACAGGTTCATTCACTACTTCTTTCCTTCGGTCGTCTTTTCTCTTGTTGTTCATGAAGTATGAATGGTTGACGTTGGATACGTTGGGGGTGGAGACTTGTCTGGTGATGCGACTAGCCCGTTCCATCGGGTAATGCCTGTGCATGTTCTCTGAGAAGGACTGCCTCCTGAAGAACTGGCGCGTGTCAGCGGGTTGGTGGTTGAAGGAGGCGCGCCGGACACGAGGGTCGGATTGCCGGTATGATTTGCTAAGCTCCGGGTTGTGGTTGGATTTCAGGGAGTCTTCGTAACTGCAACTGTAAAACATGTCAGCATAATCGGGCAATATAAAGCTTTATGTAGATTTCAATGTTGTCAATTGAACTTCCCTAACCTATTTGAGATCAATAGGTTTTAGTTTCAACGTGTGTGATAGATGTACAAACATTCATAAGCCATAAATACATTTTCGATATATGTTCCCTCACCTCTCAAACTTTTGTTTTTTTCATTATGAAAGGTAATTTATACGAGTAGATTGATTGGAGATTATTTGAAAGTTTCAGGCGCTGCAAAGTATTATCTTGCAGACTTTTATTCTAGTACTAGTTGACACCCGCAACTTCATTTGCGTTGCGAAACTTGAACAAAATTCCTTAGTACGTGCCTAAAATTCTTGATAGAAAAACCCATTCGTTCATCTGGGCTTTGTCTGCCGGTCAGTAATTCAGTTTGGTCCAAGCATTTTATAGATATTGATGATTGAATATTAGATGAGTTTCTTTGAGGAACGTACCCACTGCTCTCCTCGGAGGTATTGGCGCTGGACTGGCCGCACGGACAGCGCTCCGCGATGCCAGAGTCCTGGCCGCTGGAGTTCACCGATGTTATCGACGTGTCTTGGCCTTTCCTGGAAGTGAGCAGTGACGTGCTATAGCTGGTTTATTCCCGAAATCCCTACTAGCCATCGACACTTCACAAAAGTTACATCATTATTTTTTTGACTTTCTTCTATTACTAGCCATTGTTGCCCTACCGCCTTTACCACACGTCCAACCAAACGTCAGCTATAGGGCCTAAAACAAGCAAGCCACCACTAGTGGGGATTTCGGAAAAACAAGTTTCTAAATCCCCACTAACACCAACCTTGGTGGTTGGTGTTAGTGGGGATTTAGAAACTGCAGTGGAGAGGGGATGATGATGCAGGGGGATTTGCAAACTGCTTTTTGAAACCGCAGTGGGGATTTTGGGAATATTTTTGTCTCGAAATCCCGAGTATTATAAACAATAAACTTGGAGACTATTTTTTCTGAAATCCCCACTAGTAGGAATGGCTAGTACTTAGGGATTGCGGGAATAAGCCCTATAGCTGACGTTTGATCGGACGTGTGGTAGAGGCAGTAGGTCAACAGTGGCAAACGAAATCAAAGAGTATTGGAATCCTCCACAAAATAGAAGAAAATTAATGATGGAATTTGTATGAAGCGTCAAATATGTAGATACGTAGGTAGAGTTGTTGTGTTATGTCATCATCATCATCATCATCATCATCATCATCATCAGCCTATCGCAGTCCACTGCTGGACATAGGCCTCTCCCAATGAGCGCCATCGCGCCCTGTCTTCGGCTTGCCGCATCCATCTTCTGCCCGCAACCTTTCGCAGATCGTCACCCCACCTGGCCGGAGGGCGTCCTACACTACGTTTGATTCGCGGTCTCCACTCAAGAACTCGTTTACCCCAGCGGTTATCGGTTCTTCGGCAGTTATGACCAGCCCACTGCCACTTCAGCTTGCTAATTCTCTGAGCTATGTCGATAACCTCATTACGGATCATATCCTTCAGAGAGACGCCGAGCATAGCCCGTTCCATAGCTCATAGTTTTGTTATGTGAGTATTGTAAAACAAAATGTTTGTCTGTAAAGTTGGTTTACGGATGATAGTTTAACGTGACTACCAGCGTAACGGGACAACGAGCGTTACCGGACAATGAGGTTAACGTTTTCGTGCATGCAGCCGGCGTTCATCGATTGATTAGAAAAATAATTAGTAGGTACACAATTACACATGTAATAATACTAAATGAAGATATCTACTATTACAAAATAAATGAAGAAACCAATACAAAAGGCTCATTAATCAGCTTCTAGGGGAGGACATCCATCAACCTCATAACTCTAATCGTCAGCACACTTTGTTTGTCGGGACTAAATTAATTGGGGTCTCAAAATTTAGGTCACTGGGTAAGTAAATTACGTAAACATCTGGAATTGATCTATTACATCCCAGTTAGGTAACAGACTCAATTGGCATCCGTAAATCCAATAAGCTCAGTTTAGCCATCAATGTAATCGGAAAAGTCTGGTAGGAAAGTTTTTATCTTACAATTCTTATTAACTTTTCTTAAATTCCTCACAGCCAGCCAACTTTTAAGTTTAGCATGGTACTAGCTAGAGAAGAGGACGTGGTGGCCGAGTGGATGAGGCCCTTGCCTTGCGATCTGATAGTCGCGGGTTCAAATCCCGGTGGCAGTCATGCGTATTTACGCATGACGACATTACGCACGGGTTTTTTCGGTCGAAAAAATAAATGTATGCATCTCTAGTTCTCGCAACGGTGAAGGAAAACATCGTGAGGAAACCGGCATGTCACAGGACATAAAAAAAATGTTCCTTGGCATGTAACATCCACCAATCCGCATTAGGTCCGCGTGGTGGATTAAGACCCATTCGCTCTCTAAGCCGAGAGTAGACCTGAGTCCCAGCAGTGGGAACAATATTTAGGCTGATTATGATATGAGGTACTAGCCGACGCTTGCAACTTCGTTTGCGTTGCGTATTTTCAAAATTCCTTTCTTAGTAATCACATCCTCTAAGCTTCAAGTCTCTACATTTGGCGGTATGGCCTGTGTGTTGTTTATCAGCCAGCCAGGACGAAGCCTTTAACATAATGTATAAAGATATTTTGACGACGCAGATGGTCGAGTGGCAAGTGCGTTAGACTGCTACGCAGAGTGTCGCGTTTGATTCCCGCTTCAGGACAAAAATTAGTGCGATTAACGTCGGTATTTTTCCTGAGTCTGGGTGTTCTCTATGTATTCTATGTATGTATTTGACGACACGGATGGTCGAATGACAAGTGTATTGGACTGCCACGTCCGGTGTCGCGGGTTCGATTCCCGATTCAGGACGAATATTTGTGTGATAATGATCTGTGTTTGTCCTGAGTCTGGGTGTTTTCTATGTGATCTATGTATGTATTTACAAAATAAAAGTATTTAAGTATCCTATCAGCCATCTGGTTCCCATAGTATAAGCTCTGCTTAGTTTGGGGCTAGATAACGTTGTGTGAAATGTCCAAAATATTTATTTATTTTATATTTACAAAATAAAAGTATTTAAGTATCCTATCAGCCATCTGGTTCCCATAGTATAAGCTCTGCTTAGTTTGGGGCTAGATAACGTTGTGTGAAATGTCCAAAATATTTATTTATTATATATTTACAAAAAAAAAGTAAAGATATAAGTATTGTCAGTTATCTGGTTCCCATACTACAAGCTCTGCTTAGTTTGGGACTAGATGGCGTTGTGTGAAATGTCCAAAATATTTATTTATTATATATTTACAAAAAAAAGTGAAGATATAAGTATTGTCAGTTATCTGGTTCCCATACTACAAGCTCTGCTTAGTTTGGGACTAGATGGCGTTGTGTGAAATGTCCAAAATATTTATTATATTGTGCGAATTTGACTTTCCATACCTTTTCTGCAGGGGCCTTTGATTGAACTTGATACACATCCTCTCGTGTTTCTGTCCGAAGCTCTCCGCCTCCCCGAAGGTATTCTTCACACATTTCTGATGCGCCTTCCCGAACTCCTCAACAGTGTTTCCATGTGGACAGGTCTTCTTCCCGCTGTGGTTGATGACATCGATGTAGGAGTCAGCCTCGCTGTAGGACTGGTTGAGCTCCTGGCATTGGTTGCCTCCAGAGGGGAAGAGACCCCCATACTTTGTTAGGTGCTCGGTTGAAAAAGCGTTAAGACGTTGCTGGGAATATGGTTTGTGATGTTTTCTGTTAAAGCAAAGAAGGAAGAGTGTTAAGAGTTGAGATTTGCGTGTACTTTTTATACAGTTTGGACTATATCGATTGAGATGCTTGATTTGATTTTCATTACGGTCTTCTTCTTCTTGAAGATGAGGAAGAATCAATAATTATTAGTTCTCAGTGGCATACTAAATAATTTATATAGATTTTGTATGAATTGTAGTTCGTATGAATGGAAAAATCATCATCTTCTCTTCTTATCGTGTCACTAGTTCTTTCGAACCAGTGTGGTGAAAGGATTTCAAGTGCGCCTCGTAGAGGCTCCTTTCGTGCACTTCATTGAATCACTTCATTCTTCTTCTTATCGTCACTAGTTCTTTCAAACCAGGGTGGTGAAAGAATTTCAAGTACGCCTCGATGGGGCTCATCAATCACTTCATTAAAAAATCGTCATGAAACCGGAAATGAAAACCAAAAAGCATCACTGGCAAACAGCAGATTGTATACAGCAAGTAATATCAGAAAGTATTCAGAAAAAAGGATGACTCCTTAATATCTACACTACCAAGTTAAACTAATAAACTATTAACACTAAAAACTACAAGGAATAATAGCACTACATTTCAACCAACTAGTTTTTATTCTTAAAAATATCAACAGTCTCAAAATAAACTAGGTATCTAATAGAGTAACCAGTGCAACTATCACATGAAGTAGCGAATCTGTTTGTCTTGATGATGTGGCCTGAAAATGGAACCGACAAAACACATTCTAAAAACAATTTGTCTTAAGGGGAATCCTCAAGGCAAATTTCCATACAAAAGTTTCGGACAAATACCCAAAAAGTACGCCGTATTATAGTAATTTCTTCACACTATTCGTTTTGTCTATGTTTTCCGATTGTGTCAACATAAAATTAGTAAGGTTTCATACTTTAATTTAGATTTTATACGTGTTTTTAAGTTAGTAGGGTTAATTTTAAAACACGTATAAAATCTAAATTAAAGTATGAACCTTACTTATTTTATGTTGACACAATCGGAAAACATAGACAAAACGAATTGGATTTGAGGATTAGCCTGAAGATCACAATAACAACAGCCAAAGTAAATATCAATGAATTTGAGTTGAAAGTTACTGATCATCTCACAAAGAAAATGAAAGATTTCCTATAAACAAAGATACTCATAGTATATTACCTTCTGCTCCTTCTAACACACAGTATACAGATGGCAGTAGTACACGCGCCAACGAACACGATGCATCCAAGTGCGACTATACTCAGTTCCATCGTGCTGAGCAGTCTCCCGCTCCTGGCTTGGACCATAGAGGTGTCTCCTACTTCGAGAACCTTGAATCCTGCCAAGTTGCGTCTGAGATCGGTGTCCCTCTTCATTAGAGATCTGAAATTTGAATTGAAATTATGACCTGACGACTGTTAAGTATCGAAAACAAATAAAAGGATATTAAAAATCACAAACCTATGCAATACTTCCATGTCAATGATTGCATTTGATAATGGATCGACTCCGTAAATGTACATATCAGTTCTGAAAATAAGAATGAAAAAATTAAATGGTATACATTTTTATTGTCTAGAATATTTATTTATTAACGGAAAAGAATCGTACGCTAGTCCATCCATAGAGGCTTTCATGTTTGCTTCCAATCTTCTCACTCTGATGTCAAATCCAGTGATACCAGAGAGAGATTTGGTGATGTTTTCTATCTCTTTTTCGATTTCCATTGGTTTTGCTCCCATCACAAGCACTAGTTGTTTATTATCATCCAGAACATAAACCTGTAATATAATTTCAATAAATGATGTTGACATAATAGAATAATCTGAAATCTTTATAACAGTATTGAATATTTTAAGACAAAACAATAATAATTATTTAACTTACAAAAACATTAGCAATAGCAGATTTTCCGTCATCGGCTCCTTTCTTATCTGTGGCTTTCACATCAAACCCGAACACTCTTCCAGCATCCCTGGCGAGAGATGCTACAACTCTGACGGTTCCTGTGACCGGGTCCACCGAGAATCGCGGGGCGTGTTCATTCAATATTTGGTAACGAATATCAGAATTTATTCCAGTGTCTGCATCTGTGGCCTAAAATATTATGATTCATAATTAGCAAACAATTTTTGCTACAGTTACAACAAAAACCTGCTGTTTTATTCCTTCCTTATATACATACATTGTATTTCTTAATAGATCAGAAATTACCTTTAGCTGAATAACTTGGTATCCAAATGGTGCGGTTGTAGGTATTGCCGTGACCAATGGCCGCCCCCCATTTGTGAATTTTGGAGCATTATCATTAACATCTCTTATCCGAACGATCACTTTTACGTCAAACTTGCTCATTCCTTCCAAAACTTCATCGGCTACAGGATAAATCATGTGCGGTAATTCTCGACTAATTTTCTGCCTCTCAGCTCTCACTATAATCTCGTAAACATCTCTCATTTCTCTGTCAGCACTTCTCACTAAGTACAAAGTTCCGTTTCTTGGATCTATAACAAACGTTCTCTTTATATCTGTGTCGTTATCGTTCAAGATGTAGTATTTCATTTTGAAATTCTCATAGTACTCTGTAAGGTTTAAAGTAACTAACTCAACTGGCGTGTGGACATTTTCTTCGATCTCTAGTTCGTAGTATCGGGATATAAACACTGGTTTTTCTGATATTTCTAAATCATCTGGGACATCGGTTACTGTTAACATTAGTATTGCTGTTGAACTCAAACTTGGCGATCCTAAATCAGAAGCCACTATCGTAATGTTGTGTACTGATTGGTTTTCGTAATCTAGCTTTGCAGTAGTTGTAATGATTCCTTCTTTAGAATCGATGGTGAACAGGTTCAATTTGTTTTTCTTTTGCGGGAGTCTGTATAATATTAACCCGTTTCCATTTCCGATAAAATCAGAATCATTAGCATAAACCCTGGTGACTGTAGTCCCTATTGGTGCATTTTCTGCTAATGTTGCTCTGTATACTGGTAGCATCATGACTGACTCAAAATTGTGGTTAGTTATTTCGTCAGCTTCAGGATGTTTCCATTCAATTAGCTCATCGTAAGCAAAGAATTTGGGTGCATTATCGTTTACGTCTAGCACTTGTACTTCTACGCTTACAGAAGATGAAAGTTTCTTGTCTTGACCGTTATCTTTAGCTACAACAGTCAGAATGTATTTATCTTCCCTTTCTCTATCTAATTCTCCATTGACACTGAATACTCCTGTATGTGGTGATACTTCGAATGGAAGATTATTACCAGGAGGTTCAATGTAGTATGTCAGATTTGAGTTTTGTCCAAAGTCTGCATCAGAAGCATCTACTTTGCCAAGCACTCTTCTGGTATATTGAGCTTCTTCGACATTAAAATTATACCAAGACTTTTTGAACATTGGGAAATGGTCATTCACGTCTTTAACAAAAACTCTGATAGAAATGTGGTCACTTAGTTCTCCACCATCTATAGCCGTCACGTTGAGTCTGAATTCCGATTCCGGGGGTAAGGTTCTAGCTACAATTATATGACCGTGTCGCTCGTTTATTACAAAATATCTCTTTGGTTGCATCGATAGTGTGGTATACGGAGGAATAAAGAGTTCGGACATAAATTCATATCTCACTTGCCCATTCATACCGCTATCTTTGTCAATAGCATGAAGTTTCAAAATAGTTGAGCCAATTGCAATGCTTTCGGGAATTTTGAAAAGTGGTCCCAATTCTTCAACTTTTAAAGCATAATTAATCTTAGGTTTAATCGGAACATTGATAATACCTGAACTAGCATTGTTTTTTTTCTCCTGGAATATCTTGACTGTAGATCTTTCATCTGATTCCAGCAACTCAATACTTTCTCCAAATGGCAAAACTATTTGATTGAATTTTGGTACGTTGTCATTTTCATCTCCTATGGTTATAGTCAACTTGGCATCGGAGCTTAACCCACCTCTGTCTCTCGCTACAATTTTCAGTACATAAACACCTTTCTCTTCCCTATCCAATTTATTTCCTACAAAAGTCACAACACCTGTCTCATCATCAACAACAAACATCTCCCTTCCTTCTCCAAAGAAAGTATACATAAACACAGCATTTTGCCCGATATCGGCGTCTCTTGCTTTTATTTTTGTAGTTAGTTTGACTTCTGTTCCTGTTTTTGAGTTTTCTGTTATGAACCCTTCGTAAGCTGGTAGTTCAAATATTGGCGGGTTGTCGTTTTCATCATCAACGTGTATTGTAACTTGGTAGATGCCAGCACCAGAAATCAGTCCTCGATTAAACTCTGCTATCACTGTCATCCTATAAGTATCTCTCTTCTCTCTATCTAGAGGTTTTTGAGCGTAGATCGTTCCATCTTGTCCTAAAATAAAAAACATATTTATCTTTGACACTTTAATAGGATAAGTAACTTTAGGAAATCAATGTTTTACGTACCAATAGCTATATCGTTCGTAACATCTTGTTGATTCGCAATAACGAATTGAATATTTCCAGAATTATTTATTAAACTCATATTCACTTTTACAATTTGACCGATTGTAGCTCCCGCTACATTCTCTTTGACATGGAATACAAGTGGCGCATGAGTTCCTCTGAAATCAAACAATATTATTATTAACTTCATTGGTATTATTATAAAATTTAATATAATAAGAAAATCCAATTACTTCAACAATACCCCTCTTTCATCGTTTACGTCAACTACGTGTACGGTGGCGTTGGTCAGTAATGTAACATTGGCATTTTCCTGATTGGCAACCGCTTCAAAATCATACATTGGTCTATTATATTTTGAAAGCTCATCTATTACTGTTATAACACCAGACTTTTCTTCTACTGCAAAAGGCACTGAAACATTAAATTATATGTAGATTACTTTTTTACGCCTCAAACGCTTTAGTTATTTTATTTTTTGTCCACTACTTTTATACCTCCTTCTTCATATCCATGTAATAAGTCGTATGTGACTTCGTTTTTGTCCATAACATCGTTAACTCTTATTTGTCCAACACTTGTTCCGATACCGACATTAGATCCTACCCAGAACTCGTAAGGTGATCCTATGAAACCAGGTTTATCGACTTTTCCTGAAACATTTTATTAATTAAAACAATAATTCAGCTGCTCATAGATAACTAAAAATGCAGTGTTGCTTAGTTAATTTTACCTTTAGTTGCCCTCATTACATCAATAGTGACAACGGCCAGAGAGTATCTCCTTTCACTAGGGTTGGCCGGTTGGTCCGAAGCTTCTACAAAGAGGGCATGTCTCCCTTCTGCAATAGGAGTTTCTGCCACACTCACGACTCCATTCATAGCATCGATTACAAACGGCGAAGTGACAGTCAAATTACTAGTCCTTTGCAAATCATAGTACACCATTCCGTTTCTGCCCAGATCTGGATCTACCGCTTTTATTTTACCAATGTATGTTCCAACTTTAGCATTTGACTTTACTGTGAACTCGTATAAATTACTCGGCACGAAAGATGGATTGTTATCGTTAGCGTCGAGTAGAGTTACTTCAACGTTGACGAAAGACATTAGTTGATCATCTATGTACTCGATATTTTCGCTTCTAGTGCCCAGTTTATCCGGGAATACATAAGTGGTTTTGTCTTTCATGCCAGGTCGTTGGGTCGTGGGAGTTCGCCTCCATTTGGGCGTTCTTGGTTTTTCGTAGAAAGTTCCTACTATGTTTGGGTTCTTTTCTTTGGCGTATACTTTCATTCTCAGTGATGAGTGTTCTTCTCTGTCTAAAATTGTCTAGAAAAAAAAAATATATTAGCCATTATAATTTTCAAGAAGTTCACTCAAACATTTTGTTATTGTTGCCATGGATTTCAACATTATTATCAGATTATTTAGATTATATGAAGTTCGTATAGCGTATGCCCAATGTTCTGCTCCAACTGCGTTCATTCATCATCATCAATTCATCATCTACCACGCCGGTGTCGCGTTTTCATCTCACATCGATGTTTGTACTGAATCTTGGTGTTTTCTACGTATCGTTATATATTGTATGTATAAACAAAAATATACAAGCATTCTATCAATATGCAGTTTCCAGTACATCTTGCTTAGCTTGGGTCTAGATGGTGTTATTTGAAATGTCCTAACATTATTTTATTATTTAGCGCTACGGCCTTCAGATTGGGTGATCTTCGAGATTGAGCTACAGCATACGCAAGGTTATTGCAAATTGACACTTATGCAGTATGAACTAAAGTGTTTAATGGCGCACCTGGTTGCGGACGGTGAGCCAGCCGGAGCGAGGGTCGATGGCGAAGGCACCCTCGGGGTCGCTGAGCTGGAAGGTGAACTCGCCGTTGTCTTCTTGGTCCTTATCGGTTGCCATCACTTGGAGGACACTGAAACCTGTAAAGAAAGAGAATAAATAAATGTTTCTTTTGTAAATAACTATGTATATCGCTTGGTATAAGCAACGATGACAAGCGTCTTCTTCCTCTTCTTCTTTCTCGTCTCAAACGCTTCTTCTTCTTATCGTGTAACTAGTTCTTTCGAACAGTGCGGTGAAGGATTTCAAGTTCGACTCGAAGAGACTCCTTTCGACAAACGCTTGCCTATAGTTTATGAAAAAAAATGTCCGAAACCGCGACACTCAAACCAGCATGGCGGTTTACCATATTCCATTCCTCTACAATGTGATAACGAACTAAAAGTTCTAACTATACAGGTCTGGTACGTGGGTCTGGTAAACTATTATTTTTAATATCTAAGCCATACAATTAAATGGCTTTCTATCTTGCTGTTCTCTCAATTCGCACATTTGCACTGGTAAAATATGTTGTGTCTAATTTTAATCTACACATGTTTACGCAAAAAATAAATTATCTTCATCTTTATCATCATCTTCTTTACGCTGAAAGTCCCGAAATACATTTCAAATATTGTCAACCGAGCAATAATTGTAGAGCTATGCTTATTGTTGCAATGGAGGATAAGCTATTAAATACCATTGGGCAAGTTCTCGACGATGCTGATGTTGTAGAAGTCCACCTCAAATTCGGGCAGGTTGTCGTTGAGGTCGATGATCTCCAGCTCGACCCGTGCGACGGCCGCCTTCAGCGGACTGTCCTCCTGCGACGCCTGCACTTGCAGCACGAACGTGTTCGCTGGAATAAATACAGTCCAGTTCGTAATTGTGAAGTGTGTAAATTTGTCGAAAATATTATCAAAAGCTTTAAAAACTTTACCAACAACTTTATCTTAATTAGAAGTTATTTTAACGGGTTACTATTTAGTATTTATTTATTTACTTTAAATAAAACGGTTAGAAACCAATAACAATATTTAAAGATAAAATTATTATCTACATTAAAAATTAAATTATTTAAAAATTACTTACATTATAAATTCAAAATAATCAAAAATTATAATAATAATACCTATATAATTAATTATACTTAAATCAAAATTTACACTCGCAGAACCAATGGCAATCTGAGATTAGCTCTCTCCATTGGTCATCGGGTTGCACAATGAAACACTGCGACCGTCGCGCGAATCCGCGATCAAACGTACTAACGTCAAATAGGCGTTCCGATTGGCAATCGCGCGATCGCGCGACGCGACGCCAATTGGGACGCCTATTTGACATTAGTACGTTTGATCGCGTGATCGCGCGATTGACGTTCGCGCGAACTTGCGATGGTCGCGTCATCGCGTTCTATTAGGACACTGCCTTATTCGACCGGTATCGGTATCAATACGAGACGTCCGGTTTCGCTCCTTAGACCCGAGTTCACCAGCAGACGGTTAAGTATTCAACAGTTGTTTTGACGTTTTTGACATGGAATAAATTTTCATAGATTAAACGTCAAAGATAGCGGACCAAGAGGCCTAATCTTCCGATTTATCTATTGGTGATATTGGTGTATCCTTAGTCGATCAGTCAAATATAAAAATTGAACTTCTCAGCAAAATATCTAATGTTTATACTCTTACCCGAGAGTCCGGTCTCAGCGTCGAGGTCGATCTCCTTCTCGAGGTAGAGCGAGCCATTGTGCGGGTCGAGGCTGAAGAGGCGGCGCTCGTTGCCAGCCACCAGTTCGTAGCGCAGCTCCGCGCGCACGCCCAAGTCCTGGTCCGCTGCGAGGATCGGGGACGAAAACAGCAGTTCCTTGTGGATGCGCTTACCCTGGAAGATGAAAGGTTCTGATAGTCAGAAGAAGAGAAGAGTACTGCGGAGATAGCAGGCGTTGAGTAGTTAATAGTTCTAATCGGAGACTAAAGAAGAGAAGAGTACGTGCTGCGGATATAGCAAGTGTAGAGTATTTGATAGTTATCATCGGAAACCAAAAGAAGAAAGGAGTAATTGCTGCGGATATATCATGTGTACAGTATTTGATAGTTTTCATTGAAGACCAAAGAAGAGAAGAGTACATGGTCTGGCTGAGATGAAGAATGAAATAACCAGAATGGATACGTGAGGAATGAATTTATAAGAGGTAGCCTGAAAGTCACATCGGAAACAGATAAGGAGTAACAGGTCGGCAGAGAGCATGTGATGCGGAGAGCAGAAAGTTACGTTACCAAATAGATGGGTTTAACATGAGTATCTATGGATGAATAAGAGCAGTATGAGGTAAGAGTTAGGCCAAATAAAGATAGATGTACATGATATAAACAAGAAAAGTAAAGTACAAATGTGATGCATAAAATAATGGAAGAAGAAAACATGCACAGTAGTTTTTCCAACATAAGATATACATAGGTCCAAACTTACAAGTATTGGATAGAACTCCGGGATCTGCGCGCGGTAGACATCCTGGGTGAACTTGGGCGGAAGGTCGTCGTTGTCCTGCACCGTGATGTGCACCGTTGCGTTGGAGCTGCGGGGCGGAGAACCGCGGTCCTGCAAAAAGAACACATTTCCATCAAAAGGATTATCAAAACTATGCGCATTGACACTTACCGTACAGTAATTTGTATGAGGTTCTGAGTAGATAGATAGATAAAAGCATTAGATTGATTGATTTGACGACACCGTGGCTTAATTGGTAGTGACCCTGCCTACGAAGCTCGGTGTTCCGGGTTCGATCCCCGTCCGGGGCAAATATTTGTGTGACGAACACAAATGTTTGTTCTCGGGTCTTGGATGTTGTGATGTCTTGTATGTGTCTATGCTACCTGCGACATAGGGAATCCTAGAGCAGGGGTGTGAGTGTGTGAATGTTTAATGTTTAATTAAGTTTGACTTTGTATATAACAAAAAATATAAAGGTGAACATAATGCTCTTTCATTATCTTCCAGCTAAACAGGAGAGAATAATAAATAAGAATAACAGAGTAGGGTCTCTTAACGAGATGGAAAATCTCATACTAAATCCCAAAGATACTAGTGTTACGAAAATTGTTTCTTTAACCCCTCAGTTTATCTAAAACGATCAAAAAAAATATCCTTTATCTTCTGCTAATGGAAAGGAGTGAGTCCATTCACACCCTTAACCAAACAAATGTATTTAAAAATACGCCTGCTAAGCCTTTGCTAGTTAGTTTTATCTCCCTTACTCTTTTCAGAGCTCAGAATCTTGACTGATCCTCTACGAAATTGTCTTGTGACAATTTTTTTCAATATTCTAAAGGTAACATTCCATCAAAATAGTGTGCAGCACATTACATATTGTTGTTGGCGTGAACATTTCTATTGTATAACATTTATTGGTTGTTTTTGTTTGATCGAGTGATTTGTGCCGTACAGTGCCGCACACTATGCATTACAGTGCCGCACACCGTGCATTACAGTGCCGCACAGTTCAGCATACTAGTGGAATCCTACCTTAAGGTACATTGAACTTACAGAGGCAGAAACAACCAGCAAGAACTCCTTATCTCCAGCATCATAGTCCAGTCCCCGAAGCAGCACGAGCGCCGGCTTGTGCGAACTCTCCAGCACGAAATGACCCTGAGGGTCTCCGGAGACTATGCTGTATTGCACGTCTGAGTTGGGCGTGTTGGGTTTGTCGCGGTCGAACGCGTGGATGCCTTTGAAGATCGTAAGACCTGGGAAAGAAGATTTTTATAAATTCTGACAGTTTATCTAGAAGTGACGAAACTGGTACTGACAATTACAACTTAGAGCTTCTGTGTTTTGGAGGATATGTAATGTTGTTAATCCCGGCTACAACAATATAGTCAAGTCAAGTCGGAGGCTTTTGGGTGGTTACAAAACTCCGAGACCAAAGCTAGCCACTGCTTACTCCGAAAATACTGAACATACACATAGCTCGTAGGTTTATTGAATTGTCTCGAGTCTCTAGTTTAAATTCTTGAATCAAAAAAATATTCAATATCTGTTGATTCTCGAAAATCGTTATAATATTTTCATACTAAACCGTTGAACTTTGAGCCTGATGAGGATGGATATAGGAAATAAATAAATAAATTGTTCATGTGATATGCTTGCGAAATCCAACCGCTCTTTTTATAGGGAGTTATTTCGAGAAATACGTTTAAATCTATATCTTTGACTCACATAGGCTTTGAGATTATATGAAGCGATCTTTAACTTCAACCTTGTCACATTGTTATACCAAAAATATGATGAATATGTTATTCATTTTACTATTTAATCAAAAAATTTTGCGCATAGCAATTGCTCAACGGAAGATATCTCGAGGAAACCGGCTTGTTGAAAATAACAAGAGAAATAAAATGTTTTATGGCATGTGAAAACCACCAATCTACATTGGATCAGCGTGGATTGGATTACGCAATACCCATTTGCTCTCATAGCTAAGAGTAGTTATGAGTTCCAGCTGTGGGAACATTAGCTGATTTATTCTCTGTAGTAAGTATACTTTTTTACCTGTGGGAGTGAGCTCGTCCACGGTGACTTCGTACGGAGTGTCGAGGAAGGTGGGCACGTTGTCATTCACATCCTCGATGTATACCGTCACCGAGAGGTACGCTGATATCTGAAGGCAAATTCAGAATTTATAAAGCAGGTAGATAGGTGTACTTTTGGTTGTAATATCTCAAAAACATGGCTTTGCAACTAAATCAAGAAAATAAAAAAAAATGGTTGCGGGGTACAAAGATAAATAAATAACTAACAAAGACCTTATTATTACCTAATGTTTTTATAAGATTATCTAACAGCCATCATTATAGAGAAAAGTTTATCTGAGAAAAGTTTGTCGAAGAAATCAAAGAGAAAGCACAAAACAATAAAACTTGAATAGTCCAAGTTTATACGAAATGCTTGGGATTCGATAATAAGCTAATTTATTTATTCAAATAGAATGGAAAAGCCTCCTCCATAGGCATCAATGATATGGAAATAGCTGCTTAGTTTATGGCATCGAAAGTGGTAGTGGAAATACTACTGCGGATTTGTAAGTAGATTTCACTTTAGCTATGTGATCGCGGAAGAAAAGATTAGGCTTTTCTTACAAAGGGACAACCATTTTCTAAGAAATTTACAATTCTGTTCTTCGATACAATAATAATTTATAAAAAAAAATGTAATTCAGTTTAATTTTGAGTACAAACATTTTTTTATATACGATTTCTTATGCCGACTTGCACCAAACTTTCAAAGTTCCTAAGCAATTACTTTAGTTGCTTGGCATCTCTTAACGGTCAGAAACTGTTATGAACTACCAAGCGAGTAAAGTAATTGCTTAAGGACTTTGACAGTTTGGTGCAAGTAGTCATTAATCTCTGATTACATATATATACATTTATTTATTACATATATACATTTGCCCTACTCAAGCTGTTGAAATCCTTGTCTAGGTTGCATTAGAACTTGTCAGTATTCATATTCAAAATCGTTGTGTTGAGTTCAAATCAAATTTATTGAAATCGATGACTTTGATGGAGAGCCCTTTTGCCCTTACATCAAATCGTCCATCCTTGACCTGCTTATTATTTTTTTTATGTGGCTTTTCGAGTAATATTTAATTTTCGAGCAATTTTATAATTGGTGGTTTACAAGTTTTCATGCGCTTGACCCTTTAAAGACGTACATTTTATAACCTATCCTATCCTACTATCATACTAATATTATAAACGCGAAAGTTTGTAAGGATGGATGGATGGATGTTTGTTACTCTTTCACGTACGAATGGATTTAAATAAAACTTTACAATAATAGGTATAGCTTATACATCAGAATAACACATAGGCTACAATTTATAAAGATACCTGCGCAGACGAAGTTGCGGGCACCAGCTATTTTGCAATAATTGCAATATCCGAAGTACCGTAACTTTATTGTTTTTTTTACAATCTAGAATTACAATAACATTTAGGTTATATATTTTAATGTTTTAATTTAGAAAAAAAACAATAAGCTTACCTACGTGATGTAGATACTTACGTACAATACTTCAGACATGACGGTTATGAAACTAGTGGAAAAAAAATATTGAAAATACGAGAATATTTCCCATCATTTTATACTGATAGGTATGTACCTAACCTACTGATAGTCAAATACTACCTTTGTAAAATACTATCGTGTGCTAAGTTTAATGTACTTTACGTTTTGTGACTCAATAAAAGGAACGAGGCGACTTTTTTATTTATATTGACTTTTACTTCAATAATTTTGAGAGTTTATGACCCTTTTTGATTGAGTCAAAGGATTTTACGTCGTAAAAATCTCGAAATATGATGAAGGTAATATATGAAGGTTTTTGTGTTATAGGGTAAGCTACCGTTGTGTGGTTTATTGTGTGGAATAACACAATAAACACGGAGCCTTTGATAATGTTTTAACTGATGATGAAAGACTTATGAGGTTTTTGACATTGAGGTCACAAAACCAACTAACAACAAATAGAAAGGAACCTTTGAAGGTATTCAATATACAATATTGAATCTACTATCGATCCGAAGGTCGTGGGTTCGAATCCGGTGGTCGTACACCAATGGATTTTTCTGTTAAAAAAAAGAAATCTATACGCGCATTTAAAACACTGTGAAACATCGTAAGGATAAGAAGCTTCTTCTTAACGTGTCACTAGTTCTTTCGGAGGACGTGGTGGCCGAATGGATGAGGCCCTTATCATGCGATCTGATGGCTGCGGGTTCGAATCCCGGTGGCAGTCATGCGAATGGGTTTTACTGGTCGAAAAAATCTATGTATGCATCCCTCGTCCTCGCAACGGTGAAGGAAAACTTCGTGAGGAAACCTAAAGGTCGAAAACATGTGTCGAGTGCACGAAAGGAGCCTCTTCGAGGTGTACTTGAAATCCTTTCACCACACTGGTTCGAAGGAACTAGTGACACAATAAGAAGACCTATATGTTTAGTATACTCACGAGGTCGTCACCGCTATCGAAGTCACATCCGAGGCGGAACTTGACGACGTTCTGCGGCGAGTCGCTGTCCACCAGCCGGTCTACGCTCTGCGCCAGCACCACGGATACGTGGGTCCTGTTCAGGTCGCGGTACGTGAATAGGTGAGCATCTTCTTCCTTGTCCACGGGCTGCAGGCTGAGGTTTTTTCTGGAAGACAAAACTGCTTTATAATATATGAATTATTCCCATCTGTCACCCTGCTCTGTCCCTCTAGGTTGACAGATGAGACAAAAAAGTAATATCTGTCCCCCTGTGACCAATAGGGGGACAGATGGAACTTATTATTCCCATCTGTCCTCCAAAAAAAATAATAATTTAAAGAGTTTTGCTGCAATGACTCATTTGAGCTTGGAACAAGATGTGAAAATTTGAAATAATACACAAAATAATATTTTGTGCAGTTGCGGAAACATTCCCAAATATCTATAGAAATGTTTAATAGAGATTACAATTTTTATTCCATATTTATTGGATGTAAAATTAAATAGGTTAAATTTGACAATTTTATTTAACAGTATAACATTTTAATAAGTGTGTTCATCCAGATTATTTTTCTTCTTCTTATCGTGTCACTAGTTCTTTCGAACCAGTGTGATGAAATGATTTCAAGTGCACCTTGAAGAGGCTCTTTTCGTGCACTTTCCCGATCCAGATTAATACAGGGTTCTTCAGGACTTTTATAACAAAATAGTTTTTTCATGAGTGTTGTTCGATCTTTGTTTAGTTTAGAAATGCAGGGTAGGACAATTTGTTTGCAATCCGCCTTTTCTACGACTACCGTCATTTCCGAAATGTTGGATCGGCAAGCCTGTTCGCCGCGCCACCTTCTACCGGCGGCTAGAGCCTAACACAACCAGTTGCCCCTTGGTTGTCACATACACCACACGTATTCTTTCATATCCTGCCGCGTGAGACGTTTTCATAGAGACTGTGCTTGTGTTGTCGTGCTGATTGACTTGGTAGCTACCATCATAATACCCTGGATTTGGACTGCTGAAGCCGTGCTTAGCTGGTCTGCATCAGGAGTGTCGAGTGGAAGTGGCAAAGGTAGGTGGCTACATTTTATCTACCCTGTGTCGGCTGAGCAAGATTCTTTATATCATTAAGGTTCTTCGATATTTTAATTTTCATTTTACCAGCACTTATAAATCCCCCACAAGTGTCATCTATCGAAATGTGGTTGAACTAAATAATCGCACGACATTGGAAGCGTATATTTTCGTAAGAATTTTGAGAGCTTTCTCTGGTAGCTATGCGTATAATAAGGATTTTAGTTTGGTCAGAATGCGCTAGATGGCAGCTAATACAAAATCCACATTGATGTGAGGTTTAATCAACGAACAAACCAAGAAAATTCTCACGTAGAGCAAACAATATCTTAAATTTTTTTGTGAGAATTAATGACATAATACAAAATTTAGGGCTGATTCAAACTTGCAAAACAGCGTAGCATAGAAAAACCGGAAAAAATCTTAGAAGAAGACTTATTTTCGTGTGAACCAGTACCTGGTTCTGGGATCCGAGTGTTTGAATAACCTGGAGGCCTTCAACTTTGCTCTAACCCAACTAAATAAAAGGTAGGTTTCTTCCAACCTAATAGAGATAGAAGATTTTTATGCCTAATACGATAAAAAAAACATTTAAAATGTAAGTAAATACAATCTCTTAAGTTCTACATTGTGTAGATCGGCCTAAAACATTATAAAGAGCCACTTCACACGATCCGGAAATAATCCGGAACTTACTTGAAGGCTGTACAATTATGAATAAGCTCTTATGTAAACAAAAACTATTGTTTTGGTATCTTCTACATCTGTTAAGAGGTAGGTCAAAGGTAAAATAATCTCAGAATTTAAGTTTACATTGCTCCATAGATAAAAGCACTTAATAGCACCTACTAAACCAAAATACAGAGATATTTTTTTTTTATCAGCCTATGCTGTCCCATTGTTGGGCAAAGGCCTCCCCCAAATTCTTCCACCTTATCAATAATTATTTTAATTATTAATATTGTATTATTATAAAATACAGAGATATATAATTACAAAATTCTTTATTGTAAAACATGTTAAGCGAATTACCGTTGATTATTTCTTCCAGGCAACCTATGTACCTATAAATTAACTTAACAACTAAAGGTAAAGACTTTGCCGTTGGTCTCAGCACAGTGTTCAGTGTTCAGATGTTGAGTGAGAAAGTTTTACGATAGAATACCTATTCATACATGTTAAGCCACGTTCCGACGGTACTAGGTTTTACGGATTGTTCACCGATGGCAGAAAAAAGAAGAAAAAAATACATTTATTGGTTCCACTATACAAAAGTAGGTACATAGATATACATAGAACTACAATAAGACAAATATGACGTAGACGCAGACGACCACGGATGTTTATTTTATGCGGACGAGCTCGCACCGCACCGCATGAAGTACTTTTGAGTTACTGACTTGCCACGCATCGGGACCGCGACGGACGTACATATACATAGTATAAAATATCTGCGCTATCACGGACGATACTCTTACGGTGCGGGGGTGTGGGCTAATCCGCGTCCGTCCTTATAAAATCGCACCATCATCGGAGAGAGTTAAACACAGTTTTGTATTTAAATCAATAAGTTCATGAAATAAAAACGAAATAACAAGGGCAGTGTTATTTATATACAGTAATCTCAACCGATGTAAGTAAAGGAATGAAATTTAATACCTCTAAGTAACTAATACATAATTTTTGCATATATTTAATATTTCGAATTTCATATCAATAGTATTCAAATAAATTACTATTTTTGAGATTAAATGGCGCAGAATACTGGTTTACTTTATATAAATCAATACAGTTTGAAATGCAGACGTCCTTGAGCACTTCATTAATTTAAGAGATTGCTAATGAGATGGTAATCTGATGACCGTTATGATGCGGACATCTCAACAGCCTCATGACCTACTAGCTGAGCCACGTGCGACTTGTAACACACGTGGATGAATAAATACACCACCAATTTTTAATTACCAAAAAAAAATTAAATGGACAATGCAGACGGGGTACTACGTTGTATCTGTGCAGTCAGAATTTTGAATTTCTTCAAAATGGCATAGTGACAGGCGGCGCGAGCGCGGCGCCCGAGCCGAGCTTTTGCGAGCTGGCTCGAGCTCAGTACCCGGGTTTGCCAAACAATGAATAAAATTTATTATTATCAATCAAAGGTATCGCATGATTCAAATCCATGGGTAAACGACTAACGGTGACAGTTATCCAAGTTAACCAAATTCATTTTGACAAAAATTCGACTTAATGTTTTCAAGTTTTTTTGCCATATCTTATTTCTTAGGCATAAGGCAACTGACGATGCGTATAATTCTGGTGATTAAAAATTGACGGTGTAGAAGTATAACTAAAAGAACATCTCATTATAAACTAAGCCAACAATAAAATAGTGTAAAAAGGCCTTAAATGTAATATTGCAAGGTGCGGCCATTAGCGATGTCTTCCAGGTAGACATAAAGACTATCACAAATAGTAAAAGCAGCCCCGGATCTAAAAATTTTCATGGGGGGGCAAAAATTTAAAAATGCCGCCCCCACCCGCCTTTATTGTTACCTTTATCATTATCCTAGTTTTGCCATCAGACGGTCATTGATGGACATAGGCCTCCCGAAAAGAACGGTACAATGACCGGTCTAGCGCTGCTCTATCTGTGTTAAGCTTATTTTTTACTGTTTATTTTTTGTTTAGTTCTAAAAATCACTGTATAGGGACCCAAAAACAAGCAATATGATAAATCGGATTGCGGCGAGCAAAGAGTTCCGTGCCGCAAATTTTTTTAAGATATTAATATACCTACTACAGGGAAAATTGCTTTATAAGGACTAAAAACTCTATTTTATGAAATGCGCAAATTTGTGAGGCCTTTAGTTTACTAGGGAAAATCCCTATATCAGAGGGCAAAAACACCCAACATGTTATAAATCTATTCACCTTTTTTAAGCTTTAAGTTTAGTTCTGTAAATCTCTGTATCAGAAACCGAATACACTATTGAACTAAAGTGATCGGCGAGCGAAGCGAGTCGTAAATTTTTAAGGCTTTTAGTTGACTAGGGAAACTTTTCAGTGATTTGGTTATCTATCTAGGAAAAATTAAAATTTCTCAGGACCCAAAATCATCCAACAACAAAAATTTGATCGCAGCGAGCGAAGCGAGCCGCAATTTTTAAAACATCTTTCATTTAGTTCTGAAAATCACTGGCGATCGGCCAGGGCGTCCGCTGCCGCCCCAGGGCATTCGCGGCGAGTGGCGCTCGTTGGCCGCCCCCGGGCACCTGCGGCGAGTGGCGCTCGGTGGCCGCCCTAGGGTGCTTGCAGTAGCCAGGGCGTCCGCGGCCACCCTAGGGCACTCGCAGCGAGTGGCACTCGGCAATCGCCCCCGTACCCGCGATCGCCAGGGCGTCCGCGGCCACCCCATGGTGTTCGCGGCGAGTGGCGCTCAGCGGCCGCCCCAGGGCACTCGCAGCCGCCCTAGGGTGCTGTCTGGCCGTTTCTGGGCGCCCGCGGTCGCCAGGGCGTCCACGTCTGCCCTAGGGCGCTTGCGGCGAGTAGCGCTCGGCGGCCACCCCAGGGTGCTCGCGGTTGTCAGAGTGTCCGCAGCCGCCCTAGGGCACTCGGGCGCCCGTGTGAACGCACACCCTGCACAATAGGTTAAGCCACCCCTGCCAAATTAACCAACAAGATGAAGCAGACCGCGGCGAGCGAAGCGAGCCGCAAATTTTTAACGCCTTAAGTTTAGTTCGAAAAATCACTTCATTAGACAAAATCTTTCGGTTTTGCCGCCCCCTGAATTACCGGAACCCTGGCTGCCCCCCCCCCCCCCCCCCTAGATCCGGGGCTGAGTAAAAGTGAAGTCTATCTATTGGAGTCTTCTTCTTATCGTGTCACTAGTTCTTTCGAACCAGTGTGGTGAAAGGATTGTAATTGCGCCTTTGCGAATTGCGAAGAGGTTCTTTTCGTGCACTTGACGCATGTTTTCGAACTTTTTAGGTTCTATGACATACTGATTTCCTCATAATGTTCTTCACCGTTAAGCACGTGTTTTAATGCACACATATTTTTTTTGAACAGAAAAACCTATTGGTTTATGACCGGGTTCGAACCTACGACCTTCGGATCGAAAGTCAAGGCACCTATTGGACGCTAAAAAGAACGTACAGAAGTCTTCCCAAACAATTTTTTTCCGAAACGTATAATCCTTAAAATATTTTTATGTACCTAGGTATTTTTATAAAAGTCTGTTTTGATATAAATAAGACGAGGCATAGTTAAAATGGTATCAACACGATTCTGGCACATAAATAACCAATACCGAATCAATAAGAAATGCATAATCATTCATCACCTACTTATAATAGACTGGTTACATAATAATGAATGACACTCAACCCAAATTTAGACGTAGAAAATATTGAGAGTCATGTCGGACTCTACTATTTGCAAGTCTCTGTAAACGGGCGTTAGTTCAGATGCATATTTTTGGTCTTTTTTTATCGTGCCACTAGTTTTTTCGACCCAATGTGTGGTGAAAGGATTTCAAGAGCTCCTTTCCTGCTCAAACCAATTTTTGGTATGCACCACTCATAATATCAGAATGTTGGTGCAAGTAAACTCCAATAAATATCGCGAAGAAATATAGATATGCTTCTTTATGCGCCCCACAAATGCGAACCACAGTGCACCGAAAGGAGCCTCTTCGGGGCGCACTTGAAATTCTTTCACCACACTGGTTCGAAAGAACTAGTGACACGATTAGAAGCAAAAGAAGATGCGGCCCACTAAATATTTAGCTTGTTTCGACCGATTTTAGGAAACACAAAACCTGTTACTTAACACGCCTACAACTTAACTACAACTTAACTATTGTTAGAATAGGGATTAATCGAGTAACAGTGTTACTCGTTTGGGTGTTGCTCGATGGGAACATATCGATTAGGGACTGTCCCAATATTATTAGAGCAGTACTCAATACTTCATATTTTATTCGCGCGATATACTTTTTAAATTTCTTAGTAAGAGTTAAATTTTTGAGCGAGTAAATAAGCTCGTTTGCAACTACTGGCCCGAGCGACCTATCACATTCGCACCTCAGTGTCATTGCACTTTTACCGACTACATTGCATCATTCATTACGACCTAATACGCAAAATAATGATAATGATAATTTTGTACTTAGACTATATTTTTATATATTTTTGAAATTTGGTAGATAGTTCCATCTGTCACCCTGTTGCTGAAAGGAGGACAGTTAGAACTTTTTAGGCCCATCTGTCACCCTAGGCGGACAGAGCAGGGTGACAGATTCGAATAATCCGATTCGACAGACAACAAACCACACAAAACAATATAACTTCCTATATATTTAGTAAACAAGACTAGTTTTTCTGTTAATAAATACTTTTTTTTAAATGTGTCAATAAAATAAAATTAGGCAGATACAAAATTTAAATTTGTAAACTTTTAATCAACTGCCACGCAACGAAATAAAAATATTCTGAATTTGATAAAAACTCGTTGGAAAGTATCAATTTCCAATACAAGAAAACCTGTTTATCATTATGTAAGTGTTATTATCATATCGATCGGCAAACACGCGTTGTATGTATTAACTGCTTCGATGCCATCCGTTCTACAAAACTACACACCAAAAAAAAACTAAGTAAATACAGTAAAGAGAATTTGTAACCTGCATCGTTATTGAGTAAGAATGTAAAAGTAAAACAATAAATAAGTAAAAATGCTTATTTAACAGAAAAAACGTGCCGGTACAATTTTGATTTTACATCTTACACAGAATGAAGGATAGTCATCAATACCCAACAAGATGAATGGTGATGAAGAAGTGAAGGCAGAAGGAAACCTTTGCAACCAGGAAAAGCTTTAGGCATAAAGTAGTTCATAATAAAAACTTTTTTTAATTTTATTTGGCTTTGTTTACCGAACATGTGGTGTTGAACGAACGAAAATCCACATCTAATGAAAGTGAAGTAATCGAGTGTGAAAACTGTTATGTCTTCCGAAATGATTCTATGATTGATTTGTTTTTAATCGCGGATTTTGAGGAACTATCGGTTTGTTTGAGTAACAGCCGTTTGATTTTTTCCAAATCACTTTTTTTGCTGTTTTACTTTGCAATATAAAAAGAGTTACACGATGAACGTAAATAGGAATAGAATATAATAAATGCGTCCTAATACTCTGGTGATAACAGTGCTTTGCTGCTACAATTTAAATGGCCGAATAAAAACAAACTTTTGTTGGAACTTACAATTACTAATTTACCATTAACGCAACAAAATATGCAAAACGTACACCACAATTTTTTAATTTCCAAAAAAACAAATGGGAATGGGAAGAGATTCTTCGTTCGTTGTATCTGTGCAGTCAGAATTTTGGGTTTCTACAAAGTGACAGTGACAACGGGGCGAGTGCGGCGCCTGAGCCGAGCTTTTGCGAGCTGGCTCGAGCTAGGTACCCGAATTTGCCGAATGATGAATAAAACCTCAATGATTATCAATGATACCGATTGACGCAAAGCCATAGGACAGCGACTCACGGTAACAGTTGTCCAATTTTCAACATAATGTATTTTGAAAGAAAAATCGACATTATTTTTCAAGTTTTTATGCCTTATCTGTGTTTAGTAACGGCAACTGATTATGCGTATTTATTTCTGGTGATTAAAAATTTTCGGTCTATAAGAGCTTATAGCTACAAAGAAATCCTTTTCAGATAACCCTATGCAACATCACACGAGAAAAACAGAGATATTTGTAGAGAAAGCAAAAATTTACCAGCAAAAGATTTAATTGCCTGATTGACCTCCGCACTGTACCGTGATAGTAAATCACATCAGATGCCCACGGGTAATTATAGCTCACACAGAATTTCACTTGTATTCAAATTCGCTAAATGCTGCATAATAACTGTTATTACGACAATTTTTTAAAGCAATAATTTGGGGTTTTATTATTAGGAAGAACTGCCGATCGGGCTAGGTGGGGTTTCAGAGTATCGTATTTTTGTCGCTCGTATACGGGCTGATTGGTACTCGTTAAACTTCAAAAGCCGAACGCGCGTATACCGGCGTTTACGCTCGGTTTTCGGCACCAAAAAACAAACCACGAGCTCCTTCCGCTCCATCCGCTATTTGAAATCTTTGAAATTTTGTTAATCTGAAACTGCACTAAGGGGCGCGTCTTGAAAAATACTTACATATAGCGGTCTACTTCTTATAGTGTCACTATATAGTTATTTTGAACCAGTGTGGTGAAAGGATTTCAACAGGCTCTTTTCGTGCACATTATTAAATGTTAGTCACGAGAACATTTAAAAAAACATAGTTAGACTTTTCGACTGCTTTACATAATAAACAATTCAAACAGTTACCTGGGATGAACTTCAACTCGGAGCACTTCATCGCCAACTTGTAAGTTCTCTGGTATCCTCACAAATTTTAGATATTCTCCGACTGGGTAGAAGTTGCAACCTGGAACAAAATATAATACGATAAGTTTTTTTCTTATTGCCAGGTTGAAGACGCGACATTCACTATAAACCTTAACCAATGTCCTGCTGTTCAGGTCCTAAACTCGTGAATATCCTGATTTGACAATATGAAGTTTATTCCGAAGTTAAGTAATTTATTACCAATTTCCACAATAACGTAACAATACATATCAATCTCGCGAAATCTCGATAAAACAATATCTATTATGTCGCTTTAATAACCCAAAAAGACAATGAAATAAAGACAATAAGGCCGACACCTAATTATTCTTTGTTAAAAGGTCACACTCGACGATTAATGTTTTTTTATTAATTCAAGTAGACATAAGTTCCTAATTATGACCATAGAAAAATAAAATTTTAGGCGAAGATTTTTTTGGTTGGAAGTTTGTTCGTGCGGTACTCCACTCAGAAGATTCTCGTTCCTCAAAAGCCTCTACCATTTTCATATCTTGGACTTTTTAGTAGAATCTGACTTTACAAATTGTTCAATCTTTTTTACATAAAATCTTTTACAAACTTCTTTTAACAGATTTTCTCCGTTCTGACTCATGAAATAAATGTATTTTAGGTTTTTTTTTTATTTGTTCCATTTTCTTGTTTTAACATTTTATACGAACAAACGACATTTTCCCGTCTTAACAGGAATCTTCGTGGAATAGGTAGGTGAAAACACCAAGTGCTATACTATTTCGGAATGCCAATGAAGCAGGCAAGTTTCTCTCAAGTTGGTCGGTGTACGGTGACCCGTACATTTTTTTTTACACCACAGGAGATTAAAGTTTTGGAAAAAAATGAGCAAAACACAGTTTCTTTGATAAATAGTGCTGTACCAAAAAAAACTGTACCTGTGGTTCAAAAACAGGAAATACCATTCGATAGCACAGTAGCATCCAGAAATGCTCTAGCAAAAAAAAAAAAAGAAAATTCCTAGATTTGTAGTCTTGGCAGCAAAAACAATGGACAAAGGTAAAAAAATGGAAGTTTTGAAAACGTCCAGTAACTCGAAATCCGAGGGATTTTTACTGGGTACATATTTTCATTTTCTGATCAGTCCTGAAGTCCCCCACCCGCACCTGAAGGATTATCCACTCATTACGACACACCCTGTATAAATATGTAAAATAAAATAAAATAAAAGCTTTTATTTTCTTTACACAAAATAAATTTTTGAATTATAATACTATATTTATTATTCATGCCTATGGCGGTGAAACCCTCCTCCAGAATTTTCCATTTCGTCCTGTCTCTAGCTGTTCTAGCCCAGAGTTTTCCAGCCACCTTTATTATGTCGTCGCTCCAGTGGGTTGCTGGTCTTCCTTTTCTCCGTTTCGTTTCTCGGGGAGTCCAGTTAGTTATAATTTGACTCCATCTTTTATTTTGTAGCCGCTGTGAGTGCCCTGCCCACCCATCCACATCCTTTGCCTAGTTTTATTTTTGATACGGTGTTTTAACTTCACTCCGATGTAGCTTTGCTCCATTCCTCGTTCCTCATCGTTAAAGTACATATACATTTAAAATAATTGAAAACACGAATAATAACTTCATCTTTCATCTCCACAAGTTATCTTGCCCAATCTTTAAGCAAATTTTGCATAATTTCTGTCAAGTTTCATCAGTTGCGACAATTCGGCTTCCTCATTACAATATTGGTTCGGCGCGACCAATTGCTCGATCACCATTGCCATGGCGTTTCCCATAGTTTCACAATAATACCAAATTGATTCATGAAAATTTCATCTTAAACTAGGTAATAAATACACTGTGGATCACGACTGAAAACAATCCTTTCATTTTAAATAATTTAGCTATTTCTAAAAGCTTTTTGAGAACATGACGGAAGCTGTTCATGTCATGGCCATATTTATTAAGTAAGTACTTTTAAGTTGATGATATATTTTTAGCTATCACAAAATTAAATAAATAAAGAACTAAAAATAAAATCGTTTATTGGTTTCTTAAATATGGATCGGGTACATTGTAATGGATATTAATACCATGTCAGTCTTATCTTAGATTTTAGATGTACCTATTAGAGCTCTGTACCCTACACTAGGTCTCCTCAAGAGCCTGTATTGCAGGGTTACAGTGACTCGGTTCGGACTCTACAATAAATAAGGAAATTTAGCATTTATAATAATAAGTATGTAAAACGGGTTCGGTTCCGGCTAGGGAAATTGATGCATTGAAATTTTCCATCAAAATCGGCCCCGAGTTATTATGTATATGATTTTTTATTTTGTTTATATTTCCCATATTCATTGTTTGGGAATCCAAGCCCAGTTTTAAAAATCACTGTGTTTAATGTGTTACCATGACATTTGTGTATTTTTTGTACATTTAAAATAATACAAAATAACATCAATGATAATAAATCTTTTCCTAAGAATAACAAGATCCATATCAACAAGTAATACATCTTTTTGAAAAATGAATGGCCAAGGTCATCCACATTTAGATGAGTCTGAACCAATTTAGTTTTATTTTGAATAGCATCATAAATTCATTGACGAAATAGTATATATTATATTTCCATTTAAATCGCTCTTCGCTATGAAGAAACTTAGTATTGATTCTAGTTCATCCAATCATCTTATTGGTTACAAAAAGTTACATCATGTTGTAACCATGTAACATGTGTATGTTTTGCTTCATTTTGTTAAATTCCACCTTTCACGGTAGTTGAGACTAATTTAGTAACATTATCTTAATCGGCTCTGATTTTATTGGAAAGCTCGTTTTCTAGTAAATGCTCAGTTATAAGCTATTACAAGATTTATACAGAATTTATCAGATTATTTCTCAATTTAACAAGGTATAATAATTTAATTTTTATCCAGAAATTACCGTAATATTTATTAGTTTCTGCATAGCTTCGAATTCTTCCATATATTTTTCTTCGTGTTCTATCTTGTAGAAATAATACACTTGGAAAGTTTTATCCAGAATTTTGTCTAGATGTATACCAATATAATACCAGATATTCTTCCACCCAGTAAGGTTAAGCATTACTGTCTTCTGGAATTATAGTTACTTAAATTACTAAGCTTTAGAGACCGACCATTAAGGGGCATCCTTTAATTTAGATTTTATACGTGTTTTAAATTTAACCCTACTAACTTAAAAACACGTATAAAATCTAAATTAAAGTATGAAACCTTTCACTTTTTTTGTTCACGAAATAAAAAAACATAGAGGAAACGAATAATGTTTAGAAATTACTATAATACGGCGTACTTTTTGAGTATTTGTCCGAAACATTTTTGTATGGAACTCGGATTTGAGGATTACCCTTAAAATGTCTCTAAATGGACCAGCGCGCTATACATATTATAGCATAGTGTTGTTCTTGCGATTCAAAAGCCTGTGTAGGACTGTTCTAGTCATGGGCAGGCATGATCTCTCATCATTAGGAGAGCGCCTTGCTCACTTGTTGAATAAAAAAGTTAATTGATACTCCAAGTGAGAGGTTTTCTGAAACACTTGAGATGCTAGATAAAATACCGTAATCAGCTCTACATTGCATCCCACATATTCCACATCGCTGTAGTTCAGAAGTTAGAGACTGGTTAACATAAATTGATAAATAATATACTAATAGAACACCTTGATATACAGCCTTAACGAAAGATATATACCTATTATAATGCAGTCGAAAAACGAGACGAAAAATACACACACTTAATAAAAAAAAAATATCGAATGTTTATCATTCGTTTCTCGTTAAAAATAAGTTTTAAGAATATAAGATATTAATAAAGAAAATCTGGTCATTTGATACTATATTTACGACGGATATCAGAACTTGCTGATCTATGTATCTTAATATATAGCGAGCTTATTAGCGACAATTATAATGCTTTCGGCTTGGGAACCTTGGAAATATTAGACTATGCAATCATACCTCGTAGCATACAAAACACAAAAAATATTGAGTTACTTTGACCAATTTCTGTAAACCCCTTGTTCGGTGTAAAATTTCAAAACAAAGAAGTCGCGGTCGCTTGTGAATTATTTTGGGTTGTACTGAAAAGGTTTTTAATTGATTTTAAAATCACAAAAGTGCCTTTTTAAAAATGGAAATGTTTAATTTTCGGTCTCAATTCAAAGGTTTTATGAACCTATTTTTTATTTTTGGTGTTTTTGACGCCATCTTCTTTAGAAGCTATGTATCTGGGGGTCTATGTAGGAACACGATTATTTATCTATGTTGAGAACTTTTTACGCGATCTGCTCATAGATATCAGATGTAGTTCTACATCATTCTTTTCTTCCACGTAATTTAATGATTGTATCAGTTCAAACATAACCATAAATTGGATTATCATCTAGAAATCCGTTTATTGAATGATTCCATCAAAAGACTTGCAAATAAATCCATTTCAACATAGATCTTGCGTTTGATTCAAATTATAACTTTGATGGGTGTGATAAATTCAGTTGAGAAAAACAAAAATCAGAGGTATATAAACTAAGTGATGGCTGGATTTGGTGCCGCAGTATTCTTCTTCTTCTTATCGTATCACTAGTTTTTTTCAAACCAGTGTGGTGAAAGGATTCCAAGTGCACCTCGAAGAGGCCCTTTTTGCGCACTTGACACATGTTTTTCGAACTTTGTTGGTTCTATGACATGCCGGTTTTCTCACGATGTTTTCCTTAATCGTTAAGCACGTGTATTAATGAACACAGATTTTTTGAACAGACACATCCACTGGTGTACGATCGGTTCGAACCCACGACCTTCGGATCGCAAGTCGAGGCACCTCCACTTGGCCAACACGGCTATTAAAGTCGCAGTATTAAAACCTTATATTTAAAAAAAATAGTAGAAATTGAATACTTATGCGTTTTACCCTATATTTTAGCTAAATTAGTGTGTCGTAAAGAACAATACAGATTATCTTACAGAACATCCAACGTCCTAAACGAGTTAATTAGCAGATCTTATCAATACATTTGAACAATACATCTAATCAATCAACATTGCGATACTTAGTAAAGATTATCCACTGCAAAATGACCCAATCTCTTCACAAACAAGTAATAAGCAAACTTTCAAACCATTGTTAAGAAAATCAAATTTGTCATTATAACAGTGGTTTCGGAACCAGATCATACAAAGAGATACATACATAGAATCTGTATAGATATCTAATATACGTGGATGTAGAAGTAGAATACCTAATAGAATACATAGAAAGATAGGACAAATACCGATGTTCATAAAAAAAATGTATATAAATTTTACTTCGACTTTATTGTAGGTAGGGGGGCAATAAAATGCCCCCTACAATAAAGTTTTAAAATTTTATTTATAGCTTTCTCTTTCACTTATACCGAAAAAGGTGCAGTGTGATAGCCTGATATCGAGGTCTTTTGTTTTTGGGTTTTATGTGAATCTAAGTATGGAAGTTCGTTTTGGGTTTTTTGGGAATTAGGTTTATTGAGAGCCAGCCGTATTAATGCTAATCGAGCAAATTCGCCGCTCAGGTTTTGTTTTCGCAACGCGTGTACGCGCGTGAAGCCACTCGTAAGAGCGTAGTCGAGCGTTGTCGCGCTTACGCGTCCAAGCGCGCGCGTCACGATGACACTACCAATAATCAAAGTTTTACAAAAACAAACAACTGACTTAAATCGGACTGTTTTAGTGACCGTAAACACCATTAAATTGTCACGGGGAAGCAAATTACGCAATTTTTTTCATTTCAAGACTTTTTTCAGTTAAAACCCGAGCGTAAACGCCGGTTTAATCCCGTAAACTAATGCGCGTACGGCTTCTGAAGCCGCCCGTGTATGCAAAATAGCGCTAGTCTTAAACCGCTCTAACTTAGACTAGGTTAAAAGATACAAGCTAGAGTGGGAAGAGGGGAGAACCATTTTACATAGAAAATCTGTACCTTTGTAGAAGCACATCTTTATAAAGGCATTGTCGTTTATCTGAGATTACTGTTGGAATCTTTGAATAGTGAGGGGTATCAGAGCATTACGAAGTGCGTAGTGAGGGGATGTCATTGTTTACTTTTGACTTTCGGCTTTCGGGAAATCAAAACGTTTCATTTCTTTTTCGGCATATCCTACAAAGTTAGTATATTATAAGTTATTATTACTTATTAAACAGTCTAACTATATAATAAAAGCAATGTTATATTGAACTTTAAAAATAAATTAAATGTTCTGTTTAATACTGTTTTGGACATAAACAGGATTGCAATTTTTATTTTCTTATAATTCAATAACTACATTTGAACATCAGCAATAGATGCCTAAGATTAATTTTGGCAGCTTAGCACTGTTCTAAAAAAAGCTTAATCTCTGACTACCAGGACCTTGACACATGTTCTCTCCATTTGACACAAGTTGACAAAATAACAACTGGTAACTTATTACTTTCGCATAATTTCGGTCAAAATTGTTACTGTCCCAACTCTAGTGGCAGCTCTATAATCATTCAAACTGAAGGGTAGAGCAATAATTGAGGTCGATCTAACGGAGATAGCGCGCTTTCTTACACTCTAGGGCTTGCTTTCTCTGCGCTTGTTATCGGATCGGGCTCGTAGATAAGTACTAGATTTAGATTAGTTTGATAAGAATAACTTAACTACAAAAACACTAAATAATGCTCACACATATACTTAATTGTAGCTCAATCAGTTCAATAGTTTTTGTGTGATTGAGGTCCATTTAACCATCCAAACAAAATTACACTTCGACAAATTATATACGAGAGACTCTCGTTTCAAACTTCGGCGAGTCCACACCTCCTGATGATGCCTCGTGTAGAGGCGAAACACGTGTCGTATCTTTAAACTTTGGTTTTCTGTTCGTTGACTCTTTGGTTTAGTTGAACTAAAGTTAAGTTAATTAAAACCTTTGTTTAGAAATTAAGCGGATTTATTACTAAATATATTTATATAATTTGTTGCTATTTATGGATTTCCGCAAAGTAACGCCTGAATCAATCAATTATCTTAAATTTACACTTTTTAAATATAAGTAGGATATCTAAATTCAAACTTACCTCATTAAGGTGGGTACCAACCGGTTTTACGGGCAGTAATATAACATGTTACAAAGAGTACATTCGGTGCAGTCAGTGGCCGATCACGATAAAATCTGACAATCAGTATCAATGATCGTATCATATCTATCACAGAGAAGTTAACACTCCGAATGACGTTTTGAAAAAAAAAATATATATATATATATACGGATACCATACGAAATTACGAACTCGATTTTCAGATTTGATCGGTAAAGTAAGCGACAAACAAATTGTCCTCTGGCAAACCACGAGACAAAGATGCGCAGAAGCAATTCGACCTAAGAATTTCATTCTGCGCATTATTGTCACGTGGTTTTCCAGAGGACAACTTGTTTGTCTACCTACCTTTAGAGCGAAACCACACTGCTCCGTTGCGTTGCGTTGTGTCGCAGTTTTGTACTGGATTTAGCACTGTATGCGTCCAAATGTAGCGCTGCGATGCAACGTAACGTAACGCAACTGAGCATTGTGGCTTCGCTCTTAGGGGCTACAACTGTATCTTAGTGACAACATGTCATGACAGATGACCAACTGCGTGTAAAATGGTGAATCCTCTTTACTACTGTTATTCGTGAGTGAAGTCAGCACGCAGGATGCATTCACACTGACCTATTGTGCAACGGTTTTACTGCCATTTTGAAATAAGAGAGCGGGATCTTAACTTGTTATTTAGCCTATGAAGACGTAAAATAAACAAGTATCTGTGATCAAATATTTATTATTACTTACTTATTTCTTAATTGTTCGACTCAGAGTCGGTAGGTATAAATAGCTTTTGTTATAAGTACCTAATAAATAAACATAGAATACCTTTATCTATTCATAAACAACGGTACTTACTAACTCGAAGGCAAGTTTCAAAATGTTAAACTTCTTTATGTACGAATTTGATATTCTATTAAATAAATTACGTAAGAGAATGCTAATACAAATTTTCTAACAGATAATACCGATTTCCAATGAAAGCGTGGAAAGCAGGCGCATCCAAATGAAACGAGTTGACAGTTCAAGTTACTTTAATAATCTCGATATTGAATTTAATCATTCCATTCATGCTTGATATTAAACATTAAGACATGGAATAAATGAATGTTACCCTATCAGAGGTGTTATATTGCAAATGGGTAGACCAACATGGTTTATTTTAATCTACCATAGCTTTGTACATGAAAGGAACGCTGAGAATAACTTAAATAATATTACTCCTAGCTCCTAAACTTCTGAACCAATTGTCTTTATCTAAAAATTCAAAAAAATTATTGAATTTATCCACCTACTGGCCTGGCATTGCATGGAAATTGAATATGATTTTGTAAGAGTTTTAATCGTACAAACATATATACATACATACCTACATATATTACATGCAAAATTACACTTACTCTGCCTTCGATTAATTTATTACCAGATATTTTGTTATTTTGGATGGTTATTTTCTATTGCCCTATTTGTGTTTATAATTATTGAAATTGTAATTTCTTGTTTTCAATTCGGTCTCTATAATGAATGTGAATGCAGGTTGGCTAAATATATAAGTGCGGCTTGAATTTTCATAGTATACATACCTACATATACAGGATTTGACATTTTTGAATCATCAATAGGTACGTATTTATTATCTATGTATGCGTTATGAGTTACGATAGTTTAATCAAACCTTATATTTCCTGGTTGAAAAGCCTTGAAGACGTCTTAATTAAATTTATTAATGCAGGATTAGTAGCAATTTACATAGAGACGAGACATTTTAACATTCTAATTGAGTTTTAATTCGTTATATCCACCCGCATGTTACAAAACTATTCAACCGTGGTTTGCAATAAAATGTAATGTTACAGTGATTTTTGAATGCTATGATAGCTTGTATTATTATCTTGATAATTAGTTATTAAATCATTTATCATTTATCAGTTAGATCGCCAGTGTCAAAAATTATGACAAGTGTCACGAATACTTTCGTTACGTATTACGTGGTACGTTAAACGTTTTACGTAAAGTATGAATAAATCTTGAATTGGAGTACTTGTAGTGCATAACTTTATGCGAATTTTATAATAATTATTAGCTTTATAGTGCCATTATTTTTAAACAAAAAGGCATTACCTAAATATTTTAACCTAAAATAAGCTGAATTACCGTGTATTTTTAACCGACTTAAAAAAAGGAGAAGGTTATCAATTCAGTGGAATGTTTTTACTTTTACTGAACCTCAGAACTTTGTTATGAATGAATGAATGAATCTTTATTTGCGTAATACAGGTACATTGTGGTCTTACTTTAAATTAGAATCACTGCATCAACTTTTGTCGTGCAAATACTTAAAATTAGTGCTTAATAATTGTTAATAATTCTTACATAAATTGCTAATAAAAATAATTCATTAATAATTAATAGTATTATTACATTAAAATTCGTCAAAAAACATTAAAATTCGTTAAGAGTAAACAAATTGGTAAGTAAGGTCATTTAATATTAGGGGAACTTAAAATTAAAATAATCATTTAATGAATAAAAGCATCTATCACAGAGCCAATTATACAACTTGTGTTTTAATTCATTGTCTTTCAGGTCTCTAAATTCATTAGGTAATTTATTATAAATCTTTACTGCCATCGCATAACTGTTTTTTTTACATAATTGTAATCTATATTGTGGTATGACTAATGGTTTTTGGACAATTTTCCTTTTGAAGGCAGCTCTTTTATCTTTCTCAAATAATGACATATTATTTCTTACAAATTTAACCATTTCAAATAAATACAAAGACGGGAGCGTTAGCAGTTTATTTTTTACAAAAACGGACTTACATGACTCAGTCCAGTTTAGACCGAATACTGAGCGGAGACATTTTTTTTGTGCAATGAAGACTCTTTCAATATCAGTTGAGTTTCCCCATATGATGATGCCGTATCTTAGCACTGAACAAACATGACTGTGGTATACTACTTTAGCTGTCTCAATATTTGTGATACTTCTAATTTTTCTTAAGGCAAATACAAATCTATTAAGGTTTTTGCAAACATTATCAATGTGTGTCTTCCAATTACAAAATTTGTCAATTGTTATACCTAAGAATTTAATCTCATTTACTGCTTCAATGTCAACTCTATTATAATTTATGTCAATTTTATTAATTATATCATTATTACTTTTATTATTATATGTCACAAATCTCATGCATTTAGTTTTATCTGTATTTATTTTTAAATTGTTTGAATCTAGCCAATTAATTATATCATTAAGTGCTTTGTTGGCTTCATTTTTAGCTTTATCAATAGTGTTTTCTTTTACTAATACTATTGTGTCATCAGCAAACAGAACAGTATACTGGTCTGTCGAGTTTGGTAGCTCATTAATGTTGTTTATATACCGATTAAAAATATTCTTTTTTACCCGACTGTCAAGGAAGGGTTATGTTTTTCGCGCGTATCTTGTATGTATGTATGTATGTATGTATGTAAATTTCTTGGTTACCTCGTATCTCCCGAACGGCTGGATGGATATTGACAATTAACGTGTTGTTAGATTCGTCTCAATAACCCGAGTGTTCTTAGATGGGTTTTTAGAAAAAAATAACAAAATGGCGGATTTTAGGAGCTAAATAGTTGGTCGTTGGAAAAAAAATGTTTACCAAACCTATCGAGTAGGGTATCAAAATGAAGGAAATTAAAAGGAGATTACAAAATTATATATAACTCATATTTTTGGGTATAATTAATGGACGATTAAGGGATTCATTTTAATTAATTTTACGCTACCTAATCAAAAACTATAAAGCGGTAAGTAAAGGTAGCGTAAAATTCAGCCACGTGCGTGTTGGACCTCGTATTACGCATTTTATCCGGAATTATAATTTAAAATTAAAAATAAGTAAATAATTATTAAAATCTACACTTTCGCTACTTACCGCTAGATGGCGCTGTATGTACTTTAAAACGCTTTGTCTTTTCTCTTTACCCGATAGACAAGGAAGGGTTATGTTTTTCGCGCGTATCTTGTATGTATGTATGTATGTAAATTTCAGGGGTAGGTAATACGATCAGAAGAGCGTTTTAGTTGCGTCTAGTTTATTTTACAAACTGAACTTCATAAACAGATTTAAAGAAGTAGGTATTCATGCACTAGTGTAACAGTGTTACACGTTTGGGTGTTACTTGATGGGAACCCATCGTATCCTTAATGTAGTTTTAGAACAATTACTTCGGGCAGAAGCAAGAACTTCACGAGCTTAAGTAGTTATAAAGAAATAAAATTTAATTCCAGGTAAGAACCCATTTTTTTTTGTTTAACCTGTGACACCATAGGTTAAACATTGTTAGGCAAAGGTCTCCCCCAAATCCTTTCACTTGTCACGGTCTTTCGCAGCCTCCCACCATTCCCTCTCGAATCCGTCCAGATCGTCCCGCCAACGATTTCTCGGCCGACCCCTACGCCGCCGCCCGTCTTCAGGTATCCAGAGAGTGGCTAGTGTTGCCCACCTCTCCGGGTACATGCGGCTAGAACCCTTAGGTACTTGAAGCACACACAACATTACTTGTCGTCATCATCATCATCACACATATAAATATACCTACAGCAGTTTTCATTGCCATTGATCGCAATCTTTGGAAATTCTCATCCACCTTCTGCCAGCTATCAAGCGCAGTTTATGCCTCTTTTTAGCCAGGGATCGTCCTACACTGCGCTTGCGTAGATGAGACGCGATCTTCCCTCTAGAACACGTTGACCCCACGGCTGTCGGTTCTTTGGTAGATGTCCATACTTTAGCTTCTTGATCGTCTCGTCTGTTTAAGCTATGTCGACCACTTCAGTTCTCCGTTCTGTTAGATGGGTTCATTCTGAATTTTGGAAACCTCGAGCATAGCCTCTTCCATAGCCTATTTCGCTGAGCTACCTTCACGTTACTTTGTGTTGTCACGTTACAATGTTTTGAGTACCTACTACATTCAATGTTTTTTAAATTTAATTTGGAATAATGAATTGGCAGTGAATGTATAAATATAGTATATATATATAATAGTCGGGTTTTCAGTTTTTTTAAACTTTAAGCTTGTTTTATACTCCAGATTGGTTCCATAGAAATTTCATGAAAATCGGATGAGTACTTTGGTTTTGAAATCAAAATAACTGAAAAATAATCGTTGAAGTGAACAGACAATACGTTGTTGTAAGTGACTTTTCAGTGGTGTTTACGGTCACCAGAACAGCCAATTGAAGTCGTTGTCTATGTTTTTGTAAAACCTTGATTATTCTGGTTGAGACCAAGCCGTGTATACTCTATGGCTCGTCCCATCTCTTATTTCATGAAATCAGAACTATTTACAACTAACGGTAGAAAATGATTCCCAAGTTTCGCTCGGTACATTCCATCGCCATACAAAGGCACTTCGATCCGATGTCGATCAAAACTGGTGCTATGCAAGGTCGTCCATCCAGTTGAGTACTTACAGGGGTGCCTGACCTACGCCGGTTTCCATTTCTACAGCTTCCACCGTTATCTGATGATTTGACAGAACTTACTTTTTAACCGACCATTGTAAATAAGGACTAGATTTTCAATTCGATATAATGTCAGTTTTTCAATGTGTAACATCTTTTCTCTCGCTTTCTGTCAATTTGTGGCAGTGATTTCGTGAAATGAAACGGAAGTGTGTAACAAGAAGTAAGCTGGCAGATGGTACCAACCTCAGAAAAAATAAGTAAATAGAATACTTCCAAATTTAAATGAGATGTCAGATGCTACACATCATAATGTAAGGCTCGCTCGTTTTTTTGTACGTAAAATGCGTTGGGTTTTTTACAAAAAATACGAAAACAGTCAAGGAGATTATGCACACAAAACATAGTTAAATAATCTTTTCAGTGCTTCTTCTTATCGTGTCACTAGTTCTTTCGGACCAGTGTGGTGAAAGGATTTCAAGTGCGCCTTGAAGAGGCACTTGACACATGTTTTCGAACTTTTTAGGTTCTACGACATGCCGGTTTCCTCACGATATTTTCCTTCACCGTTAATCACGTGTACGTAGAATTTTTTGAACAGTAAAATCCATTGGTGTACGACCACCGGGTTCGAACCCACGACCTTCAGGTCGAAATCAAGGCACCTCCCAACTCGGCCAACACGGTTTTCAAAATACTTCTTTGAAAATGAAACAGCTTTACCAAATCTCTATCTATCTTGAAAAAGATCAATGACTTTATATTGACCAACTATTAATGTCTGTATACTGATGCAAATGCAACTCACGAAGATCAAAATGGTATCGATAACATCTAACATCTATACCTACTTACATATTTATCAGTATCAAAATCTAACGTTACGTCACTGCGGAACCCATAGAAAAAGCGGATGCGTTCATTTCTCGTAATTATAGAACCAGTCGTAGAAAAAAACGAAAGTCGTCACACCAGTGATGCTATTGAATTATGCAGGCTTTGGATGATTTTTTAGTTATATCAAATGCGTAGGATTACGTTTAATGATTTTATTATTACTCACTAAAGAGTTTACAATAAATATAGCAAGATTATCCTCTATGCTTAAGGTGCGGTTACACGAGGGCAATAATTGCTCGGCGACACGAATGGACCGACCTGGAGCAATTAGTGGAGCAATATGGAGCAATTTCAATAAATTGCGGCAATTATTTCGGCGATATTGCTTCTAATTGCTCCAGATATTTCATATCGCTCAATGTCGCAGATACGAATTGACGAATATCCAATGGGCTTGGAAATTCCAGGCAATTTTTGTATGTATCTCGTTCGCACTTGTTTGTTTTGCGGCTTGCCGTCTTGCTTCCGCGGGGAGAACGTGAGGTCGGGTGGAAGTAGGATAGCGCGCTACAAGCCGCCGCAGCAAGAACAATTTCGTCCATAGCGAGCGAATACTGAAATGCTCGTGTAGGGACAGTATTGCCTAGTTGATAAAGTTGCGCCATATCGCTCAATATTGTATTGCGCAATATTGATGCTTGTTGCCGTTGCCGTAAATTGCTTGATGTAGTCGTGACGTCATAGTTGACGAGTATTGACTGGAATTGAGCAATTTTAGTTGCCCGTGTAAGCGCACCTTTATGTAGTCTATGGAGATGTGATATATTCTGTGGTGAACTATGTGTGCAATAAGATGTTCTGATTTCTGAACACACTCCTGGGGAACGGCAAAATGGATGGATTGTTGAATATTAATTTATGTGTTTTATTGGTATAAATCTTATACAAGCGAGTACAACGAACTGTGCAGTTACCAGCAAGTTTATTAAAAAAAATACCATTTAAATAGTGGCAAAATGAAGACATCTTTAATCTAAATGTATGTGTATGCTTTTATATGTCATTGTACATAGGTACCTACATACATAAACGCAAATTTATTGGCTTACATTGCTATGTTTAACAGATTGGAACTCACTTACTCACGCAACACTCGATAATAATTCGGTGGAATACGTATCATTAATTACTAGCCAAATTAAGAAATAGATAAGTAGGTTTGTTGGTAATATATTTTGCAAATATACCCTAATGGTTCAGAGCATAGTTGGATGAGCTTGAAAACTTACTGTATTTGAAAAAAAAAAAGGTTGTCTGTAAAGTTGGTTTACGGACGATAGTTTAACGTGACTACCAGCGTAACGGGTAGATGAGCGTTACCGGACAATTACGTCAACTTTTTCGTGTATGCTGCCGGCGGCGGGGCGCGGCGGTGTTCATTGATTTATTAGACGTAGTCAAAAAATATTTAATTGTTTTGTTTGGCATTAGATCAATGTATTATGGTTATTCTAATGCGTATGCATTAAATGCTCTTAGGATTTAATAATTACAGAACGCACAAATAACAAAAGTCATATTGAAGTTATCTGAATCTCTAAAATCGTACCATAGCTACGTTTTTGTTACAGCTAGGAGCTTTAGGAAAGGCTGTTATTATCGGTTATAAGATTTTTTTTCTTTTGTTTTCTAGTAATAGTTCTAACACATTTCCTAGTGCTTCCATTCAGCAGTCTTCATTCAACAATACAAGAGGAAATCCGAAGTATTTGTCAGTTGATTTCCTTGTAAGGAATGCGGACGCTGGCGGCGCGGCGGCTTCTTCAATTTTTTCGCTTCATAACCATCGTGTCGAATGTTCCCATGCATCGCTATGGCACGTCTAGGGATGGGACAGTCAGTCTTGAAAAAGTTCGATAAATTACATTGTCGTACTTAATAATATGATTTGATGGCTGTTAAAACTAAGCAAAAATATGGTTGAAGCTTTTGTTCTTACAAAAATAACTATTTGAGATAAATATTTTAATAAACATTGAGTTCGTTATCAACCATGATGCAGAATAAAGCTGGTCACTCTGATTTTTTAAAGTCGTATATTTTAAAATAAATAGAATATTTTATTAGGTGGTTACATTCGTCTACTTTAAAAAAAATAGAAACGCTAAATTAAATAATTCATTCATTCATTCGAATGCAGAGTCCACATATTCACACAGCCTCTAATATAGTACACACATCAAACATTTGTATGTGTTTTTGTTTATTATCAACTCTGTATAGTATGTAAATAGTAGTAAATCTATTTTTTTACCTTCAAAACTACCTGCATTGTATTTCGTGTATTATGTATATTTTATTTTTGTTGTAAATTGCTTATTTAACGTATTGGAGGAATCTGTAATGTTAGTAGTTAGTAATTTTTGAAACATAAAGAATTGAAAAAAATTAAAGAAACATCTCGTAAACGTACAAAATTATCAAATCTAACTTAGTGATAAACAGACTATTGAGCATCTCGTCACTACTCTAGCACGTCGTTCAGTCTACGCACGGGATGGTTCCTGTGTTTTTGCCGAAGCCAACGACCTCGCGAGCTTCGAGATAGAACATACAATATCTTCGGTCTCGCCTCAATGGGTTACTGTTATACAACACTATTGTTCAGGCTTCGTATTTAATTACCGACTTAGATTTTGCTAAATACTAAATAGTGGTTCTTAATGCTGATGTTATTTATTATTAAATTTAATGATATTGTTTACGATGTATATGATTATTGTGTGGATGCGTGAACGACAGTACGTACATAAGTATATTGAGGTATTAATTTAGCTTATGATTAAGTTATTATAAGTTGGGACTTTCAACATTATATCACCTATATTTTTTTTAATTCACATACTCAGATACATTTTTTGTAACGTATTACAGTGCAGAAGTTTACTTAAAATTACAGTACCTAAAGATAGAACCATTTGCTGTCTTCTTGCAAGATTTATGTTCCCACTTAAAGTTTTGAGTACCTTAAAGTTTAAGTTGTTCTGAAATCTCACATGAAAATTAGAGAAAGGGACCTTCCATATGAACTTAACTAGGTATTACAAAATTGCATTGCAATTACACACAAATTGCAGTATTTATCATTATTAGAACGTTATAAAATGGCTTGCAACATATCTAACATGGTAATAATTTGCCTATTTCGCAAATGCTCTGAAACTGATGAGTTGAAATGATATTGCAATTGATAGATCTAGCTTACGATTCGATTGCTGCTAATGTAAAAATGAGTACAACCCTGAAAATAGCTTGCCGCATTGCGCCGCGCCGACCGAGGGAGGCGGTCGGCGCGGTATTTTCGGGGTTGTACTTATTTTTACATAAATTTAAGTACCTACTACATGAGAAAATAAAAACTATAACAATACCTTCATAATATTTTGATCAAAATACATAATTTTTTACATCAAACAGTACTTTCTCAATAAATTATATCTGTCAACAAGTATTCTATTATCTATCATAAAGTAGTGTATGGTATGGTAAATCTTATTAAAATAAATTAAAAATTCCATGACTGTTACTCGTTTGGGTGTTACTCGATAGGAACCCATCGATCTTAGTGACTTTGATGTAATCAGTAATTGAATAAGAAGCCTGTATCGGGCTCTATGTAATTTTATAATAAAGATATTGATTATTTTGTCATTCATATATCATTGTTTTGCCATATAAGTTCTGTTATTAAGTAATTTAATTATATTTTATTTTTTCTAATCAGCTGAATAAATTTGTTTAATATCTATGCACCTGCTATTGCATTGCTATGCACCCATCCATTCGCTTGTAAAAGTTAATCTATAAATGAAGGTAATCAAGTTCTCTTTACATTTACTATCTAACCAATAACCATAAAACTATTTCAAAAGGTGTAGTAAATGCTGATAGGGCTTTTTCAAACCTTCTTTCGACACTACACAAAAAGCATAATGATCAGTGAAGTTGTCATTTCATGGTAGTGCAGCAACACGATATCTATTCACCAAGGTCCTGACTTCGGCAGATAACAATTCAGTTGACGATAGTTTAGAGTTTCTATTAAGTGCTAAAAGCTTGAAAGAAAATCTTTTTCCCACTAATTTTGTTTAATTTCTTTTTCTGCTGCCTTTTATTACTTGACGACCGAAAATTTGCGTTGCGAATTTCCAAATTCCTTTCTTAGAAAGCATTTTCCGCTCTTGAGAAATACATCCTCTGAGTTTCAAGTCTCTACGTTCATTGGTTTAGTCTGACGTCTGTCTGTCAATCAGTCAGTTAGTTCAAAGATTTTATACAATACCTATATTGATTCGGATGCTCCTTCTCGTAACATTAAAATCTTAATAATATGGCAGAACATATAAAACATACAATTTTTAATTGACTGGAAGAATTGTATTAGAATATGGTATCATATTTGTAATAAATAACTTGTGAAGAACGAATATATAAATCAGAAATGCTTTGATTTGCTCCATCTTAAATAACGATGAACATCAAAAGCAAAACGAGTCCCATGGATTTCACTAACCGAGCAAATTAATTAACTAAGAAAAAACTCGGCGTGTCATCGCCTTTACAAAAGTGGGCTATGATTCCGCCAAGTTCATCTTACACGCTGGTAAAGAAATAGGAACTTTGGGCACTTATGATAAAGTTCAAAATGAAAGAATTACGTACCCTACCGTGAGAGGTGTCTTACTTACTGGAGCGAACAATACAGAAATGAGTTGGCCTATTGTTTTCTTTTCAGATATGAATGTTTGTTTATTGCATTGTCACATCCGTGGATGTCTGACATTTTTTCTCATTTTATTATCCATTGTAGGACGCTTTTACTGACTTAAATTTTCAAACTTAAACGGAAGAAAGTTAGTCGCTGTCATTAATTTTACTTTCAAAGACAAATATATAAATAATAATTGATAATGGTTTTTAAAAATAATATGGTGTGCTTTAGCGTAAGCTCTTCTAGGATGCTGTAAAATTATCTGGGCTTCAAATTAATAATTTAAATACTTATGAATACTACTATAATTCTCAGTTGAGACACTTAAGACGCTGTTTGGTCAGAAAATAATGGAGTATTCTTGTAAATGATGCATGTCTTTACATTTTACCATGATCTTCATTTGATAAACTCAGAATCATGAATGACACTCATCTCAAGTCAATGAAATAACTAGATCAAAACCTTTGTTTTTAATAAAATTTAGGCTAAGTAACGTACAAGGTGAAATTTCACAAGAATATCATCGTAGAACCAGCCAAGTTACAGAAATGTCGTGGACGCGTGAGCCACGACTTATGCGATGTGCATCAAATTTCGTGAGGTTTGCTTTAAAACAACACGTTTCAAAAATGTTATAATTTATGCCAGCCTTAATTTCTGAAGCTACAAACTACCTTGTTTATAAAATTTGTGTCTCTGTTTCTGTTAACGAATTTCTAGTTGATAAAATTGACCTCGAACAGTAATTCTTGAATTTAAATTCTTTATGACATTCAAAACAAATTTACTAATATTATTATGCTAAAATTATTATACCAATTTTATTTAAAATGCAATTAAGAATTTGTATGTAATCTAAAATATTTAAAATCATTTAATAGGACAGAATGTTTGCAGTGCCCTGACAGGGTCATGTACACCGCTAGCTACTATATTAGAACCTAAGCTAATAAGACGATTTTACATGTAAGCAAATGAAATAAACAATAAACAATAAACAATAAAATAGCTCACTATTTTTTTTGCGTAGACTTTCGTGATTATCACACATATTTATTTGATTGTAACGGGTATTTATCGCGCTCACCTCGTTTTTGTGTCCCGACGTTTCGACTGTATTACAACAGCCATATACATAGTCAGCCCGTGACCACCACTGTTGCAATACAGTCGAAACGTCGGGACACAAAAACGAGGTGAGCGCGATAAATACCCGTTACAATCTTATTAAGCTTACTATTTATAATAATATAATAATAATAAATACTTAATTGCAGACACAAGATCCATAGAGTCTTACAAACTAAAAACTTAACACTAAAAACAAAACAAAATAGTAAAATAATAAATTATTATAAAATAATTTACAAAGAAAGTAGAATTTAGATATTTGCTTCGCTGGCTTTGCTTCTATGAATTTGGACAAATGTCTATTATAGGTCTTGAACTTTTATTATTTATTATATTGATGAGGTTGTGAAGCATTTTTTATGTAAACAAGTGGCGAGACTAGCTAGGCACTCTCCTGACGATACGAGATTACGCCTGCCCATAACCATATCAGTGCTGCATTACCTACATACACAGGGCTTTGATTCCCATAGTGGGCCTATGAACTTCTGTTATCAGCGCTTTTGTTATCAAATTGCGTTCACTGTTTCGACTGACACGTAAATTTATTTTTCACACCACCTGCTCGACAATATCCAATTACATATCATGCTATCATCAAGGTAAAGTAAAGCATTACTTACCAAGGGAGGTAATGTTGAATGAAACTCCCAAGGGTAGTAATGTGATTTGAATTTGGAACGTCAAATTCGTGTGGAAACTCGTGGAAAACTCTAAGTAAAAGAACGCCCATATGGCATTGTAAAAAGGTTTGTTCTAAAATCGAACTGGCCACTCATAAAAAAAAGAAAAAAGGCGCGACTTCAAAGATTGTGAATCAAAAGACGGTGCATGTTCGCTGCTGGAGCCCTGGCTTTTTATTGTCTCGCAGGTGTGAAAAGTAGAGTATGCTCCTCTGGGATAAAGCCTGTCTTCGTCTTGGGTAGCTTGAACCCCTCATGTCATTCAGGACTCTACATAACTCCCTCGCTTCGCTCAGCAGTTAACTGAGTCCCTCGTTTGCTCAGGGTTCAATATGCCACCCGCGACATAAGACACTGCTTTATCGCCTTAGTGCATAATCTACTATTACAAACACTTGGTATGCTTGGATTTCTCTAATTCATTTGTAAATATTAACATAAAACACACAGTAGGTTTGCCTCTGTTAATATTTGAATATAACATCACTCTATTGTGATTTTTTCATGTTTGTTAGAAGCTAACAACTTGTAACAACAATACCATTGATAAGCTACATGATTTAGTTTTTTTATATACGTAAGTATCATCAATATTATATACTTTTTTCTACCATGTCAGTATATTAAAATGGAATTTTATGCATTATATTAGCGATTATTTATTTACTGATTCTTTTTTGGTGTAATCGTGTTTTTTTTTTAAATATTATAATGCAAGTTTGAAAGATTATTTTTTATGGTTTTACCTTTTTTTTCTTAATACTTTATATTATATTAATTTATTTAACACTTTAACACTTACATAAGTGAGGGAGGACTTAATGCTATAATAGCATTTTCTACCAGTCAACCCGGGCGTGCAAAAAATATGGTGTGGCGTGTCATTTAATTTAATACATTACAAAAACAAAGAGTGTATAAAGTTATCAAAGTGGTAACTTATTAATGTAAAAAAGTATAGGTACGGTATAACTATAGGTAAGTAAAGTACTTAATACTATAAATTATAAATAATATAATATATGAATAGCATAATATATAAATAATATAATATATAAATAATAGGTAGGTATATATTTATGATCATTGTTGTTATAACTTATCCACTCATTCATATAACAAAATGATCATTTCACCATTCATCAATAAAATGACCCTGAATGAACATATTAAAATTAGCCTCATTCTTCGCAGTCGGGTAATAAGGTTTGCCCCGGCAGAGCGTGCGTGGCGTGTTGGTCGGCAGTAAGCAACTGAACCGTGGCATCTGGGTTCTATGCCTAGAGTGGAGCATCGTGGTTCACTTAAATAACGATACTCACGTTTTGATATAATAGTAGCACCATTTTTTTTTTGTTATGGTCATGGTATTATTGTGCCCTACTTATTTTACTGTACCGTACTGTGATTTAGTCCATGCAATTATTACACGTTGCAAGAATACATAGTAATGAATTTTTGTAGTTACGTTATAACCAATAGTGCACGAAAGGAGCCTCTTCGAGGCGCACTTGAAATCCTTTCACCACACTGGCTCGAAATAACTAGTGACACGATAAGAAGACGAACCAATAGTAAGGATTCAAAGTTGGATTTACACAAATTAAAATTGTTAATGGTGTGAAAAGGCCATCGCTTTCACGTATTTAATTATGCATTAGACTGTTCAGCTTAATGTTTATTCAATAATATTACGTACATTGAGTAAAATAAAATTAATCTTACTGAAATATATCTTCTAAGCATTTTGTTGCAAAATTAACACTTACATGTTTTTAATTCGGTTCTAAATTATGCAAAATTTCAAGTCATGACAATTCTAAAGTCTCCTACACTAGCATTTATCTCCTCAATAAATCGTATTGCGACTTTAACGACTATTTTAAGAACGAATAAAGTTATAAAACAATAAAATCCGAGGTATCATTATCAAATCATTATTTTTATACAAACGGCGAGGGAAAGTTAAGAAAGCGGTAGTTCACAGTGATCTCTGAACTATTCATAATTTTTATCCGTATAATCATTTTAAAGAATAATTGTACGAATAAGGCTTGTAACAGACGACGTGGTAGGAGATACGTTGGGAAAAAACCCAACAAGTAACAGAATGGCTCTTACGTACGTAGGTAAATTACTGAAAATATATTTCTTTAAAAGTTTTGGACGTGACTACGTCTAATAAATCGATGAACGCCGGCTGCATTCACGAAAACGTTGACGTCATAGTCCGGTATCGATCATTGTCCCGTTACACTGGTTATGACGTTGTCTCGTTGTAAAGCAAACTTTACAGACAACCAATTTTTTTTTTTTTATTACAGTAGGTTCACTTACTAACGTTGTTTTTAACATAACTAACTTGATAAATGATACATCAAAATAAGTACTTATCTACGGTCTACATACTTAATACTATCATACATAAGTATATCAGATACTTGCAGATGAAATATTATATTTTTGCATGAGTACTGTGTAAAAAGGCTTTACCATTTGACGAATAATTATATGAATAAAAGTGCAATAAAATGCCTATTTAGGGTAAATTAGGGTAACTTCCCGGTAAGTTGCGAGGTAATGGGTAATGTTGGAGGTAATAATAGTTTAATGAACTGTCTTATAATGGACTTATTACTCTTGGTAATAGTTAAATGTGGTTGTTTGTTGGTTTTGATGAATCATTTTTTTTTAATAATTGGTACAGCAAAATATGCAAGTCGAAAAGTTATTGCTGAATATGAAAACGACAAGTTCTTTTCGTATGTACCTATTTTTTTTATTTTTTTGAAACGGTTTTTTTTTTCTTACCTACGTATTAATAAATACCTTGGTACGTATTGTAATTCCCCAAATGGGATCACATTATTATTGTTATAGTAAGCGTCAAACAAGTTGTCCTCTGGCGAACCAAGTGACAAAGATGCGCACAACGCAATTCTTAGGTCCAATTGGTTCTGCGCATCTTTATCACGTGGTTCAACAGAGGACAACTTGTTTGACCCTTAGTATACCATATTATCATACCATGTGATCACAATAAAAGTATTGAGTATTGAGATCGTGCCTGCAATCTTTTTCTAACAAGAAAGAGGCTGACTACTCACTTGTTTATATAAAAAATGCACATGTAAAGAATTTTAAAAGACTTACCAACAGCATCTCGTGCTAAAGTGGTCGCCAGCAGCACGACCACGAGTCTCGCTGAACACATGTTGATGGTCTTGCTTAGTTAACTCACTTGCACATTATTACTTGCATTTTTGATCACTGTCACAAATAGTTCAGCGTTCTTGTCATGTTTTATCAATTTAAATCTGAAACAAAAAAATTTATTTAGTTAATAATGTCAAAATCAGAAAACTTAGTATATGGTTATTATATAATAATATGTATTATATAACCATATGGTTGCATAATGTATTTTATCGCTGAAACGATCTTTTTAAGAATTTATTTCAACTCATCTTATTTGCACCAAATGGTATGTTTAAAAATACTTTTTTTTCTACTATGTGTAAATTAATATCCCAAAAATCACACATAAAAATTAGTTTATATGAGTTGCCCCACATGCTGATGAACAATGAAAAACAAATATATGTTCTACTACATTTGTAATTTCGAAGATTTTTTATATTGCGACTGTAATGCATGCCTCGATGGAAGTTATAAGTTTGCATAACCAGATCAGTACATTTTAGCTTAGAATCTTGTAATCCTTATGAAATGATATTTATTTATGTTATTGATGTTGTATTATTTCGCTCTAATAATATAAATAGGAAAATATTATGAAGGCAACACGGTATTGACTCATATGCTGACAACACTGACAATTTCGGTTGAGGACACAAGGAAGCTATCAAAATCTCATAAAATGATACCATTCCGCATTCATACATACATCAACGAATGTCATACGAAATTGTAATGTAATATGTTATGTAATAGCGATAGTATGTCAGTGTGGCTCTGTGTAAACATAATACGAGATTTATATGCGTTTCCAGCAAAATTTATTATAAAATAAACATTTTGGGGCGACGATAAAATCATCATCATTTTTATAAAAAGAAGTTTACGATCTGCTTTAAAAAAGAGTATGAATCTTATTTTATAAAGATTCGTTAAAATAAATGTATTTGGAATTAAACAAATGAGGTTAGAGACTAAAATAATAAAATCAAGTAAACAACCCAAAACTTTTTAAGTTGCAGAAGCGCGTTGAACTCTTTTGTATGAATGTTACGTCAATCACCGTACCTACAAATTTATTCAGTACCAGAATCTGGGATTTTACGTTGAGGAAGAAAAACAGGACCTTATCAACGTTTAAAAAGGCTAAAGTCTGGCTTACTGACTGACATACATTTTACAAGATAAACCAGTGGACGTAGAGAATTGAAATTTAGAAGAAATGTCTTCGTCAAGATCTGAAAATAAAAAGAAAGGATTTTTGAAAATAAACAACGAAAGCATAGTTAGTTTATGTTATGTATGGATAATCATAAGTAAAATAAGAGTGTAGCGGTGGTTACTCCACTAGTTAAATATATATGCAGTCGTAGTAATAAACCAGTGTGCTAAAACTACAAGCTGTCTTACATACCACACCTCTGTCAGGCTATAATACACAACTAGGTAATATTAGAGTATTTAGATTCAAGCTGCGTTTGATGAAGTTCATAATAACTCTGGTCTGGCGAAGATCGGCGTGTAACGGTGCGCCCGTTACAGACACGCGGCTCCCGCGGGCGATCTCACAGCACCGGTGCTCTTCATGAACGTATAGCTACTAACGCTTCCTAACCTGACATTATCAATACTGAAGAAGGAATTATATGATTAGAACTAAAGCTAAGAATTAGCATTTGGATTCAAAAGAGAGCTCTTATTGTAAAATTCTCGTAAAATTTAAACAACATTATTTTTAAGACAGCACTAATTTATATCCAGATGTTTTTAAACATTAATGTTCGTTTATTTTGTTTTTAGAATACCCAAACTTATCTTATCCAATGAATAAGCCTTACAATACAAAGAGGCTCTGCAGCCAGTATCCTCGGCACGCTGCCATCGGGTATCGAGTTTGAGCAGTAGAGCTACCTATAGATCGTTTGCAACAGTCTATGGGTGGCCCAATTGTTTCCTCATGAAAAAAATCTTATCCTTATCTAAATAATATAAAACAAATCAAAATAAATAAAAAGTCGGGCTAGTTACACCATTTTTAACTCAAGAGTGGCTGGAACATTGAATAGCAGATTAATGCTGAAAATTTCTGAAAAATTAAGGAAAAAAATATCTACGGGTGGATGAAATTGCAAGCGGATCTGCTAGTTCATAATAAATCTAGTACATTATGTAGTTTTTGACCAGAAATAACGTGATGCTTTCTATACCGTTACCACGAGCGATGCCGCGTTTATAAAGTTAAGTTCCGAGCTCACATCTTCATAACGATCACAGCAAAACATTATAATTCATGTCTTGCACATTACAGTTAAAGTACTTTTTGTACATTAATATGTAATACTGTTGCAATACTTTCCTACCAGATATAAATGTGTAAAGGTCTGCGCCAACTGGGCAAACGGTAGAGAGAGAGAGATTTTAAATTTATGAATTGAATTTAATGCTTATCCTATTGAAATAAGGTAAATACTTCAGTACTCGCCTGCTATGCTTCGTGATCTATCACCAAGCAATAAAATATAACACTAGTTGGTTAGTTAGTGGACTCCCTTTTCTGCACTTAGGACTGTGTTCACCAATAGATAATCGGATGATTAGGCCTCTTCGTCCATTATCTTTGACGTTTAATCTATGAAAATTCGTGTAAAAAAACGTCAAAACAACTGTTTTAAATTTAACCGTCTGTTAGTGAACTCGGGTCTTAGACTCCTGTTGGTCCATTGTGCGTCGGATATCCTGGCTAAAAGTTTAGCCAGCCTATATCCACCCAGAAGCATAGAAGTTTCCTGGGGTTGTTGAGGAAATATAACACTGTATTTCCGTTGGATAATTATTAAATTCAATTGATAAATTTAAATTCCTCCGCCGTACCGTCTGCCTAGCTTGCGCAGGCCATAATAGCTGGCTTTCGCCGACCGCAGGACATGTCTATCTTTGCACTATTATTAAAGACAAATCAAGAAATTTAGTAGCTATACAAGAAAAAGTTAGTTAGTAAAAGATAATCTACTTGTAGCTTAGATACGTTTCAGTTATGAGTTAGACTTGGTACCTAATAATTATTTAGATTACCCTGAATAAAAAAAATGATTTTAATTTATACACCAAGTATGTAGTACAGTACCTACAAGCAAAATAAACCTTACAACAAAATTTTAGTCCAATAAACAAATGCATATATACTAAAATTATTGTAAAAACATCGCTTTGGTTCAAATTATTAGTATGTAATTCTTTCCTGATTCCTTTTTACCCGACTGCCAAGGATGAGTTATGTTTTTGAGTACGTAATCCGTTAGTCAGGCAAACAATTTTCCTACTCATAAGATTTTTCCGTAACTGCATCCTAGGACATTGCTCTGAGGACGAGAATTTTCTAGCTAGACGTTAAGTTATTACACAAGAATTTTCTAATTATTACGATTTTATAATTCATCCTGTAAATATGTACGAACCCGTCCGTTACCGAAACCTCTAAAGATATTTTTTCTTAGATAACTCAGGATTATAAAAACATGTTATTCATAAATAAATTGAAATTTAAAAAGATCTAAGCAAGTGTATTGGAGTCTTTCAAAATCGATGTCAATAAACAACCTTTTTTATATGTAATCAGTTTACATAAATTAGTATTTAAATGTCATTAATCTGATTTTTTTAATCGTTTGATAACACAGTCATGTAATGGCTGATCTACACATCAGCATAAACAAAATGTTAATTTATATAAAGTGCCAAGATTACTTAATTTGACATAATTTGGACAATTCAAAGCACATTAGGTAAAGGTTTGAATGAAGTCATTATTGTAACATCAAGATGGGACAAAAAGTTTGATTCTATAACGTTTGTTCGATTGCTGCAATTTCGAAGATAATTTGATTATTGCAAGAATAAGTACTTCTGAACCATTTTAAATGTACTGTGAGACAGATATTTTACAATGACATGATCATTAAAGTTGATTGACGGGCGTTAATATTGGCTGGTTCCTAATAAACCCAATTCCCAAAAAACCCAATACGAATTCCTATAAGTACTTGGATTCCCATAAAACCTAAAAACAAATGTCCTCGATATCAGGCTATCACTTGACCTTTTTTAATACAAATAAATATGAAAGCTTTAAATAAAAATTATGTATAATTTTCTTGAATGTTGACTTTTCACATCTCATAATATTTACACTTTTCGCAAAAAGTCACAAAATGAAACGAACACAGTTATCTGTCCCTCTATTAGAACTTTTCAGCAACGGTGGGACAGATATAACTTTTTTTCACATCTGTCACCCTAGGCGGACATAACAGGGTGACAGATAGGAATAATTCGTTCATTAGATGGTGATCAATATAAAATTAAATGAGGTAAATTTTTATTTCCAGCTGCCAACAATCCACCAACATTAAATGTTTTCTGCATCTTCATTTTACTTCACATCACAGCTGGCTACATCGCTGTACAAACTGTGATTTAAATTATATTTTTTTATATATATTATTTTCTTGTGAGAAACAAGAACTTAAACTTTTCATTATATATTATCAAAATTAGTAGTCTTTATATGTATTGAATGCAGATGTAAAGCATCGTGTATGTATTTTCAGCTATAAAATTTTATGAAGTTGGTTTTAAGTTGGGAGTAATAAATTTGACTTTTCACAAAGATTTTTTTGTGTAAACAAGTGTCGAGACAAGCTATGCGCTATACTGATGGTATAGGATCACGCCTACTCATGACCAGAAGATTGTTACAGAAGATTTTGATTCAAATAGGCCGATACAGACAGCGTCATAGATAAGTATCCCCTATCCACAAGACACCCAAGCTTCAAATCCCTTAAAAAAATTGTATAAAATTATTATTAGGCTTAAATGGTTTTTTTTTTTTTATTATTGTGTCCCACTTTTGGGCAAAGGTCTCGCCCATCCCTTTCCACTTTTTGCGGTCGCTAGCCGCCTCCCACCAATCTGCCTGGTAGGCCTCGATATCGTCACGCCAGTCACATGGTTATAAAATGTAATTTATTTATGAAGACAAAACTTATCACCGCCGCCAATCCGGTGGCGGAAATGCAGTCACGCCGGCGCGGTCGGAATCTCTCTTACAGGCCCTCTACATCGTTAGGTTCGATTCCTAACGGTGCCTTGGGTCAATAGTCCAATCATCCCCCGGGCAACAGTCCAAGCCGAGGTTCGACCCACCGTTGGGTACCCTTGTGCTGTTTGCCCCAACCTAAATTTTAAGGTAGAGCACCATCTGCGCTCGCCAAGAGTCCGGTGACGCAGTAACAGCTATCTGCGGCTAACTGCATTAGACGTCCATCCGAAAAAAAAAAAGACAAAACTTATCCGTAAGTCGTGCCCCGCAGAGGCGGCGTTTTGAAGGGATTTGAAGATGTTTTTCTTGTGCAATGGAGATACTTATCTATGTCGCTGTCTGTACATCACTGCTATATAGTGCTCTCCCACTTTTAAACTTTTAAAATATTACTATTATGTATTATATTATATTATAGTATTATTATTTATTTGTTTTTTTTTTAATAGCTCTGTTTAACATTGATCCTTTAACCCAAGGTCACATCTTAATGTTCTTGAAGGATTTTGACGTGACTACATTTAATAAATCGATGAACGCCGGCTGCATGCACGAAAACGTTTCCTTCATTATCCGGTAACGCAGTAATTGTCCGGTAACGCTGTCGTTGTCCCGTTATGCTGGTAGTCACGTTAAACTATCGTCCGTAAACCAACTTTACAGGCAATCAATTTATTTTTAAACGTTTTATATGTATCTTACTTTTACGTATGACAAAAATATTGGTGGGATTTATTGCTCTTTCACACTAACTACTCGTATAAGACATGCTTTCTAAACAAAAATTGCTACAACCGAATGCAGATTTATTCAAATTGCAGGACTTGAATAGAAAGTTCGGTAATTAATTGTATTATTCATTGAACAGTTCTTTGAGATATTGTTACGCAATGTAATTTGCATATTTTTATTTAGTCTAACCTATTATCTCTTTAGTTTAATATGTTTAAATAAAAAAAAATATAACTGTTTATACCTACAGTTAATTGATTACTGAGTTGTTTGACGAATGAGCTAGTGAATAAACTCTGTTGTCACAGTTTTTTGGTTTCATTTAGGGACATGATTTTTATAGCCGGGACCGACAGCTTAGTAGCTAGAGCATGTAGAGCTATATGTTTTTCCTCTGCTCTTTTGTAGCTGTACCCTTTTAAGATAAATCAGCCAATGGTCAATTCAGGGTCCTGAACTATATTTTTGGGTACAATTTTTTCAGTAGTTTCTGCACACATCGCATTTCTTGTAATCTGTGTACTCGTATATTATAGTGTAGCTAAGGTTATTTTGATAAGATGATCGTTAAAAAAAAATTTTAGGCATGCCACAAACATTAGTAGGATATTTAAGGGTTGATAAAGTTAGGTTAAATATTTTTAAAACAGTAGGTAATTATTATGAATCATAACTTACCAATAAATAACCAATAGCAGATCCAAAAAAATAAATCACAACACCTGTCACAAATTTGACATTAGATTTTCCCGCCAAGGAAACGTCAAATCACAGCGCGGCGTGCGTTGCTCGCGTGAATCGGAACGCAACTGCTTTGCTCGTCGAACGCGCGAGTGGCAAGTGCAGACCGATCATTATGCCCGACTGATGTAACACATTAAAACTAATCGTTATAGATGGTGAACTTTTGAGTTTTTATGTAATAGTAAGCTCATATAGGAAGCTTGGTTTATTCAGCTTGGAAATTGCGGAAAGAATTCTTATGAGCATTTTTCTCCACAATCTTAGTTTACGTAGCATAAATACATAGAAGTATTAAAGAATAGAATCACAATGTAGTACATTGAAAATGCGACCAAAAAAGGGGAGCCTCATTGGCTAACTTCTAGTAAATTTTGGTCCGATGCTAATTTTCGAAAAATGGAAGTAACAGGGCTAAATAAATATTAGATGTTAAAACTACTAGGCTTTTTTGTTGTTAATAAAATTGCATCGTAAAAAGAAACAAACATTATTTAAAAATGGAGGTATTTCATATTTATTGACAAGGTGTCTGAATTTTTTTTTCCTGACTTACGACTTCATTTTGGTTTGATACTGTCCATCTTGGTGTTCTATAGGAATACTGGTATTCATCTATGATATACATATTATAATAGGTATACATTAATAACAATGCTCCTGGTTCATGAATTTTATAAGAAACGCCATTCTTATTTCTCTAGAGATTTTTGTCAATTTACTTTTTAGTAGGTACGTAGGTGAAAAAAATTGGCAATTAACGGTAAAGTGCATTAGTAAAGACTTTCGCTACCCTTTTGAAGCCATGCGCGTTAGAAAGTGTTATTTGCAGTAAAGAGCATGCTCTGCTGCCTCCCTGCACGATTATCCATTTATAGCATCACTTAGTAGCGTGTGTAACTTATTTAAAGTCATAACTATTCGGTATAGGTAAAAGTAAAGTGCTAATGATTCTTAAATGACTCTTTTATTAGCGTAGAGCTAAAGTAAAAAATCTAAGCCTAGTAAAGCAATCAATGTGTTGTGTTCTTTGACTTTAAGGGGCATCCTCAAATCTGAATTCCATACAATTTGTTTCGGACAAATACTCAAAAAGTACGCCGTATTATTGTAATTTCTTCACACTATTCGTTTCGTCCATGTTTTTTGATTTCGAGAAAAAAGTGAAAGGTTTCATACTTTAATTTAGATTTTATACGTGTTTGAAAATTAACCCTACTAACTTAAAAACACGTATAAAATCTGAATTAAAGTATGAAACCTTTCACTTTTTTTGTTCACGAAATCAAAAATTTTTGTATGGAACTCGGATTTGAGGATTACCCTTAAGTTAAACTTTTCAATTTATTGTGTAGGTAGCACAGAAGTATTAAAATACATAATCACAATGTAGTACATTGAAAATGCGCCTAAAAAGAGAGCTACATTGGTTGAATTCAAGTACATTTCGTCCGATGCTTATTTTCGAAAACGAAAAGTAACAGGGCTAGATAAATATTATATAAAACTAATAGGCTCTTTCATTGTTAATAAAACTACATCGTAAAAAGTAACAAATATTATTTGAAAAAAGAAATATTTCATTTTATATTCTGTATTCCCTATTCAAAATCTATGGTAGGTAGAGATACTTGATCATAAAAACTTTTTTAAGATTTTATTTTAGACTAAAATAAGTAGGTAAGTAATCATTATAATTATGTGACTCGTTTAAAGGGTTTATTTCTAGTGTGATAATAATTCCTAATAGATTCACCATTTCCGGTATGTCCGTCCATCCGTCCGCATCAGGCATTCATTCAGAGGCTGAGCTGTAATTTGGCACACATTTTTTATAACCGCTACAAAAAAAATACGTTATATTTCAGGAAAAAAAATACGGAACTTACATCATTGCAGCAAAAACATATAGGTTAACATAAACTAAGTAAGTATGTTTTATAATAACAAGAAAATGGAACATAACCTAGACTGTATTTACAGTTTAATGATACAAGTTTACAGCTACTCATAAAGCTGTATTAAAGTCACTCATCGACTTACTTGCTTACATTTACATAACTTAGCATGCTGATGAACGATGTAGTTGAAAAATAATGCTGTGTTTGTATGTATGTGTGTTTGTATGTGTATTCTAAGTTTAACCATAAAAACTAGTATAACTTCTTTTTCTTTTTGTTTCAAATTTGATTTCTTATTTTTTTGTTACAATTGAAGAATGAAGGAGTTATGTATTATTTTTATTATTTCACGTTTTATAGCATTAATAAAGGTTTTATATTCATCTACGTTGTATTTTCTTATAAAAACTATGAAAAATACAAAAAAAGTTAGGGATACAAAGTGGTGTTATGTTAATTTTTTTTCAATAAAATATTTATTTTAGGATTTATTTAGTTTTTTTACCAACACCTAAACATGTATTCATGTATACGTTACATTCTCAAAAATATATTTAATAGACGTAAACAGTCACGAAATATTTTCAAACTAAAAATGCAAACTTTGAAGCTCATTTCTGAGATGAGAAAGTTGTTGCGCCCTTACAGGGTTCATGTGCATTGTGTACCTATAAGCCACTTACACCTCAGTTATATAACCTGTGTGCAAATGAAACAATAAATAAATTAATATGAAAAATTAAAATGGGATATTATGAATTTGTTAAATAACACCTTCATACACTTACGTCTTCAATTATAAAACAATTTAGAAAAACCTTAAGTTAAAACTACCAATTTCAATGGTTCAGATTTTTTTCTAGGAATTCTACTTTTATGACTCAGAACCATCTTTTTGGAGGTTATCATAAATCTCGAGTCAGTACGCGCCTCCTTACAAACCCGTTCCAGGTAACGTTTGCTGGTACCAGTTCCAAGAAAGTGGACCAACCAGGGAGGTGCTCTACATTAATCCTGATCAACTGTTTGATACCAATGGTACAATGCAGGCTTGACAAGGCTTGGATGCTCTAGGAGATTAGAGTGACTGAGGGGCGGTACATACGAGATGTGGAAAGAGAAGGTCCTTCTAATATGAGAGGGATTGCATCGTCAGTTGGGTCGCGGATGGCTTTTATTCTCGTCGGGGAGGCATGCACTGCAAGCGGAGCTCGGGGTTGGCGCAAGCCTTCCCTGGGCCTCACAGAAACGTGCGTGAGGGGTACCGGTACGTGTTCTGAGGATAGCCCGGGGTCCCTCTAATGCGCAGAAGTTGGTCACCATGGGGTTTTAGTCGGTTAAAGTCCGACATAGCCCACCGCCCTTGGTCCCCCAAGGGCGGTGGGCATCCATAAGGATTTCCCCAAGTAAAAAGAAGGCTTTTGTTCCCGTGACCCAGCAAGAATGGCGAGAGAGGAACACTGGAGGGGTTTTAGTGAGTATTCCATCCTCCTGTGAGGGCGGCGAGTCCCACATAACTCCGATCCCCCGACCGGTTTATTCGTAAATTAATTTCCCCTCTGAAGAGAAAAAAAGGCTTGGATGGATGCTCACAGAGTCGTCAGGACCGATTTTAATAAAACTGGGGAAAGCTTTGAGACTCCTTTGAGCATTCGCTATTTTTTTGGTTTGCACATCGAAGTTCAATTGAAAAATTCATAGTGTATTAGGATCAACATTTATGATGTTAAAATATTGTAGGCTATAAATTAATATTTTGTAAGTTTTAAATAAGGATTTAAGTATCTGGTAGTAGTATTTTTCTAACTTGTAACCTATTAGTATCTATTTATAATTTCATCTGATTCGGTTCATTAGTTACGGCGTGACTGAGTTGATCTACAAACGTCCATCTCTGTCCACACAAACTTTCGCATATAAGATGGGAGGAATTAAGGTAGTTATAGTGAAAAGATGATTTCATCTTTCTATTCCACTTACACTACTTTTGTTATCTCCGTGTGAAAAAATATTGACTTTGAAAAACATCGATGTAGTGAAAATGGCAGATCATAATAGAGATTTCAACTCTTGGGAATGAATTCTCTTAGCTCATTTGCTGTGTTTTCTGAAATATCATGTAGAAGACCTATAATATAAACTAGGATCATGTTTACGCATTAAGTACCTATTGCTTGATTTTTATATTGAAAGTTGCATATTATGTAAATTTTGTGCTGATTATTTTCCCAAATGGAATAAATAAAATACATTCTGCATAGTTTTTATTATAAATAAAAAACGCTTTGCATTGGCTTGAATAGATAATCTCGACAAAATCATCATACTGTAAAATCGTTATAACATTTGAATCATTTAGTAAAACTGTATAAATTACTAAATGATTAAAACATTTATCATTATTACGAAATGGCTTCTCTCTGTTATGTAGTGTGGCATCACAGCCAGATTAATAATGTGGTACCTATCTAATGTATGCGACATTATGCGTTTCCTGTTTTTGGGGCTTTCACTTTCAATAAAATTTTGAATCCGATTACGTTGCCAAAACAAGAAATTATTCCTATTCATGATCAAGATTGATTAAAAAAAATATTTGTGAGAGATTTCGTAGATGTAGGTAATGTATTAGAATACTTATCTTTATATAACATAAAATTAATTTTCACCAAATTTGTTCACTTCTCAAACGGTAATTGTTGGATTAAGATACTTCCATACTTGTAAAATATCATACATTGATCTTTTGGGGGGTTCGGGGTGCAAGCTTATGTAATTTGATGCGTTTACACCGTCTTTTGATCAACGTGTTTTGAACTCATTTTTTTTTGGGCCAATGGAATAGCAGTGGTAATTTAATAAACCCTGAATAATAAATAATAATTTAGCTGTTGCCTGTTTTCTATGAGTGTTGTGCAAGCCTATAATTGGTTCACATTTTAGTGTATGCTATTATGTAAGTGTTCTGTGTATTTTGTATTATGTGTGCTGTTGGCATTGCCTTATTGAATAAATAAATAAAAAGTTGGTTTTCGGAAGATAGTTTAACGTGACTACCAGCATAACGGGACAATGAGCGTTACCGGACAATGACGTCAATGTTTTCGTACATGCAGCCAGCGCGGCGATGTTCATCGATTTATTAGACGTAGTCACGTCAAAAGTCAAAACCCTTCTTACTAATTGAGAGTAAGTCAGTTTGGACTGATTTCAGATTTTTTTATTAATTCATAGGGGCTTAAAAACATATTGCATTTTTCGTATGGATATGGTTATTTTTCACAGGGAAAAAGTTTTAGCTCCTAGAATAGATATGTTTTATTCAAGATCAATAATGAACATAATATTAACCTTATTTTTAAAGAAACTGATCATCATTAAATGATCTAACTGAATAACCAGATCCATAATTTAAGATAATGAGATTAAAATGCGTTATAAATCTTGTGGTTTTTCTAGTTTATGTAACATAATATATAAGTTTACATAAGTTTATACCTGTTTTTAATTTGCTGGTTCCTATCAACTTTAAAAACATAGTTGAAGTAGTTATATTACGCCGTGTAAGAAGCTATTTTATAGGCTAGTCGTAGACTGTCTGTCAGCCATTCAGTCACTCATCAAGCAAGCTAGATTGCGTAGATATATGTGTCCTTTGATAAAAATATTGATAAATGCAATAGGTATTTTCAGTTTTTATTACTTTTAATTACTACCAAGTTAATTGATTGATTCAGGCGTTACTTTGCGGAAATCCATAAATATCAACAAATTATATAAACATATTTAGTAATAAATCCGCTTAATTTCTAAACAAAGGTTTTAATTAACTTAACTTTAGTTCAACTAAACCAAAGAGTCAAAGAACAGAAAACCAAAGTTTAAAGATACGACACGTGTTAAACAACGTTGCCCAGCCCGCACGACCGGAATGTTTATTCACTCTCGTTTCAAACTTCGGCGAGTCCACACCTCCTGATGATGCCTCGTGTAGAGGCGAAACACGTGTCGTATCTTTAAACTTTGGTTTTCTGTTCTTTGACTCTTTGGTTTAGTTGAACTAAAGTTAAGTTAATTAAAACCTTTGTTTAGAAATTAAGCGGATTTATTACTAAATATGTTTATATAATTTGTTGATACTACCAAGTTGGTGGTGGTGGTCTAATGGTCTAATGGCCATTTCCGGTTCTTCATGGAAAGATGAAGACCGTTGGAAGGCACGTCCAGCAATCTGCGCCAGCAATGTTCTGCGGTTGTGGTCTGCTAGCCCATTCCAACGGTGCATCAAAGTTTTGTTATTTGATAATTTCATTGATTTCGCATAATTTACTTTCTATTTTGTTTTTTGTAACTGTACATTTATGACTGTTTCTTTATTTTGTATTTTACTGTAGAAGTAGATCACGCATTTTAAAAGATGATATAATTGAATAAATGCATCAAAATAAATAGTTATCTATACAAAAACATCCTACAACCGACTGCAATGGACTGTTCTAGTCAGGAAAGCAAATTACGCAATTTAGTTTACTTTGATAACATATCTTTTTCAGTTATTTTAATTTAAAAACTAAACTACTGAACCGATCTTGATAAAATTTATATTAAACTTATCTAAAGTGCATCCTTAAAAAAAATAAAATCGGTTTGTAAACAACAAATTTATGAAGTAACAAGCATTAAAAAAAACATACAACCGAATTGAGAGCCTCCTAATTTTTTGAAGTCGGTTATACGAACAAATTATATGACTAAATTTGGATTTCAGCGTATCTTGGACACGAAATATAAGCGTGTAGGTATTATGAATGGTTTTTTTAATTGCAATGCAAAGATGTTGTTGGGTGTCAGCTAGATAATTACCTAAAGAAAAGATAACGCATAACATACTTTTATTGCAATGCCTTTTTTAACGTATTGATAAAAAGTTTTTTTTACATTAAGAAGTAGGTATTTACAGTAATGTGCAAGTATTCAGAGCCATTAGAAAGTAGGTACGTCTGCCAGCTACACGAGGAAAAGGAAGGCGATGCAATCTGTCATACAATGTGACTACCACCTACCACTATGAGGTTACGCATCTTGATGTACTCCATTCATATAGAGTTGGTACAACTAAGGAATGTGCGTTCACTTATCTTTTTGATTTTTCATATAGGTAAATGATCTCAGATCAGAAGATTTTTTTCTGATGGACGTTTAATGCAGTTACAAGTAGCGGCACAAAACTTTAGCCCCCCCCGCGTATCGTTCAGCGCTAGATTTACGTGCCGCTACTAGTCGCAGATGGCTGTTACTGTGTCACCGGACTCTAAAAAGTCCAGTTTAGACCAGTTAGTTTATTGGCCTATTTATAAGTGAATTACGAGACCGGCAAGGTATTATTTTGATAGTAACAGATAGCGATAGAGATGACTACCGGTGACAACGGTGCTACGTAGGTTTTGTTTGATTTAGTAAGTGGTACTTAATCATAGCTACTATTAAAATGTTTACCTAGTTTTTATTAAAAAAGACACAAGTCTTATATGTTACTCTTTAAGTTCATAAATAGTACTATATTGAAACTATTGAAAAATACATTCTTTCAAATCAACCAAAATCAATGCTCTGTAGTTTAGTAAATTGAAGTTTGGCTGCTTTGTATTTTGAACAAAAAACTCCCCGTGTCACACATTAATGATACCTATCACACTCACATAACTCTAGAATAATATTAAAATGTCACTTGAAACATCAGAACAGCAGAACACTATTACTTCACTACAATAAGAGTATGCAACATAGGGAGGCGAGTCGTGAAATTGAGATAAATTTGGTATTGCTTCCTCCATCACAATACTGGGAATGTACGAGTGAATATCTATTATGACAACACTGGTTTCTACATAGGTAGAGTCAAACCATCAAGAAATAATCAAAGTTTTTCAAAAATATAATACCTACACTTAATAATACCTAGACTTCAGTTGGATCGTTTTAATGACCGTAAACACCAATTAATAGTCAGAAGTAAGCAAAATACGCAATATCGTTTACTTGTTGAATGTAATTTTTTCAGCTATTTTGATGTCAAAACCAAAGTATTGATAAACTGTTATATTGTCCAAATGGGATGCAGGCAAAATTTTTATGGCATCAGTCTGAAAGTTAAATAAAATTTTAAATCATTAATCTTTTGAGTAAAAAATCAATTTAACAAAACGGTTTATGAACAACAAAGTTCTCTGAGGTAACAAACATAAAAAAACCAAATTGAGAACCCCCTCTTTTTTTGAAGTCTATGACCTGCCCTATGTCTAGAAACAGTGTTAATAAGTAGGAAAGGAATGTAATACAAGAGCACATTCTCTTCCTATAATGAGTGTGCGTCTAACAATGGCTGCGCCGGCGCAGGTCCGGATCCACAATTCATGATGGATTTGCGTAACAATTAGTAAGGCTTTCTATCACTTCACTACTCAAGGTTTTTACGACTGTGAATTGGATTTTTATTGAAAGAAGGTAAATGGGGAAAGGGACAATGAAAAAGATATTCTGAACGAATAAATTAGCCCTCATAATTTTTAATTACCTACCTACTAATACTACTACTTTTGATTTAATGAGATAAATAGCCGTAGAAAAAGCAGAAAAATAACTAAATACTTGCAGTTTTTATTAACGATATAACCTTTTTAGAACCGACTTAAAAAAAAAGGGGTTCTAAAAACGATTTGCTTGATTTTTACTGATGTTTGTTACCTCAGAACTGCGTCATATAGTTAGTTATATGAAACGATTTGGTTTTTTTTTTGTTTTCAAGAATCATCAATATAATTAAAATAAAGTCGTGGTTGTTACACTATTTATAACTCAAGAACGGCTGAACCGATTTTTTTGAAAATTGGGGGGAGGTAACTTAGAACCAGGAGACGGATATGTGATACCATATTTTTATCCCAATAATGAAAATTCCCAACGCAAACAAAATTGCGGGCATCAGCTAGTATAATAATATAGAAAACTTCTCCCTTTTTATTTTCGTCGGTTAAAAAGTAAGTAGTGTAGTGTTCATTGTGCAATCTCCTTTACTTCTATTTTGTATTCAAACTCTATGCGATTTTCACACCGCACCCTGAGCTAGGCCGCTTATTTCATGACTAATTAATTCAATACAAATGATGTAATATTCTTTGGACCACCGTATCAGAAGCTTTTTAAACTAGGTTAGTTATGTAATCCATGTTATCGACAAATCTGTAACGAATTGATATAGTTCTGCTGATCTTGTTTTGAATGTGCCTTTATAATGAGATTTTGAATTCAAAAATCGATAGTGCTCTAGAGACTGCTGAAATAGACTCAATTAATATTTATTTAATTTATTTAAAACACCAAAATTATGTCGCCATCACTTTGTGTCATAATATTTTTATTTATTTATTGTAAATTAAAAAAAAATGCGGAAAATCGAAGCTATGGATATAGGTACAATTTATATTGATAACATAGGTTGTTAACATAGTCCTGCATGTATCTATTCTTATCATGGGGCAGATATAATAATACTGTCATGAGAGCACCTTTCTTGTCTACTCTACATTTAACGGCTTTACGGCTGTAAGCTCATTTGTATATGAATACGAGTGTAATATGTTATATTATGTATAACCAAAAATAAAATAAAAATAAGTAGAGGTATTTTTTATGCCTATCTACCTGATTGAGAAATAATAGTTTGCATTGTGCAACCGTCAATAGTACCTACTTACACGAATACTTATTTGTATATTTGAGTAATACTTGACCCCGGTGGCATCCTTTGTGACTTTTAAATAGTCATTATTTTCAAATGAGCTATGAATATTATGCCCTAAGCTAAGAATTCCAAATAAATCATTTCTTTATTTTAAATGCTGTAAAAAAAAATTTATTACAAACACAAAATCAATTATTCTCGTATTATTTGCTTAATAATGCTTTGATTTCCAAATTCAGTTTTTTCAGCGTGATTACTACCTTTTTTTCTTACCTAAATATCAATATCTAGAAGTGATAGAAAATTAATATTGAATTATAAATCTAACATGGTATAAGTCAGCTTCGTTAAAATGTTATGTGTGTGTTTTCGAAATCGAAAGTAGATTATATTATCGAGAGGTCGGACCTACGGTCGTTACTTTTACGGAACTCTATCGAACATACCACGACACTCGCTTGACCACTTCTATCGTTTCTCAAGTTATAACTACAGTCCTACATTAGTTCGCATTATAATCAATTGAAGTACTTGATATCAGCTTCCCGGAAGTGACGCCATTTCCATCCAGCGAGCTCTTGTAACTTCCGCAGGACTAGTTTTCACTGAATTGAAAATGGGCAAAAACACTTGTATAATTTCAGTCAATATTTGTAAAATACTTAATAAAATTAGTGGCATTAAGAAATATATGTTACTTAATTTTCCTTTCATTGGTTATACTAAAAAACTTAACTTAAATAAAAAAAATGTTTTTTGGCAGTTTTAACCGCGTGTTTAAAATTAAAAACTAAACGTCCTTTTCCAGTTTTTTACTACTGGAAAAGGATACTTTACTGATTGATAATAGCTCAATCAGTTTAGTAGTTTTGGCGGGATTGAGTAACAAATATCCATTCATCTATCATTTTTCTTTTTTACGATATGCAGGCAGCTTAAAGCTGATCTATGATCCATTCTGAACACCCTAAGTTTAAACAAACTTTTTTAATGTATTATTTCCGTAAGCTAAACAGCTTACTGAAATAATGAAAGAATCAAATCAGATCAACTTATTATTTCAGATAGAATATATTTAAGATAACTCCTGAATACGAAGATGAAAATGAAGTTAATATAAAAGTCTGGTACAGACAATACATATATTAACTTAATTGTTTGTTGGAAGGACCATGAAATTCGAGTGACCCATTGAAGGGTGTGAATTCAAAATTTGTAACCTTTTTTGGTACACTTTCAAAAAAATAATCAGAAAAGGAGGAGATAGCCATTCTCCCACGAGAAACCCGAAAATGGCGATAGTCGTTATTACGCAATTATTTATTTACACTTACCCACGTATACTTTAGGAAAAAAACAGTTATGAAGATTTATGACTCATTTTTCATTCACGCCGTTATTGGTAAGTTTTACTTTCGCTGATTTGTATGCAGAGCAAAGCAAAAACATATATTGCGTTTTGGATGCGGCATGAATTTTCTGAATAAAGTTATATATTTTGAAGATGAAATAAAAGGATTTTAACGTTGCTTTCGACTTGATCAAAAGAAAAAATTAAAGCAGTTCAATTATTAAAATTACTCACTCACTAATTTTATCGATCAAATTAACCAAAAGCCTTGAATACTAATGTAGCAATATAGCAAATTGTGTAAACATTTTGTTAGATTGGGTTAAGAACTACCTACTGAACCGAATTTAAATTGTTAGTAAAGACCGATCTTTAGCTCTTCTCATCCACTTTTTGCCTCCACGTAGTTTCGAACATTCGTGTTAGTAAATCACTTTATCGTAGGTATTTATGACTAAAATGTTTTTTATAGTTTTATTGTTAAAAAAATATTTTTTTAATAAAAAAATGCTTTCACTGTATTGTTGCAGAAGTTTCGTGATTGGGATTATGGTAATTTTGGATATCTACGAATAAATAAAAAAAAAAAAATTAATAACGTGGTGTGATTAATTTTACCTACTTAGCAAGTTGGATATAATCTATCAGGCACTTTTAAGTAGTTTCTACAAAATGTTTTGTTGAATCTTATTGGGTAAGTAGTAGGAACCCAGTTATTACCAAGCAGCATAGTTATTTTTCTCTAATGGTGAAGATCTGTACGCTATATCCAGCAAAAAAGTGGATGAGAAGAGCTAAAGATCGGGTTCAGTGGCTCACTTTGGGAGAGACCTACTTCCAGGTAGGACTGCTTGGTGGTGATAGTTTATTTCATCTATAAAAATTAGACAAATAAATTTATTTCAATCACAACATTTTATGTGATTTTTATGCGTACTCTACCAATTTATTGTTGTTTATTATATTGTATTGTATATTAAAAAAACTTACTCTGGTAAACTAATGCCATCTATTTAAATCTTCGTTAACTAATTTTGTTCCCACCCCGCCATGCAGCTACGTAATAGATAGAGTCGTGGTAGAGCAAAATGTTTCCTAGTAACTAGTTCCAACCAAATACGATAGATGTCAGTAAATTCAATTTTGTAAAAAAAAACCCACGCTATGTATTTTGTTGTTTCATTATTTGGTATAATCGTTTCTTAGTACTAACTTATTTTAAAAGATGGTGTTGTATTTGTTAAAATTCCTGACACACGCTTTCGCTGTTTGATACCTATAAAGACACTTGTTCAATTTCATTTTTGAAAGTGTTGGATAAATACTTAGTATGAAAATTATTAATATTATAATATAATTATAATTATAATAATGGATTCTCCGTCACGACTTAACATCGCAAAGGCTTTAGGAGACTTAATAGATGAATCTAATAGAAGGTGGTTTTCATGATAGTCTTTACATTTTTATTATTAATCATTGAATAAGCTACGAGTCTATGAAGATCCTGTTTTTTCTTTTTAAATAAATATTAAAACCTACACAAAAGATAAGATCAATGAAAGACAAACTTAAGCTTGTTTAAATTATAAATAGGTATATATAAAGATAAAATAATTTTAATTAGATATCAAGTTAAAATAAATTAATTAAATGTAATCGTATTTTCAGACTCAAGAAGGTATCGACATCCATCAAACAATCGACTGCTTCGCCGGGGCCCTCAAATGATCAAAAATCACAGGACTTAAGAAATGTGCAGAATCCATCAAGAACTTTCAAAACATTGCAGTTATTGGACAGTAAATCCAACACGGTCATAGACCTCACTAAAGACTGAAACAGTAAAAACTGTATTGATATGTTTTTTTTATTCAACCAACCATAGATTAAAAACGGTGTGGTGTTCCTATATACACGGTCAATTTTTAATAACCAGAAAAAAAAATACACATGGTCAGTTGCCGTTACTGAACATAGATATGGCAAAAAAACTTGAAATAATTATGACGAATTTTTGTAATTTTTTTCATCAGGCAGTATCCTTTATTGATAATAATTTCAGTTTCATTCAGCGAGCCAGCTCGCAAAAGTTCGGCGCGAGTGCGGCCCTCCGCACTCGCGCCGCTGTCACTCTGTCATTTTGTAGAAATTCAAAATTCTGACTGCACATATGCAACGTAGTACCCCGTCTGCATTGCCCATTTTTTTTTTTGGTAATATTTTTTTTTTTTTTTTTTTTTTTTGTTTATCATAGAATCAACAGCACTCCATATGTATGTATACTTATTTAAACTTATCCTATTGCCAGTAACAGATTCTTACTTTTTAAATAAGGTTTTTTAAAATATGTCGCTGAGGTAAATGAGTTTTAACAATTTAAAACTTAATATTAATAAAAAATTGGTGGTGTATATAATACAATGGAGGCGAGAAACAGGATAAAATAATTTCAGACACCCCGTCAATAGGAAATATCTCCATTTTTATAAATTTTTTATTTACTTTATACGATGGAGTTTAATTAACAATGAAAAAGCCTAGTAACCTTAACCTTTAATCCGTTTCCAGCCCTGTTACTTTTTTTTCGTAATTCAGCATCAAACCAAAATTTAGGTACTAGAAGTTGTCTCAATATAATAGGTACATGATTGTAAAATAAATTAAATTCTGAAATTCTAAATTAGACAACTTTTCCTGGAGCGTTTTCATTGTACTACGGCATGAATCTATACTCTACTTCTACTACTTCAATGAGGCCAACGTACAATCTAGGTACTCGTAAGTTCTTCCGAGATTCTCTAATAATAATGTAATCTAGTATGTAGTCATTTGGTATAGAAAACCAAGTTACAATTGTAATGTAAGAAAAAGTAATTAATATTATGTGCCACAGTAGTAGTTAGCTTATGCTGTTATAAAAAGTAATAATGCATTACAAAATGTAGGTGTGTAATGTACCTCCTATTATTTCCATCTCGATTCTCTAAATTTTATATCATTGTTTGTAATTAATTATGATATAAACCATAACTGTTTTTTTCTAAAAGGCTTTTATGGATAAAAGATGTCATATAAATGATCCTATGTCATTCAATGAGATTTTTGAAAAAGTGGAAAATATAGTCATCAATCAAAGTCTGCGTGATGAATGATACCGTCGAGGTAAGCATCAAAACGGGTGATTACGAAGGTGGCTGTGAGTCAGCTCATCCTGGAATACTTGTTGTCAGAACATTACTAGAAAAATACCGTTTATCCTTAGGAAGCGTACCATTCAGTATGCCGTCTAGACGGGTACCAACACAGTGCCAGATATTTAGCCGCTAAACAGTAATATATAGGCACTGTAGCTAGTGAAATTACTGGGCTTTCGAGACCGAGCATCAAAATGTCTCCAAGTTGATGAGCGCTAATAGTTGCAACGGCCAAAAAATGGAAATCAAAGTCTAGTTTAGCTTACTTTATTGGCTGAATAAAAAAAATAGTTTGGTTCGTACTCTACAGTGTTAGTACCTAATATGTAAAAAGGCTACATCCTATTTGGACAACGTTTCATTTCGTAACCCTTGTTAAATACCTACGCAAAAGTGGCATTTCGCAACCTTTTTATTTTTCAGCATTTGGACAACCATGATTTTAGTTGATAGAATTCCAAATCTCTGACCATTTTCCATAGTTTGCTGGCAGACACATTTATGCAAGTATCCATAATGAACTCCCACATCAACTTTGCCTTGGAACTTTCAGCAATCAGTAAAAAACCGCTTCAGCGCGATGAGCCACAAATGGGCAGCGTGCCACCAGACAATTTGTCCAATTATCAACCATTAAAACTCTGGCTTCGACTACGGTGGACTCTCATGTATCCGACTCGGGTCAGGGACGTAGACCAGCAAAGTTTACTTCAATACCATTAAAGTTATAAATAAGCTATTTATTTTCGTAAATAAAAGTAGGCAGTAAGAGTATAATATACAGAGGAGAGTGGGTTAAGACAGGCTTGCGTAGGCTGCTAGACTCCTCTCCACCAAATGTGACGGCCAGCACTTTACTGGAACGGTGTCAACAACCCAGTATCCTGCTCCGTTACTTTAAGGATATGGGATGAATTTTTCGGGGGACAATGCACAATGCACCCTTCAACGGGACGCCAGTGCCGACCGCTGTACCCCCTACACAAAATAAGAATAGCAATAAATCGAAAAATTACTTCTTATTTACTCAAACGTTTTTCCAAGGTTTTTGATAATCACAGATGGATTTTTCCCGTCTGTTACTCTGCTCTGTCTGCCTAGGGGACAGATGGGACAAAAAAGTTCTATCTGTACGCTTTTTAGCTACAAGAGGACAGATGGAACTCTTTTAATTACTTTTAAGTTATTTAAAGGGTTATACGATACATACGAAGTGTATGTATACTACGAGATATACATAAACTTCGAATTGACACCATAGATTGTTACCTAGTATGCAAATACGACGATAGTGGTCGAAATGTTATTAAATATGTGTATGTGTTATATGCATTGTACAACCTACCCGAGTAATATTGATTAATTGATCGGTCGATACCCAGTCATTGTTGCACAGTCCTTTTTGCGATCCCTGTGCGATCTAAATCGAAATCTTACTTAATTTTTGTAACTATACCCTTTAGTTTAGCTTCGTATGTAAGTCCCTTTATTAATCGTATCGGAGAGGTGTGAAAATACCTTCAAAATATCTGCGCTAAATCTCTTACACACTGCTTTGAAGTGAAATAATTATTGTTCTAAGTGGGGAGATGAGCGTCGAGTGGCACAATTACACTTTATTGGATTTACCCTAATGAAGAGCTAAGGAGCTATTGTAAAGTAACAATAGGCATCTCATTCAACGTTTTGTTTACGCAGAAACAGCTTGGTATTTTTGAAAGACTTTACATGAATGTTCGTGAAAAAAAGTTAAATAGTGTTGGATATCGCACTGTGGTTATGTTAGATAATAAAACTTAACCTATTAATTTTCAACATCTTAAAGTTAATTTATTTCTACGACTAACTAAATGCTGAAACGGATGAAGAAAACGAAAATTATGTTGTAAATTATAACGAAAATATTTTGGTGATCTGTTTGTAGAGTTTATCTGAGAAATACAGGATAGCGAATGGACCAACACAACGGATGGATAGACAAGCGATTTATAAGGATTTCTCATCAGACTTGGAAAACTAAAAAGCAAGGCAAAATGATGATTATGTTCGTTCTTTCTTTTTCATTGGTCACGTCTTTAGTAGAAATTTTGTGTCTCGAATTCAGCGAATGACATCTTCACAACAAACCAGAAATACAATGGTTTTGACCTTCAAAAGATTGTAGACCTTTTAAAAGCCCTTGGTCAAAAACAATTAACAAGACATCGAACTAACCACCACAGTTAAAAGCAAACCCATGTTTGTCCACTGCAGCTGGTGCACTACGATGAAGCTCTCAAAAGTTTCGTTTTTTAGTGAATTTATATGAGTATAAATTTACGTTATAATTACTTGGATGTATTTTGAAATTAGGCTTCCTGGATTTTAGCTATGTTTCTCTATTTGGCTTGTATTTATAATTGCATCAGTTACAGTCGTAGATTGAAGTCTGTGAAAGCGGGGTGAAGTGTGTAATCATACGAAGTGTTCTTGATTTTCAGTCAGATTTATAGCACAAAATAAAATTTAGCCATAGTTCTCCTAGTACTTTTAATAGGTCCTATAACCCAGCACTGGACAAAAAGGTGTGGAAAAAAGGTAGGAAGGCCTTTGCCCTGCAGCAGGACAGTACAGGCTAGTAATAATAATCCAACGGAGCAATCAATACTCATCGATATTTTAGCGCAAGAACGTTAACTGTATCAAATAAAGTTGATTGGTCACCGTTAAGGTCACTCTAACTAAGATTTTACGCGACTGAGCTATCTGTCCACTACATTTATCTTCATACATTAGTGTGACAAGTAAGTAAAGTGTAGAAATCGACACCTTACGAGGTCCTAAAAGAACCACAACACTTTCGCGGCACTTTGCGATGACTGCACGTGCGCAGTGACCCGTGGTATCGGGGTATTGTCTCAAGAGCTGTTTGTTACAGGTGGACGCTGAGATGTGGGTGTCTTGGTTTTTGTTTTCTGTGAGTATCCTTTTTAAATAATACGTGAAATATATTTGAGTACTCGGCGAAAATGATCTCCCAGCTTTTCTATTACCAGGTATATACTTGATTGTGTTTGCTGGTATGAGCTCGCGTTACAAATTATAATTTATTTATATTCGTTATAATAATAATTTATAACTTCTTCTTCTTATCGTGTCACTAGTTCTTTCGTGCCAATGTGGTGAATGAATTTCAAGTGCGTCACGAAGAGGCTCCTTTCGTGCACTTGACACAATATGTTATCGAACTTTTTAGGTTCTTATGACATGTCGATTTCCTCATAAATTATAACTAAAAAAGTTACAGTCATCAGTTATTAAGCTCTTAATTTGAATTTCTATATATTGATAACTTTTTACAGGCTGTCCTCACTGCAGCTTCAGCTTCAGAATTTGATGTTTTTGAAGATAGTGGCTGGCAGCCCGTCAGCAGCGATGTGGTAGCCAATCAGATCCGTCGAGGCCTCACTCCAGCCTCGCGATATACTAAGGCTGATGATATATTCGTAACTCCGAAAATCTCGCATCCGGAAACAATTGAAAATGCACCACAGGAAGACGATTCCGAAAAATGTGACGAAAAAGGTGAGTGTTGTGTGTTGAGGTTATAATTAAATTATAATTGCTGTTAGCAGTATAAAAGATTGTGTTTATTTTCCAGTATATAAAGCTTGTCTTCCAAAAACGACTGGAAAAGAGCCAGAGTCACAGTTTGAATACGACTTTACACCAAATAATTTTCAATTTGTGGAACCAGTACGAGTAGACAGACCTGTAAGAAAGTCAAAAATGATATCTGAAACTGATGCCCTTACAAATAAGGTATTGCTTCCCAAGAGTGGCAATGTTAATTTTGAAAATAAGAAAATTAATCGTAAATCTGACAAAAATACAGATGACATTCACACATACGAAGTAACAGAAAACACAGCCATTGATGATGCTGTAACACAAAAAACTGATCTGAAAGTGAAATTAAATGGATATGAATACAATTCACCGGATGCACCAAATATTACTGGCTTATTCAAATATCTATCCAAATACAACATCAAACAAGGCGATAATCTTCAAAACTATGCTCTATCTAGACGAGCTAAAGCTGAAAGTCCCGGAACTAATACACGTGTGCATGAGCCTCTTCAATTTAAAGTGCCAATAAGATACAACAGTTTAAACCACTTGTCGGTCGATCCATTGCTGGCTGTATTCTTGTCTAACTATGGTTACTATCTGCGAGGTCAGTATGGAATCCAAAACAATTATAACAATTTGTATGGCTACTTGGCTTCCAATAACATACACAACAATAAGCCTTTTGGATTCTACAAATTGTTTTCTGATACTGACTCTTCTAATTAGTTTACGATTTATCACAAGCAAGGTTATTTAATTTAATAACTTAAATACAAAATGAGGTCTAACCAAAACATGAAGTCAATTGAGATTGTATCAAAATTGTTATTCATTTTTATTTCTTTACACGACATTCCCTTCAAATTACCAAACAAAGGTATCAAAGAGTATGAAAATAACAGGAAATAATTTCTTTAATGCTGTAGCAACCGCGAATTTTCAAAGACTTCTCTGTTTATGAAGGCGTCGTAAAAATTCTAAGGACCTTATTTTTGTATTTAAAAATCATGGCTTAAATTTATCATAAATTGAAGGGAAAATGAGTCTTAAGTTCTTTACGACTTAAAGTTCAAAATCCTGGAGCTGATCTGAGAAGATCGTGTAAAGTTGGTGTGTTGGACACCATCCAAGCGACCGCTGCGACAGTTTCATAGCTTGGGAAAAGTAGCTTTGAGCGGTTCGCATTTTCCTAATTTTTATTTAATGCTAGCTGGTGCCCGTGACATTGTCTGCGCAGGTATCTTTATAAATTGTAGCCTATGTGTTATTCTGATGTATAAGCTGTATTATTGTAAAGTTTCATTAAAATCCATTCAGTATTTTTTACGAGAAAGAGTAACAAACATCCATCCATCCATCCATACATACAAACTTTCTTGAATTATGATCATTGTAATCGTTACTTAATTATTCTCGCTGTTACAAATTTAAACAGAACTTTACTCGTAGTAACTATAACGATATATTTTCTCGGTGCGAACTGCAAAATCAGAAAGCTCTGATAAAACTCTCCTCTCTTATAAATGACATCCTATCATAACTCAGCCGAACCAATATTTGAACGCAATTCATAAAGCACGGTGTAGTAGCCATCCAATATTTGAACGCAGGCCATAAAGCTTATTCTAGGCCTAATCCGAGTGCGCACGCGCAAGCCGAGCTGTGCCAAACGCCCGCGGTGGCCGGAGGTTTATGTCTTGGACTGGATCCAGTCACAGTGAGAGTAAAGTACAGAAAAAGCAGTTGGTCAAGTACAAATAATAATATAAACGTTAATTTTTCAGACAATATACTCGTAGATCCATAATCGGGTTAATTTATATCTAAATCTATGTTAGTAGAATATTATGTTGGTAGGTGTAGTTACTTAGTAAGAAGGTACAGCATTGCAGTGTCTGTATAGCGGACCATCAATCTTAACCGCTATCATTCGCAGGATGCTGTTGGTTCTTCTGCGGACTTTGCCTTTTTCCTCATACAAGTGGCGAACCCGTCTGTGTGCGCCTCGGCGAATGTCGCTGTTGTATTGGACGCGAAGAGTGTTGATGGATTTCTAAGTGCATGTGAACCATAGGCTGCTCGTGTAGAATGTCTGACAAAATGATTTGAACAGAGTTATTTTGACCTCCTCTGAACAACGAGCGAACCTGCGGACCAGCATATTAGCTCTCACCGTCAACGCTCTTCGCTCCCTTTCTACATAAATCAAAAATTAATGAATTCGCCAAGTGTCGCTCTGATTAGTTGTCGATAATTCTGTTAATCCTTCTTCTGCTTTATAATGAAGGAAAAGTTTTAGAGAATATAATATGGATATGGATAGAAAGATAGAATATAAATAAATAAATAAATATTTTGGACATTTCACACAACGTCATCTAGCCCCAAACTAAGCAGAACTTGTACTATGGGAACTAGATAACTGATACATTACTTATATACTTTTTTTTTTGTAAATACATACATATAATACATAGAAAACACCCAGACTCAGGACAAACACCGATGTTCATCACACAAATGTTTGTCCTGAAGCGGGAATCGAACCCGCAACACCAGGCGTGGCAGTCCAATACACTTGCCATTCTATCATCGGTGTCGTCACAATATGGAATGTTTGCTCCTCAATCAGCCCAAAACTGCTAAACAAATTGAGCTGAACATTCATTTTGGTAGAGTTTAGGATTTAAAACCGACACAGTCAACTTTTTATTGATAAAAATGCTTGTAAATAATAGCGTTCGTGCCTACAAATCTAATTATTATATTTTTATAAACTCAGAGCATGTGTAATGTACCTTATTCAGTGGACTGTGCTACTGCGTTGGTTTTCCTGTGACATCGTTACCGTATTTGCACAAACTGTCAAGTTTTTGGCGCAAACTGAGTTATATCAGGCCGGGCTATAACCGTTGTAGTATCAGAATCTATCGTCATGTTCTTGTACTCATATTGCTTATTTATTACCTGAAAGTACTTTATTTATTACTGTATCTACACTGTAAAATGAAATATCTCTTATATTATTTACAAATGGATCCAAAAAACTACTCAATAGTGCAGATAAGGTAAAGTAAATACTAAAACATTATATTATGTTTTTACCTGTATCTAATTGTTCAGCAAAAACGCAGTAGTTTCTTCATAAATAATCATAAACTTTAGGAATTGACATCTCAATCAATATTATTAAAAGTATTTATCCTGACTGACGGTCTGACTGACTGACTGACAAACAACACACAGGCGAACCATTAAAATTAGAAACTTGAAATATCGAAAGTATATTGCCAATACACTTAGTATTACGCGTACCTACTAAGAAATCTTATTCTTCTTCTTCTTATCGTGTCACTTGTTCTTTCAAACCAGTGTGGTGAAAGGATTTCAAGTGCGCCTCAAAGAGGCTCCTATCGTGCACGCTTTCGAACATGTTGATTTCCTCACAATGTTTTCCTTCACCATTAAGCACGTGTTTTAATACACACATAGAAATACATTTTATCAATTCGCAACGCAAACGAAGTTGTGGGTGTTAGCTAGTTTATTAATAAATCTATTGCATTTTTCAAAGCGTTCCTTCAAAATACGTCCTTCAGTCGGCACCACAGTCTCACAGCGGAAATGGAGCTCGTTTCCGCCTTCCCACAGCTTCAGTGGTCGTGTAGCCACGAGCGGAAAAACTAAACATTTTCCGGTCACTTCATGGGGATGAGAGACAGTTATTAAAGATCTAATCTTTCTGACTTTTAAGGTGATATCAGACGGGTCTTTTTTTTTCATTTTCATCTTTCATTTTGCATCTTTCACTCCAAGTGACGCATCTAAACACAAAATGAAACATTAGTGCCGAATGAATTCATTAGTGAACCGATCCAACGGTGTTGGATATTGACAATCGCATCTTTCACTACCACTCGGAATGATCGAGAAATGAACGGTCTGAACATAAAGGTGAACGTTCATTCGGAGTCGGCCACTTAACTTATTCCTATGCGCACAACTTCATTCGACAACATATTGAAGGAAAATAACAAATGAACGTTCTTTTTTAAGTCATTCTAGCTTAACCGTGTGAATATGGAATGAAAGAAAAATGAACTATTCACTGGAGTGAATATTCACTCGAGTGAACCGTCTGATATTACCTTTAGTGTTGGTAAGTTAAAAGTGATTTGTCGGCATCAACCTACTTTCATACGTGAACCAAAATTTTGCACTAGGCATGGTGGACTCAGATTATAACAACAGACATCGCACAAGCCAAACCACTAAACGTAGATACATGACATTTGAAGGATATGTTCATAGAGAAATGGAAAGGTTAATAGAAAATAACTTTTAAGTCAGCTAGTAATTATACAAGCCTACGGACTACAAAATCCCGATAATTTAAAACCCGGCCAGCAATTCTCATTAATTAAAGCAGTTCAAAGCTCAGTGCTCTGAGTCTCACTATCTTCGATGTGGAGTATGGAGTGCTTGGGAGAGACACAAGTTGTGATCGAATAGCGGGTAACAACCACACAGGGGAAAATGAGAAATTTAATAAAACTTACAGTACGAGCAACATCAAGTTTGCAATGATTTAACTAGATCCTAATTGTTAGTTACGTCGAGATGTCTGCGAGATATACGAAATTATTACCACATTGCTACATTCATTTATGCCAACTTGCACCAAACTTTGAAAGATCTACGTTCGCGAGTAAAGTAATTGCTTAGGGACTTTCACAGTTTGGTGCAAGTACCTAGGCATTAGAGCTTTAATTCAAAATTTAAGAATATCTAAATCTAAGTAACATTTTGTTTAGGAGTATTAGATTTTTTTGGTGGCAGACTTTGTTGAGACTCCTAACCAGTTTTTGTAGATACATCGATCTGTACTTAAAAACCTATTATTTACTACGTACCTATTCTCAGTTTATGACTGGTTCTCTAAGCTAGAAACTATCACAATGCGAAAACGAGCATTCTTCTTTTCATTTTGTAGAAACTTGGTTTACTTACTTACCGACTTTAATGAGCCCGACCTATCGTTTAAACTTACTTAAATAAAGTAGATTAGTATAATTTACTGTAAGACTTGTACACTCAAAATATATTAAATTAATCTAATTGTATTAAGTTTTAATTAATTTTATCTAACTCGAAAAACCGACGACTATTGAGGTAAACATTTGCTTGAGTGGAAACCGCTTCTAGGCAAGCGTAGTGTTTTATTATAATTTTATTTTATTTATTAATCACCAACACAGAGTACACTAATACTTACATATTGTTACCGCCATAATCATTAGCTATTTTATTATTCAAATAAACCGCGCTTCTATATTGTCTATGACGACTCTCAAATAATTAGATGTCTATCTGTGACAGTATACATTTTTTTTTCTATCCTTTTCCTACCCACAACGCGCCCTATAGAAGAAAAGGATGGAAGACCCGCTACTGAGAGATCGAACGAAATTCGCCATCTTTCTGAACCTTAGAGTTCCGCTTGAGCCGCCTTCGCGAATACATGCAAATTTTGGATAATAATTATCAATTTCGGTCGATAATTCAAGACTTTCGCCATCTTTGGCCAAATATTATGACGGGAGTGATTTTCTGTGTTGTGGTGTAGTTTTGTCAGTGTTATTTGATTGATAAGCGCGCGCGCATGGACACTTTGAAGATTGGATCACAATCACTGCAAACCCTGGACATCGTGAGCCCAGCTCACGAATGGATGCCTTCACGAGAGCAGAGCCGATATAAAGGTAACGCGTTGTTTCTTATTTCCTGCTGTTTCCTGTGCCTTGACATAATAACCTACAACCGCATTTCTACTGCCACATCAGGGTCTTCTCGTCAATACCTCAAAATACCCGTCCAACCCGCTGATTCCTCATAGTATTTTTACTTTTAAAATTACCGCTCCAGCCTTCTAGAAGCCTGGACCAGTAGATTCGTCTGCTGTAGTACCTTACGTGGTCTAACCCGCTTATTTTCGCTTACCGCCTCCCAATGGAGATTAACCTCTGGTAAATCGAAGGTCAGTGGCGTCTGCACATATTTTCAGAAACATGATACATATCAGGCCAAGTGCCAAGACGACATGCAAGAGGTAGTTAAGCGAGTAACTTTAAAATTAGCAATTAAATAATATCATTATTATATAAAATGTTGAGCAAAATGTTAGTAAATTTCATATCATATTTACAAAATTAACATACACAAGATTAAACTTTACACAATATTTACAATGACTCTGCCGTTAACTACTAGGGCAGTCTTAAAAATATATATTACTCAAATAATAAAAAAAATAAGCATTCGTAAATTAATATTAAAATAAAAATATATCAGAATACTAGACTAAGGTACAATTTGTCACATTTAAAATAAGATTTTAGCTTAGTTACATTATGTTCGACCTTTGTTATGGTGGTCGACCTCTGGCTAGATGAAGCGATGATATGTGCGCTAAAGCAGGCAGGAGGTAGATGAGAGAGGCCAAAGATCGGACTCAATGGCGCGCTTTGGTAATAGAGACCTACTTCCAGCAGGGGTCAGCTATTATATAGATAGATAGAATATACTTATATTATTATATTACAGCTATTATAGGTTGATGACGATGATGATTTTAAACCTAAGGGGTATAATTATTATACTGTCTTAACAAAACTGTCTAAAACTTTTACTGTCTAAAAAATATCTACTAACTAACTGAAAATTTGGTTTTGAAAAATTAGAATATAATTTAAAATTAGATGGTTAGGTATTTATTCTATCTTGTTGTAATGTGTCTTATTATCAGGATAAACGGTTGTTTCTTACTAAATTAAATATATTAAAATCTTTTTGTACACAGTTTTAAACAATAAATGTATCTTATTTCTTATTTCACACTTCAGTTATTTGGCAAAGCCTTTAAACAATATGTAAACAACGCTTTTTTCAGTTTTTTTTTTTTTTTTCAAACTACCTTCAGGCATGAGGGACCTAACTTTCAGTAAATATTCATAAGATTTCCATCACTCGCATTTAGTATCATTAGCCGCCATTATTATTGAGAGCCGGAAGTGAGGGAGCTTCCATCTGACGGAAATTCACTTATGAAATTTCAATGCGACGCTTATTCCATTTTTATTCCAGCTTTGCCTCACATTTGTGTTCGCTGCTTAGAAATTATATTCTGATATCTCATGATGGTAATAAAATTATGGAGAAAGAAAAAATCATAACAAAAATTGCTTACCACTGCTGCACTGCTAGTAAAAATATAGCAAAAAGCACAGCTTGATTAGCCATTCAAAGATAATAGATTTTTTTTAAAGATTCGAAAGTAATAAATAATACGAGAATATTATTATACAAGAAAACTGACAAAATTACCAATTCGTTCACAATTTTAGTACTGTTAAATTCGCAAAAAAACTGTTCCCAGTTAACATAATATACATGATTTTTTTACCAGAGTTAAATTCGTTATTGGGCAGCACATGTTGGTTAACGATACCGCAATGATACCAATACGGTATCGTTATCGCTACAATGCGCAATGTTATGAGTAACCACGGCCTGTCCGCGGGATATGACACAGTAACGTTATTTACTCCATTATGGAAATGATCCGGGAATCATTTGACATCAGGCAGAATTCAAAATGACCTGAGGTGCAATATGATATTACCAGATATTCTGCCGCAGAGTATTTTTGTGTAAGCAGCAGTATTGTGATTTGGTTTGAAAGGCATTGTAGCTAGTGAAATTGATGACTTTCAGAGATTACCCATCAAAATGTCTCAAAGTGGACGAGCGCAGTTTTTCACAGGCTTATGCGAAGAAAATTCCTGTGCAGCATGGTTCCAGTCATAGTTCTAGGTGTGATCTCTTACTATCAAACGTCACTCCACTTGCACGTTTCGTCTCTTCTTATTTTGTTAACTTCTAAAAAACATTAAAATTAATTTAGTCAAGTAAAAATTTATAAGATAATAATATGTCGTTCAGCACACTATGCTTAAATAAATAAAATATGTAGAACTGTTTAGAAGAAGAGCCGGCTACAAAAAAATTCGACAAAAGACTGATCGTTCTATATCCTCTCATATTATGAAATAACAAAAAAATCAACCATAATTAGTTATCATATAAAATAATCTTTATTGCAACAATATATATATACGAGTATATAAGTACCTATTTTTGATTAACAACAACAGCTTCATCATAACTGCGGCACAGAATCACAAATAATAAAACGGGACGGCGCAAATCTCTCGATATTTTGTAAATTGTCAAATTATTCTGTTTTACGACACAATTCAATTTTATGGGCGAAATATATTTATTGCTTTCGTTCGATCTAAACAATGTTTGGTAGGTGTTAATGTGGGTGAGCGATTTTATGACATAATAAATATTATACTATTATGTAGAGTCGGTGAGGTCGATAAATATTCAATTTCAGCATTTGAAGATAAGCTTGCTAGGCTTTTGGCTAACCTATTTATCATGTCTAGGCTAGGCGCATACAATGAATATTAGAATAGTGATTATATAGCTCTAAAGTAATAAATAATGTTGTACGAGTATTTACTTAAGAAATGTTAGATCGTCAGCTGTGAGGTGTGTTTCTTCTTCAAAACAACAAATGTTTAACGATCCATCCAATATCTGAGTTTTTTTTTGTTTATATACTTAGACTTACTTATTTTCTCGTTTCTTGTTTTCACGTCCAGTAACTCGAATTCCGTGGGATTTTTTCTGGGTGCATATTTTCATTTTCTGAACAGTCCTGATTTCCCCCGGCCGCAGTTGAAGGATTATCCACTCATTACGCGATATCCTGTATATATTGATATCAGTGGAATATATAAGAATTTTTCGGCTAACTACGTTAAGCAATCAAGCCAAAATATTTTCATATGATTGTATTTGTTTTACAAATTATGTTGCTGACTGTACGCAGCTATAAACTAAAGGTAAAGTCTCAAGCCCCTGAAAGTGACAAAATGCTGTAAATCTCATTAAAATAATGTGATCTTGCAGAATGGCATTAGGGATCCACTCGATCGAGTAATTAGCTGCTAATAGCCCGGGCGCTGGCGGTAAGTACGGGGAATATTCCAGAATATTCGAGATGTTGAGTGGCTTAAGACTTGTGGTTTTGGAAGTTATCAGCTTTCAGAGTGCATAAGATTCAGGTATAGGAGATGTTACTAAAAGTATGTTCTTATGGATTCATAATAAGCCTATCTTGTTATTTTTCTGATTAAATAAAATTTTATATTAATGAAATTCGACCTAGTCGCCGATAAAGACTATTATAGATATTTAACAATGCAAAATATATACAAAAATCTTTGATCTAATATTTTTGCTGCCGCTCGTGGCTTTGCCTGCGTTGTGGCGTAAGCATTATCAGCCATAATGTTATCACATTTGGGACTCAAGCCTACTCTCGGCAGGAGAGCGAATGGATCTTAATCCACCACGCAGACCCAATGCGGATTGGAGGATGTCATATTATGCCACGGACCATTTTTTTTCTCTAATCTATATCATGGCGATGTTTTTCTTTACCGTTATGCGTACATAAATATATTTTTAACACGCATGATTGCAACGGAATTTCAACCCGCGACCATCTACAATCATATCGCAATGGCCTCGTTCACTCCGCCACCACGTTTTCACCTGACTCAGATGAAACACATAGTACAGTATTTGAATAAAAAAATATCTTTAACCTGAAACCAGAAAATGCTGATCCTAAGAAGCCATAACGAACCAAAAGTATTTATCGGTGCTCTTAAACAGAGGTTCATGACAACCCTATAAACAAAGCTCAACTACAAAGCCACACGAGTGTTCCAGGGTTGTCGCTATTAGTCACCATTGCCACAGATTACGTACATACAGTTAGCCTGAATTACATAGGCCATTAGCATCACATAAATTCATATTAAAAGTGTACGAGTTGTGCACAGAAACTAGAGGGCAGTAGGTAAATACTATATGAAGGCTGTTGATTGCGTAAAATCCAGAGTAATATGCCTAATGCCTACACTGCATAAAGTAGTGATAAATTAGGAAGATATTGTGAGGATGACTCACGCCAAAAGAATTAAAGCGATTACGCCGAATTTCGGTATAGTATTTTTAGATATAGTTCAGAGTTTAGACTTCTTACATAATATATCGATATCACGCCTACAAAACGCGGGCAGTAGCAAGATTTGATACAAATGTTTCTGTCATTATGAAAACGGCTACTTGTACCTTTGAGAATCTAGCAAAAGAAGACTCAAACGTCAGAATCTGCAAACATAAATTTCTGCCATTTTTAACGGGGGACGAGGTAAACACGCATTGCACACGCGCCTAACAAAATATTATTCATGTAAACGCACACTATAATAATCTCGCACACAATCTTCCACATAGTTATCAAATGCAGCGTATAGTTTTATAGCCAAGAAGGTTATATGGCCAACAGAGGGGTACGCCTTGCATTAACACATCCTTGGGCTAGATTTTCGAAGACTTGTACTTACATGTTTTTCTTGAAATATAGTTTCGATAACACATAGCGGCTGTATAAAGTGTCTTTACTGGCGAACTATTTATTGTGCTGTAGTTAGGATGTGGTACGACAGATCATTGGGAAGTAATGGAGTTATGGCAGGGTTAGAACATAGGCCAGGGGATCTGGATTCTAATGTCTAAATAATCTAATACATGTCTGAGTAATGTGACTGATTAGGTAAGTGATGATATAGTTATGATTTTAGAGTTCTGTGGTTAAATTTTATATTACCAAATTCAGTCTGCTCCTGCTCTAATTTTCCTTTATTTTGGTTCAAAATGTAACTATGTAGGTACATATAGAAAAAATTAACTTGACTGAATCAATAAAATGTAGATAAATACTGAAAAAGCAAAAAAAAATTATGCAGTGTTATGATTGATTTACATGTCCGTTTAAAACCATCAAAATGTATATTAATTTAGACGCAAATTGGATGGATGGATGTATGTTGTTACGCAATCACGCCAAAATTACTAAAATTATTGGGCTAAAATTGAGTGTTAGTTATAAAACATAGTTAAAAAACAGGTTCAAAGGCGTACTTATTATTAAAGTAGCCTATAATTACCTAGTTAATTAAATTATGCGCAATGTGCCCGTAGTTTTCTAAATTAGCAGACTTTTCCAACTCAAACAGAGTGGCTCTTACTAAAGGACTACAAAAAGCTTGTAATACGCAAAAAAATCTATAAAACGGTGTCTAGTTACGTACGGGCCCGGCGGAACCACCAGACCGAGTAATGCCGATTAAGCGAGGATCTCTTTTAGAGTTCCGTTTAAAACCGCTTTACAAATTGGTTAACCCCTGGTTTTCTAGGTTTTTCTGAGTTTAGAGAGACTCTAGTATTAAATACTGGAGTCTCTCTGAACTCAGAAATTTTGTTCTAGGATTTCATTTCAGCAAACTTTTTATCAACGTCACAAACTTGTGCTTAATTAAGCCTTTTGATATACCTACACCGTAAATTTTTAATCACCGGAAATAAAATACGCATAGTCAGTTACCGTTACTGAACACAGATAAGGAATAATAACTTAATTAAAAATAAAATTCATTAAAATTGGATAACTGTTACCGTTAGTCGTTATCCTAAAGGATTTGCGTCGGGCGGTACCCTTTATTGATAATAATTTAAGTTTTATTCATCGTTTGGCAAACGCGGGCACCTAGCCAGCTCGCAAAAGCTCAGCTCGGGCGCCGCATTGCGCCGTTGTCACTCTGTCATTTTGTAGAAATCCAAAATGATGACTGCACAGATACAACGAAGTACCCCGTCTGCATTGTCCATTCAATTTTTTTGGTAATTAAAAATTGGTGGTCTATAAAATCATGGTTTATCATAGCCACACCAGATTGACGCTGAATGGAGTTTCACACTGACCCAAACTGAATGGAGGTTACACTGTCATTTTTGGCACTCTATAAAAGTCTTCAGGTACAGAACCCACGGTCAATTCATTTTATCGTACGGAAAGTTATTTTTTTTGGTTTAAAAATCGAATTACCGTTTGAGCTTTGCTCCTGACTGTTTGTACTCATTACCCATCTCTGGGCGTGGGCGTGGGAATGGGAATACGGGGTAATTGAATTTTTGACGGGTACTTGATTGGATGCAAAGGGTTGAAGGTGTCTAAGGGTAAGTGATATTGCGATTTTAATTGGGAACGATTTGAATTTTTCGCTTGTTACGCATTTATTTGTTTTACTACGGCAGGAATGAGATGCAAATTACACATTGGATTTTGGAATCGACTTTTTTCGTCTTTGGAATCGGATTTCAAGTGCGCCTCGAAGAATCTCCTTTCGTGCACTTGACACATATTTACGAACTTTTTAGGTTCTATGACATGCCGGTTTTCTCACGATGTTTTCTTTCACCATTATGCACGTGTTTTAATGCACACATAGATTTCGTACAGACAAATCCATCGGTGTACGACGGGGTTCGAACCCATGACCTTCGGATCGAGAGTCGAAGCACCACTCGGCCAACACAGCTTCTAAAAACCAACTAAAACTCATTTTCGCATAATGTCGAACAACAAAATAACTCGTGTATGTATTTCCTTGGGAAATTAATGTAATTTCCTGCAGCACATGTGACGTGAGTATGTACGTGAGTGTCTGCTCTGCGTAGCGCACACGGAAGTGTGGAGGGAAGGATGAAGTACATTTGAATTGACGACGACCTGTCTACTTATTGGGACCTATCTATACTAAAACGCGACAAAACCGCACGGAGAAAAAAAATGGGATAGCAAGACTAAATAGTAATATAATATATTTTCGTGAACTAATAAATAACTTTAGTTAGCTAGAACTATTATATTGTAATCGTTACTTAATTTCGTTAGCAGGAATTATTATTTTTGTAATCGATACTAAATTATTCTCGCTTTCACAAATTGAAACATAATTTTAGTAACTATAGCGACTCAAGTTATAGCGAAAATATTCTTTTCTCTCAGATATTTCTAAGGTTGTCTAAAAATTTTTTTGTAATATCGTAAAACAAGGTCTCCACGATACAGGCTTACCTAGTGTGGGGCCTGTAGTAAATACGAATATAATATAGAAATTTCTGTAAAAAATGTAATGGTAATTGTGATTTTTTGTAAAGCGGACGAAAGAGAACGTACCCAGAAAAATGCATTGGTCCTTCATTTTTGAGAAAAACTGTGCAAATGTGTGAAAATATTTCTTTCCTAAATTCCAACAGTCGTAGAAGTAATCCACACATCAGGAAAGGCATGCGTTGACACAGAGCGCCGCGTTCCGGTAATTTATGTATCCGACATTACCGTGAATATCCCGGCATAACCGTGAATTTCCCGGAGTTACCGGGAATATTCCGACGCTGCCTACGTCGACACGGGTTTATTACACGCTTATATTGTCGACCTGGGTTTGTTTATAATTAACTGTCTTCAAACAACTTACGTACAAGCAAGATTTATGAGACTGAAGAAAATTATTAGTGCGTAAAACGTTACTCTTATTTCTTTTTGCTTTATATATCTACTTAGGTCTGTGTTTACCAATAGATAATCGGAAGATTAGGCCTCTTTGTCCGTTATCTTTGACGTTTAATCTATGAAAATTCGTGTCAAAAACGTCAAAACAACTGTTTAAAACTTAACCGCCTGTTGGTGAACTCTGGTCTAAGACCTGAAGAATCTTCCGATTTATCATTGGTGAACACAGACCTTAGTCTTATTTGGTAAAATTAATCAAAAGGTAATTAGGTATAAGTAATTAGGTTTTAGTCTTTTTTTTTTCTTGCAGATTAAACAACAGACTAGGAGTAAATAAATATGTAGGTAGTAACGCAGAGTAGCGCGATCTGGAAAAAGTCTATCGAAGATAATTTTGGTCGACTTGGTGAAATACTAGTCACAATAAATATTTCCCATTAAAACGCAAAGCCCCCACAATTAAAAATTACTCCTGTCGCTTTATTCAGGAGAGACACAGAGTAAATTAGGCAGTAAAGTACCAGCAGTACCATATTCTTCTTTTTAAATCCTTTTTTCGATTTTTCTACAAAATAAAATGAAACACCCTGAAAGATTCAGCCGCATAGATAAATAGGGATGTGCTCGAAATTTGAGTTGCAAGATGGAACTACAGACAGACAGACAAACAAAAAAGTGACTTATTAAAACGTGATAATAATAAAAATCAATATACGCCGTTATTAGAACGTCGAGCTAAGCATTATACCATGTTTCCATGCCTTCACGAGTATTTACACTATCATAAAATACTTAGGAAGTCTGTTAGCGAAAAGTATTGAACATATTGGTCTAAAACTTGATTTTAATATAGTTTAGGATCAAGGATCAATTTAATAAATAAATACAAATACAAGGAAAGGATACAGACTACTTATTATCCCGATATAACCCGGACAAATAAATATCTATGTATAAAAAACTTAGTTCGGACTGATTGACTGACTCACTAAGTGACTGACAGTCAGGCTAAACTACTAAACATATAGAAGTCAAGAAGTTTATATATAACCCGCGTGCGACTTCGTCACCCGTGGATTTTTTTTTAATTGTCAATGTTGTTTTTTCTTGCGAAAGCAATGTCACAGAATAGCAAAGTGTCAGTACTAATCCAGTCAATCAAAACTTGCTCATTTTCAAACCCTCTTTTTAACCACTAAAACAAATTAGGAAAAAACTGAAAAGCATAGCGGTACTTATCTGCAGAGATTATAAAAATGCAACTTTCAATTGAATATTGTGTTTACCTGAGGAGTCAGGATCATTCAACTTTTAGTTATTTGATTATAACGGGTATTTATCGCGCTCTGACTCGCTCTATGACTGACTGTCAACCCGTGACCACGGCTGTTGCAATACAGTCAAAACGTTGGGACACAAAAACATACGAGGTGAGCGCGATAAATACCCGTTATAATCAATAACTATGTGAGATAATCGCGAAAGTCTACGAAAAACCATTCAACTTTTGGTCTAATAACACCTTCAATCCGAACTTATACATACATATTTTAACATTAATTTTGAAAATAATATTGTAATGATTTTACAAGTCTCATTTCTTTTGTTACTGTCTTGTTTCTTCTGTTTTCTGTGTCCGAGGGTGCGTGCCGTATAAAACGTTGGAATTTTAATTTACCCTCGTTAGATGTTGGCACCCGACTCCGGCCGTGTCAACCAGACGGCAGGAATGCGGGCTGCCGTGCCGTTGTTATTCCGTTTATTTCAGGTGTAGATGTTCAACACTAGGGATATTTGGTTTTATATAACAGTTGTACATTGGGTTGTTTTTCTGTAGCAAAATTTATTTTACATGAGTCAAAAAACATGAAATCTACGGGAAAGGGTAAGGGTTCAAAAACTCAATTTTACAATTATCTAAATTGATGTCGATGTCATATAAAGCTGGCTTCAGGCTTTGCTACAATATAATAGCATATAGTATAAAGCTCATAGCACAACAATATCGCGCACCATACATTGTTATAGACACGTTCACACTTTACTATATTATTGGTTACGCTTTAAATTGGTGCGATGAGCTGAGTTCATGCTGTGCTATAATATCACACGCCACCCTCTTCCTCTAGCATCATAATAGTATAGCGTAGTCTGAAACCAGCTTAACTTATACATTTTAACAGTTCACCGATTATTGTTTTTCCTTCAAAATAAGACTCAATAAATCGCCCAATACTATCATGCAAAGAAGCATCAAAAATGTAATCTCCAGTGCGTCGTGTCATCCCCCCCCCCCACCCCACCATTTGTCACGCACTGCAGTACGATACAATCCGAGGGCTCTACATCCGCGAGATTTATTCGGGAGAGATGAAACACTCCCTACTGACACGACAAAGGGCGCTTCACACGCCCAGAGCGGTGACGAGATGTTGCTTCATACCCTGAAAAAAAAAAGTAAATCCATTGGGGAGAGTCCTCGGAGTAAACGCAAAAGTCCTTAACAACACGACACGTCTAACGTTTGCTTGAAACCCATGACTTAGCTATCGTATAAACAAAGCCCTCATACAAGCGATGCGTATTTTCAGACGCTGGCGTTCAGCAGTAGACTATTGAGGGCTGACTACGTAATACTCTAGTTTTTTTCCGTTAAAAATAAAAAAAAAATATTCCAATTGATAAATAGTATAAATATATTTAGTAATAAAACATGACAAAGCGCTGAAAACATAGAACCCAATTTAGAACTCAACACGATTTTACTAATTCAATTATTATTAAATTATGAATTTAGATAAACTAGAGTTAAGTTAATTAACACTTTTGTTTGGAAGTTAAGCGGATTTATTACTAAATATATTTATACTATTTATTAATATTTATGGATTTCCGCAAAGTAACGCCTGAATCAATCAAAAATATTCCAGTCTGATAGTCGTTTTGTCTTATGATTAGTCGTCATACCATTAGTAATCTTGTTCATGTTCTTTTGTAGTCGTGTCGTTCCACAGTCGTCACGTTCCTTAGTAAACCGCTCTGAACCCCTCCGGCGTCGCACGACTAATGCGGCCTGAAGGCTACATTTACATTTTCATCCTCCCGACATCAGTCTTGATTGTTAAACAAGTCTCCCCCTAAAAACTCTTAATTGCTCGTACAGAGATCAACGCAATTTATATGCAATATAAATGCAAATTACGTTGTTTTTCTGCTATCATTTAGAATTTTTAAATAAAGTTGTTCAACAACTTTTTTTGTATAAATACAAAACACAATTACATTTACTTTTGATAATTTACCGAGTTACAGAGTTTTCAAAAGAATTAATTAAACACAGTTGATCAGTAACCTCGTTTAATCATCAAAATATTAATTTCGGCAGCTAGGTAGAGTCAACTTACTATAATCAAATGTGCAGAAAAAAGGAAAAACTGTTCACAATTTTGTTTATGATCCATTTTGTAGTAAAAGATCAATTGATTCAACTATCACAGTCTCTGAAACCATCCGCTCTTTCTCCACGATTCCCAGCAAGCAGCTGTACTCCTATTCACACTTAAACCGACTGCATCCGGAGCAAACAATGTAACACGTCCATCAAAGTTTGGAAGGGTACTCAAATGTAATCGACACAACTAGAAGGGCATTTAACGGATAAACAGCTTCCTCTGCTGACGGAGAGTCCCGAGGGATCGCTCCCGCAACGGCACCAGTACCCGGCGACCGCTGCGCGTGACCACACGGCGACCTCAAACTTGACTAGTGGCCTTTACAAAACAGTTATTCTGAGATAGCTTTCTTTCAACTTTATGATAAAGTTTCAGTAAAGTTATGTTGATTAGTTATTGGTAAATAACCGTCCTACTGCACGAGAAAACTTTTACAGCAGAAGGATCTCATATCGTCAATTTATTGTTCAGTGGCTTGTTCATCACGTTAATTTAGTCTTCCACTATCAAGTTTTAGGAGAGTAATGAATAATTAGATACGAAAATGGCGAAGCAATGGGATAAGCAGAAGATCCTGAATACGGCAGTGTTGTGGTGTTGTGGGGGATTCTTGTTCGTGTTCTGTGGCTATGGGCTATATCGCCAGCATCGTCTGGAGCAGAGGGTCATAGTGCTGGAGACGCAGTTCAAGGAATTCTCCAGGAGCACCGGTGAGCCGAAGCACCAGGAGCTGGCGCTGAGGAGGGAGACCAGAGATGTAGCCGACTGCGTCTGTCCTGCAGGTAAGTCAGAAGAACAATACGGAAATGTTAACGATATGGTTCTTTGAAGTGGGAAAAGAACGTTTGAACAACCGTTTTCCTTCTAAAATATCGTTTTCCAATACAACAAGGAAAATACACAAAACGACATTATCCGTAATTGAAATTTGACTACGCCGCGAAACCTAATGCCGCCATAAATTACTTTCGATAGAATCTCGAGCAATTCTACTCACAGCTAAATATAAACGTTTTCGTGAGATAGATCTCCGTACTGATACTTGGAATCGTAAACAGAATTTAATCAACGAGCGAAATTCTCGGTACTATGTATAATTTAGCTTCAATATTGAACAATGGAAGCCTATGGAACGGGTCATCGATGCTTGTACATTGTGCTGTAACCACGACCATTCTATAATATCCTGTAATAAACTCAATTGGGACGAGATCAATCTGATCGAAAACCAACTTTCCTGTATCCACAACAAGATCTATTATCCTTTTAACATGAATAAGGTAGTTGTTTCCTTGTGTATCTGGGTCGGGTTGTTCAGAGACAAATTTGTACTCTATTGTCACAGCTATTAGACATAATAGCTCAATGAAGTGTATTGAAAAAGTCCTTTCAGGCCTAAATCGGGTTACCCAAGTACCGAGCGTGTGACATAGGAAGGATTGTACCGGATATGGAAAATGTCCCCTCGAATTAGCTCTCAAATTGGTCGAGATTTGTTATCTGTTCCCCATTAGTTTTATTGGGTGTTTCCTCTACAATGTCAATTGGCTTCCAAGTGAGACATGTAAACTGTGAATGCTTTGTACTCTTGTTTAGATGGGTAGACATACTGGAAATTATGTCAAATTCCGTGGGTTGACATGAGTCTCAGAAAAACCATGTTAAAGGTCGTTAGGATTTTACGCTTCACTTTTTTGCTCAAGAAGTTTTAATCCTCAAGGGTATCTACTCTAAAATTTTTGTTGATTTAATTCACCCTTTTCTCAATTCTGAGCTCATTATCTCCTAACAAATCAAGACAGATATTAATGGTCTCATCAGCCGGATCTTGAATTAGGAAGTTGGAAAAATTTAATTTGTACAAAGAGTTTAAAGTTTTTTTATAAACTAAGTAAGAGTCAACTTGCTAATTATCTATTGTGAGGCAATAATGGCTTTTTGTTTGAACTTTGGAGAATCATGTACTTCCTTTGAAGAGTACTTTCCATAAGGAAGTACTTAGTAGATTTCATTCTCGATATAACTTTCATCATCAATACTCAATACTCAATATATTTATTGTCATCAAAATGGTAAGATGGTAACAATTACAATATTTTGATTCACATGTGAACCCTTTACAATATGGTTCAATATGGCAGACCGAGGTTTTTCTTTTTACCTAAATACTTAAGGCATGCAAATTACACTAAGTAGTAGGTACCTAACTTATTTTTTACGACTCCTATAACATGTTTGAATTGGTAGGTACGTAGTTTATTTGAATATAATAATTGTCAAGTCCTAACTTGGTTTCTTTATAAGGGTTGGTGCTATAAAGTCATGCTTACAACGAACTTTTCTGTCGCAACACGTCAGCCCTGTGGTTCTTCCTGTCGTCTTCTGCTGGTCGTGTCGAAAGAATTTTGTTTAAAATCTTTATATTTATCGCTTCACATATCTGATCCCTTCAGTTATGTGAAGGAGGAACCCTTCAACTAGCTGAATTTAAAATGGACTCATTTAAGTTTCCTCTATTTCATAAATTTCCCAATATAGAGTAAGTATCTGGAAAGTGTAAACTAAGTTAACTAAATTAGTGATGCCATTGTCTGGACATGTTTAGTAAAGTTAATTTTTATTGATTACGGTTTTTCCAAAACATAATATTTTGTTGAGACAAGGGTGGTTGTCTGTTATGTCGGCAAACTGACCCCACCTGCCGCATTCTCACATTACTCACTCACCCTTTGTTTTGATTCAATCACGTATAATAATTATTTTGTTTCTGTTGTTAAAGATACATCTATGTAGTGTTGTTCTTTGTTCATCATAAAATAAACCAGTAAACGGTACACTAAAAATAAAAAAACCTACAAACAATTATATATTTTTTCTATAAATAAATATTTTGGACATTTTACACAACGCCATCTAGCCCCAAACTAAGCAGAGCTTGTACTATGGGAACCAGATAACTGATTAAAACCTTATATACTTTTTTTTGTAAATACATACATAGTATGTACATAGAAAACACCCGGACTCAGAACAAACACCGATGTTCGAAATAAACCTATACATCGACTGAAAACAATAAAAATGTACGATAGGATTATGCCCGTGCACCCTGAAATTGATTTAACTGAAATTCATTTAATAAACTAACAAAACATTAATTAACGACATTGAGTAAACCAAAGAAGAAAAAACAAATGAAGGCTAAATAAGGTCACAGAAGTTAAACCAAAATGAGCAAAGATGAATCAGAGCACTTCTGCCAAAGTTATAAATTACCAGCAGCGCAACTTTATGAAGAAACAAAAGTAATTCGGAACTAAGGCAATAACGGAAGCGCAGCGGTCAATGAAACAATTACACAGACATGGCTCCCCGCTGACTCGTTACATGAACACTTGGAAGAAGGGAACGAAGTATTTTATTCAGAAAGTAGTAGAACTTTTTTTGCGCACGTCCATGTGGAAAGTCACTTAAAAAAATACATAATTTCACTGTCATCCACAAATCTAGTACTTAGCTAGCTTTTTAAGCAATAGCGCATTTTAGCACAGCATCTTAGTTATAAATTATAACATTGTATACAGAACAGAGAGCAGCTTGTCATGAAAATAAATCTGCTACAGAAAATAAGCATAGATGATTAACTGTCTTAAAATAGCTGTACTATGGTGAAAGATGGTACCAAATGTGTATCTTGCATATTTTGTGCTACATTTTGTACGTTTAATTAAAAGTCTTAGAAAACTTGTTTGTTTCCTAAAATTAAAATACACATGTTAATTATTAATATTCATCATAATAGAACCCTATGTCCCCGCGTCGTCGTCGGGACAAAGGGCAGACACAAAGTCTCTCCAGGTTGCTCTGTCTAGCGCTGTCCTCTTCACTTGCTCCAAGTCAGGCCGAGGTTTTGCGCTTCTTTAATAACTTTTTTTAATATAATAAACGTTAATTATTATTGCTTTATTGAATAAATAGATAACATTAAAGATTTTTGTACTAACTAAAAACAGGAGTTTTTTTATATGTTTTTGTATTTTTATTTGGCCTATTATTTTATATTTATGAAATTATTTTAATAACAAAACGTTTATAAAAACATGAAACGAATATTATTCATTCTTCAAAACCCCGGCAATTAGCCTAAGGGAATAAATTATTCTTTATTCTATGGTGTTCCCTAAAATTATAACGATAATTTAATGTAAAGAGCGGAAAAGTGGTCGGTACGGATGTGACGTCACAAATTCGTTTTTAAGAGGTAGAGCTTATAAAAGAAAGTATTTTGATGTTAGAAAGAGATAAATGTGTGCAAATGAAAAACCCACTATTCTATTGCACCTCGAAATACTGTCAACTTTACATATTTATGTAATCACCTTTCTTAGTTCTCACCTTAATTACCTTTATTATGATAATATGATACATGACTTTTTTTTCAAAACGCTAAGGCCACTTGGGTTATTGAGACGAATCTAAATTGATAACATTCAATCCATCCAGCTGTTCAAAAGATACGAGGAAACATAAAAATCCACATACATACATACAAGATATGCGCGAATAATATAACCCTTCCTTGGCAGTGAAGTAAAAATAATCTAGAAAAAAACAATTGCGTTTACAAACAGCCGACTCGCAAACACAAGAACGCGCTTATAAATCCATCTGCCAACGCAGTAATAATGAGCCCCGACTGAATGATTAGGTGGCTGTCACCATGAGCTTTTTGTGACTCAATTCGGATTTAGTGGTATGCTGCATGTCACAAATGGTACCTTAAGATAAGTACTGGAGTGGTGCAGATTACAGTAAATAATTAAGGTTTCAGAAAAAAAAATACAACCACAGAGTACTAAGATAGCCAGTATCCTCGGCACGCTGCCATCGGGTATCAAGTTGGAGCAGTTGACCTACCTATAAATCGTTTGCAACGTTCTATGGGTGGTAATGGTGTTTCTTGTAAATTTTCTGACATAGATTGTAGAGTACCTAAGTGTTAAATTGCTAAATTTTTAAAAGATATACACAACTACAACCGACTTCCATTGGCCTGTTTTAGTGACCGTTAACACAACTGAAAAGTCACAGAAAGCGAAATCTGAAATTTCGTTTACTACCACGACAAATAATATTTAGTTATGTTGTTTTAGTAACTAAACTACTGAACTGATTTTGTTGAAATTTCTATGGGACCAATGTGAAAATACTTATATTTATCATAATATAAATAACTCAAAATCAGTTGATAAATGACAAAGTTCTGGGGTAATAAACATAAAAAACTACATCCTTTTTCAAAGTAGGTTGAATAACAATTAACGATTTACTAAAGTTTTCATTTACAGTAGCCTAAATATTCTGTGGCTCACAAATATGCGCAGGTTAGGTATAAAAATTTGTAACAGATTATAGCTCTACGTCTTGTGATTGTGTACGAGATGCTCCATTGTGACCTAACACTGAAGAGGGACTTGTGGATCTAAATTGGTCCTATACGGGCCTTCATTGCGTCCAGTGTGAAACCATTCAGTACAATATCATAGGTACCTTGTACTAGACAAGTGGCCACTGAATCTATTCATCAATAAAATATACGGTAGAAGGTGTACGTGAGTTTTCTACCAACTTCAAAAAAGGAAGAGGTTTTCAATTCGGTATTTTTTAATGTATCTTACCTCAGAACTTTGTTGTTATTAAACCGATTTGAAAAAATATTTTTTGTTTGAGAGGTTATAGATTCAGAATTTATTGAATTTATATAACAATCGGTTCAGTGGTTTAGTATTTAAACAAAATAGCTGAATAATAGCCTAGATCATTATATTTCATTACTTATGTATAATATAATATTAATCATAATAGACACATTTTCAGTAGGTAACCGGTATAAAACATTATGAACAAATAAAATCAAGCTGAACTTATGAAACTCAGTTCGACTGTAGTCTATAGTTTGAAATCGGACATAGGGCAATTAACTCTGTGCATATTACACCACGGGAAAGCTGTAGTTAGATAATGAATAATAACCCAATTTAACTTAATAAAGTGATTTTATAAAGGGTAAATCATGTTTCTACTTGTTTTTGCCGTTTTAAATAAGTTTCAGTGAGTCAGCGTCTCGCTTGGATTTCACACGTCGCTGTCGTCGCAGATGCGCCTCGTTTACATTGATGCATTGCGCTTTCAAATATTTTTGAAATGTTCTGTATAAAATGTGGAACAAATGAAATAAATAAAAGTGGGTAAAAAAGGTTCAAAGAGCTTATGAGCGTGGTATCGTATGAATCTGTAGTTGGCCGTGACAGCTTTTTCAGCCCGTCTCATGATCTCGACATAACTTAAAATATAATATTTTAGTTTGTATCTACATAAATTATATTTTTCCAAAAGTTTATTAGGTAGATTTTTCGTTTCGTTTTTTCATCGATCGTAATGTATTATTCGCAGCGAGGTGGCGGAGGGCAGGCAGGAGGACGTGGCGGCCGAGTGGATGAGGCCCTTGCCTTGCGATTTGATGGTCGCGGGTTCGAAATCCCGGTGGCAGTCATGCGTAAATGGGTTTTTTCGGTCGAAAAAATATATGTATGCATCCCACGTTCTCACAACGGTAAAGGAAAACATCGTGAGGAAACCGGCATGTCGTAGAACCTTAAAGTTCGAAAACATGTGTCGAGTGCACGAAAGGAGCCTCTTTGGGGCGCACTTGAAATCCTTTCATCACACTGGTTCGAAGGAACTAGTGACACGATAAGAAGAGCGAGGTGGCAGCGCATATTTTAATGCTACTTACCTAAATAGTCTTTTAATGACTCGTGTTGCGTTGTAGACTCGGAAACATAAAATTACATGCATTAAAACCTCATGCATAACTGTTAGTCAAAAATTTCTGATATTTTTGGCTGCCACTCCCTGTAAGTCAATTAAGAAAAACTGATAAAACTCATATAGGTAATTTAGTAACATCACTTTAAAATATAAAAGTTCTATCGCAACATTATAATATTATCACTACCGACTGACGTCACCCGACCCGACTCAATAAGCAAGCTTAAGTCCACTCATGTAAATAACCCTCCTTTTTGCTTCGTGGTAGTTGGGTAAAAACTATGATCCCGCATCGTTTATCACGTGTAAAGGCGAGCTTCCAAAGAACCGCAGACAATTTCCATCCAGACCACTGGAGACTGAAACTATTGTTGAAACACGCACTGGCTCGCAAATACGCGACTCTTTTATTCGAAACGTTTATTTTTATAGTGAGTAGTTAATGGGAAAAAAATATTATGTAATACGAGTGTAAAGGTCATTGTAGGAATATAATGTCACGTAAATTGTCTGTTATTCAAAATTGTTACTATGTAGACTCAAAGAGTCTACATGGTTAGTATACATTTGCCACTGTAGCGATTTGCCACCGCAAAAAAGTAGTAGTGATTTGCCACCGCTCAAAATATTTTAATATTTTTAGTAGCGATTCGTCACCGCTGTTTAATCCCAATAAATCAATTAGTAAGTGGTTTGACACTTGACTTATTTCAGATTAAAATAACAAAAATTATTTCTTTGAAAAGAAATCTTTTCGCGCAGATAGTTTGAAAGATAAACATAAATATAATATATGTATACCACAGGTAAATAATACTATGTTCTATAAAAGCACTTACATAAACGCCATAAAAATATATAATCATTTGCCTTTAGAAATCAAACAGTTAAATGGTAACTTATTTAAGAATAAACTAAAAAGATGGCTGAAAGATTGTGTTCATTATAGTCTGAACGAATACTATGATACCTAATTTATGTCAACCATAATTCCTAAAATTATCTTATAGGTAGATACTTGAATTGTACAGATTAGTTACCTACCAACTTAGTAAAATAGTAGGTAAAAAAAAATGTTAGTTTCTTTGTTTATTATGTTATGTAAAAAAAAATTAACTTTATTAAAAATGTTTTGGTGTAGATACCTACTTAGATAATAGGTAATTTGCCAATGTAAAAATATTGTACGTCCGAAACGGACAAAACTGTTTGCTCCTAACGTTTAAAAATATGACCATCTTTTGTACTAGTTTTCACAATAAAAATGTTCTTATTCTTATCATTTTTTTTTTAAATTCTTCTTTAATTCTTAAAAAAAATATATCTTAAAATCGGTATCATCGACTAAAAATCAAGGAAAACAGCTTCTTATTTTTGACGTGACTACGTCTAATAAATCGATGAACGCCGCCGCCGTCTGCATGCACGAAAACGTTGACATCATTGATAACGCTGTCATTGTCCGGTGACGCGCATTGTCCGGTAACGCTGTCATAGCCCGGTAACGCCCATTGTCCGGTAACGCCGGTAGTCACGTTAAACTATCGTCTGTAAACCACCTTTACAGACAACTATTTTTTTAAATAAATTATAAAAAACCGCAGTGTGTCGTTTCCCAGTGCGTGTTCGTACATCTTGCCCACAATTGAGTTAAACCCATGTGTACAAATATTCGGAGAGCTTTTTCAAGATATAAATTGACATTCCCAACGCTTTTGAAAATCAACTGCTTTACCAAAGTTACTGCCAAATGTAGGGATTTATTGTACACTATCTGGAAGTTTGAGGAAATAAATATTTTTGCGGGAATTCTTAATATTGAAGGCCTTGGGAAGTTTTCGAAATGAAAGCTGTAATCTTTTTTTTATTATTACTATTTATAGGCTTGCGTTTCTGCCTCCAAAATAATACAATACTTTTTTGAATGAAAATTTAAACAACGGTTAATGAACAGACACTAAGAGGCTAGTATCAAGTTTAATTTCAACTTTAGTCATAAGTAAGTAAGTTTAATACCTACTTATCTCGAACCAAACTGTGACTCACACTTAGTTTTATTCCAAAATCTAAATATTATTCAGTATTTGACAACAGATATAATTCACTTTTTGAAAAACCATTAATCATTTCACAGTTTAACTTAACACAAGCGATTTCAAGTTATTCTACCAAAATTGAACATTACAACGACTTTCAACTTTGTTGCAGAGGCCCATAAGGTGAGAATTCCTCTGAACATGGTGATGTGTTCAATCATAACCAGGAACACGTATTTTCCTACTATTACGAAGGAATAACATCCTGACAAGTGTCAAAGGCAGCGATGCCAACACGTTCGAAAACCACCTCTCCCAAGACCCGAGAAATCATCGAAATGATTCTTAACGCTTGCAGAATATGGTTGAAGATGGTGTAAATTGCAAAGTGGTAGCGAAATCCACGCATGCCGCGAAATTTTAATATTTCTCCAGTGCAACATGCATCTTCTTGGCACTTAGGTAATTTCGTGTCTAAACCGTTTTTAGAGTTCCGAGTCATAAATAACCCTTATGATTGAATTAAAAAGGGAAAAAATATATTCCATAATATAATTGATTGATTCTCAGGCGTTACTTTGCGGAAATCTATAAATATTATTAAATAGTATAAATATATTTAGACATAAATCCGTTTAACTTCTAAACAAAGGTCTAAACCAAAGCGCCGAAAACAGAAAACTTAAGTCAGAACTCGTCACGTGTTTCTCCTCTACACGAGCATCCGCAGGAGATGTTGACTCGCCGAAATCTGAAAAGAGAGTGACAAACACCGTCGCTCGGCTCGACTTTGTTTAGAAGCTAAGCGTATTTATTACTAAATATATTTATCTAATCTAATCAGCCTGCAACACCCACTGATGGGTAAAGGCCTCTTCTCTATGACGCCAGTCTTGTGGCCTTGCAATATATTTATACTATTTATTGAACATTTTCCATATCTATTGTGAAAAAAAACTTTGTGATAATCGTTGATCAAGTGTTAAAAAATCTAACAGATAAGAAAAAAACTTATCACGAACTGAAGTCACATTAAGCCAGAATAAACATTCAGAATAAAATAAACCGAATTTCTACTGAAACAAGAATGGTACAATCCTAAGACAATTCCAAAATTCGCTTTTGTGTACACTATCTGAGCGCATAGCTCAAGCGGTGGTTACCATCTTTTGTCCTTATGCAAATGTACAACTTGTAGAAAAGCAATCCAATTTGACGGCGAATCCCCCGAGATAAGTGCACACCGCATTTTTAAATTAAATTTTACCGAATTTAGCAAAAATACACTTTGTTGCTCGAGTTTTGGTTTCAGTTTTGAATAGAGAAAAGTTAAGACGTATATTTGATGAATTAATGATTATTGCAATTAGTTGAAACAATTTTATGTTGAAAAAAACTCGGATTTTTTATTTTAAAAAGTACATAATCAGCCTATAATGTTCCCACTGCTGGACTCAGGCCTACTCTCGGCAGGAAAGCGAATGGGTTTTAATCTACCACACGGACCCAATGCGGATTGGTGGATGTCACATGCCATAGAACATTTTTTTTTCTGTCCTTTGACATGCCGGTTTCCTCGCGATGTTTTCCTTCACCGTTGCGAGAACGTGGGATGCATACATAGATTTTTTTGACCGAAAAAACCCATTAACGCGTGACTGCCACCGGGATTCGAAACCGCGACCATCAGATCGCAAGGCAAGGGCCTCATCCACTCAGCCACCACGTCCTTAAAAACTATGTGAGTAAAAATAAATATAAGTTATTCCATCTAAAATACGAGGAGTACAGATAATATCCTATCCTACTTCCTACTAATATTATAAACGCGAAAGTTTGTAAGGATGGATGGATGTTTGTTACTATTTCACATAAAAACTACTGAATGGATTTTAATGAAACTATACAATAATATAGCTTATACATCAGAATAACACATAGGCTACAATTTATAAAGATACCTGCGCAGACGAAGTCGCGAGCACCAGCTAGTGGATGATATTTTCTTTGTTTAGCACCCTACTCTGTACCCAACAGTATTTTCTTATTCTGGTAGTACAATATTTCTTCACTATTATTGTCTCTGTTCTGCTTCCAAAGTTAGTTCTATGTTCTAGCATTGTGCAACTTTGTGGCTTGTCGCTATAAAACATCCAAATGTGCTCAAATATTGGCCAAATTTGGTCATTACTGCATTGTACTGCTGTGCGGTGTTACAAACAAAGTCTTATGAGACAAAAGCAAGTTCCTTATTTATAAAATTATTTATAAAAAGATACTATCTATCTATTGATATCTAGATTATCTATTGATATCATATTATGAATATCACCGGTCTGGCTCGGAGACCTTTTCCTTGAACCCTGTAAGCAGTGACACAGTATTAGCAATAATCAGAAGACTCAAGTCGAATGCTCAGGGCATTGATGGTATCTCACTGGACATGCTGAAAATGACACTACCACAGTCCTTGGATGCAATCACTGCAATTGTTAACAACTCCATAACCAATGGAATATTCCCAGAAAGTTGGAAAACTGCAGTGGTAAAACCAATCCCCAAAAATAATAACCCAGTCTCCCCACAAGACTTACGGCCAATAAGCATATTACCTTGCATTTCTAAAATTCTAGAGAGGGCAGTGTGCATACAGCTGACTAAGTACCTTGAGGACAATGGTATCCTTCCTACTGCCCAATCTGGTTTCCGTAAAGGTCACAGCACATCTACAGCTCTGTTGGATGTTGTGGATAACTTGCTGGAGGCTCAGGACGAGGGGATGGTCAGTCTATTAGTCCTACTGGACTTTTCTCGTGCATTTGACTGTATAAATGTGCCACTGCTCTTATCTAAGCTTGTCTACTATGGTTTCAACTATAAAACAGTTAAATGGTTTCATAGCTACCTTGATAGGAGACAGCAACTTGTAGAACTGTCTATGGCCAACGGAACTAGAATGCGATCCTCTCCGCAACTCGTACCACGGGGCGTCCCACAAGGATCGATTCTTGGGCCGATCCTTTTTATCCTTTATAGTGCAGATATTGTCAGGGGGATCACACACTGCAAATACCACCTCTATGCTGATGACTTGCAGCTGTATTTCTCTTTTCCACCTTCTGATCTGGCATTATCTGTAATTAAAATCAATTCAGACTTAGCACAAATTTCCGAATGGTCAAGAACAAATTCTTTAATAATTAACCCTAAAAAGTCAAAATTCATGCTGGTAGGTACCAAATATAAAATTAAAAATCTTGAGCCTCACTTTGACAACAAAAACCCCAATGCATTTAAAATCATAGTAGATAGTGAAATAGTTGAATATGTCACTGAAGCTAGGAACCTTGGTCTTCTTATGGATAACCAGCTCCGTTTTGAGAAACACATAGGAGAGAGCGTACGAAATTGTTTTTATCGACTAAAGTTGCTATACAAAGTCCGTCCCTACCTGAGTGAGGATATCTGAGTTACATTATGTGAATCATTAATACTCTCCAGGTTAAATTACTGTGATGTGGTGTATGGCCCGTGCCTACTTATGAGAACAGAAAATCTAATACAGCGCGTTCAAAATGCTTGTGGTAGATTTTGCTTCCAAGTTCCCCCAAGGTCCCATATTACTCCGTTTCTAAACGCATCTAACTTACTTAAAATGAATGCTCGAAGAAAGTTACACTTGGCAGTTCTACTCTTTGGTATTATAGGCAAAGAAACCCCTAAATACCTATATGATAGGCTTTCAGCTAGGGCGCATACCCTGAAAAAGTACCCTGTGAGAGCATGTACTTACATATTTAGCGCACCGAGTCATAAAACTGTGGCTTTCCGTGGTTCCTTTCGCTACGCAGCCACTCGGTGTTGGAACTGTCTGGATCCACCACTTCGAAACCTGAAATCTGTTAAAACGTTCAAATTTACTCTAAAAAAAGAACTTATCGCAGTACATGCTCAACAAAGTAAATAAAATGTAACTTACACATGGTTAGTGACTTCTAGTCTACTCGCACTAGCACTTATTTCTGATTCTCCCACGCACTTGCAATTTTTTATACTTTAATTCGTGATGGCGTATGTTTCAGAAGCAAACATTTTCAATTTTCCACATCTTTCTTTCTTTTTTTTTTCTTTTCTCAATATGGCGTCGCAATCAAGTCGCAATACGCGTCGTATAGGATACTTGATTCATCGAATTGCAGTATGCCATGTATGCCATTGGATGATTGCTAAAATCACTCTAGCCTTGTCTATGGCTAAAAATTTAAATGACCCAATTGGGTGATCTTGCATAAATAGGTAATGTTGCCAGTAAGACAATTGTAAAATTAGTCTTAAATAATGTTTTCTTGTGTTATTTTAGTAGTTTTAGTTTTAGTTTTTGGTTATTTATACGTTCCGTGTCGTCGCCACTGGGGTCTAGCAGAACACCAGCGCTGCAGCGTGCTGCCAGTACGCTGCAGCATGAAAGCTGAGCTAGGCCCCCATTGATGGAGGACTCTGTTACTCTGACCTTTTTTTTTGTCAATTTATGTTTCATGTGGTTTTCATCAATAAAATTATTTCTTTTCTTTTCTTTTCTTTTCAGATTAACTTTAGGGTATAAAACTAAAAAGTTACATGGAAAAGTGTAATTGAAGAGTCAATGTAGAGTCAAACGTATTTGGAATTGCTCAGTTCATGAAGTTAGTTTTGTATCAATATAAATTAAACCGTTTGGGTGTTCTCCATCTCTTATATATACCATGAAATCAAAGGATTATTTTATAGACTAGTATCTTAATATTCTAAATTATTATTTGTTCACCTACTTATTTAGGCAACACAGTCACAGTGTGATAACTTTATATCGACATACACCTGCCAAATTTATTCTAAATTATTCAACAAGTAAAAACCATTTTATGATTATAAGTTCATAAGTTGGTTCAAATAAGAATCATACACATAAATCTACCTATTTTTGTAATGTTTATCTGTTGAGTACGCCGACGGTAATTTATGCGTCTGCGTGCAAATGTATCGTTGGTAACAGATGCATTTCTGTAGTTATTTACACTGTAACTCTGTCCATTTGCTCTCTGGCCAGCCTGGCCACCCATTTAACGCTGCAGCGTGTAAACAACGCGTATTACCTAGTGTAGTTAAACTACTGGCTTTATTTGCACTGTAACGTAGCAATATGGTTGCAATTAGAAGAGTCAACGGGTTCAAAGTTAAACTATACTTTTGTTATGTACGAAAGTGTAGTTTAACTTTGAATGTAGTTTGTATTTAAATTCTCTAAGCTCTATTAAATCAAGATTATTATTGTGTTTTAATATTTTGTAATGTTTTTCATTCAAAATCATACATTATAGTAAGATAGTAAGTTAAAGTGAATGCGTACAATTTGTCAAGAATAAGTATACCGTAACCAGATTTTGTACAACAATTGTATCCTTAAAAATTTCTCAATAAAATAAAATAAATAAAATATATAAATGTATAGAATTGCCATTTATTACTTTCCCTAGAGAAAAAAATACTAAAATCTCACAAAATCTTCGTTTAAATTCTTATACAAGATCACGTGGCGACTATAATTTTCAATTTCTATCGTAATTCATAATAACTGCGCCGTGGAGGGACGTGTTATCCCAATATTGAACTTTACACCGACGAATAAGTGGCTCAGTCGCTAACTAAAGGTGCCTGTAGTCAAACCAGTTATATATATATATAAAAAAAAAAAACAGCCAAGTGTGAGTCAGACTCACGCAAGGAGAGTTCCATGCCACTTCTACTACACAACTGGTTAGTTTAATTTTTTATTGTTTTACATCTGAGTTACAATAAAATCACTACATGTTTGAAATTTAAATGTTTGTGATGGTTTATTATTATTATTATTATACGTTAGTGATACTGTTTTGCGTAAGTATATTTTTTTTTTTAGTTTTCAGTTTTAACTTTACTTATTACGTGCACTCCCGACCATCTTGTACCTATTATCGTAACCGTTTTCATACTGGTTGTCTGGAAGAAATTGTTTAGTATCGATTAAACCGCCCATTGTACATTTTGTAAATGAATACTTAAATAAATTTATTGTTTCAATTTGTACAATAAAACATTTTCATTCATATATTAATTCAATGTGAAAATATATTTTTTTGAAACAGGATATTTTATTTATTTTTGAACTCTTAACAGGCAAAATTAAATACGACTATACTTAAAATTATTATCTTCCTCCGTCAATCTCTACCTAAAAGCATATTTTTGTCGTACCTACATATTTATGCCCCATTCAAAAGGGTCCTTTACATATAAAGGCGTATAAAAATTCCAGAAAGGTCCGTCTGAAACACAAAACGGTATCGACCGACACGACACATGTACAAGTCGTGACGGACATTTTAACCGATACTGGTCTGAACACAGTGGTCTCTGTCGCATAGAACAGCTATACCAAATTAAAGACTAGAAGAGAAAGAAGTAAATTTTGAAAAAAATTGAAAGACATTCTTTTTAAAAAAAATTATTACAGTATACAAGAATTTTTTAACGACAAATTTCAGATTTAACACTTGAAAAATTATATAATTAGGTATGTAAAATTGATTTATGATTCGGTCCGCTCCTGTTCTAATGTTGCCATGCCCTATTTTAGGGTTCAATATGTTCTATGAGTATGTTCTGTGTAACTTTGTAAACAATTAAAACTAAGACTTATTGACTGCAATAAAAATACTGAATACTGAATACTGACTTATTACTACTATGTCGTTAGTGTAAGAATCAGAAGGGATTTACCTTGATGTGATGTAGTCAATTTTATGGAAGGGATGTACCTTGATGTGATGTAGTCAATTTTATAGAAGAGCTTTACCTTGAGGTGATGTAGTCAATTTTATCCGTGCTAGATTTGCTACTTTGTAGTGCAGCGACGGGTATTTGACTGTCTCTCCTCTCATGTATAGTAACAATGATGATGTGTACTCATAACTAAGAATTTATTAAAATATAAATGTCTTGTGGTTCAAAAGCTTACAGAAACATTGATGTACAATCAGCTGCACAGCATGTATACACTCCCTGACTGTACATATAAATGTTTGTGTTTTACAAAATGACTTATGTTTTTAACAGTTACTTAGAACTTAGTGGCAGGTTTGTAATATATGGATAGGTTTGGTATTGGCAGCTAGTAGTAGTAGGTAGTGGCCAACTGCGCCACCTGAATCATCTGTCCCTATTGATGATAAGGGAACAGATAGAACTTTCAAAATTAATAAAGGATCCATCTGTCACCCTTCCAGCAACGGTGGGACTTTTTTGTCCCATCTGTCACCCTAGGCGGACAGAGCAGGGTGACAGATGGGAATAATTATTGTAATAGATGGAAAAAGGCCAATGATGGTGGCCTACTATACTTGTTTGACCGTATATTCTGCGCTATGCCAAAGCTAGCCCGTTATCGTTAGTGGGGGCGCGTCCTGCACATTTGGCGCGTAATGTCGCCAACGGAAGGAAGGGTTTTATTGCTACATCCGGCTCCTGAAACAAACAGTGCAGCATATAATTAAAAACAATGGAAACATTTTTAAGTTAATAATAATGGGCTTGATATAATTCTAAGAAAAACTAATAGCTTACGCCCGTGTTCTTCTATGATAAAACCAACGGAAGGAAGGGTTTCATTGCTACATCCGGCTCCTGAAACAAACACTACATAATATTATTATAAACACAGGAAACATTTTTAAGTTAATAATAATGGACATGATATAATTCGAAGAAAAACTAATAGCTTACGCCAGTGTTCTTCTGTGATAAAACCAACGGAAGGAAGGGTTTCATTGCTACATCCGGCTCCTGAAACAAACACTACAGATTATTATTAAAAACACAGGAAACATTTTTAAGTTACTAATAATGGACATGATATAATTCGAAGAAAAACTAATAGCTTACACCAGTGTTCTTCTGTGATAAAACCAACGGAAGGAAGGGTTTCATTGCTACATCCGGCTCCTGAAACAAAAACTACAGATTATTATTAAAAACACAGGAAACATTTTTAAGTTAATAATAATGGGCATGATATAATTCTAAGAAAACTTACGCTTACGCCAGTGTTCTTCTATGATAAAACCACTTGTAGTTTATATTATTGGTATACCTTATAGGGTTTAATCACATTACTAGTTTACTCACGCAAACCCATGATGTGGTTGTGTGAGTTTTTTGTTTCGGGTGGACTTTATTGCTGTTAGCCGCAAATGGCTATTTCTGCGTCACCTTTGTGTAAGTGGTTTAATCACAGGAGAACACTGGCGTAAGCAGCATTATATAAAATTACAGAACCGACCTTGTACCTTCGTTGTAGTATTGTTAAATATTTTTTAATTGCATTACAAGGTATAGGTAGAGTTTTTCAATTGCGATAAAATTGCTAATTTAAAAAAAAAAGTAAATTGTGTTTGAAATTTACACATTTGCCTTAATTTTCTTTCATTCACCAAATATTTTTGTAAGATTTACGAGTATACCTACCCTTGTAAGGCGCTTCGTAAATAAATCCGTTCTTCAACCGATTTCCCATCATAACTGGCTCGTTCCCTCCAATATCACACATGTTTTATATACGAGGTTAAAATCGTCCCTAGTGGACCATGAAACTAGAACTATCTAATACATGGACTTGAAAAATGATCGGGTAGGACGTGAAAGGTGTACGGTTAGGACGTAAAAAGCGAACGGGTAGAACGTGAAAAGTGAACGGGTAGGACGGGAAAGGCGAACGGGTAGGACGTGAAAGGCGAACGGGCGGGACGTGAAAGGCGAACGGGTAGGACGTGAAAGGCAAACGGGTAGGACGTGAATCTTTTGTGTATATTACAGGATCGTAGCTCTTGAGTTAGGTTACTTATTATTGTAATAATGATTATACCATGGTAATTTCTATTATTTCTTATTATTCAAAGCAAACATTGAGGAAATATTAAGTAACATAACTTTATTCCAACATTATAATTTAAATAAATCTTGGTTCAAACTGTAAATCACTTCAATAAAAAGAAAGTTTGCGCGTTGTTTTCTATCAGGCGAGTCGTGGATTTTTTACTAAGTAATAGGCACGCATTTTTATGAACCTGAAAGTAAAGGACGATAGAGGCACGCTTTATTAAAAATATATTTCTATTAACTATTTTGTTACATTTACAATTTAGTGTAGTCCGGTCGTTTAAGTTCCTCGTTCAAAGTTGGCCCGGCTGTAACAAGGGTCCCAGGATATATTGTGCAATAAACCCGGCGATAAAAGTCCACGCGGTATTGCCGGGGGTGAGGGGTAGGTTGGGCCGGGGGGGAGGTAATTCCTGATTTTTTTTCAGGGGATTGGACGTTATTTAAGGTTCAACACGCACATATATAACCTTTGGTTAGCTAAGCGTTTGTTATGGAAGAATAAATATCCTACGATACTGATGGTTATGTGAGTGATTTTGTAAAATAATGATTATAAAGAGGTTTAGAATTAGTTTTAATATGATCTAAATCCTCCAACTCATAATATTGAGACACACATTGCTTTTTTTAGCACTAGTGTTAGAGTATAATTTATGACAAGTGAATTACGAGTAAGGTAATCACGCAAAATGTAGAGATGTTATAAGCAAATTTTCCTAAAACAAAACAGAATATAGATAGATCTAGATATAATATATAGAAAATGCTTTATTTGCACAAAGTAAAAATAACAAGTATATAGGCGAACTTAATGCTAGTTAGCATTCTCTACCATCCAACCTCTGTGTATGGTAAAAGAAAATAATATATTATGCTTATTTTTAATGATATAAAACTCACGATATTATACAAAATACACTAATAAATAATAAAAAGCTCAAGAATATACAGACAGACTAGCGTAAAATCGCAAATAAAGATTATGAATTATGAAAATTATGAATTATGAATTAAAAACGTATTTTAGGGTTATTCTGAAATAAAAAAAACGCCATATTTAAAGCAGTGACTTTATTGTTACCCGACCCGCCAGAGGTGGGCGGTAATGTTCTACAATAAAACATGATACCGCGTCGTTTCGACACCAAACGCGCTATAACAATCAAATAAATATCAAATTATTTAACCATTTACTTAAGTTATCTGCTATTTACTGTAAAAAGTTACAGTGGTTTACTTTGGAGTTTAGTTACCTATGCACGAATGCAGCCTTTTCGAGGCACACTTGAAATTCATTCACTACACTGGTTCGAAAGAACTAGTGACACAATAAAAAGTTACCAATTGGCAAATTTGTTTTAAAATTTTGATAAGGAACAATAAGGCTTTGCATTTGCAATTTTTATAGAGAGATAGATGTCCATTTTTTTTATATTGGTTGCACTTGGGGCCAAAGTCTTATGTTTACGTTCAGGCATTAATAACCAGTTACATCTTTATGTCCACTGTCTGTTCAAAAACACTAGGTTTCATTCGCCTCTGAAAAAAAAATCTTTCGAGTCATGATCTTCGAGTATCTAGCAAAAGGAGACGTCAGAATCTGCAAAATTAAATTTCTGCCATTTTTTACGGGAGACGAGGTAAACACGATTTGCACACGCGCCTAACAATATCATATTCAATTAATCGCACACCATTTTATAATATGCAAACAGTTATCAAATACAGAGTATAGTTTTATTTACGTGAATGGCCAAGAAGGTTATATTGCCAACAGAGGGGTACGCCTTGCATTAACACATCCTTTGGCTAGATTCTCGTAGGTCTGGATGGATATGACGTAGAAGGTAATCCAATGATGGTTCCGTTTACGATCAAATCTGCCAAATGTTATTTGATTCCCAAAACAAACAAAGCTTGGAAACTCCAACGAAAAAGTTCAAAAGTCTATCAAAGTGTCATCAAGAAACTTGTGACACGTGTACTCGTGTCCCCGAAATAAACTCCCCAAAACATAAACGGGAGTAAAGTTAGAGGCTGTGCAAGACGCGGAGGAAATGAACGTTGATACGACATTTTTGTAAGACGAAGAATATTTTTTTTTAAGATAATAGTAAAGTAGTTTAAAGATACAAATTACTTACTCTTCCAATTGTTCTTTTTAGACATATTAAGAAGTGATGGAAACATGCGCTTTCCTGATGTAAAAAGATCACGCTTAATAGTTTGTACACGGATTTTGAATCACAAAGGCCGGTTTTATAGTGCATGGAATCCTCCTCTTTGAGATTTTGAAATTTCATGGAATAAGATAAAAGGCTTATTTTTGCTCTACTTTTATAACAAAATACTAGTCAATTTTTTAATCAAAATTTACACATTATTATTTAATATTAGATATTTTTTAAATCTCTAAAATATATTAATTTCCAGGCAAGAGCGTCTTATCCATGTAAAATGAAAAAACCTAAACAGACTTCAGTAAAGTTTCGCCGGAGTTCCGGAGTCGAGTCGCGAGTTCCGAATAGAAGCAATAAATCGATTAGAGGGCTTATGAAAAAACTTCTAATATTGAGGAGATTGTTTCTTGTTTGTATACGTGAAATATGAACGGAAAAGGTTCTAAAATTACTGTACTTTTGGGAACATCCAATAAAAATTTGAAATGTCTTAAATATTTTCTGAAAATTCTATGGTATATAGAATCTAACTTATCAGCCCGCTATATCCTATTGTAAAACAAGGGCCTTGAGGTACTCACATAAGTAACGTACAATAATTATGTAGAAATACATAAAATTCAAAAAAATATAAACGAAAAAAACTTTTTATAAATGCAGTTCTTATTTTAATCAAAATCGAGCCGTGATTCCTTATAACATTTTTCCATATACACAGCCATTTAGAGTATTCCCTCAGAGGGCGTTCAAGAGTATTTATGCAGTAATATGTACACGTACTTTATAATTTACACCTACACTGATGCATTCAAATTACATTGTTATTAAAAAAAATCGCTTTATTCGTTGACCGTAGTTAGCACGTTCTCTTGAGATATGTAATCCCAGAAAAAAAAACTTGTAGATTCTTTCAAACTTTTCAACAGTTTCGAGGAGTTGGAGACGCTGCAGCAATATTCATGAGGAGTGAGAAGCCAGGGTCTCGTCGCGGCCATAAAGTGCACCTGCCAGACCCCGCCAGACTTTTATATCACGCAAGTTTTTTGCCAAACTCTGCGTCAGTGTTGTACTCGTGTTGTGGTTACTAGATTCGATGCTTTGATACCTGTAAATGTTTCTTGTATACATACATTCAATCAGAAAAAATAATAAAGATGAAAAAAACAGGTACATATATTATAACAAGGATTTCATCGTATTCAAAAAAATTGATAAAGTAGGCTTAAGGGTAATCTTCAAATCCGAGTTCCATAAAAAAATGTTTCGGACAAATACTCAAAAAGTACGCCGTATTACGTAGTACGTGTTTTAAAATTAACCCTACTAACTAAAAAACACGTATAAAATCTAAATTAAAGTATGAAACCTTTCACTTTTTTTGTTCATGAAATCAAAAAACATAGAGGAAACAAGCGTACTTTTTGAGTATTTGTCCGAAACACTTTTGTATGGAATTCGGATTTGAGGATGCCCCTTAATATACACATTTTGATACATATCATCAATTTAACAATTCCATTAATATGAAAGCTACCTTTATTATGTGGAGTTTGATACATAAAAATATCACACAGCCTGCCCAAATAAAAAAACAAAACACAATGCAAATCTTTTATATTGAAAATATTTTTTTCAAAGACTTCCTTTGACTGATGATTTTTGACAATTATATTTTTTAATTTGTAAATCGGTATCAATCATCCTGTCCGCAACACAAGCTATAGTACGGCGTCAACTCGACACGTGTTGCGACAATTTGTCCCGGAACAATATCGCGGTTGCATTACTCTAACTTCCACCTAGGTAATAAATTATTCTTCTGAGATTCTTTCTTAAAGTGTTTAATAATAATTCCGTGAACAAGCGCTGTATAATAGTGCTGCAGCGGTATTTTTTTTAAATTGTTAATTTAAAATCCTGTGGAGCATTGTTTTCGTCACAATCACAAGCAAACCTGATTTCTAACCATCAGAATTGCGCGTTGTCGTGCTTTGCTTGCTTGTGCTTTGTAAAAAAATAAATATTTTAGCAAAGACTTTCCAGTGGGACACATGAAAAAGTCTGTAGTTTTTAGGTAGTAAAAAGATTAAATTAATACGTTAGTATAAAATGTAATATTTATAAAATAACTTTTTTACATCCAGCTTCAATTTTGTCTCAATGACAACTATAAATGTATTTATCGTTACCTAATGTACATTACTTCTATCCTTGGAATCCATCCTTTGACCCTTCAGTGCCGCGCGCAGTTAGTTGGTCTATTTAGACCCATGCCCGTATATTGCCCGTGTCTGTTTACTGAAAACAGAAATGGTGCAGATTCAACGTTTTTGCCGCGCGCCAGCAAAAAGATTGGATTGCAGCTGACTGTAACTTTTATGCGAATTCAAGACAATGCTCTTTGTTCTGCTCTGGTCTCTTGAGGTTTATGCTGATAGGGATTTTGCTGGCACCGTCAATGGAGTTTGTTGTTGTTTTTACTGTCTTAATAGTCAACAGTAAAATGCACTTAGCTATGTAAATTACACTGTGACTTAATTTAAAAAAAAAGGTTTAATCAACAGTTTTGTTAAATAAATATCTGCGCAGTTCGTTAAGGCGTACACCACAAATTGAGGAAAAACCATGTCCACTGATACTGACTGATAATTTTATGGCTGTCTTCAGGGTCAGAAAGTTAATTTTGCAATACTTCAAAAAAATAAATTGTAGGTAATGCCAGAAATTAAGGATAATTTTGACCTTACTTTGAATCTTACTAAAAAATATAAACAGAATAAAATCTTACGCATTTCGTTACAAAAGCAATAAATAAAGAGAAAATTCGTAAGCTGCCATACATCCTGATCTTGACAGCGCGTCCAATAAGTGACGTTATCAGAACACACGATCCAAGCGCACCGCCCAAACCTTGTACGTCGCTGCCACAGTATAACCAAAATACAGATATTCAACTTGAATACTGCTAAATAAAATTGACAAAACTTTCCTCCTACAACTTTAACCGAACAGCATGCTTGCTATTTGCACTATTTGACCAGACTCATGTAATATTGATAATACGGTTTTGTGCTCATAGCGTTCCGCCCAAACTGGACCAGTTTGGCATAGGACAGGGAAGAGTAGAGGAAATGGGGGGCGGCCTTTGCCCAGCAGTGGGACAGCGCGGGCTCCATATAATAATAATAATAATGGTTTTGTCACAAACAAAATAATTTTTAACCAAACAAGATAAAATGGAGGAGTATCACAGATCAACCTTAGTATTGTTTGCCAGGGAATGTGACCCTAAATTTTTTGTAACTAAATTCTTAATTTATTTATTGTCTCGTCAAATTGAGGTTGTTTAATGTGTACTATGTCCCGACGCACGCTGGTTCATCAGACCCCGCCAGCAGCGGGGGGTTAAGTGAATTACGAAAAAACGAGTCGCTCTGTTTATTGACCGGTCAAATTGGTAGTTCCATCAGTTTTTCATTAGCGGATCCGATAAAGTATTCACCGACTGTGCCCGTTCAATGGGAATCGGGATTTTGATCAAATATTTAAATGTGTCCATGAAACTGATAGAAACTAGATTAAATGGTAGATACTAGTGTGCCCACAGAGTGTGCCTAATATTGTCTGTATTTTTGTATAGGTATATCAACGTTAAATTTATAAGACGTAAGTTTTCAATTTTACTGTTTGAAAACATCGATGCATCGTTTGCATCCCTAATATTAATCGAATATTTAAATGTGTCCATTAAACTGATAGAAACTAGATTGAATAGTAGATACCTACCAGTGTTCCCAATTAATTATTGTATTTTTGTATGTGTCAACGTAAAATTTATAAAACCGTAAGTTTACAATTTTACGATTTAAAAAACGTTTAATTGTTAACTGTCGAAAAATTGCAAATGAAAGTACCATGCTCTTTAAAACCGACCAATCACGGCACAGTTGCTCTCTGATTGGAAGGTCTTGATTTTGAGTCTTTACTTAACATTTTAGAGCAAGATATTAAGTTTAGACGCTGAGGCTATTTTTACAAAAAAGATAGGTACAGTTTTCAGCAACAACTTTGCAGTAATCATTAATGAAAAGCTTGTTAAAATTGTACCAAAGCCGTTCTATTGTAATCGAAACGTGGTGCACGATGCACGAAATTTCCATTAAAAAAAAATGCAAAAATATTCGAAAAATAGACGCGTTCATCCCCTTTGAACGGCGATCATTTAGTTGAAATATAGGGTGTACGTTCAATATACAGGGTGTACGAGAGTGCGATATACAGGGTGTATATTGGTATAAAATAATGCGAAATGGCGAAAAAAGCTGATGATAGAGGGTTTGCGAGCGACGGATGGTATCTAATCCACTAGCTCCCGTGTTGTCGGGTGTAGTCTAGGAGTCGGGCTTCAAATGTGTACTTAATATTTATTTACGCATTCATTGAAACGACCAATGGCTATCTGATGACGGAGTTTTTAAACCAATTGAAGATGGTCAAATGTTTTTATTGGAAAATAGGAGACCGGTTTTCAAATGTGATCTATTTATTTACGCATTCACTCGTTTCGTCTCCTCTTTTACCGATGACTGGATCTGATGACGGAGTTTTCAAACCATTTGAGTATGGTAAAAAGTTATTATTTGAATCTATCATATTTTTTGATACGTTTATAAAATCACTAGTTAGAGTCCGTGGCATTTACATTTTAAAATTACTTATAAATAATTATACTTCTATCTTAGCTTGGGTTCACTGAAACAATACGAGAAAAACAATTCAAAACTTAAAAATAATATGACTTAGAATATAATTTTGCAATTACCTGCACCATTTCTTATAAATTTCATTAAATATTCTAAAAATGGATAATTCCCATTAACAAGGTATGAGACTGAAATCTCCATCCGAGTATTACCCAATCTATTTGGCTCTTGGCCTAAAACTGTATTCCATATGAGCAAGTTTCTTGAAAACAAGCAGCAGGATGTATTATTCGAAACTCACAGAGTAAGAACATACAGGGTGTACCAAACTACAACGACAAAAATAGGTTTATCTTTTAAATCAGCGTATGTTGCATAGGTGTAGCTAGTGTTCAGTGCCTTTGGTAGCTATTCAAATTTAGACAACCAAAGTTTACCATACCTACTAAATAAATGTTGGCCTCAAGCTCAGACTTAGCTTACTAAAAACGAATTAAAAAAAGTTCATAGAAATAAAAAAACTGTTGAAATCTATTTTATCAACATGATCAGCTGACTTATGTACCTACATAGTTCACTGCTGAACGTATGTATGTCTCTCCTATTACGCGCCATTGATTTTCAATTGCCATATTTGGTCGTTGGCTACTCGTATCCAATAATTACCGACTGTCTTTCGTAAAATGTCTTTACGTACAAACTCTATTCCCGATATTATCCCTCTGAGGTAGGTTCCCATTCCTCTTGCGCCATTTATCCTGTTAAGATACAATAATTTCTTTTTGTCTCCTTTCTTGGTGCAGTGCGCTTCCTGCGCAGTAAAAAGGACTTTTGTTGGGGAAAAGTATTTTATTGATGGAGGAAAGTAATTACTTACTTTTGTTGTATCTCTGGTATTATAGGAGAGTTCGCTTTAATTTATTTGTTTTCTAGAGCATCGCTTACTCCCGACTTTATGCGATAGACCTTTAAAATGATAACCTAATTAAGGTTTCACAAAAACAAATTATAAATACCGACTTCTATCGGACAGTTTTACACCTGTATTCTAAGACGATTTTTTCACTCAAGGAAATACTTACTTATGAAATTTGACAAGTGACAGCCGAACCTTAAGTAAAGCGGCGGCCATTTTATTACTTACGTAGGAGAGTTTGAGTTTGAGGAATACGGGTGTAAGTGAAAAGTCACAAGTAAGCTAAATTAGCATTTTTTTCAGTTTTTTTTTATTTAAAAACTATACTAACGACCCGATTTCGATAATATTTCAATGGGGCCAATCTGAAAGTATAACCTCACAATCAAAAAAAAAAAAAATCGAATCGGTTCATGAACAACAAATTTCTGAGATAACAAACATAAAAAACATTTTATTCTAAGCTCTTATCATGATTCATAACAATTAAATGGTATTTTACAAGTTGAATTCGCAAGATTCTGTCGATTTTTATCATAATTCTGTTACAACACCCCAGTGTTCCTTTTTAAGATACAAGATACAATCATACATAGAATCCCCGCAGATACAGAAACCAAAGACATTCGTTATCTGTAGAGTGATCATAATCTGTCCAGAGGTGTGAACTGGCTCCTGGCAGAAACGTGATCAGAATGAGAATTGGGGTCAGCAGGGAATTTTAACGTGTTCAACGAAACAGTACGATCGGAAAGCTTTTACTGTACTGCATTACCTTCGCCGCATGGTGTCGATGTTGTTGCCTTTGTCCTATTCTAGGCTCTGAACACTTGAAAATGATAGATTAAATTTCAGCCCTATTCGTGTAGTAGTTACGGCGTAATGAAAGCGTCAAGGGCACACGGCTGTTTTATACACTACAAGCCAGCGAGTTCGCTTGTAGCGTGTAAAATCGACCAAGATCAAACTCGCCAACAAGTAACGTGTAAAGAAGCTGTGTGCCATTGACGCTTTAATAACAATCATTCTTCCATGACTTACGAACTTTTGCATTAATTAAATTAGAGGTTGTATAAATAGTAGTTATTTATTGTTTAAGAAATACCTGTGCTCAATAATAAATAAATAAATTTCAGTTTTACGAAAGAACTAAGTATCCAATAGAAGAATGACTAAAATACTTGATTTTTTTTTTCTAACAAAACTGGTGCTTGACCAGAGATCCCTCTGAGCGTAAAACACTGTACGAGAGTGTAATCGGGCGGAATCAAGATCGTTTTATTACTACCTACCTGTTATTTGGTGATGTACCTGATACATTTTAGTAACAAGAACCTTAGAAGTAGCTTTCCAAGGCTTTGTCTGTAAATTAGGCCAAATGTCATCTTGAATTGAATCCTAATCCTATCAGATGTTTTGGCGTAATTGAATAACAAAAGTTAAATGAATACATTCTGACTTAATTGTAAAGTAAAGCTATCTCGGCCAAAGAATAAGCCTTGCAATACAAAGAGGCAATGCAGACAGTATCCTCGGCACGCTGCCATCGGGTATCGAGTTGGATCAGTTGAGCTACCTATAGATCGTTTGCAACGGTTTATCGGTGGCCCAATTGTTTCCCTTTGTAAATTTTGTTGTATAGATTGTAGTAGTTAACTTATGCTGTAATAAAAGATTAAAAGACGGCAAAGTCACATACATTATGTACCTTACGTTGGCGATAAATAGTTTTCTTTAGACTTATTTTTTTATCGTGAACGAATGCAAGACCGTAAATGCATCCGTTCGTCAGTGTGTAACCATTCTTTTAAAAATAATTAGTTTACTTTTTTCAAGCATTGGGACATAAAATAGTTTTCTGAATAGGTAAGTATTTGCCTTATATCTTTCTATATCATTATTTCCAACAATAATAATCTGAAAACTTAACCCCTTACTATACCAGATGGGAACAGGTCCAGTTGATCAGGTGATTTGCATAATTGATTCAACTTCACTGAACGCAGTGGAAAATATACAGAGCTGTTATTCTTGAAGCTGCGTGGGTCTAGACTGGAACAACCTTCAAACTAGGTCTCACGTAAAGTTGCCCATCTTTACTTTAATTAACTTAGTTTGTGGCTGGTTTACGTGGTAATGAAGATATTTAATCTACTTAGTTAAAAGTAGTTGGTAAATTTTCTTCAAATAGGTAATTTATTTGAAACTTAGATAACTGGACCAAGTTCAAATAACTTGTGTTTTAATTGCACCTTGTTCTTCACGAATAATTATACAACTAAATTATTTGTTTCGGGTGACTTTCAACTTTTTTATTTATAGTATTATTTCTCAAAAATGCTTGGAAATTCGAATTTTCTTCAAGTTAAATCTACTTTGCCGGCCCAGTCCAAATAAATTCCTAGGAAATTTCATTTCGTGCTAGGATGTATTTTAAAGAAGGAACGCACTTTCTACTCTAAAGAGTAGCAACTAAAAGGAGGTACATACCTCCTTAATTTCAGAGAAGCAACTATAGAGGTGCGAACCTCATGACCATGCTTGGCGCTATATAGCCTCAGGTGGGCCTTGGCCTGGTCAAGTAAACAACGCCATCCAAGCCGATCTTTGGCTTTCTCCTTCCAGCCGCTGAGTCCGAGTGCTTTCAAGTTTTTTTCAATGCCATCCAGCCATCGCAGTTTAGGTCTACCTCGAGGTCTTCGGCCGTTAGGCTTCCTGTGTAGGATCCGCTTCGGCACTCTTGCCTCATCCATCCTTTCCACGTGGTCAGCCCATCGCAGACGACCGAGCATAACGTGCTTTACAGCGTCTGGATCTTGATACAGGTTGAACCTATCTAAGGTTTAAATCATGTGTACGTACCTCCTTGATTTCGAACTTTCTTTCTATAACGTTCGTCCATAGATGCCTGGAATGCAGACCGCAGTAATGTACTATTTGAGGTCATTTAAAGAAATGCCAAAGTTTTCGCAGCAGCCAAACCTAGTTCTTACTGCGGCGGCGTCTAATTAAAACTCATTGCGCTGCGCTCATTTAAATATTTAATTACTTCGGTGACTTCGGTTGAATGGAAATTCCTGTATTTAACCTAAATAAGGGTAAATAAAAAGTTAATTTATTTCCATTATAATAATAAACCTTGAAAAATTACTTTTAAACGTGAATTTATGTGTGCATTTTAAAAATACCCGTGCATAACACAGTGAAGGTATCTAAAAAGTACGAAAACATGTGTCATATGCCCAAAAAGAGCCTCTTCGAGGCGCACCTGAAATTATTTCACCGTACTGGGTCAAAAGAACTAGTGACACGACAAGAAGAAGAACGTGAATCTAATAGTTGACTATGGTGTCAGGTTTTGCAAGCCACTTACAGATCTCCGCCTGACCTAAACGTTAATAAATAGGTACTTCACTTCAATGAGCTATCAATCAATATACAATATAGTTTATTCCTGGCTGACTGACTGACTAATTGCTGAAGAAAAAAGGAATTTTGTTACTTCGCAACACAAACGAAGTTACGAGCGTCAACTAGTTTTTCGGTTTTGGTTTTATTCGAAAATGATAAAAGCAAACGAACTCGCTACCATTCGACTTTTAGGGTTACAGTCAATTCAGTAGCAAAAACAAAACGTCGACCGCAGTCAGAACTCTGATTAAACGAGCGCGTTAGGGTTCCGCAAGGGTACGGAATTTGTTTCGCCTATTTTTGGGGCCCGCCTTTTCTGGGTTCGAGTGAATAGCTCAGATTACGCCCAACTGGACCATTGATTTAGCGAGACGATTATGGCGCTAGTTTTGTAGGGTGGAAAATGAGATTTCTTATGGGTTTTGGATCAATAGGCTCGCGTGTTTTGTTATCTTATGCCATGAGCGAATAACCATTTTGTAAGCTTTGTTGGAGGTTTTTTTTATATTGGTAATATTTAGTTAGTTTAATTACGAAATATTTTTTTTGACAAGACGTGTCGAAACGTCAGTTTGGAACAAGTCCATGTCTGGAACAAGGCTATACTACAGGTTTATTCGTTTGAATGGCGTTGTGTGAAATGTCGTAGCATAATAAAATTATTAGTATTATCATCTTTTTGTGAAGATAAAAGTTAGATTTTGGATGAATGTGTGATCAAAGTTTCTACAGTTTTAAAGTATTTTGGATGAATAGTTATTAAAAAAAATCACATTACTTTTGGGAACCCTAAAACATTTTTTAAACAAGCTTAGCCAATTTTATTGCGTAAGTTCTTGATAAGTTTATGTATCAAACCACTTAAAACTTTTGATCGTCTCTCTAATCAGTCCAACTTTATAAACTCGACATAAAAAACCACAGAGTATCCAATAGTTATTACGTGATTTACAGATTAATGTAGAGTTGGTACATAAAAGTTCGTTTTATTGCTGTTGAGGGTTCTTTAGAGACAATCGGAGTCTCTTATCTATTTTATAGCATAATCTGGGTTAAGTGTGTCATTCAATTAGTTTTTGGGTTTAACATAGGCATTTGAATCCTGCCCAGCTTGGTATACACCCAGCTTGCTATATAATATTTTTTTGTTGAAAAGTTATATAAATTCCTCAGTTTTATTCTTAGAACCTATTCAAAACACACGTCAAAAATGCTAAATTTCTTAGATAATTTTTGTTCCCGTTTCGTACCAATTCCCCTCTTTGGTAATTTAAAATCAGTTTGAATTATGAGATACAGTATAATTTAATTAGTAAGTCTGCGTTATGAATGTTACAAAAAAAAAAACTAACCTAATTGAAAATAAAAGTCCATCCCGAACTACATTATTTTGGTTGCGTTTCTAGTGTTATTTTGAGGGTAGTTTGGTAAATCACCGCTTGCCCGAACGTGAAGAGCTCGAGGCTCAGTGCATTGGCGGGAATCATTGTGAACGGACGCGTGTGGACGTTCTACCCAAAATCCGTCGATTTCCCTCCTTATTTGACCGTGCCAAATTCGAATCTTAACATTTGATAATTGTGAAGTGTTGTGGGTTCATAACCGTGCTGTGTGCGTTTTCCAAAGACTTTCGAACCTGGACCCGCCATGCAAGTCCACAGGACCTTGCCTGCCACCAAACCAAGAGAGCCAGGAGCAGCCGTTCAAAGGTAGGTGGTGTTCAATTGCCTTTGGAATTCTGTAGAAACGTTTTCAGCCCTAGACACTGATCTTTCAAAACTCATAATACATACTCTGTCGCCGCACACGGGCTACCGGCCACAACCACAAAACGCCGGCACCGGCATATTTCCTGTAGTTTTCATACATTTTATATGGTGACACTAAATCGCCAGTATAATTAATTTCAAAAGGTTTGGTTTAAAAACCGCACAACTTTTACTTTAAAAAACTTCAAAAACTAAACATTCAATCATAATTTTGGCTATTGTTGTATTTGAATATTCCTGTATTTTAATATACGGTTGGGGTGTAGTAAACGGGGCACTGAGGCAAAAGACTTTGGCAAAAAAAAAAGATTTTCTTAGTGCCCCGTTTGCGACACTCTGACCGAATATTCTATGAGTGAGCCGTTATAGCTGTATTTTTATATAACTTTGACAGGCATGTAAGCTCAATTGAGACACTTCGACAAAGTTATTTAGATTCAGTGCAGCTAACTTAATCATCAAACATTCATAATATACGTAGTTATCGAATGCTGTATTAAGCATCGGATTTCTTATGTTAAACTTACTGGCACACTGGCGTGGCGTTCGTATGAGTTCTTATGTTTATCTTTACGAGAGTGTTATGGGCTGTAATAATGAGTCTTACGACTTCTGTGGATGGCGATGAAGAGGCTTTATTCGTATAAGCCTCTTTGAGCGAGTCATTTACTCTAAAAATGGGTTTATTAAAAACATTGTAAGATAAAATATTCCATTCATGGCTTCTGTTGCTGACAAAATAAACCAATACAGCGTGAGTTTTTTAATGAAATAAATAATACATATTTTGGACATTTCACTCAACACCATCTAGCCCCAAACTAAGCAGAGCGTGTACTATGGGAACCAGATGGCTGATAGAATACTTAAATATATATTTTTTTGTAAATAAATACATAGAATACATAAAAAAACACCCACAATCAGGACAAACACCGATGTTCATCACACAAATGTTAGTCCTGAAGTGGGAATCGAACCCGCAACCCTGGGCGTGGCAGTCCAATACACTTGCCATTCCACCATCCGTATGGTCAAAATCCAACGCTATTATTTTTTCATAAGAAGCAGTAATTAATATATGGGCATGTTACGCAGCGTCATCTAGCCCCAATCTAGCAAAGAAAAGCCTTTCGTTCTTTCTTACTGGATCTCTTTGTTAGGTTATTTGAAAAATGCCAGTTCGGTTGCATTGGATACGTCCAATTTATTTTTTTTAAACTTTTACATACTCACATTGTGGCCAATGTTTCTGGTTTTACCGAAATTGGCGGTAATTTATCACTTCAGCTGACCAGCAGGTGCTTAAAGCTCTGCACAACAAAATAAATTCCACATTTCATAACACCCCGCCGGGAAAACATCGATACATTTCCGAAATTTTCAAGTTACGCGGAAATCCCGTGATTTTCCGGTAACGCACTGATGTAAAGCTCAGATTACACAGCCAAGCAAATTTTGGTATTTATACAAGTAATTGCAAATGTATTATTTTGGAAGCAACTAAAATACTATGAACTTTAACCAACTAACAATGGCATTCTGAAAAATCTGTTAATTGGTTTAAGATAAGGTTTTGAATTTTGGCAAACTAAGAATATATTTTACTTTCTTATTGCATCAAATAATAGTTATATTATGAATGATACATAATGAAATTGATGGATATGTGTTAATAAATTATTATGATAATTAGGGATAATTTAATACGTATTCAAGGTTTCGTCTCTCTACTATCCTTATTAGAACTTAACATAAGAAACATGTAAACATTTGAATTAGAACTTCATCTTGAATGACGTCATTGCTTGAAGGCTTGACCGTAGGCTCGACTGTGTGAACGCACCCTTTGGACATAAATGGCATTAACGAGTACAATATTTGTCGCATAAATAACGCGACACGTGCGGATTGGATCGCCGCCGGCTGATTTATAAAACAACGAGCGACCGCGCGGGCCCGCGCCGCCAGGGGGAATGCCAAATGTGTCTGTGCAAATACACATTTTGTAAAAAAAGGTTCACATTTTACCAACCATTTGATTTGTTATGGCAACGGTTTTTTATGTTTTTTTTCATTGAAGTAGCCTTATTTTTTCAGGATATACTTTTGTTACAGCATTGGCTAACTAATATCAGATGAAATCAGGAACTAATTCTCTTTATTTGAATCCGTTCAGTAGTTTCAGCAAATGTGTGATAATAGACACCAAACATAAAAACTAAATAGATAATAAATAAATTGAATTGCATACCATAAAATGCCGTTCTCGCCCGCCTATCATTGCACGCTGTTGTCCGCCGCCGAACGCCCGCGCGCCCAAAGCTCTGACAACGTTCGGGCGCGGTTTGGTAACGCCGGTAACGCTTATAAATATGCATTGATACCTTAGAATTTATGTGCTGCCGATGCAGATTTATTGTTTTCCACCCTGGACGTGGACATTTGTTCAAAAAAACTGTCAAAGTAATAATCAAGGATTTACAAAAACATACCACAACCGACTTCAATTGAACTGTTTTAGTGACCGTAGGCACCACTGAAAAGTCGAAAGGGAAGCAAAATATGCAATTTTACAACAAAAAATATTTATCAAAGTTTTGAGGTAACAAACATAAAAAAAAACAATCGGATTAATAACCCTTTCTTTTTTTTAAGTCGGTTGAAAAAAAAGTTCATAAGTGTCGTGTATATTCTTAATCGATGAAGATTTAAGCAACTGTATAAATTTAATTTGATATTTAATAACATTTAAAATTAATTTAGCTAGTTTGTAAGATTGGATCTAAGTTATCTGAAACTAATTGAATTTGATTTGATTTGATTTTGCTGCTCATTGAGTAAATTTATTAATTTAATTTAAAAACTGTCTTACCTTTTCTAGAATATTTTTTCTATAATGTTTTTACCTGTTTTATTTTCTAATTATCCTTTTTGAAAGATGCCATCAAAACTTTGCATAGAAATATCCCAATATTTGTTTGTTCCACCCCTTTATCATAGATCACACCACATAACCACCTGCTCGAAAAGGAAAACGGTAACTGCTCCATTTCCCTGTTTACCGAGCCAACCTTTTTCAGCGACATTTTTAAATTGCCCATCTACCCGCGATATGATAATTCTGACAATCGAGTAGACTGTACACCGGGGAACATTCCACGAGAGCTACTCACGTCATTGACTTGACAAAATTTTGCATCTAAATGTACAACTTAAACTGTAAAACTCAACTGTACTACTCGGGCGAATAAACATGACACCTGGTTCCAATGACGTTTGTTCAAAAAATTGCATGGAATTGGTTAATCTTGATAGAGAAGCCTTAGAGAAGAGGTCCTGTTATACTTGGTAATGATAAGGCTTCGCAACTAGAGGAAGAAGAATCACAGAGAGTGTCAGCCAGGTGTCATGTTTACTCGTCAGAGTAGTACCTTCTTCTTCTTATCGTGTCACTAGTTCCTTCAAACCAGTGTGGTGAAAGAATTTCAAGTGCGCCTCGGAGATTCCTTTCGTGCACTTGACACATGTTTTCGAACTTTTTAGGTTCTATGACATGCCGGTGTCACGATGTTTTCCGTACCGTTTACCGTTAAGCTAGTGTTTTAAAGCACACATAGATTTTTTAACAGAAAAATCCATTGGAGTACGACCGGTTTCGAACCTTCGGATTGAAAGTCAAGGCACCTCCCACTCGGCCAACACGGCTTGTTTTTTCAACTGTACCGAATTAACACAAAAGTGATTAAGGACTTTTTTTTGTATGTTGTATAACTATTTTTTTTTGTATAATGTAATTTCATGATGACACGATTGGTCTAGTGGCAAGTGTGTTGGACTGCCACGCCACTGGTGTCGCGGTTTCGATTCCCGTTTCAGGACTAACATTTGTGTGATGAACATCGGTGTTTGTCCTGAGTTAGGGTGTTTTGTATGTATTCTATGTATGTACAGACAGCGTCAGAGATAAGTATTCCCCTTGCACAAGACACCCAGCTATAAATCCTTTCAAAAAATTGTATTACTTAAAATTATTTTTAGGCTTACATACGGTTATACAAATATTATCTATTTTTTAGAGGCAAAACTTCTCCATATGCCGCGGCGGTGATTTGAAGGGATTTAAAGCTGGGTATTATAATGCGAGGGGGATACTTATCTATGACGCTGTCTGTACTTACAAACTAAAAGTATATAAGTATTCTATCAGTCATCTGGTTCCCATAGTAAAAGCTCTGCTTAGTTTTGGGCTAGATGGCATTACCATCTACAAAATAGTATTTTTTTTATAATGGAGAAAAATAACATCATTTCTATGTTAGTAACATGGTAGGCCATAGGATCAGACAGACAGGCCATATACAGAGTACAATATGATCTCGTTGATTTCAGACTTGCGTACATTTTCACTCATTCGGCTTTTTTGTCGTGATAATGTTGCATCGCAGCAGTGGATCAGTTACATTTTATGTTGCTTGAGTCTTTGTTGTTTATGGTTTTGCTACTGAATAATACTGAACCTACTATATGAGTGGAGATTATGGATGATTGTATTTTTTTGAGAAATGGAGTTATGGAAGGAATGCACGAATTGGACATTTGGAAAAACCTGTGGGATATAACTGGTAATGCAACAATATTATAATTCAGTCCTATTTAATTATAACAAGAGTTAATTCATTGTCACAAAATTGAGAATTCCTCAAACTGGTGTTTTTATAACTTGCCTTAAAGTACGGTAATATCCAAAATTTTCTTTACATTGGGTAAAAACTTATTACAGAATGTGTTCCAGACAAAATTAATACAGAATAACTAAATTACATTCCTTTTCAATAGAATCCAAAAAAGATAGATATTAATTCTAGTTTATTTAGTATATATCTTAGTAGTATTTATTATATGTATTTAGATATATTTATTCAAACATTATATATATTTTCTTCTACACAATTTTAATTTATCCATTATTATTTATATTTCTGTACACGCCCCCACACTTTCCATGGCCTCTCTCTAACCTCAGAAGGTTTGCTGGAAGAAAACTCTTATTAGGGTTAAGCTCACCTTTGTACATGTCTTTTCTTTTATGATTTATATTCTAATGTGTTTGTGTGTACAATAAAGAATTACAGAAAGAGGTTATTAATTCTTCTCAGAACTTTGTTGTTTATAAACAATTTGAAAAAATATTCAGAATGTAATTCTGAATTTCCGATTAGTCCCATTTAAATTTCATCAAAAATTCGGTTCAAAAAAAAGGTTCGGTTGTTTAGTTTTTTAATCAAATTTAACTGAAAAAAATATGGCGTTGAGGTAAACAAAATTGCGTATTTTACTTGTCTGTGACTTGTCAGTGGTGCCTACGGTTACTCGAACCATCCGATTGAAGTCGGTATTTGTATTATTTTTGTAAAACCTTGGTTATATTGCCAAAGATGACCCCGTCCATCAATGACTAATACATTGCTATGCAGATAACAACATACGAAAATTCCTTCTCTAGAGGTAGAAGATCAAAGCCACCATCTCTGTTAGATCATCATGTCAACCTTCGTTACTGTACCAGTTCACAGTCTATTACGGGATTATCAAGATTTCAATATAATGCCCTGTGGTACCCCAAGGGGACGTCCGGTGTAGAGCCAATTTGTACATTAAATTAACCGAAAGCCTTCAGGGACGTGTGCCTCCATTTTCATAAACGTTACTTGATAAGGTTCGTGGGGAATTTCCTTGTCGTGTTACGAAATAATATTCGAAAGAGGTTTTAATTCGATGAAGTCTACTGTATTTACTAAAATAAAATGAAAATACATAGATCAAAGTGATGTTTTGGGTTGATTTTGACGCCCAAAATCTTTTTGCGTAGATTTTTTTCTGGTGATAAAAAAATTGCGGTGTGTGTATTTAAACGGACTTTTTGGTGGAAAACATCGTGAGAAAATCGAGAAAATCAGCATGTCATTTTTGGTAAACATGTGTCAAGTGCACGAAAGGAGCCTCTGCGCACTTGAAATCCTTTCACCATACTCTTTCAAAAGAACTAGTGATACGATAAGAAGAAGAAAAACGAACTCTACCCAGCGAAATAAACCTCTCATTACAAAACCGTGGGCAATCATTTGGCTGCAGTCTGACCTCGCCCGCCCTCGAGAGGTTGTTACTTTCACGGCTAGTGAGGCCTCACTTAACGGTAATACGTGGAATTGAAGAGCTTACGATTCCTCCTCAGGGGATCCTGAAGTGTTTGTCTAGTACGTGAGGAACTTTGAATCCGCCTTTTACGGTTACGTTAGCACTGTTGGCAGTTATTCTGGTCTCTTGCGTAATATCGAATGTCATTTGACCGAATAACAAATACTTGAATCAGTTTTGTTTTGAGCCTGGTACGTGTTTAAGCGTCGATGACACGGGGATTTTTTACAAGCTACAAGCCAGCGAGTTCGCTTGTAGCTTGTAAAAAAGCCCTGTGTCATTGGCTTTTCTACAATCTGTTTATTGACAATCCTTCCCGAAAGCTAACTCGCTCATACGATAGCTTTTAAACTCGCCGGCTTGTAGCGTGTAAGCTAGCCCTGTATCATAGACGCTTAAGACTAGATCTTTGTGTCTCTGTAAAAAATGTAAACTAACGTTTGGGACGATAAAGTATTTTTATAACTTTTCTAATGGTACCGAGGTACGGTACAAATCGTGGATTTCGTAAACGGCACTTGCTTGAAACACTAGTACTTGTAAGCATTCACAGCTTTTTGAATATTACTGGGTATATTCAGTACGAAACCTTTTTGGGTAAGTGCCGTCTTCACTTCGTGATATTTAGATTTTCATTTCGATGTTCTATCATTGTAACGTTACGTAATACTTATCTCTTATATTTTCTTAAAGTCATTTAGCTTTTTACTATATTATTTTATACTGTTTTAACTTTCCTTGTATTTTTTATGTTTCTTAATTTTTTATGTTGAGGACCGTGTCCACTATATTTTACATCGTAATATTTCAAACTGGTGGTCTCAAGAAGTTCCACCTTTTTTGATATCATTTATCAATTTAAACCCTGCTATTATATCAAATTGCGTCATTTAGATTCTCGTTATGATACCCAGTTAACTAAGATAAGATAGATAACTTTATCAACTTCGTTCAACCCTGTCACCAATTAATCATTTGTCAAAACGACTGCAATTACCTTATCGACTCAATACTTCGAGAATCCAGCAAAAAGAAGGGTTATACGTCAGAATCTGGTAACATAATTTTCTGCCATTTTTGACGAGGGACGAGGTAAGCACGCATTGCACACGCGCCTAACAAAACTTATTCATGTAAACCAACATTATAATAATCTCGCACACCATCTTAAAATATGCACACAGTTATCAAATTCAGCGTATAGTTTTATTTGACGTGAATGGCCAAGAAAGTTATGGCCAACAGACAGGTTCGCCTTGCGTTAACCCCTCCTTTGCTAGATTCTTGAAGACTCAATATGCTAAGCTTTTGATGTCTATTTTAATTGCAAAATGCTGAAATATAGCGTTCTTCGTAATGCAACTGTCAGATAGTGAGCGAGTTTGATTTGTGAGTAGGCGTCGCTCGAGAGGACAGATTTTGATAGTGTTAGACTGTTTAGCACTTAGTCTTATAAATAAATCTAAAATATTCTATAATCTACTTACAAACTTTATCATAATACAACACCATAACAAAAATTAACTAAATAGGTACATTCAGTTCGAAAAGGATCTTGATTTGCCATCTCGTTTCCAACGCTTATTCGTTAGCTATATAGTAATTATATTCGTAGTGCACGAAAGGAGCTTTTCGAGGCGCACCTGAAATCATTTCACCACACTGGTTTAAAAGAACTAGTGACACGATAAAAATAACTATATTCGTCGAAAGCTTTCTATGGCTCTCTATCTTGCGGCTGTTTTGTTTTCAACCAGCAATATTTCTGTGATTTGTTTATTGTTATGGCACTCAAATACCAAGAAACTTATCAATTTCTTAAAATAGATATTGGTCCATCAGATTATTATTTTATGGTTATAAACATTTTAAGGGTACTTTTAATTAGTTTCTTTCCAGATTTCTTTGATCAGCGATGCTCTGTGTAGTTTAGTGCGGCCCTTGTGTTTGTACTTGTTTGTCTATTAACCTCCCCTTAGTCTCAGTAATTAATAGCTGAACGATAGTTTGAATCATTAATGGGACAAATTCAGTGTAGGGATAATTTTGGTATACTCGTACTAAGAGTAGTATACAGAAGATGGATGTGGCAAGCCAAAAACATTTGCGCACATTGGGAGAGGCCTATGTAAAGCCTTTGACTGCGGTAGGTTGGTTGATGTTGGTGATGATGATGATCCGGGTGATGAAGAGTAGCATCAAGTGTTGGTGGAAAAATAGAAAGAAAGAAAGAAAGAAAAGAAAAAATAATTTATTCCAACATACACGGCAACACAAATTTAGAAATTACTAATTATAAAAAAACTTAAACTTAAAATAAAATAAAATAAAAAATAACTATAACATGTACAATCTACCTACCTACAAACACAACAAATTATTATTTAAACATTTGGAGCAATAAGGTTGGTAGAAGGTAGGTACACACAGCTGCCGGGTTTACCGCGTTGTCGGAAACGGTCTATGCTCAGCATAATGTTGAGGATTCGCATCCACAACGCTGATTTTCAGCACAAACCGATGATGTGACTCACGAAAAATATACCAGTTGCATATAGGAATAATATGAAAGTAGTGTGTAAGTACTTATGAAATTATAAGAACGTAAAAAATATAATGTTATAATAAATACAATTAAATAAATAAAATACCTGATGTTTAGCAGAGGAAAATTAAATATTGTGAGATATGATAGTTAAAAAAGCTCTTTAAAAAGATAATAGATGCAATATATGACCATATTTTAATTAAGTATATTATATAAGTAAATACTCGATCATTCTATGAACTATAAAAAAATTGTAGATAACTTTTTTAATAAATGCTAGTATTGAGGTGCTCATCTATGGTGAAAGCTTCGACCTTTATTATAAGTACGAGTAAAGAATGGAATTCCTTACCGGCGTTTTCCCAAAATGCTACAATCTCGGTGTCTTCAAGTCCAGAAAAAATCAGTTTCTTTTAGCCAAGCGTTCTCCATCCTCGACCAGACCGTAATTTTCCATCAAGTGAGGTGGTGGTCAAACTGTTATTATTAACAAAAAAGCTCACACCTGAGCAGAAATATGTTACACAGGATTTTGAATAACAAGAGCCTAGTGCTACACTGTTATAGCACGTAGTTTTTCGTAGACTTTCGCGATTATCATACATAGTTTTTTGATTATAACGGGTATTTATCGCGCTCACCTCGTATGTTTTTGTGTCCCGACGTTTCGACTGTATTGCAACAGCCGTTATTTTCACAAGAGGATGGTCCGGGAAGCGATTGAAATAAAGAAGAATCTAAATTTCAATCGTGAAGACGGATACAGACTCTCAACGTCATGGAACCCAGTGATTGCAAAGTGCCCGCGGAACGCTTTTAAAACACCGCTTAAGTGTCCGGATGTCGTCAGTGTGGTGTGCCCACCGAACATTTTTAACGACCAAAATGAGGGTAGTTCTCTTATTTCACCGCGACGGTAGCTCCAATACGCCAGTCAACCCGTGACCACGGCTGTTGCAATACAGTCGAAACGTCGGGACACAAAAACATACGAGGTTAGCGCGATAAATACCCGTTATAATCAAAAAACTATGTTATAGCACGCTCCTACTTTGGGTCTATTCTATTCAATTCATTCCATGGGTAACTCTTATGTCACTCTCTTAGGGATGACAAGTATCATTACAGCTCCTGAATAAGTGATGTCGGGCTCGTGATAACATCTGCGAGTGGTCGCTATCGTTGTATTAGTGGTTGATGTATTCTGTTGGTCTAGGAGAGTTATCAATTTGTTAGTCTGCTTGTCTGTCTGTCATTGATAACCTTGCTAATAAAGTAGATACAATACAACTGTAGGATAAAAGTCAGAGATATTTTCTCCACAGTTTTTCGTTTTAAAGAAATTAAATCTCCATTTCTATAATGGTTGTCATCAAAAAACAGTATTGTACTCGTACGTAACACTCACTTGGTATTTTGGCGCTGCGTGAAGAGATTACGCGAGGGTTTCGTTTATGAAACCTTGGCTCAGGGTGGCGAGAGGTGGCTCGGGGTGGCTCGGGGTGAAACGCAAATACGCGCCCAGAATGGGAAATTATAACCTTTTGGTAAGCACTGCCATGCGTGATTTTACGCGTTAAATTTTAGAATATATCATCATATCATCTCTACAGTTTCATATAAAACTTTGTTTATACTAGTAATTTGTTTTAGGAAGCAGTGAATCGTTCATTTTCGAAGTCCTCAATATTTTAACCATAAAAATCTAAGGGTCACCGCACACGGGCCACTGGCCACAACTACAAACGCCGCCACGAGAACCTAGACGCAACTACAAAAGTAGTTGAAGCGCGGGACAGCCACTTGTGGTCTGTGGTCGCCACTTGCGGTCGTTGACTACGTGCGTAGTGGCGAGCCCATATAAAATGTATGAAAACTACAGGAAATATGCCGGTGGCGGCGTTTTGTGGTTGTGGCCGGTGGCCCGTGTGCGGCGACACTATAACATCAAAATACCAAAGACTACCAACCCAAAAAATATTTCTGAAACCTTACCACTATTATTTATAAAGTGATTTGAATTATTCAAAAGCTTCAGTTACATTTTCGTAATATTCCACTTCTCCTGAAATTTAATAAAATCTCTGTCATATTTGTAGCTCGTATCTCCAAAACTTATCATATTCAAAAGAATAACTTTCATCAATCCACAACACCTGGCTTGCTATCATTTATGAAATCTCCGGCATTTTCAGAAAATCTCGGAGAAAAACGAAATGAATTTTTCAGAATATTTTAGTAGTTTTTAATTTAGGAGTGGCTCAGTTTTTTCTTGTTGGAACGATGCCATATTCAGGTTGTAGTAAAAATCACAGTACTCCATCTTGATACGAATATACCTACAACACACTCAGCTTATGGATAATCCGACATAGCAAAGATTATTTTTATAAATGTTTGATGGTTGCCACATTCTATCCAGTAATAACGTCTAGTTTGCTAATTTGTTTTATGTAAACTTGAAAAAAATATACTAGGAATGTTGGAGTAAACTTGCGCTACTGCAAACGTACAGTTTACTGTGTCCCGTGGGAATTAGCGGCACCTGCCAAGATAAGGTACTAATTAGGCCGTTTCTGCACTCGGAGATAAATTGTGTTTGCTTTAAGGAATACTTTGAATTTCTTTACTTATTCATGTTCTTGCTGTTAAGCATTTTGAACTTGAATTACAATCCATTTTAATGTAAATTACTAGATTTTTAATGTATTACTATATACGGTTAGTTTTTGTTTATGTGAAAGCCGAGGCCCGTTTATTTTTTTTTTTCTAATTACGAAAAAATAATAATAAATATTTTTTTTTAGATATTTTTTTACAAAATTTAACTGGTTTTTTAAACTTCGTTATCGATTCTGAGCAAACTAATTTCAGGTTTCGCATAAACAAATACTAATTTTGCATATTTCTAGACAAAACACTATAATTTTAAATTGTATTACTACACTTTTTAATCTAATCAATGCTCATGTAAACGTATAATTATTATAACTATCACTATCATGCAAAACATTAACCTGTCCCGTACATGCACTTCGTAATAATATGGCTAAAGTTTACCTTATTTCTAGCTGCTAGACTTCTACACGAGATCTAGCTAAATTTTGCATGATAACAAGCTTAGAGCCACCATTCGAATTGCACGTGTTGGTGACTCAGAACCCTCCAGCTCGCTATCCTTGCACAAAGCTTGCCTTATCTTCATAACTTACTGTCTCCAGACTTTGCTTGTACAAAGCGCAACGATTGTTTTTCAGTTCGTATCTAAGACATTAGCCACACCTGGAGCTGATAAACGCCTTTAATTACCTCCCCCCTCCCCTCTACTTGCGTCCAGTGCCCTCTGAAAGGTGCCCCTCGCTTCGTTAGCGAGGATAACGACAAAGATTGTATTACAGGTGGGCAAAGAATAGAAGAATATAGATGAAACTCTCCTTTTCTTTAGTCAAGTAACTACATGATATAGGAACAATATATATATATTTCACTTTCTATAGGTAATCTTACTAATATTATAATCGCGAAAGTTTGTAATGATGGATGGATGGATGGATGTTTGTTACTTTTTCACGTAAAAACTACCGAATGGATTTTAATGAAACTTTACAATAATATAGCTTATACCTCAGAATAACATATATGCTACCAATTATAAAGATACCTGCGCAGACGAAGTCGCGGGCATCAGCCAGTATAAAATATAGGTAAACTGCTCCTATTCATGCTTAGTATGAAGCAAAATGAATATGATGAATAATAACAGCTGCAAGATGCAGGTACAGCTGCACAGACGTGTATAAACATCCAAGCCTTCACATAATACTCTTAATTTTGCAAAGACATTCTTCTTGCGTGTACTTTTCTTTGCAAAATTAATAGAAATATAAATGTGAAAGCTTGGGTGTGTATATGTACACCTACGTCCTACATGTCTGTGCAGCTGACTGTACGTAATGAGCAATCTGTTTTTTGTATCCCACCTTCTTTGAGTTCCAAGTGTTCTTCTCGATAATTAGCAAAACCTCTTGAACTTTACACCAGCTGATAAGACTTGCATTCACCACCTTCATATTATTTTCAGTTCATTTGAACTCTGAAATCATAGAGATAAAGATTAATTTTGCATGTACAGCTAGAAAGAAATCCCTGGAGTTTTTTTGAGTTTGCGCAACTTTTCATTATTTAATTATCTGAACTCTAGCTTCATTGTAAGAAAGGCTATTCTTCTATGAATTCAAAGGTTTTCTAAAGCAAAGATCGTAAGTAACCTTTGCAGTAATGGGTCATTTAGCTCCGTATCATGAGTATCTGCTTTGTGTCGAAGTTTCCTTTGTTAATGTACCACTATAAGAAATTTATCTTATTTTGATATACAATTTATGGATAAAAATTAGGAAGCATTTTAGGAGTACGGATTTTTTTTTTAACTTGGATGTAAACATTCACTTTTGTTATTTAAGTGAATTCTGACTATAATTTATTGATTCAGCCATCAGATCAGATTCAAAAATACGAGCCGAGCGACGGTGATTGTCCACTCTCGTTTCAGATTTCGGCGAGACAACATCTGAGGATGCCTTGTGTAGGAGTCGTGTCGAGTCCTGACTTGGGTTTTCTGTCTTCGGCGCTTTGGTTTAGATACTAAAATTCAAAACTAGAGTTAAGTTAATTAAGACCTTTGTTTAGAAATTAAGCGGATTTATTTATAAATATATTTATACTATTTATTAATTCTGGCCATTTTTAACGTCTAAATTTCCATGAAAAATGTTGATAGAGCATGATGCAAAAATTGTTGGTGCAAAATTTAAAATACTTTAATAAATTTGTGCAGTCTTTTCTCTGGTTAAAAGGGTTTGCCATTTGTTCGGGAGGATGTTGACATGCGACAGTTTCTTCGTTGTATCTCCTCTTTACGGGTCATTAGTTCCCACTGGAGTATGAAACTCAGATGACGTCACATTTTACAATATTATGGCAAAAGCTATATTTGAGCTTGGGTACACTTTGACTCTACTCTTAGGGAGTAGGGAACAATGTCTCCTTGTTAGGGTACAAGGTGTGTATTTTCAAACAGCAAAATCTTAAAATCATTCTTCTGAGTCGATCTTTCAATTATTTTGTGTTTGAAAATAACAATGCAACATAATATTATAATAATATTTATTCAGACACAACATCCATTACCCAGTAACTACTTAGAAAAATACAATAAAATACAAAGTAAGATTTGTTAGGATGCATTTGCACTCAGGATCCTGTCTGCCAGACTCGCTATTATAGAGTATTTACACTTGTCAACTCTGGACATAAATTTAGCAACTCTGTTCCTCTGTATGGCTCTGCAGTAACGATTCTTGTCCCATCAGTTGCCTAAAGATGTTGTTTTAGGTAATCCTAATACCATTATGTGCTTTTTTAAGAATAAGATTCTTATATATTTACAGTAAACAAAATGTAGACTAAATTTGGTTTAAGAATTGTATATATTTCATAGCTTATATAAGAAAAAAATTAACTGTGAGTCTAATGTTAAATAAATAAAATAAATAAATAAGCATTGCTAGAATTGAAGAGCGCAGCGATCGCAGGCAAATTTTCAAATAAAGTTTACTACGTATTTCGATTCACCATATCATTGAACCCGCCTCAAATTCATTTTCATTAAATCACAATAAACCGGCGAGTGAAGCCTCCAACTTGAGGAAATAAAATGTTTATTGCATTGTCCTTAATTTACAGCCATCTTTAACGACGTCCGTCGAAAGCGGGCCTAATTTCCGAGGCTCGAGGCTCGCTCGTGCCGCGTTGGTAAATACTTACCTAACTTTGATTATTTTTAAATAAACCAAGGAAAAATAGTATTTATTTGTTTTTATTATAAAATTTAGCTCAAATTAACAAGTTTCATAGTCAGAATTTCATTGAAATGCGTCCTAACGTTCGTTATATTTTCTAAGTTTCCAAAAGTTATATTTCCTTATAGAAATATGTCCTTATTTTATCTCTATTTTGTAATTCCTTAGTCAATTTGTCAGATTTTTTTTTGTCGGATGCCATTATTGGGTGATCAAATAGTTCCTTGACAGCCTGATTGATTGCTCCTCGGAGATTTACGAAAGCGTATCAACTTGCGATCGGAGACAAACTGACTACTTTTTACAATGGTTATAATAATTCGTTTATTGTTCGTAAGACAGTCTTACCATTTACACATTTTGCTTTATGTTGCTGTATTCAGAGTGTTTGGGTTAACTTACTTTTTAGCTGGCTCCTGTACTTTTACTTATGCTCTAACAAGTTACATCATTCATTATTCAATCAAGTTAAGAATTAAAACTTTTTTTACTATTGTCTAAGTATGGTTATTTTTGGATGCGTTTGTGTATTTATTAAAATCATTATAATAGGCAAGGAAAACCGCGGACCTCTACCTACATTCACATTCTTCGCACAAAACAATTGTTTCACGAAAATCACTTCTTCGTCATTATCACGTAGAGCCGCAAAAAGTGATAATTACTACGTGTTCACGTCCACGTAGATATACGCTTTGTTTTCATGCGGCACGTAACTCCGCCTTTCCCCGATCTCGCCAGTGATGTTGGTGAATTTGCTTTTTATGATTTTGGTGCGGAAATTTCTACTTTGGAATTCAGAGTGTGTTTTGAACAATGAATTTCCATTTTATCTTGAATTTTACAAGTAGTCTTTTAATTTTACAAAAACTTTTATTGGTTAATAATATTTTTTTGAGGACTACAGACCAACTCACTTGACTTATTGAAGTATAAAATGAAATCTTTATGAATGAATGAATAAAAACTCTTTTTAGGAAACTTAAAGATACATAATACAAGATAATCATTCCATTGTAAATACCACAGTGACGGTCACTCACCTACGAAAAAAAATCTGACGTATTATACTCGTACATCATGTAGTCTACACACCTAATTTGTACGCAGTCCAACTTTTCGATGTAACAATTTATAACTACCGGTAAAGTCAAAATTCACGAAGATTTTTCGCTCCCACAGGAAACATAAGTGGGAAATGTTCCGCTAAAATATGCAAAAGAGGGCTTGTAACGTAATAATCTGATGACACAGGGAGGGGATGCCACAACTATTTTCTGCAAATTCGGTTTCTTTTCCTCGCATCGCTTGCTCTGTATCGGATATTTGGGGAACGTTTTCGTGTAGTTTTCTCGTTAAAAATATTTCAGTTGCCATATAAGTCGATAAGAATTTGAAAAAACGCCTGATTTAATAAGGAATAATACATTCTGGGTTTTCAAATAACTACTTTTTCATAAATTTATCTGAAAACGCAGAATACCTCACAATTTGTCTGTCAAAGCATTTTTCCACCTATTTCAACATAGGCCAAATATATTGAACACGTCACGCGTGACGTAACATCCCCATCGCCGAACATCCAGAGAAATTTTATAAAATCCCAGAAACCTAACCGACCAAGAATATTTCGCAGACCCTTGAGACAAAACTGTTTTCGCTAAATAGCAGCCTTTAGAAGAAAACCAAGATTTAAGAAAATAAAACGAGTTACTAAGCAACACGGTAAAGACAATAGCCTGTGAACGAGAAGAAGGAGTGTGGAATAAAAAGACCAGCTTAACGGACTTACCACACGGAACATCTCCTAACCTACCTAAATTAGTTTCCGCTGTCAACTTTACACACAATTCTGCCAGTTGCAACAATAAAAAGCAACTGTTTACGGTTACCGCAACTTTTTAAATGAAATTCGTTTTATTAGATAGTTGTTCGTGTCCCGTGGAGTTTGTTTTATATTAAAGTTTCCAACCTTATTTAATTGTATAATTTATCTATTTTTTTATTACCTGCTTTTTAACTATGCTTGTAATTTTTATAAAGGTTAGATGTAAGGCTGTACCTCTGTACATTGGGTCGCAGGTCGTAAGCTGGGCAAGAAGGCGGGGGGACTCGCGAATTCAATTTGGATCATTCTTCTACGGTATTATCCCGATTGGAGGTCCTTTTCGTTGCTGTCACAAAAGATCGATACACAACATAGTACAACAATTTTCAGTATTTCAAAACCTGCGAAAAATATAGCTACATTTAGGTACCTCTATCTAGAGCTTCTCTCTGCTCTTTTCCAGCTCTTATACTAAACTTATACTAACGTTTTACTTCAACCGTCTTATTATTTTTGGCGTGATTGAAAATTATACATCTTTTTATCCATTTATCGTCATAATCACAAACTTTTGCATTCATATTTCGCATATAAAAGACGACATGGACAGTCGAGAGGCAAGTTTGTTGGACCGCTTCAGGACAAACATTTTTGTGATAAAGAACGGTGTTTGTCCTGAGTCTGGGTGTGTACTTATATCCTATGTATGTAATGTATTTTCGAAAAAAGTTTAATATAAGTACATATTCTATCAGTTATCTCAAGTCTCTAGTCTGGTTCCCATAGTACAAGCTTGCTTAGTTTGGGGTTGAATGGCGTTGCGTGAAATAGCCAAACATTATTTTTATGTTCATCACATTTTAAAGTATAAGTGTGTTTACGATTGTATCAATTTTATTCAACAGATACTACTGATTGTTACATGTACTTTGTCAACGCCCTACGAATTGGATCGTCTTTGCATAAAACGAAATGGAATCGAAACTAACGAAATATTGCAGGACCCTTAAAAGCCAATCCAATTGTCGGGCCGAAGTGGAAATCTAATGAACATTTTTTACCAAGGAGGTATCATTATTGGCTGCCTTAATAACTTACTTTGAGAAGCCATTTTTTTGAGAATACCCAATTAAAAAAATCAAATTAAATATCCTATAATATTTTACTGTAAAAGCTAGTGAGCTTCTGGTATGCGATATGCATATGATATGCATACAAGTAGATTTAGGTACCTTTTTATAAAGACAACGTATCCATCCCATACAGTAGTTGTAGTCTGGAGCAGTCCACTGATAGAAGCAATTACTTTACTCGCTTGGTAGTTCTTAGCAGGACAGATTCTGGCCGTTAAGAACTGCCATGCGAGTAAAGTAATTGCTTAGGAATTTTGACAGTTTGGATCAAGTAGGCATTAGACACGTGCATGCAAAATGGACATCACGTTTTTTGTGACTTATTAACATAAAAAAGGTGAGATTGGTCATCTATGTACTAAGTATATTATGTATGTAGATGTACTACGTATCATGCATCGTTTTTGTCTTCTCCTGAAGTGTCCGTTTATAACGTTAATATAAACATAAAGTTAAACATCAATTTTGCATTATAGAGGTTATAGTGAGAGTAAGGCCATCGCGGAATCACTGACTTCGCTATACAGGCTTATGCCTACTTGCACCAAACTGTCAAAGTCACTAAGCAATTACTTTACTCGCTTGGTAGTTTTTAACAGTCCAGATTCTGACCGTTAAAGAACTGCCAAGCGAGCAAAGTAATTGCTTAGGGACTTTGACAGTTTGGTGCAAGCAGGCATTATAGTCCTAGTGCGGGGAACAGGGACCAAACTTTGGTACTAGTACCGGCACACTTTTTCTATTAAATAAACATTTTAACTTTACTTTTACTTTATATTGGATTTCACGTAAAATAATATTCTAGACGACATTACCATCGAATGGGTGAGACATATCTTCCACCAGCGGCACCGTACATGTTACGTACACGTAACGTGCAGCCGCCGATGGGCCGTGAAACGAGATAACGTACACGTACTACGTTGTTTTTGCTCTCAATTTGTGTACGAAGTTTATGGCTCGTTTAAGAGATACTGTGTAAATAGATTATTTTTTTCAAGACTTAAAATTTTATCTCCAAAAATGATACCATTTTATCTATAATAACTTGTTTTTCAACTTGTTAACATATCTACTATAAGGTTTAGTAGGTACTAAAGACCAAAATGAACAGTGAGTAACTTACAAAGTCCTTGCATTTGTAAAATATTTCTGTGTATGTATAATAAAGAAATAATGTAAGATATATGGAAAACAATGATTCGGAGAAACGAAAAGAGGGTACATAAAGCATAATCAGCCTATAATGTTCCCACTGCTGGGACTCAGGCCTACTCTCGGCAGGAGAGCGGTTTGGTGGATGTCACATGCCATACAATTTTTTTTTATGTGTTGTTTGACATGCCGGTTTCCTCACGATGCTATCCTTCACCGTTGTGAGAACGTGGGATGCATACATAGAATTTTTCGACCGAATAAACCCATTTACGCATGACTGCCACCGGGATTCGAACCAGCGACCACCAGATCGCAAGGCATGGGCCTCATCCACTCGGCAACCACGTTCTCAAATGGAAATTAAATGCTATAGTTTTTTAAAACATTAAATATTGTACTTCCCAGCTTCCCAGCAATAGCTATAACAAAACATGGCGGATGCGCTCTATTGATTACTCAGTCCACTCGTCTTGCATTAGCGGGGAGCTGGTCATCCATCTTGCATTGTTCGTGGACGCTGAACGCAGATCACGTGACAGTTTTACGAGACTATCCCCACTATCCACACACATGCAGACAGTCTGGCTATTATGACTAGTTTTGGTTATTTTATTTAGGCAGTTATTACAGTCCAAAAATTTTTTTTTTTATACAATTCGTACAGTAGTAGTGAGAACGTGGTGGCCGAGTGGATGAGCATGGTGGCTGACTTGAACCACTAGACGCTCCATTGAGTCCTCTTTGCGAGTAATGTGTCCAAAGAACTTTAGTATGCGTATTTGAGACCTAAGTAAGTAGGTAACTATATTTAATTATTAGATAAGAAATCGACTTCTTCTTTTTTATAAATAAAGAAACTGAACTGAACCAATATTTGGCAAAAATATTTTATTGACTTCTATTTTTTATGAATAAAAATACGGTTTAGACTATAATATGCCCCGTTAAACCAACAAATTCTGAATACATATATTCAGCCGATATTATTTTCGCTGGTTCAGAAAAAAGTTTACTTCAGCTACTCCCTATTTAATTTTCCATCAAGAAAATTCCTGGTATGCTAGACATAACGTGTAGGTCAATCGAGCTGTTCAATTTTCTATAAAATGATGTCCTTAAAGTAGAAATATTCCCTGAGCCGAAATAGGGTCGATATTATAGAAGGCGGGCGGAAATCGAAAGTCCTTTTGCCCATCTGATATACGAGATTGCGACCCTGAAGAATGATATCCATGAATATGTATAAAAACTACCTTGTAGCGCCTACAGGAAGAATTCAGTACCATTTTGTGATATTTGACTTCTCATTGCAGCTGCAATAGATGAAAATCGAACTAATCAGCTGATTAGTTCGATTTTCATCTATCGGGTTAAAATAATAATTTAGTATTTCTTCCGTTAATGTTGTTTTATAATATAATGTGTATTTTATTGTATAAATAAGTATATAATCTGTAGGTACTCTCAGCATCAAAAGTCGATGACCACAATCAGATTTTCAAAATCGCTTTAAGGGGAATCCTCGAGGCAAATTTCCATACAACTTAAATTAAAATTAACCCTACTAACTTAAAAACACGTATATAATCTAAATTAAAATATAAAACTTTTCACTTTTTGTGTTGACAAAATCAAAAAACACGGACGAAACGAATAGTGTGAAGAAATTACTATAATACGGCGTACTTTTTTACTTCTCCATACAAAATGCCCCTGGATTGGATTTGAGGATTAGCCTTAAACTATTTAATAAACCTAAATCACTAAACGTGATAAGCGCCAGTATTAAATAAACATCATTAAAGTTCAAAACTAGTACCACTTTATCATAAATATAACATTAATATGGTGTATAGCGATTTTAAACTCTGAATGTGGTCATCGACTTTTGATGCTGACTGTACCATGGATTTCGTTGCCTGACTATAAAGATTTTCTATTTCATTATATTGTCCTATACAGAGAAAGATTGGAAAACTTATCGAATTAAACTATAATTTTCAACGATTTTGTTTCAGGTAAGAGTCGTACCAGTAGAAAAAAATATCACAGAATAAAGTTTTGGTGAGTTATTTTTTTTTATAATATGAGATATTATCATTAATTCCATTCGAATTTTAATACAGCAAGATTAGATTAAACTACTAATGAAACAATCGAGCTCTCTCATTCGACACAGTGGGGTAACATCGAACTATGTACATATTTAACTATATAAAGGTATATAGGTTAGGTACTGTAACGATCCGTAGTCACTACGCACTGTTACGCACAAATATTAGGGTCTTTGATTTTCTAAACTTTAAGATAAAACCTATTTCATAATAAAGCCAAACTATTTGAACGTCAATTGGTCTGTATCATCCGTTTTCAAATTTTGAAAGGTCGGACGGAAATTGTGTCAGAAAAGAGAGAGGAAAAAGTTGGAAATTTTGGATAGAGAATATTTTCTGTAGAAAATTTGTAAATTCTTGTAAAGAATTGAATACTCAGTAGAATCGATTGCTAGGTTCTTTCTCACTAAATTATCTAGTAAAAATATTTGTGTTTTCAATATCTAAAGTGTGAAATGGGGTTTGTATGTGTTTGTGTGTTTTCTGGTAGAAAATGGATTGGGTAAGTTTTTGAACAAAATCTTTACTTCGGAATGATTTACAGATGTCTTCAATATGAACTAATTTAAAATATTATACAAAGTGTTATTTCTGAAAATGTTGTTGATGTGAATTTAATATAGGTAGGTAGGTACTGTTGTAAATCAAAGACTAGATTAACAATGAGACTTCCACTACAAGTTGAAATTCAGAGTTTTCCCAATTGTCTTTTGCTTTCCAAGAGTTCTAGAGTTCTTGGTTCCTTAAACAGTCAAATGCTGTTTTATTGTTAATATTAGAATGAGTTAGATTTATTATTTCAATTGCTATTTTAAAATCTATTTTATTTTCTATTATGTGTTTTTATTTCAGCTACTATTTTTGATTACGTACTTTATTCTCCAAATATGTTTCTATTAATATGGTGAATGACCAAACTCAGATTGAGGATTCTAAAGAGTCACTGGATCAGCCATATATCAACGATTTCTTCATTATCCTATCTTCGAATGTGTGATTATCAATATGGTGAATGACCAAACTCAGATTGAGGATTCTAAAGAGTCACTGGATCAGCCATATATCAACGATTTCTTCATTATCCTATCTACGATTGTGAGATTATCAATATGGTGAATGACCAAACTCAGATTGAGGATTCTAAAGAGTCACTGGATCAGCCATATATCATCTATTTCTTCATCATCTTCATTTACTCATCTACTTATCTCCGATTGTGAGACTATTTATATGGTGATTGATTAAACTCAGATTGAGGATTCTAAAGGGTCAATGATCAGCCATATATTATCACTCATATCATTATCATTACTCATTTTCTAGTTTGAGTTACTTTGAACTCTAGAATAGTTCATGTCATTTAAGTAGAGCCAATAGGAGCCTTTTAAATACTATAATCAAGTATTTTTAAAGCTCCGAAGTAAAATTTGGGCTATCCCTCTTACTCTTTTGCAGGACTACTTAGTAACCAACAGACTTCAGACTTACTTCGAAGCATTGTTTTATTGAGAATCCAGCTTCATGACAATTCTTCAAATTATCATGCGGCTGTAGCTTTTCATAACAATTCCTCTAATTGTTATTATAGTGTAAATACAGTAGGTCCCTCATAGGTAGTTCGTACGCTACCTACGCCACTTCGGTGGCCTAATGGAAGACGGATATCCAAGTCAGGCTTTGTCGAAATCCGATTGTTTGCAGCGGAGGAGGTGCTGCTAACCTAAGCCAGACAGGTCACGCTGAATAGCTTTCACATTTAATTAAACAAAAGAGAGCTTATTCAGAAACTAGAGTCAATTTTCATAGTTTTATTTAGACAGATCTAGTAGAATCAGACAATTCTACTACATCTTTCTTTCAATTCAATACTTGATCATGATATTTGATCATTGATGATAAATCATTAGAGTAGCAGATAATCATCCTTTTACCTTTAAAGAATCTGAGTTATTATGAGCACATCGTAAGATCCTACCACAAAGCTAGACAATCACAAGGCCAATATATTCGTAAATCACAACAAATATTGTAATCTTTAGATAGGTCTTCAAAAAAGTATTTAGATTATCATAAATAGGTTAAGACATAATGTGTAGAGGGGGGTTGTTACAGTACCTACTATAATTATAATAGTTACCTACCTATTTATTTTCCTTACTTACACACCACCATCATCGCCTCTAAATGTATGTAGGTAGGTAAAAGTACAATAAGTATAGTACCTAACCTACCTAAATAGCGTAGATAAGGTGTGGGTACCTGCCTTTGTAGTTAGTACCTATGTGCCGGGAGATTAAAGTGTTTTCCGACTATTTGCATTTCCACTAGCTTGCGTTCATCTAGGCTCTTGTAAATAATTTTTAAATTATTGATTTTAAAGTAAGTACATAAAATGATAAAAACAACCTTTCATCATGGAAATGGAAATATCCTGCAAAAATATATATATTTCTAAGTTTTTATGGACATTGTCTGAAATAAATTATTTGATTTGATTTGAAAAATTTGCAAGGCAATTGCTCTCATAATTTGCAAGGCGCTAAATTTACCTCATAAAAAAAAATTGAAAAAAAAAACGAAATCTTATAAATTTACTGTTTTCGGATTTTTTCCTTTGTATATACACAATTACCTAGCTAGATGCCAAATTTGAACTTTCTAGGTCATCTGGAAGTGGGTTAGGTTTTACGTCTATATGTCAGTCAATCAGTGATAAAAATGACCATTTTTGAACGTGAATATCTAAATAACCGTTTAAGCTGTGTTTATGAAATTTGAGGTACTTCATTAACTTTGGGCTTTCAATACATAAACTAAATTTGGTGTGTTTATATTGATTAGTTTTTTAGCTATGACAAGGTCAAAAGTGGCTCCAAATGGTTCGTGTAAACTTACACACAGTGCTACTCGTCGTGGCTTGACACACTGTCGTGTGTCGAGACTCCATATCTTTCATTACACAGCAACTTTCAGTAAATGCGACTAGACGTGGTGGTTTGCAAACGAAATCCATTGAAAGCCTATGTACCTCGTAATCCGGCGTCCGCTGACAACCGACATTGGCATCGACGCACATTAGCGATGGCCGCGAACAATGAGAGACACGAATGAATTGTTTTATCGACGGTTTATCCGACATCGATAAACAATGAACAGGACAGGGGATAAAGCGACACCCTTATAGCTGTATTTGGATTGTAATTTATTATTTACTAGGCTGCAGTGTCAGGATGAAAAGTAGCCTATTATGTTATTTCCGGCTTATATACTTATACACATACTATATGTTAAAGGTTTTATAAAATAATACTCTTGCAAAATTTATCAATATATTATGGATTTTTTTATTTATAATTAAAACAAACAATAATTGTTTTATGTACAGTGTATTAACACTGTACATATTTATGTTATTTAGCATTTAATACAAGGAATCGTAACAGCTTTTATTTCTTTACTATTGCTAGATGTTATTAGAAAATATCTCATAATAGAAAACTATTTGGAAGCCAATACATGTATTAGGTATCTCTCGCTCCGTGGAGAAAACGGCGACACTGAAATTGTGCGTGAATGATATAAATAATGTAGATATTTTATATATAGTAGTTTATAGTTAAAGCAATGACGCTAGTTGATGGCAAACATTGATCAAATTGATTGTGAAATACCAAATTTTGTATAGCTATAATTATACATATTAAGATCTTTGATTCGATATAATTACAAACAAGTCACCAAAATATTAAAAACAAATGTTATGTACTCTTTCTCTTATAAATGTAAACAAAACTTTTCGAATGTTCCAAAAAGAACTCTTTCTGATGAACTGCAATTCAATAACAAGAAAATAATTAATTTTTTGGAAGAACAACCTTTTATGAATACTACAGGAATGCCCTGTAGCATCAATAAGAAAGAAAATACAGTACAGAACAAAACTTCAAAAGCCGTTTAAAAGTAATTTGAATAAAATACGATCAATTTAACTCAGAAACGACCGTAAGAAATATTCTTCGTATTTCATAGGCGACTAAGCGCTCCACCCGAGCGATGTATAAAGTGGAAAAGTTGTATCAATATTACAAGTTTTTTACCAATATTTTTCGATATTCATGTATTGAAGAAGTCGATAACCCTATCCTTATAATATTATAGCTAATATTAAAAAATTCGAAAGTTTTTTAGAAGAATAGATATGTACGTGAGTAGATGGATGTGTTCTTATATCACGTTAAAAATACCGATTTACGGAAATTTGGTATTGCATGGACTGTAATAAAATATAAGCTACATTTTTATCCTGATAACGTGGTGGCCGAGTGGATGAGGCCCTTGCCTTGCGATCTGATAATCGCGGGTTTGAATCCCGGTGGCAGTCATGCGTAAATCGGTTTTTTCGGTCGAAAAAATCTATGTATCGGCCCAAGTTCTCGCAACGGTGAAGGAAAACATCGTGAGGAAACCGGCATGTCGTAGAACCTACAAGTTCGAAAACATGTGTCGAGTGCACGAATGGAGCCTTTTCGAGGCGCACTTGAAATCCTTTCACCACACTGGCTCGAAGGAACTAGTGACACGATAAGAAGAAGATCTAGATGCGAACAAAGCCGCAAGATGCAGCTAGTGTTTATATTATAATACACCCAGTTATTTGATATGTGTATGCCTTCGGGATAAAACGAACCGAATTTCATCGGGTTGGAGAAACCATTACAAAATAATATTTTTATTCAAATTGAAGGATAATGCTCTGTAGATCTAGTGATCAAGAGAACCAAACAGATTTTCCCTACGATTCTCTTCCGTCAATTTTAATGAACCTGTATAAGACAAAAAATTGGAGAACTCCGAAACAAAATCACTTAAATTTCGTTTTTTATCCGAGTTACTGTGATCTTTTGTAATTTCCGGCTCTTTGAAGAGAGGATAAATATTATTTATTACAATATCCCGTCTACTGCCGTCACGCTGCCGCGAGGGTTCGCATTCAAAACAATGTTATGTTTGTAAACTCGAGGCTTGATGTAGACTTCGACGAAGAGCTAAGTTTAGTTCTCATTATGTTAGCAGTGAAAACAGTAAGTTCAAGGACCGTTTATTGAAATAACTTTGCTGTTACGAAAATGTTTGATTTCGGCGGATTTCTGTCATACAATGCCGTTTACGTTAGTAAATAAAAAATCACAGACTTAATTTCAGAGGTTTCTGTAGATAATTTTCATACATTTCTTTATCAGTAATAAAAGCCGTGTTGGCCGAGTGTGAAGTGCCTCGACTTTCGATCCTAGGGTCGTTGGTTTGGTACCCGTTCGTACACCAATGGATTTTTGTACTCAAAAAATCGATGTGTGCATCAAAACACGTGTTTAACACTGAAAAAAATCATCGTAAGGAAACCGGCATGTCATAGAAACTAAAAGTTCAAAAACATGTGTCAAGTGCATGAAAAGAGTCTTTATGCCGCGCACTTGAAATCCTTTCACCACACTGGTTCTAAAGAATTAGTGACACCACAAGAAGAAGATCAGTAATAAAAAAACTGTGTTCAAAGTACAGCAATCAAACAAAGCCCGTCAAAGTGTCCGCATTGCATCCATATTGCTTACTCTACCAAGATTGACTTCTGAACTAATCTTGATCATAGAAGTATTAAAGTATAGAAACACAATGTAGTATTTTGAAAATGAACCAAGAAAAGGGAGCCACATTGGCTAACTTCTAGTACATTTTGGACCGATGCTAATTTTCGAAAAAGATAAGTAATAGAGCTAAATAACCATTAAATGTTAAAGCTACTAGGCTTTTTCATTGTCAATAAAACTACATCGTTAAAAGTAAGGAACATTATTTGAAAATAGAGATATTTAATTTTTAATGACACGGTGCTGAAAATTTTCGGTCCTATATCAGCATACATTTTGCTTGGTACTGTCCATCTTGTTCTATAGGAGCACAATTCATCTATGATCTTGATACTCTTTATCTTACTGACCACGATAGACATGACTCCGAGTACCGTCAGTGTATTAGAGGATAATCTTGCATCGTCCAGGAGCATAAATCATCTGTATTGCGCCGGGCTATTGTAGCGAGCCGGGCGAGGCTAGCGGGCTCCATTCAGGCGGGATGAATGCATGTGATTTAGTGACCGAGGATGCTATAAGGAACCTACTGCTAAAGGTCACAATGGGTATGATACTGTCGTTGTCTGAAAGGAATTGCAAGTAGGTTTTTATTACCTGACTGCCAAGGTAGGGTTATGTTTTTCGCGAGATTCTTGTATGTATGTATGTATGTATGTCAATTTCTTTGTTACCTCGTATCTTCCAAACGGCTGGAATTTTGACAGTTAAGGTATCGTTAGATTTGTCTCAATAACCTGAGTGTTCTTAGATGAGTTGTATAAAAAAAAAAAAAAATGGCGGACTTTTAGCGCTAAATCGTTGAAAAATTTTTGTTTACTAAACCTATCGAATAGGGTAGGTATCAAAATGAAGGAAATTAAGTAAAAGGAGATTACAAATATATAAGTAATATGTTTAAATTTAAATTTAAATAATTAATTGGCAATCAATGTATGTATAATATTTTCGCAGTCGGGTTTTCAGTATTTATAAACTTTGTTTTTCATTACACTTTTTTCTAATGGCTAATAATTATAATTATTATTTTTATAATTATTTAAGTAATTTTAGTTTTATTGTGTTTTAGCATTAAGTTAGTAATTAGTTGTGTAAATAAATATCCAATTATTAGAAGGTTTATAAATTACCTACTCATTTAGAACAGCTTACATTTAAAGCGTAGATTAAAAAAATAATGCTTATCCGTAAAATCTTAATCAAATTAGATAGAAACGAGGAGTCTGTCCAATAAAGTGTCAATTAATTAGCAAGGTTCTGACATAAATTAATTAAGAGCTCAATTAAGCCAAATATTATTTTGTTATTTCTTGTACTTTATTGAAAAAAATATGAAAATGAATAATGCTTAAAAAATAAGATGCTTAAATACAGAATTGAGGTTTGAATTTTTTCGGGGCAAAAGTTATTTACCTACTAATAAACCGTATCCTACGCTGCTTGTACGAGCAATTTCATAGACTGCCATTAATATCGGTGCTTTGTCATATTTTTCATAAATTTTAAGTTACAATTTGGAGTATCCATCCTTGCCGTGTATTCTAATAGTTGCCAAGCCAGATTTGGTAGAACGATCTAAAATGTATCAATTATGATCCATTTATTTTTACCTATGCGATTTTTGAGCTTGTGAAATGTATTTTCGTAGTATTATTTTCTATTTTCTCAAGTTCAGCTATAAATCCAAGAATAATCCAAAGCCATAACAATACGGCGATAAAGCACTACACGAAATAAATTTTACAAATTGAGACTTTACACCCCGCGGCGGCGTATTTACAAACACCATTCTTCACAAACTCGCGGGTGAGTGAGCTAGCTAAACGAGGAGGTACGTATCTGGAACTGACTTCTTAGTTTTATTCCATGTTAGATCGATGAAAATTACACCTAAATTATAAAATAAACGCATGGCTTTGTTGGAATTATTCCTGACATATAAAAGAAACAAAACACCACCAAATGCATTGCCTTGAGGAACACCAAAAAAAGTTTTACCCTAATTGTATATTTTTATAAGTTTTGTAACAGTAAATTGAAAATGAATCTTAACACAATATTAATTATTGTTTTTCCCGTTAGAAAATCTCCACATTGATATAGTAATAGTCAAGTTACATACTAATTAAGGCAGAGACAGGCGGCTCGAAGGATCAAAAAGATATAATTAATAGTTTATTGATGTCGAACCAAAGTTTTTTTATCAAATTGTGATCACGACATTCAGTGGTTTCTAGCTCCATGTTCATCCCAACGCATGGGCGAATGCAGTAGAATTTATTCATTGGTTCTGTAGATTTATGAGGCGCGATATCGTTTCCGACCCCCTCCCTTTACCCCGCACCGCAGAACATCCATTTCTCGAGACACTGGACGGTAACGTACTCCTACAGACACTTCCATTACTTTATGGGGTGTAAAAATTGTCAAGAAAACAATACGAGTTTTTTAAACCAAAGGATAAATAGGTATTAAATTTGGTAGGTTTGGGAGGCTATAAAAGGTAAGAAGCAACAAGTTCGTCGTAATGAATGAGGTTATATATTTGCACTGTTGTAGCGAATTACCCGGAAAACCGACAAAAATGAAATACCCAGATTCACAATCTGATAGTTTATAGAAACTGTAAACCCGACTGCGTAATTATATGCATTGATTGCCAATCCATTATTCCTATTTAAATTGAAACATATGAATTATAGCTATATATTTTTTTTAATTTTCTTCTGATTTCTTTCATTTTGATACCCTACCCGTTTTGGTTACCAAAAATGTATAAACGACTTACTATTCAGCGCGAAAAATCCGCCATATTGGTAATTTATTTTAAAAACCCGTCTAAAGACACTCGGGTTATTGAGACGAATCTGACGATACCTTAATTGTCAAAATCCATCCAGCTGTTTGGAAGATAATTATGAGGTAACAAAAAAATTTACATACATACATACCTACAAGATACTCGCGAAAAACATAACCCTTCCTTGGCAGTCGCGTAAACCCGATAGTATATAAAAATGTAGGTATTTATGTATCAAATTGTCTATCGATCAAATATATCTAGGTAGAGCATAGAACAGTAGGGTAGAGATAATAAAATACTGCCTATTTCAGAAAAGCCTTGAGGCATACAGCCATTATCCTAAACGAAAGCCTGAAAAAGTGCTTAGTCCACACTTTTTAGGGTTCTGCACTACTTTCTGATGTGCAGTAGGCGGGGCAAACCCTGCTCAATTTGAACGAACTTCAATTTATGTGTGCGGGTCCCGGGGGCAAGTAGCCTTGTTCTACCCACTTGATAGCTTATTGATTGATGATTTTCTATCGATAGCAGACAATTTTCGCTTCCGTTTTTGCTTCCCAATACATTATAAGGAACTTTTAGCCGTCTGACTACCTATTTAACCTTTATTAAAAAGTTGAAGGCGTCATGAAACCATGCGGAAACCCTTAGCGCACCTTGAAAACTGACATTAACTAGACAAATAGAAGTCGTGGGAAGTACATGGAGAAAGCTAGAGATCGTGTTCGATTCCTAACGGTGCCTTGGTCCAGTAGTCAAATAATCCTCCTGGCAACAGTCCAAGCCGAAGTTCGACCCACCGTTGGGTACCGTCCTGCTGTTTGAGCCAACCTAAATTTTAAAGTCTAGCGCCTTCTGCGCTCACCGAGAGTCCGGTGACGCAGTAACAGCCATCTGCGGCTAACTGCATTGAAAGTCCATTTGAAAAAGCTAGATATCGCTCATCTTGGCGTCTTAGGGTGCGTTTCCACTGAGGCTGAGCTGGCCGGAGTGGAGAGGAGCGGACCGTGAATCAGCCAATCACGGTTCTCGAAATTCCACTTCCACTTCTCTTCAAGTACTGTGATTGGCCAATTCACGATCCGTTCTTCTCCCATAAGACGGAGGCCTGTGTCCAGAAGCGGAAGCCCAAGGGCTGAAATGATGATGAAGTTAATGAGAGCCAGCCACTGAATTAAGAAGACAAAAAAATATATGTATCAAAAAACTAAGCTATTGGTGCAATACCTACACTACAGTCAGTGCACGAAAGGAACCTCTTCGAGGCGCACTTTGAAAAGAACTAGTGAAACGATAAGAATAAGAAGAATTCAGTGCTCGACCTCTCGCTCCTTTGTATTTAAATGAACCATCAAACACTTGCAAATTATGTTGTTACTGTTTAATTTTGCGAGCAGCAGCCATGAATAAACATCGCTTTGTTATTCTTTGAGGTGAACCATTAGCTAACCGAGAACCTGAGTGCTCCAAAATCTTGTTGTATAACGAGATATAAAGTAGCTTGCATCTTGTTCCAGCTCATAAAATATACCCATAAAAAACATGTTGATAAATATAATAGCAATCACTATTAATAAAAGGCTTGGACCTAACTGACTGATAGACAATGTACCAGGCCAAACCGCTGCATGTAGAGACTTGAAACTTGGAGGATGCGTTTGTCAAGAGCTGAAAATGTGTACTAAGAAAGTAATCTTAAATATTCATACCCAAAGGGGTCCAACGGGACGTCAAAGATTTCGCATAAATGCCGTATATCTCTGATACCACTCATTCTAGGAGCTTGAAAATTGTCATGTAGTTTCATTAACTAAAAAAACCAACATGTTTCGGAATTTTCATTTTTTTTCAAAACTGAAAGGAGTTTATTTTTTAACAAAAAAAAACAGTAAGACCAAGACTTTTCTAGGGATTTCCTTGAACAACGTACAGGCCAAACCGCTGAACATAGAGACGTGAAACTTTAGGGTGTTTTTATCTAAAGCTGAAAGTGAGTACAATGATATGAATTTTAAATATACGCAACGCAAACGAAGTTGTGGGCTTCAGCTAGTGTTACATAAATGAACATAACATATTTACATAAATGAACTTAGTATTAAAATACATCTAAAACAATGGTACACAATATGAAAAATAAATAAATCTTGGACGCCATTCCTGGTACGATTAGATGAAACAATTATTTATCTGTCCTAATAAATTACCCAAAAAAGCAATAGAACAATATCGTCGGGTCGCCGGGACACAAGTGTCCTTTATTATTTGGTGTTGCACCTAATTGCCTGCTGGACATTAATCAGCGGTGTGCCCCAAGTGATAAGCTGATGCTGGTAGAGTGAGGAAATGATAATTCAAGGATTAAAGTAGTAGTGACTATATTCCATGGACCCGTTGGGAAAGGAAATGTTATGTATTACGAAAGGCATGGAACCCGCTGGAAAAAAAAATATTTCAAAAGGCATGGACTCGTTGGGAAATAAAATATTATTAATTACAAAAGCATGGACCTGTTGGAAAAGAAAATATCATTGATATCAAAAGTCGTGGACCCGTTGGAATCAAAGTATTAACCTATTTTTTTAACAATGGACTCGTGGACCTCCTGGGAATAAGTTAATAATCTTCAATAGTCCATATAAATAACCATAAAAATTTTACTCTTGGAAAGTGTTATAGTTATTTCGAAGGCTTATTCCCAGAGGTCCACGATTGCAACGTTTTGTAGCTTTAAAACATCAAATTATTTTCTTCCTTTTTACCCGACTGCCAAAGAAAGGTTATGTTTTTCGTGCGTTTAGTTCTCTAGTCTAGTTTACCTGCCTTTTTGGGCGTCTTTTTGGTTGATTGGTATATACCAAAAACAAATCTATGTTTTTAAAAAACAACCAGCATTCCTGTTTTTTTACTTATCCCACAACATAACATCGTACCAGCACACGTGTACAAATCACAATGCAATTACTTGGGACGCTGCCACTGCGCGGTCGCTGTGGAGCGCGAGCCGCAATGGGAGCTCATCGATCGACCGCCAATACTTTTATTTGCTTTGCCATCTAATTAATATTTGCTCGGTTTTCTAAGGAATTTCTATGAATCCATACATTATTTTTTTATGGATAGTATTTAGGTTTCCGTAGCACAATAAAGGACCTTATTTAAATTATTTTTATCTTTAAATTATGGTAGAGGTGATCATTCATCTTCTTCTTATCGTGTCACTAGTTCTCTTGAACCAGTGTGGTGAAAGGATTTCATTCATCATTCGTATATATATATATATATATATATACATAAATTATTATTAGATAATTTAGAGACACATTACAAAACAATATAAAATCATAATATATAACACTAAGTATTAATTCAAAGACGATGTTTATAAAGATGGATAAATGGATACGTGGATTTTTGTTGCTTAATCATACCGAAACTACTGAATCGATTGAGCTTAAATTCGGTAACCTGAAGAACAGCATAATGTTACTTTAAATTGCACTACCACGCGAGTGAAACCGCAGGCAGTAGCTATAAACTATTATTTTCCCATGAATATAGTTCACTCTGTACTGTAGTCCACATGAATTCTTCACTCGTCTGCTAATATTTTTTTTACACAAAGGTTAATATTATACTGCTTGGGTATAAATCACAACAGTCGATAGACTGAACGAACTATAAGTATCAGTACTTAGCTCCACGTAACAAAACTAAGAACCCTTGGGACTGTGAGTGGCCACTAACTCAGCGATTTCACATTAAAGTACCTATGAATGCAACTCAGCATTTAAGTAGATGTTTAATCAGAACCTAAAAAAAAGTTAAGTTCAAAAGAAAAAAAATCTACATCTAGTATAGGTTTTTACGATGTAAGTAGTATGAAAATTGTATGCCATCAAAACCAATTTTGTAAAAATTGTAAAAAGTACCAAGTCTCGCTTTCTACCGTAAAAATTTGTCAAATCCATGTAACACCAAGCCGGTTACTTTATTAAGTCTCTACTTAAGGGACCTACTATCTTTAGTTATTACGTAATTAGCTAACCTAACAACATCTTATAGTGACCGTTATGAATACTAAAAATCTTTTATGTTTTAAATAAAATAGATTGACTTGGCAATCGTACAAATCAATCTTATTTCATATAATAATTGTATTACTTGTAAGATACATTGTGTTTTATGCGATGGCCAAGCCAAGTCAAAAGGAATGAGATGCCATCAAAAACAATTTTACAAAATTGGTTTAAATAAGGGATTATGGGATTACAAAGTTATTACAAATTATTTATGCAGTTGGTGTATCTAGAAAACTGGACGGATATTACCAAATATTTTAGTTTTTCCTTGATTAATACACTAAACACTAATTGCATTCTAAATTTTAAGTTTCTATGTCTGCTAGAAGTGCCTTAGACTTTTAATGATCGGTCAGCCAGTCAGTCAGTCAGTGACAAAATTAAGAATTTTGACTAGTTATAATTCTTAAACTACTGGTTCAAATTGAATGAAATTTCAAATATACCGTCACTTTTTTGCTCGACTTGGTGGGAGCCCTGCCGGGCTCCCAGATTTTTCTTGTAATTCAGATTTTGACTACATGTGCTGCAAACTTACTCGACATTTTTATGTGATATTTCATATATTTTATTCGAGTAAAAGAAACGCACGATACCTCCGATCATTTATCATACAGTACTTACATTTATACATCTGTCTTATTCGCATTTACGAAACGTAAATCCACAAATAATGCCATCACGTAAACGTAAACCCGCAAAAACCATGACCACGAAATTCATTACCGTGCTAATGGCGTGAAAACTCATAGAAACAGCAGTTTTTCTGGCCTCGAGCGCACCAGGGCGTTTCTCGTGGTAAGTAAATATTTGAAGTAGAATGGGAATAACGTGTTTACTCGTATCGATCACACTTCACTTACTAGAATTCGAGTTATAAATACGGCCAGAATTTTTATACCTTCTCTGCCAATGTATGTACTCTTTATATAAAATCACCTTCTGTAATTCTGTAATTCTTTATTGTACACACAAACATATTAGAATACAAATCATAAAAGAAAAGACATGTACAAAGGCGAGCTTAACCCTAATAAGAGTTTTCTTCCAGCAAACCTTCTGAGGTTCACCTTCACCTTCAAGTCTTTTTTTTACGATTAGAGGTCCTAAATAGGAATTCTCTTACAAAAACTAAGTTTCAAATTGCTCCGTTTCTGTAAAACCATAAGAATAATTCCATTTAATTGGGCTCGCAACAAAGGCGTTTTGCCCGTCCCTGAAATAATTTTAACCCTAATATTAATTAAGTTTCAGGCTGGGAGCCATTATTGTTTTAATTTTGTGTTTTGTTCATGTTGTTTACGAAACTAGCATCTGGAAAACGTAATTATCACAACAGAGTCTGTTTTGCTTCGTAATGAAACGTAACGTTTGGGACGGGCTAATTATGAAAATGTTTGTTAGACTCTGCAAAATTTAATTTTCGTAAAAACTTTAGTAATTTTTTTAGCCATGTTGGAGGTTAAACAAAGTTACTTAAATGAAATTGAAAAGAGATTTTTCGTTTTTATTTTTCTGAACTAAGAAACAGTCACTAAGCAAATAAAAAAGTAGGATGAGACAATGAAATTTCCATAAAACAAAAAGCCAAAAAGCATGCTCTCGTACGAAATAAATGGGAATGCGCGCATAAGCAGATCGGCAAATTTACACTGCACTCAACTTAGCTACACTGTTTCATTCGTATAACTCGCAGGAATTGACCATTTATCCACATATAAAATTATATTTTGACCCTTATATATATGGTATAAGGTCTACAATAAATTAGCAATTGCCTTTTAAACTGTAGTAATTAAATTGGTTTCTATGAGATGCCTGCATGAGTTAACGCAACAGATCTACCGAAGGATAATAAACTCTAATTTGATGGCTACAATAGTCAAATTACGATCAAATTAAGGATAACCGTGGGTGGGAAATGTATGAAGTGTCTGCACGCTGAAGTAAACGCTAGTGATTTTTGTTTTTCAAAAAAGTCTGAACCAGAAGTGCTTCGTGGATTTTTAATCAACACAAAGTGTTGCTTCGTTTGTTTAATTTTGAGATGAAAAGTTTTACTCTACAATACTGGAAATTACTTAAAAATTAATATCAATAAGAAAGTACTTTTAATGTAAGTTTCTTTTATTAAAAATAAAACTCGAAACTTTCTGTTTTCAAAACAAGTAACATCTCAGAAATTCGGAACCAAAAATGCGGCACCTATTAATTTCACTCACCCGTAATCAGAAAAAAACGAAAGTAAACTATTCAATAAAATATAACACTATTAAAAATATATCTACCTATTTCTTTTAATTTTAATAATCTTTATGCAAATTATTAGGCGGTTCAAATGCAGCGTTAAAATCATGGTATTCATATAGCAACGTTTGCTTCGTTCGATTCGTTAATTTATGTTTACAAGGGGAGTAATTGAAAAGCAGAGAATACCAAACTGCGGTAAATTATTTTTTCTTCTTTTATCAAATTGATAATAAAGGGTTTGTGAAGATGGTTGATTGTTGCTCTATCACGACAAAAAGACTGAACAAATTGGGCTGAAATTCGGTCTATGTAACGTTTTCACGCTGAAAGAAGCATAGGCATCTCGATACCAAGTAGGCAAAGCGGCGACGCGAGCGTCAGATCACTAGATATCTTGATATAATACCTAATAAAAATTTATGGGCTTAGTCATAATTTGTATATATCTTAGTACGCTGTGGTCATATCATAGGCCTGTTTGCAGTCCCATAAAGTTGCCACTCGTTGGTGGTTGATTCAAGTCTAGACTGAACCGGGCCGTGGTTAAGTATTCTAATTTGTGTCTGTCGCTTGCTCGTCACTATCACTTCCTGCATCGGTTGATGGCTGCTCTCTGACCCCCGATGGCGTGCAGCACTGTAATATACACTAGATCTAGACTAGATACGGAGTTTATGAGGCTGGATACATCACTGTTTCGGAAGCGACTTTTTGTCGCGTTCTACTCTTACAACTCTAGTTATGAATGTCGTCAACAATGGATTTAGCACTTAGCAACAGCACAGTTAGCAAGAGATGCACCGAAATAGTGTTTCCCATGTTAGCAGTAAGTTTTAAGTAAGATACACAGTAGCAAATATAAAAACTGTAAATTGCTACTACGCAACTACTTCGATAACTTCAGATACACAATTGTTTGCTGCCCATAGTTCTTGGCGCTCTACAAACTTGTATTTTAGAAGTAATTTTATTATACGTGTCTGCATGATTTTTAGGTATTAATATGAACTATATTTTATTTAAATTAAAAATTGGCTTAGATTGGTATTATTGGTAACGAATCGGCTGATGAAAAGCGATTTAGTGGTCTATTTGGACACGTTTACTTAAAGGATGCTTGGTTACTCATTTTTAAAGACACTCAAGTTATAGGAAAGAGGAAATAGTTCATGAATGTAATTTCAGAAAGTCGTGCCGTAAAGTCGCGTTCAAAAGTCGCGTCTAATAATTCCAGCTCAGCAGGATATTTTCAATGTAGAACACGGAAGGTGTCACTTTGTCGATGGTTTGCGCCGATAGGTGACGTCATTAGCACGGCATTAGGCCCACTGCTCTGATTTGCTGGTTTAATCTCGGAATATTGTTACTGGTTTAACACGATTTAGTGAATATGGTTTTAGATTTCATACGATTGAATGGAATTGGATTTTGACTCGCGCAAGAGACATACCAATACCATACCAATCCTGTCCAAAGTATTTGAGAAACTTTTTTATAATAGGCTCCAAAAATATCTGGACAAAAATGAAATATTAGCACAACAACAGCACGGCTTTAGAAAGAAAAACTCTACTACTCTAGCTACGTATAAGTTAGTAGATAAAATTCTGAATAGCATTAATAAGAAGACACCTATAGTAGCATTGTTTCTCGATATGAGCAAAGCGTTCGACTTTGTTAATCACTCAACTCTTCTCTGGAAACTAGAAAAGTACGGAGTGCGTGGCCCAGCTCAGGACTGGGTAAGTAGTTACTTAAAAGATAGGACACAAATAACTAGGATTAGGAAATTATCGACATTGAATAAGACTGTAGAAAACTTTGACTCAAACGTAAAACATAATAGGTATGGTGTGCCACAAGGGAGCATCTTAGGACCTTTATTATTTTTAGTATATATTAATGACTTGCCCAATGCGGTTAAACATGAGTGTGTACTTTTTGCTGACGACACAACGATAATTGTAGAAGGACATAACATTGATAATTTTGAAAATGACATTAATAATGGTTTAAGAGATATAATTTTATGGTTAGATAGCAATAATTTAAAAATTAATACAAGCAAGACAACATTTATACAATTTCGAACAGCACAAAGACGAGAACAAAACCTATGTATAAATTACAATGGCGAGAGAATCCAGCAAACACAAAGCATAAAGTTCTTAGGTATAAATATTGATGAGCATCTAAACTGGAAAGAACACGTTAACTCAGTTTGTGCAAAAATTAATAAGTTTGTGTATGCCCTTGGAACAATTAAGAAAGTAACTTCAATAAAAACAGCATTAGTAGTTTACCATAGTTACGTCGGTTCTGTATTAAGGTACGGTTTATTGATTTGGGGAAACGGTACAGACCTACAAAGGGCTTTCATTGCTCAAAAGAAATGCATACGAGCAATATGGGATATGGAACAAACGGACTCGTGTAGGCCTATTTTTATAAAACACAAGCTATTAACACTTCCATGCATGTATGTTTTAGAAGCAGTTATGTTTGTCAGGAAACATAGTGAATTGTTTGAAAAACGAGATAATACAAACAAAAGAACAATCACGAAGAGACCTCTAGTATTGCCTTCGTCAAAATTAAAACTTTACAAAAAAAATTGTGCATTTATGGCCAGTAACATTTATAATAAGTTACCAACGTGTTTATTAGAAAAAAAGGGTAACACTTTTGTTAAAGAACTAAAAGAATGGCTTTCGATTAATTGTTTTTACTCTATAGATGAATATATGAAACATAAATTATAATTTCACTCAAATTTGCATTGACATGTTGGTATTACTGTATATTACTATTATTTTTTATTTTTATTTTTGCTCTAACTTGGCCAAATTTTTGACGTTAAAATAGTTTGATCAGTTTGATATTATGTTTTGTTTGTGTTGTTCTATTATTAGTTGTTTTTCTTCATGTTTTGTTAGTTTGACATTAATTTACCATAAATAAATGACCTAGCACAATAAATGTAAGTAAATTCAAATTATTATTTGTATGCTGATGTAAATATCGAGCAAAATATGCTGGACTTTTTAAATATTACCAACTTTTATGTAACCATATTTTTGACAAATAAATATCTTATTTATCTTATTTATCTTATCTTATAATTAGAACGGTATAAATGGTTCTTGTATAATTGGATTTAAACCTGCCCGCATTTTAATATTTGACAAATTGATATCAAATTAAAGTATGTAGCTATTGCGCTTGTTCGTTTCTCTTTGCTCTTTGTTTTTTTTTAGAATAAGAGTGAAAAATTCAGATCAAGATTTTTTTTTCCAAGTTTTGTTTCGCAAAAAAATCTTAATACTCTTAGTTTACACCATGTGACTAAAATACAGTACCTTGCTAATTTAATTAAGAACTAACATCTCTATACAGGTCTATTTAAAGACTTCTCGGTCTATCTATACACCACAAATTTTAAGTTTTTTTTCAATATCTGTGTTCAGTAACTGCAACTGATTATGCGTATAATGTTTTTTTCTGGTGATAAAAAAATTACGGTGTATATCGAGATATATAAAAATCGTCTTCTCACCCCAAAGTTCTCGTAACTGTGGCATCTTTGGAGATGCTGCGATGATTCCAAACAGCAGAACCAATCAAACCTTTGCCCCACATACACGGAAAGGGTGGCGCCGGGACCAAGCCTGCCTCATCACGAATGCAAGAATGATTGGTACCAACCAGATAATGTTTGGAAGGGTAAGCCGCTGTTTTCACATGTCCCTTGATAATAATAATAGCTATTTTATCTCTAGCAATACTGAATCTGAATTTGTATCATATGAACTACTGTGTTTTGGTTTAAAGGCAATAGTTAGTGCAATTACTGGGCTTTTAAGACTAACCATGTAACGAAAATGTGATATAGAATAATCAAGGTTTAACAAAAACATAGATAACCGACTTCAATTGGACTGTTTCAGTGACCGTAAACACCACTGAAAAGTCACAGGGAAGCAAAATACGCAGTTTTGTTTACTTCGACGACATTCTCTTCTTCAGTTATTTGGATATAAAAACTAAACTTATAAATCAATTTTGATGAAATTTGTATGGGAAAGTATGTCCTCATAAATAAAAAAAAAAAAAAACGGTTCATAAATAACAAAAATCTGAGGTAAAAAACAAAAAAAAAGCAAAAAAAAACACATTCATCTGAATTGATAACCTCCTCCTTTTGAAGTCGGTTGAAAATAAATGTGATTCAAACTTCTATGTAGGACTGTTCTAATCAAGGGCAGCCATATCTTACCATCAGGAGAAGACTTATCTCATTTTAACAAAGTTTGCACAAAGAAAACAGCCCTGCCCTTTTAGTAGTTTTGACGTGATTGTTTAGTACAAAACATCAATCTATCAAAACTTTCACAGTCCAAATGAGTAAGGGTAATATTTTTCATTTTAAGCACGCACTAATGAAAAATGCAAGAAAACTATATATCTGCAATAAAGGAAAAACATCACGTGAGCACTGATGTGCTGCTGTGGTTATTATTGCTAACTGTTTCAAAAAATTCCATGGACCCGTTGGGGAAAAGTATTATTTATATTAAAACGTCGTGGCCCCTTTAAAAACAAAGTATAAACCTAATTTTTTAAAAACAAAGGAGTCGTGGACGTCCTGAGAATAAGCCTTCTATTCACTAAACGATACGATATTTCCAAAACATCGTGCTTGCACTTCTGTAGTAGATAGTTGGTTACTGTGTGGGTCCGTATTGCAACTTGTGTTTCTCGAAGTGAATTCGCTTTCTCGTCACGACTTTGCAGGTCACGTGTGCCTGTAATTGAAAAATCATTTTCAATCGCCATTTTGCTGATGTTGCATTTGATTCCACCGGATAAGGGCCATGTACACACTTTTGTAGCTTCCATTAGACATAGACATAGAAAAACGTTTATTTACTACATACATATATACATAAATTATACAGATAAAGAAAAGTATACGTACAAGGATAAAATAAGTATTAAAAACAGAGAAAATAAATTTGGTGTGTGCTATAGCAGTAAACCCGGTTTCAACTATGCTATATGCCTAATAACATAACAGAAGACGGAAAATTCAACATTAACTTACCTAGATCAGGTACCAGTGACTTCCATGAACCTTTTACGTACTAATGGACCGATATCTGAGAATAAAAAAGAACTCTCTTATATAATTTATATTTGAACATATAATTATAACTTTTTCATAATTTGATGCAAATAATGCATCGATAAATTCATAACATTCTTTTCAGTAATTCCAAAGAATCTTAGTCCCAAACGACCCCGGAGTATAATCCATTTACTTCATTAAAAATAAAAACAACAGATTTTTATAATTTTCTTTCATAAAATCTTTCTTCTTCATTCGTAGTAAAATTTAGAAAAACCAGACTTTATTATGAAAGTACAAGCTACAAGACAGTCTTATAAGCCGGAGATGCGGCGAACTCTGCTAACAAACGACTGAATAAATCAACGAGATAAGACGAACTCAAATGAAAATAGTAAGAGCATTCTATTGTATTATTCAGAGAATGCAAACAAAGATCCAACTAGAAACAGTGTCAGCAGCAAACAGCAGCGCAACACTGGTAATCACACTTATTTGTTACTTTACAAGTCAGAGATGGAATTTATTTTATTGAGGTTTAATTATAATAAATTATTAGTACTAACGATAAAAGTCAGAACTAAAATATTGAATTCTTTGCTATATTTATCTCAAGAATGATATAACTTGATATACCTACTTTTACTACAATCTATATTACAAAATTTACAAAAAGAAACAATTGGGCCACCCATAGACCGTTGCAAACGATCTATGGGTAGCTCAACTGCTCCAACTCGATACCCGATGGCAGCGTGCCGAGGATACTGGCTGCATTGCCTATTTGTATTGCAAGGCTTTATTCTTTGGCCGAGATAGCTGCCAGCACTCTGATCACGCGTCGCTTCGACCAGACGCTGCTGTGACAAAATTTTAAAAACGCGGAAGGCTCCTATTCCTTGGTAGATAATTATGATACAACAAACATCCACCTATCAATCCATTCATCAATTAAGTTAGTAACATTGTTGAGAATCTATCGTTAATTATGTTTTTCGTTTTTTAATTTGCGTTACTGTTTTTATTATTTTACTAAGGCGTAAGTTGGTATGCGAGCTCCCACACATTGCATTTGCACTGCATTGCATCTACAGGTACAAGTGGTATACTTATGTATACGATGTATTCAAACTGAGAATACCTACATGCGTTTTGAAACTGAATCACCTCCTACTCATTTCAAATGAGAATAGCACATTTAACAGAAAATCTCCAACATTCAAAAGCGATACTATTCATTTTCTCACAGTCCTTTTTGCATTCGAAACGTATGCACGTTTTAATTCTTCAGTCTGGTCCAGATAGCAGCAAAATGTATGCAGATACTCTCAACTTTGTACGTAATATCTATTTTACTATCTGTGCTACTGAAATTGAAAGATACAGGGAATGTATATACACGGTTGAAACGATTTTATTATTTAAAAAAATTTGGTTGTCTGTAAAGTTGGTTTACGGACGATAGTTTAACGTGACAACGTCATAACCAACGTAACGGGACAATGACCGTTACTGGTCAATGACGTCAACGTTTTTGTGCATGCAGCCGGCGTTCATCGATTTATTAGATGTAGTCACGATTAAAGTATGGTTGTAAATAGTAGAGAAATATTTAACCGATTTTTAAAACGTAGTTCATCCGCGTCCGTAGTTATTTATCGCGATATCAAGAAGCATTAGTACTTTATAGTCATCTTTATAGTAGATCCAGCCCCATAAAAATTTGCATAATCATTTCATTATTGTAGACACGATTGCGTCGCAAACCAATCATCGTCATTTTTGACGTAACTTAGTTTAAATAAATCGATGAACGCCGGCTGCATGCACGAAAACGTTGACGTCATTGGTAACGCTCAATTTTCGGTAACGCTTTTACTGTCCGGTAACACCGTCATTGTCCGGTAACGCTAATTGTACGGTAACGCTGTCATTGTCCAGTAACGTTCAGTATCCTGTAACACTAATTGTCCGGTAACGTTGTCACTGTCCGGTAACGCTCATTGTCCGGTGACGCTGGTAGTCACGTTAAACTATCGTCCGTAAACCAACTTTACAGACAAACAATTTTTTTTATGGAAAATCAGCTAAGCTAGACTGACTCTTCTCAATGCAATTACTTGCTGTCAAAGTTTTGAAACCATCCAAACATTCCCCTGCTGTCTCAAGAAAATGATTTCGTTTCTTTTCTTTGGCGTCAGAGAATAATGTCTAAGAACAATACAATTTACTAATTCACTTGGAGGTAACAGAGGAGTTTATCCGCCATTGTCCTGCGTAAATAATGTCCCTGCTATTTACTCTGCGTAGACTGGCGGTCATTTATTCATGTGCCATAAAAAAATTGCTATTTTTCACATATTCATTGGTGCGTAGCGAGTACAAATACAGTTATAATGATATGAAGAAGCAAAAAAACAAACACAAAATCGGGGTCTCTTCAGCAAACCTCTTAAAAACCAGATATATTAAAATCATTCACTAAATTTTCTATTAAGTTATTGCTGGATAACAAACTTTATTCTGCTTCTTTCTAACTGATTTTTAAAAACCTCAGATAAAACACTACTTTATTTTACCTACTCAAAAGTTAATTTCATTTGCTATTTCAGCTTGTAAACTAATTCATTGTGATCCTTTCAGTATTGACGCGTGTTTCAGTAAAACCAAATCCATGTATTTCATAAGTGGTTCGTGAATTAGTGACATTTCCTTCGCCAGTAACCTACAGTCGTCCGATGTCCGGTCGCTTCCGTCTCGTCCATAACTCTGCACCCTTTCAGATAATTTAATCCTCTGTAATTCAGCTCTTTGACCGGGACACCGGGGCTGGTCGGGGCGAATGGGGCTGATGGGGCGAAAGGGGCGAATGGGGCTGGGTGGCAAATGAGCTCACGTGGAAAATAGGGATTAGTTAAGGAGAGCTTTTGATACATCGATGTCTTTGAAAATATGTTTATATGACACAAATAATTTAATCTTCAAGATTAAATAATTATTGAATACTTTTCAATTCATTTGCAATGTACAACTCGGGCGAATTAACATGACACCTGGCTCGACTGACGTTTGTGCAAAGTACAGCGTGGAATTTGATAATCTTGATAGAGAACAGGTCCTGTAATACTTGGTAATGATAAGTTATGATAAGACTTCGCAGTTAGAGGAAAAAGAAGCACGAAGGGTGTCATGTTCATTCGCCCGAGTGGTAGTTGTAGTCGTTAGTAGTTGGAGGCTTTTGGGCGGTTCGAAAGCTTTGAAACATAAATATGTCACTGGTAAAGTATTTGCATAATTATAATAATTCTAGCTTTTTATTCACAGACGAATAATTTAAACTCTAAATGTAAATGAGCAAGGTTACAAAATATTTTAGTAAGTCCTAAATAAGTCTTTGACAAGCAAATTAAGTCCTAAATTAGTTATTTTAGAGGCATACTATTGCGAAGGCCCAAGTTATTTAAATAATTTAACTATGAAGTAATTTTAAACCTGTGCTCTTTAGAAAGGATCTTTAGAATTACTGCTTCCCACTCACTGCGCCTTCGCCAATCTATTCTAAACATATACCCAATAATGTTTCGACAGATCTCGTACATCGATAATCCACAATCAATAAGCTGCCTATTGAATACGTCTAATGAAAATTATTCAAATTCGTAAGCCTGTATCAATTATAATTCAGTTTTTCTTTAACTTTGGACACAAAAACGAGGTGAGCGCGATAAATACCCGTTACAATCAAATAACTAAGTTTTTCTTTGCTCTACCAACCAATATTACTTATTTTATTTTATTTATTGAACACCAACACAGTATACACTAATACATTTTTTTGGTTACATAATACATAGCAGGCCAAGTGCCACTGCAATTATAGGTGAAGACGACATGCAAGAGGTAATTGAGCGAGTAACTTAGTGAAATAAAATTAATATTACAAATTATACATATAAAACTTGGAGCAAAATGTTAGTTACAAATCATATTTACAAAATTAACACAAAAAATTAAAGTTAGAACACAAAAAATACAAAAAAAATATACAATAAATACAATATATATATAAAAAGTTACAATGATACTTATCAATTTATCTGATTCTTAAAAATTGCACGATTTACACAGAATTTGATATTTTTATGGAAATAATTATACCATACGCACCGGAATTCATTAAAGTAATGTAAAATAATATTTATCTTTTAGATAACACAAAATAATATTTACATTAATCAATAGCTACATTCAATACATAAACTATTCTATAACTAGTTGTACTTAAGTACCGTACCTACATTTCAACCAATCGACAAACCTCTCGCTTGTCAACCCAAAACGAAATTGAACCTTCAATTTTCTTTTCATCTATTATTACTTGTACTTTTGTGTACCGACGAAACCAAACATCAGAATTGAAACAGTCTATTGCTCCAGAGAAGCCAAAATATTTGCCCTCTTGATGACACACTCCTGGAGTTGAGCCCTTCCACCGTGGGCAAACACATCGCTAATGATCCAGGGGGGAAGAGGGTATAGGGGGGGTGGGGGGAAGTTCAGGGTTTGGATGTGAGTAAATAATATGGATTGGAGGAATCGTATAATGAGTTGGGTGCGTACTTGCGTAGTTGCTGAAAATACTTTTAAGATTATTAAAAATTTGTAATTGTAATTGCTCTGAAGTGGTCATTTGAAACTAGCTACAATCAAGCCAGGCTTAAAAAATATTTCACCGTTTTACTTTTATTTCACCAACAAACAGTTTATTTTGGTTTGTTCATTGAGAAGTTCTGTAAATAAAAAAACGGCTATAAATAAATACACTCAACGCTTCTTGGTTATTCGTGTCTAAGTCGAGAAAATAAGTTATTTGATTGGAGCAGTGACATCTTTCAACATTTCCAAACAAACCTATATTTAACAAATTATATGAATATAATTAGTAATAAATCCGCTTAATTTCTAAACAAAGGTTTTAATTAACTTAACTTTAGTTCAACTAAACCAAAGAGTCAACGAACAGAAAACCAAAGTTTAAAGAGTTTCGCCTCTATACGAGGCATCATCAGGAGGTGAGGACTCGCCGAAGTTTGAAACGAGAGTGAATAAACATTTTTTTTTTTTCGGATGGACGTTTTATGCAGTTAGCCGCAGATGGCTGTTACTGCGTCACCGGACTCTAAGAGTGAATAAACAACGTTGCCCGGCCCGTATTTATACCCGTTGGGGCGATGATTCGCTTGTCGTACAACGGGTATAAATACGGTCCGGGCAACGTTGTTTATTCACTCGCCGAGAGTCCGGTGACGCAGTAACAGCCATCTGCGGCTAACTGCATTAAACGTCCATCCGAAAAAAAAAAATGTTTATTCACTCTCGTTTCAAACTTCGGCGAGTCCACACCTCCTGATGATGCCTCGTGTAGAGGCGAAACACGTGTCGTATCTTTAAACTAAATACATTAATTTGTTGATATTTATGGATTTCCGCAAAGTAACGCCTGAATCAATCAAACCTCTATTTTATTTCGAGATGTGTTACTGCGTAGTTCTTCGCTAGATTAACAAGACGAATGGCGCTGTTTGGTGGAGAAATTAATCTTTGACTTTTTAACTAAATTCTTTGGAATTAGAGGAAATGACTTCAACTTTTTGTTTTTTTTTTAAGTATGCAAACGTTTCATAATATAAAATACTAGTCTAGATCGTTTCAAAAGAATTATTTTTATTACAAACAGCCAACTCCACACCGTGACCTCGAGATGGTCAGCATCTCGAGGTCACGGTGTGGAGTTGTCAAAGACGACATATAGAGGACATTACAATCATACGCCAAACGCATCGAACGCCATCCGAACGAACTAGCCTCCACCTTAACCTTATGAACCCGGCAACCAGAACATTCAAACGAATTAAAAGAAGAGCTCCTCAAGACCTAATCAAAGATTAGGATATATTTAGAAAATGGGTAGGTACTTCACTGGGGGTACACCATACATACCATTTACACCTCACACCTCTAGCTCAATGTCCCATAATGGCAGTTTGCAAGAAAAAAAGGAGATTAAAAAAAAACGATATTTTCGGAGTTGTTTTCTCTTCTGACTTTTATATCCTCAAAATAATGCATGTGTGTTTCAATCAATCGCCAACCTCAGCAAACAGGTGGGAACACTGAGTGCAAAAATATTTGCCCTTAGCCCCCCGGCGCGGGCTTCGTAGGGCAGCGATGAATGCACACTGACTGGCGGATGTCAAACATCAACCATCGCCGGTGGTGACGGTAATGGAGTGCCTAGAATGTTGCTACTCAGAAAATTGGAACTTAATTGTGCGACACAGGATTTTCTGTAGATAGATAGATAGTTAGATAGATAGTAACACTTTATTGTACACCCCGAGGAAATATACATTATAAAAGGAAGCTTAAAAAAAAAAAAAAAAAAAAAAATAATAGAGGCTACAATGGGCGGCCTTATCGCTAAAAGCGATTTCTTCCAGGCAACCTGTATTTTTAAATGTACAAATATCTACAGAGTTACGTTTTCAATACCAGGAAACCTTACTCCTGTATAATCAGTATGGTTCTAAAGTCTACATCCCATTTGGACAACGTTTAATTTCGTAACCTTTGTTTAATACCTATCCAAAAGTTACATTTCACTTTTATATAATAATTTCTTATTTATCATTCGTTTTGTAGCATTTAGACCACTTTTAAAAGTAGAGTGTATTTTGCGTCATTTGACAAAACGGATTTTTTTACATAGGTATATAAGAAAAAAAAATGATTTTGATCCTAAAGAAGAGAAGTTCGCGGTAGCCCCCAGTCCCGGCGGCCGCGCGGCTATGCCCGCAAATATTTGCCGGGGCATTACCACGCGCCCGATCAATGCGCCCCCAACTATGCTAATAACTCCGGCTATGTTGTCGCACGGCTATAACAATTAAGTATATCAAGCTGGAAAATAACAAGCTTTGAAACATTTTAACGACTGGGTTTTATAGTAAGTTGTGGTTTTAGTCTAAAAGTCTGCATCAAGCAGCATCTATCATCTATTGTGCAAGCTCGTATCCTCACGTTCTTCGGACACGTGTCGCGTCGTGGAGAAATGTCCATCGAGCGTCTGGTGGTACAGGGAGAAGTGGAGGGCACACGAAGGCGAGGAAGATCTCCAATGCGTTGGATAGACCAAGTCAAAGCAGCACTAGATGGTCCTTTACACGAATGCACGAGGAAAACCGCTGTCAGAGATGAATGGCGCAGGATTGTGAAGCGTGTCACAACCCCCACCATGACAACCACGACCTCTCTACCAAGAGTGTAACGACCAAGAAGAAAAGAAGTGGTTTTAGACACCGTGGGTGAATAGCGTACATCATAAAATTCAATACCATACCTAAAATATGTTATAAACACATGAAAAAACATGGTGAATGCTATCAAAGCGATTGCTAATGAACTGAGCAAGAAAAGTCGTGCACCACTCGCGAGCAAACTTTTTGAGTACTTCCTCCTTCCGACTACCTACTTCCGAGTTTGAATGCATGCTCTAATTAATATGAAAACTGGAACGTTTTGGCGGAAGTAAGTCGAATAAAGTTTATTTTCGGAATGAAACAAAGTTGAGCGTTGAAATTTGTTTGCTCAATGAAAACGAAAGGAAAATAGAAGCTGCGAAACATTGACCAATTCCTTTCTAATACCAATGGTATTTGTTTATTTCAGTAATTAATATTTTTTTCCTGACGAATACAACTCATGAACGAATCCCAAAACAAATTAAACGGTAGAAGATACAGTCAGTAACAAAATTATTTTTCAATGTAATTTTAAGTAGTGTTTATTTTTTCAAAATCAGTCTTTTCAAACAAATTAAAGTGTGATAGGAAAACGTTTCCGTTAGGACTTCCATGGCGTTGCCAATATGATATTTTGATTTAAGGAACTTACACCAAGGTCCTACCATCACTGATCGTAATGTATCATCTAAATGTTCGTTAGATTAAGTATTTTATTTATTTATTCAATAAGGCAATGCCAACAGCACACATAATACAAAATACACAGAACACTTACATAATAGCATACACTAAAATGTGAACCAATTATAGGCTTGCACAACACTCATAGAAAACAGGCAACAGCTAAATTAAAAGAAAAAATATGACACAATGAAAAAAAAAACACAAGAACGATAACAAAATAAAACTTTCTACATGACAAAGTCAACATAAAACAAGAATAAAAAAAAATGTACCTACTTTTACCATTAGGTTAATCTTCTCTTGCAATTTTTGTCATGTTTTATTTAAAATTGAGACTGCTATATAAATTCCATTTAATTTAATTTCATTTCTATAATAGGCTGTCCTCCAAAAAAAATTAGTACGATTCATAAAAACCATTCCTTCCCGTGAATTCTGTAAAAAGTAGAGATAAGAATAATGGCGGAAAGAGCCATTAGAATAATATTAATTCGTTTGTATAACGCTCCCTCGAGGCGGTGACGCAAGATGTTATCAGTTTGCACTCACCTTTATGTTACAGTCTAAAGGAGACCATAGAACATCTAGAAAAATTGTCAATTCGTAAAAACTACGAGTGTCTAGAAACAACCAAACCTTTTCTTAAATATGTTTTTTTTTCGTTGTAAAGACATTTGCTTATCTATTTGCTTTTCACGCTATTCTGCTATTCAGCCACGTTTGGTGTTTTGGGTAACGGAAAATATACCTATAGCATATCTAGATTTTAACTTTAATTTGTGTACTTTGAACAGTCGGCCACGCGTCGTGAACTAGGGATTCAAAAGATACACTGACAGATTCTCATAAATATCTAAGGTATGTATATACATAAGAGTACATTATTGAAGTCTCAAAACAGATATTTTAGTTTCAAAACAGACCCAGTGCTAGCGTCGTCTGAACGCACCTTGGCAACTTGAAAAGTTGAGTTACTGTAAGAGTTTGTGCTATCAGCGGGTGCTTTGCATTCGTTATCTGTAGGGGAGTCGGGACGGTCATTTCACTTTCGAGTTCTTAACAAAAAGATTTTCATTGTCTATTTTAAACTCTTTGTCTAGACAAAAAAACCAGGTGATTTTTTTGTCTAGACAAAGACCTTCGAAAGGCAGCTGGTTTAAAGTGGATCGGAAAGCCGAAGATCAGGCTCAGTGGCGCGCAATGGGAGAGACCTACGTCCAGCATATGATAACTATATAAGATAATGATATACAGAATACTTTCCGTGATTATTTTTCTAATATTATAGCTCCCGAAATCTCGATAGTGATTAAGAAATGTTTAAAGGTGACAGTTTTGGGATAAAAATATGAGCTCAAAAAGGTCAACAGGTAATCACAAAATCACGCGGACAAAGCCATGGGTAAAGGAGTAATCTAAAAAAATCTAAACAATATTTTATTTGGTATTGACGGCAAAGCTCTTGATCGCTTGCCGTTTGGATGCAGTCCAAAGCGGTGGTCAGACCAGCCGCTCTATTTTGTAACTAAGTAGCCCATTACCACCGGCGAAGTTCGACCAATGAACAACGCGAATGATTTCAGATACGTGATGGATATTGTCTCTCATTGGTTGGTTTTTCCGGCGGTAATCATCTACGAGTTACAAAATACCACCGCCGGTATCAGAATGCTTGCAAGTACCGGTGAAGGTTACAGTCGTCTAAGCTAAAGGCGAAGACAGAGGGAAAAAAATCGTTGAATGTATCTTTGACGACGTTACGATCCCCAGGCGTGAGGAACTGAAGAGGAGAAGGAGGTATTAACTAGTCATGATGTCACGTATCCAATCGATATACGGGCTGACAGGTGTGTACCAATTGATGGGAGATACTCCTCCGTGGAGCACTCCTATGATCTTTTCGCGGTGAAAAACAGGACTTCCCGAGTCTCCAGGACGTGTCTCCTGATACCTGTTACTGCATCTTGCAGCTACACAAATCACGGGCGCACATGCTGTTTCCTCCAAATCACAAGATACCACGATACCGTGTCCTAACTGTAGAGGTCTTGTCTGATCTTCTAGATATAACGTTTCCTGGTTCCTGGCGTCTTCCATGTAGCTGGCTCCGTAGCCTCCGAACTCGACGGCCAGCCCTGCAAGTGTTTGGTAATCGACTCCTGAGATGTTCCCGTACCGCGCAATCCAAGTTGTTTGCACATGCACCATTTGTAAATCGTTTTGAGCAATAAAATATTCTGAGTCTGATATCAAATGAGGATGGGGTATCGCTTTTCTAACTTGACTGACCGTTGTCGCTTCTTCGGGGTGTTTAGTCATATTCCCATATTGAATCCTATGTTTTTTTACATCTATTTCGCAGTGTGCCGCAGTTAAGACCCAGTCGGGAGCTATCAGTGTTCCCGAACAATACCTGTTATGGTCGTCGATAAATGTTATCACATAAGGGTATTTGTGTTCTTTGTCCTCCTCGCCGAGATAGACGCGAGGCCGCGGATCTTCAGCCGCTGCCCACAACACTACAGCCACGTCAGTCACTAATATCAACCAGACTATAATGTCAAATAATAACAAAACCATTTTTGAGTTACATTTACGAAAAGTAAGCAAGTCAAATAATATGAATTGTTTTTGTTGCTCACAAATGTTTTTATCTTCGTTCATACATACTAGGTTTTAAGATTTTATTTTATTCAAAATATTTTAGTATTATGAACTGTTCGTTGTGATTTTACGTTCAGCAGCTGAGATTGTTCTGTTCATGAAGAACGATAGGTATTTTTTCGGAAAAGCTGATAGCTCCTTATTGGGTTCTAACTAGATCGGGACACAAAACCGTGCAAAATCTACAGTCATTGTTTTGCTTGTAAACAATACAGCTGAAATTCACGAGAATTGCGATAACACCAAGTCATAAAATGTTCAATTTCATACCTTAAGAAATAAATTTATTTCAAATCGTGAATATTCATGAGCAACAAAATATTTAAACTTTACTTTATGTCTTTACCTCAATGCGTTTAGAAGCATGGGTGTTGACATTCGTGCTGTTGGCAATAACTGAAGCCCTTCAACATCGCGTCTACCAGGGTGAGGACGACAAACAACAGAAGTACCCCTACGTGATTGCTTTTGTGAGAGTTGGATTCAGAGTCTGTTCGGGAACACTTTTAGACCCTAATTGGGCGCTTACCGCGGCGCATTGTGAAATAGACGAGACCTATGTGGTTCAGTTCGGAAACATGAGCATTCACCCTGAACAAGCCACTACTGTCAGTAGAGTCCGGGAAGTAATAACGCATCCTGGATATAGAATGGTTTACACATACCAGGGAATTCTAAATTTTCTTCAAGACGATATCCAACTGGTGCAAGTTGACCCAATCTTGATGATACGGTACGGAAATCTATCAGGGATAGAATACCGGGCGCTTACGGGCCTTGAAGTAGAATATGCAGGTTATGGAGTCACCTACATGAATGATGCCCGGGACCAGTACACGTTGCTTGAACAGGATATGATGAGGCCTCTTCAATTAGGACACGGAGTGGTGGCAGCCTGTGATTCAGATGTAAAAATATCTGGACCAACTTTTTGTGTAGCACCAACGTGTAGAGAAAAGCACCAGGTCGTTCTGGGTGGGGACTCTGGAGGCCCGATCTTTCACCGCGGGAAGATCATCGGAGTGCACAGCTTGACAAACCCTCCGATAGGAATAGGCACCGCTGTGAGTCCGTATATAGACTGGATCCGGCAGGTCATAGCTCGTAACAATTACTAGGTTTTCAGTCGCTCAATCGGAAAATATAACATTCCACTTTTTGGATAGTGGGGTACCAAATAAATTATTTTTATCACAGACGTTATGTCATTGGTATTATTTTGTATTATTAATTTAGATTTTAAAAGGGCTATAAAAAGGGCGCCAAATTATAAAGTGATTTTGGAACCTATTAAAATTAAAAGTAATGAAAAAAAATCAAAGCATGATGCAGAAGATTTTTTTTATTGGTAGGTATTATTAACAACGATTTATTGTTCCAGTTGTGTAATACAACCAACCACAGCAGATTGTGCTGTTAGGTAAGGCGTTGTCCTAATAGAACGGTGATCGCGTTCTATTAGGACAACGCCTTCGCCAATCGCGATCGTCGCGCGAGCAAGCGATGCGACCGTCGCGCGAATCCGCGATCAAACGTACTAACGTCAAATAGGCGTCCCGATTGGCAATCGCGCGATCGCGCGACGCGACTCGATGCCAATTGGGACACCTATTTGACGTTAGTACGTTTGATTGCGTGATCGCACGATCGACGTTCGCGCGAACTTGCTATTAGGACACTGCCTTACTGTTTCAAATAGTATAATAGAAATAAACACAAATCGTGTTGTATTTTTCGAAACGAGATAGTATTTAGTTGCGGAAATTGAACCCAAGTAACAGTACTTAATAAAAAATGTTTTGAAAAGAAATGTATCGGATTAAAAAAAATATATGTAGGTATAGAGTCGAAGAAAATAAGGTGAAACTTTGATTCAAAGTTGATATAAACAAAATAAAAGCTGTTTAGTTTTGAAAACAAACCGAGTTGTTTAGGTAAAGTTTTCACATTTTCCACTGAGCTGCATTGTCTGTTGTTTCATCTGCTTGGTATTGTTCTAAAAGATAGGACTGCAGATACATTCGAGATTCTCCTAACAAGTCCTGTGAAAACAGTACAAATGCGAAAAGAAGCTTTGATGAATTTACCAGCTCATATAATAAGTTTGCTTATTAATATTTTTTATTATTTAACGTGTGGTGTCCCATTGTTCGGCAAAGGACTCCCCCAAATCCTTCCACTTATGCCGCTTAGGCTGCAGTTTTTTGCGGCCTCTTACCATTCCCTCTCGAATCCGTCCAGATCGTTCCTCCAACGTTTTCTCAGCCGACCCCTACGCCGCCGCCGCCCGTCTTCAGGTATCCAGAGAGTGGCTAGTGTTGCCCACCTCTCCGGGTACATGCGGCTAACGTGACCCGCCCAATGCTATTTAAGCCTCGTTTTTTTCTGTTCTACGTTGGCAATGCTAATTTATTATCAAACGTAATTAGCCTGAACACGATTTGACTTTTTTAAATCAATATTGTTAACTGTAGGTATATTCTATTATTGCATTATTTGATTACTCACGAATGCTTTCATATGTATGTCAATGCTGTTACGAATTATAATATAACGTCAGTATTAGCACAGAGCACTTAGATATACACAATTAGTAAACTTTTCAAAAGTAAACTTTTCAAAAGATCAAACTTATATAACTCGAAAACTTAACTTCAATGGCACGGTAGTAAGTATTTACCTTTACTCTCCGCCCAAGAGGCTAGCAAACATAAACATTCCGATTTGCAGAGGAGCTAACAAGAGAAGAAATTTACATAAATTTACGTTAAGTAAATGGAGCGTCATGACAAGTTTAATCTTGTCCGTGGAATTTATTGCTGCAACTCTGCAGCGGTTGAAACAACTAGGGTAGGTCATGTTTGTCTAGGATTTATATAAAAATAGCAGATCATTATTAACTGTGTGAGAAACTTGGAGCAAGCAACTGTTTCTTCCGAGCCCGTCATACACATAGCTATAATATAGCAAGGCATATAACAATATTTTTTCTGTACAAATACTCAAGTCATAGAAATATGTATTATAGCTGCGTGTGCGGTCACTTGAATATTTGTATAGAAAATATATCGTAATATGCCTTGTTATAATAAGATGAAGTGATTTGGAAAATACTCTTTTAGTTCGCATATACAAAATTCTTTAACTTAGATTCGATCACGCGTAGTAAGCATCACTCTAGATTAAAATGTTCCTCCTAATTCTACGTGAAAACTATAGTCTATTTGTAAATTTGGATTTTTAACGTTAAAACTAAAGGCAAGGCCCCTTGCTTCTCTATTATTGAAACCTCTTTAAAGGTAATCTCCTTAAAAATAAACAAGCATCTCATTTCCTCGAGTGGAGCCGGGCGGAACAGCTTTATTTCGCATTTGTCTTATCGTCCACTTTGTATCCGGCTGAATTTATTGTGTACCTCGGATTAGAGCTGCCAGTGAACAAACTTATTGCTTTATTGTACTCAGGATCCAGAGTAACAACGGAAGAGTGGAGACGGTAGCGTGATGGCTGTGCGAGACTAAGGATGCTTTTCCACCAGAGATGTGCTATGCTACGTTGCTATGGATGCGGTTGATATCCACCAATCATAATCGTTGGTGCACATAGCTTAGCACTGGTGGAAACGGATTCAACTAAGATATGTGTTTTTATACGGAAGGGTGCGTGATATGAATGCCTGCTATGGATGCATGCTATGGGCCATCGAAAGTGGTGTAGCTATGTGCAGAGCAGAGTACTTACAGTATGCCCGCGTTTGTTGCTGAAAGTAGACATGCCATCGTGGAAGCAATAAGTTATTTTATAACTTGCAATGTGCGAAAAAGAAATCATGGAGGAAGATGAATTGTTGTTCACCTTTTCTCTACTATCCGCAGCTTCCCTACTATCGATACATCGCATAGCTGCGCATCTTCCTCGCACAGCTACATAGCTTAGCATTAGTGGAAACGGTCACATATTTTCGTAGCGTAGATTTCACAGTTTTCGCAGTATAACTGCATAGCAAATCTCTGGTGAAAAGTTACCCTAAGGCCGGTTTCAGTGCTCGACCGACCATACGCACGCGTAATCTTGTGAATTTTCATACGAATGACAAGCGCGACCGACACGTTCGCACCGACGCCGACGGTCGGTCGAGCATTGAAACTGGCCTATTATGGCTACAGAATCAGCCAAAAACAAGAAACGCGCATACTATTATTTTGTTTTATTTTAATCCATCATCGTTATGCTCGTTTTTGCTGCATTGACAATAAAATGGCCGCTTGCAGCTATCATTTGGGATAAAATTTATTTTTATTGTATATTTAT